>CM067552.1:1265000-2515000 GCA_034509755.1 Anisodus tanguticus | reverse complement strand
GAACAACATTTTCACGTGCACTTAGCTTTCAACTTTCAACCCCCATAGTTTAATTTTATACTTTAATTGCCTCTATTTTAGTTTCAGTTTTGGTAGTCTAAAATGCTCGTACTTTTTATTAGGATATAAAAACTAATTAATATCATATTTACACCGATCACATTATTTAAGAATGTCTTTTGATTGCTATCTTGTTGTCTATCTTCCATTTTGAATCGATTTCTTTTTACTAATTTTCACACACTACCGTGTCTGGATTACCTTCTTTTTTTCAAATTCTACTTAGAATGCTTACTTTCTTTATTAAGAGTATTTTTAGAAGCTAAATTACTTCAGATAATAAATTTCGCTTAACTTTTATACCTCTAAACCTTGATTACCTGCTTTGTTCCAATTTGGTTATTATGAGAATTCATTGTAATTTGATTATTTAAGATTACCTTCAATCGTAGATCTCAATCTTTTTGTTTATAACCCCAAACTAATTAGGACAGGCTATGTTATGCTAACATGAACGGGTAAATTTTACAAATAATCACATATCAATAATTGTAATTTAAAAAATGTCACTCATATAATTACAAATTTTATAAGTACAACTTCAAATTATTGGTATGATCTCGATGAGATTGTTATTCCAATCTTTCTTCTTAAAACGTATTGATTTGATCCCATAAGCCTAGTAGTTCTAGAGCTACTAGAAAAAGATTTTTTAGCTATAAAAAAATTGATTCGGATGGAGGATACTTATCCCATAAGTTTTCATAACTCAATCATAGATTATGGAATCATCAAAGTATTGACATTTTTGAATTGTCTCTAACTGAGTAGAGGCATGGGTAAAATTCACAAACGATCATTTTTCAATCGTTGTGATTGAAAAGTAACCATTGTTATGAAGTTTTAGATTTCACATGTAAAATTCGAACCAATGACTATTTTTTTAAAAAAAGTAACTGAAAAGTGGTCAGTGACTGCTATTTTCGAGCATAAATAGACTTAGATGGGGCTCTAGTTTGGACCCTCAAACTTGGGCCTATTATCATGTTTGCAAGACATCCTCTTAATCAATTGATGTTCCATGGAATTAGAGAATAGCATTATACTGCAATTTGCCAAACTGATTGAAGTCAAATAAAAGAAATAGTGTACGTGGAAGAATCCAAGGATATGACAGAGAGCAAATTTACACAAATGTCGTCTTTTTTAAGTCACGTTTAGATTTTGTCTCTATTTTTAAAAGTTGTGCAAATATAATCTTTAAAGAATTTTCTTCCAAATAACATTAGAATTGGATTTAGTATTTGCTCATATGTTTCTCAATCTTACAGATAAAATATTAAATTTTCGTTTAACATTTGAATAACTTACAAAAAAAATAAATTCGATTTGCAATTTGGTCAAAAGTAATATTTAGATTGTGGTCTCTGTAATTTGTAAAAAATAAAAAGAGGATCATTTACTAAACAGCCGCCCAAAAAGGAATAACTAATCAAAACTTCTCGACAAAGGATAAGAAGAAGTTTGTGGGGAACAAGTGGGCCTTTAATGTAGTCAGTCTTATCAATTATCAGGCCCACATATGTCAATTTTATCAAATGGGAAGTTTGTTGGGAATTTGTTTAGATCAAGTGGGCCTCTAATGTTGTCAGTATGTTATCATTGATCTGCCCCGCATAGGTAATGGGCTTGTCACCAGGGCCAGGATTAACCTTGAAAAGCCCAGGACTTCACGTGTAATTGCACCGTATGGCTCTTTTCAGGGTGGAACTGGAAGTGTACAGGTAACCACTTTGAGGATCCTTATTTAAAGCATAACTTCAATTGATGAGTCTTTGTAAGTCTAACCACTTCAACGTCAACTTCAAACATACGAGTCTGAAGTTTGAATTGCCAAAACTTAATTTCAGACTAAATGTACGAAAATGATTGTTGTTATAGTTCTTCTAGCTTATAAGTAGTTCATATATTAGTTTTTTTGCTTTATGTGTTTCTTAGGGCCTTCCCACTTCGGAACGGTCCGCTTAACCACTATAAATGAATATTACATCAACAAAGTGAGTAATTCTTTAAGTTATGTCCTTAACACAAAGTTAGGGATGAAGTTTTTGTTTAAAATTTCACTGAAAAGTCTGAATCTCGTTGCAGTTTGTTTTACTTTTGCTTCAAGTCTTAATCCAAGCATCCTTAAATCGGCCTCAAAGGCTTCTAAACATGGGATTTAACTCCAGCTAATTATTTCAACAAGTTTTAGCAATACTAAAATAATATTTGTTCAATAGATTTCAAATTCAACTTCCCGAGCCAAGCTTTTCAGTTGTCAACAATAGTGGTCCTGATTTCTCCTTCTTATGAGTATCATCAGTTCAACCTATGGATTTCTAGCTTCAAAACGAAATATAAACTTCAACTTCTTTTCAGAAAAAAAATCAAAATTCAAATTTCGATCGCGAGTCTTTCATGATTTTTGTAGTTCTTCTCGAGATGTATTTTTTCCACCCAACTAGCATGAATCAATTTTTTCATCACTATTTAAGCTTCAAATATAAAAAAATTGGTAGAGATCTAAGTAGCTCAGTTGGTTGGCTACCTGAACTTTACCTTGATGGTGAGGGTTCAAATCTCCACATTATAATCCCCTCCCCATTTTTCCTTTTCATACCCCTTATGTAATAAAAAAAAATTGAAAAAATACAAAATATTGTACATCAACTCAGAAGGAAGGAGGAGTTGTTGGAAATTTACTAACGTGGTATTGAATTTATCATGTCTTTAATGACTTAAACACATGGGGCCCGCATGTCGAAAACATCGTTTATGCGCACATGCCTAATCTACTAAGTAAGTAGATGATGTTAGTGCCATGTATCGTCAAATTTCGTTAAGAAATGGAAGAGATATTGGTACACAAAGTAAGGTGTTTGAGACATGAAAAGATGGAGTGTTTTTTGCCAAAAATGACTAATCTCCTTCATTGGTAGAAGATGGAGAGTTTATGCAGTATATAAACTCTAAGTTTGAGTAAGGGTTTGGGACCCCAGGGGCAACCCATGTGTTTAGAAGGGAGAGGACCTAGGTGAGCTTGGGTTTGGGGCTAAGCCTCACACGCACGCTGCCCGTCCGGTCTCGTGTCTTGGGTTCTCAGATATTTTCTTTTTGGTCCCTGAAGATTTTCGAAACGTTGTAACAATTCGGAAAATTCCAGAAACGTTGCAATGGTCCTCCTCTTCAAATATAAATTGAACAGTAATGTTCAGAAAAGAAAAACGCACAACACAAACACCTTTCTTATGTTTTATCAACAAGAATATACAGAAACAAAACCTTTTTCTTTTCTTCTGCTCTGTTCAAAATATACAAAACAGAAAACCTCTTCTGTTTCGATATACATATAACACAGAGATAGAAACGGAAAAACTTATGTTTCGATGTTCGGAGAAACAGGAACGATCATCTGTTCTGTTCTAAATACAGAAGCAGAATCAACAATATGTTCTATATTTATTTCTTCGCTAGAATCATCTATATTTGCTTTGTATAGTTGATTGTTGTTATTGTATCTTGAGAGACTATTGTCCATCATCGTAAAAACATCTATACGGGACAATTTTATCTTAAAGACAGAGAGTCAACTCTCACCTCAGCAAATCATTTATTTTGTTTAACCTTTCGTATACACCAATTTTTACCTACATGAGTGTATATGCATCTGTAAGTTTGTCAATATTAGCTACAAGTTAAAGTATTCTGGAAATACTGAATATAGCTTAAATAGTAGGATGAAAACTTATCTTCTCATTAAAGTTTTTAACTTTTCTAAAGGTTACTCTTTAAATTTCTTGTTAATCTACTGGTCAAAATTTCACCTTTAGAAGTAGTGAATTTTTTTCAAAAAACTTTAACTTCTTGTTAATAGTGGATCTCAAAAGACCATGTGTGCATATGCCCGCTCGTACTATATGTTATATAGTCTGAAACTCACAACAACATATTCCGTGTAGTCTTCAACACATTCAGCTTAAAACGGAACTTGATTAATTAATCTTTTACTGTTAATTGCTTTGCATTTCACAACCAAATAAAAACACCGCCTAACTGAATCATGGTCTTATTAATGAACTGACACCCACATATTCATATGATTGTTTTATTTAACTGCAAAAAGTAATAGACTAATATAAATGGCAAAACTGGATTTCTCTCTAATCATAATAACAAAATTGTAGCACTCGCAATTTTTTGGCCTCGGGACCTCTCGCACCCTAAGCGAGAAGCATACCACTAGACCTAACGCTCTTGCTGATACTTTATTCATTTCAATGAATTTGACTAAACTTGATACGAAGTTTAAGAACAACATGACATTTTTTTATTTTGTGGTTTTAAGTATGTTGTGACATTTGTATGGCTCTAATTCATTGAGTATGTTGTTGTTGTTGTTGTTGTAATAGATACAACATTGCTTGAGAATTCTGAGGTTTCTGGTTCAAATCGCAGTGGAGGCAAAAATATTAGAAGAAATTACGCGGTTTGCCTTTTATTGTGTCTAGCAGTGCATAATTTTTTTAAGGTCTTGAAGAATAATTTGTGGGATATTATGATGCGAAAATATAAATATATGCCCTGCGAGTAAAAAATATTTTTCTTGAGGGACAAATTAAAAACCAGCAAAAATAGAAGTAAAAGTGCAAATGATCCAAAAATACTACGTAATATCTTTTTATTTGCTTAAATATTAGTGAATAGATAGCAGATACTTTATAAAATTAGTCGCATGCCAGGCTCCCCAAACATGAGGGTTGTGTATAAAAAAAAAATTAACATAGACACACTACTACCCAGGTATAAGTTGCCAATTAACACACACATATTACTTTGGAAAAGGAAATAATTTTGGTTAGAGTCCAAGTAGGATTCAACCTGCCGTTGATACTTTATTTATATATATATATATATATATAATAGTTTTGTTAAAAAAAGGTAATATTGCTTAAGTAAATTATTGCGGTTAAAATTTTTTTAATTATCTGATGGTGTAGATAGCTTTGTACAATGGCGTGCACAAAACTTAAATAAAAAGATTAATATGATCTATTTGGTGTTAATAACTGGAACTACTATTTCTTGATAATAAAAATTAAATAGTATAACAATACTTTATTAACGCATAATTATTTTCTCGAGCCAAAAACATTATATTACAAATATATAATTCGCCAATATAACACTCATTGCATATTTGCATAGACAAAATGCCGGGAAACATGTCATCCGAAAACTGTACAGTTTTTATCTTAATTTATTTTTTGTTAAAACCATAGCTAATTTTTTATAAAAAAAAACTTAAATGTTACAACTAAGTAAGGATTGCTTCCCTATTTTGTTCTTGGGATTTGATGATGTCCAAATCCACTTCTCAAACAGAAAGTGTAAACGGTCGTCGCAATATGATTTATCCAAATCCATATGGAACAATATATTTGGGCAATTAAGCTAGTTATGAAATATTTGATTTTGTTTGAAAAAGAATAAAGATAAAACTAACTAATGGGGAGCACAAGCTAAGAAAATTCGGGGCTTTGAAACATAACAATTTAATTTAAACTCATAATGATCCAATACAATGCTAAACCACCACTAATTATTATAAACCAAGTGTTCTTAGCTTTGGAATCTCAATTACACACTAATGTCTCTCGACTATTTAATGGGTTTATCTTAGCTCATTCTCTCGAATCAAGCTAATAAGCATTAGTCACATTCCAATTTTAGGCTACACTAGAATTTTTCCTATCTTTACGGTAAACCCATTAGATGAGGTTTAAAGCCTCAAATCGTGATAATCAATCTAACTCAATCCCTAATTTTCTCTCTCAAATTTAATTAAGGATAAATGGGGAAGTCTTTCAACTTTGTTGTCCAAAGTCATCACCCATACTAAATATAACTATACAAAGCAAGGAAATAAAGAGATGAAGTAAGAAATTCTCATTAATGGCTTCAAGTCTTCACTTACAAGGTGATGGGTGATGAAACCCTAGCTCCCAAAGCGTGTTCACCCTCATTTTAAGCTTTCAAAATGTATTGGAGAATGATTCTTGTAAGTTGGTATGAGTTGTTGTGTTTCTCCCTGTGGCTAAAATGCCCTAATGTTATATTTATAGCCCAAAGAAAATATTTCATGAAATTTGTCAAAAATGCCCTTTTTCCCGTTTTGCTACCCATTATGCTACTAGCAGAACCATTCTATGGCCAGCATAACGGTGTTGCAGCCAGCTGAATGGGATAGTGACTTTTGTTCCATTCCGCACCCCATTCTGCGGCCAACGGAATGTTCAGTAGAATGAGACAGTAATAACAAAACTTTCTGTCTCATTTCGCTACCCATTCTGCGACCAACAAAATGGTCACAAAACAATTTTTTTCTCATTTTCTTGCGATTCTTGACACTTTAACTCCAAAATTCTACAAACACAAAATAAAGATAAGAAATGACATTAAAACTTACTTAAAGGACTAGAAAAGCTTAAGAAAATGATATAAAAAATGCGTAATTTCACCGCACATAAGGATTTTCCCATCAAAGCTAATATTACAAAACGGTACAGAGCATTCATAGTTAGTTCCTAACATATCTGTTGAAAATACTTCATTAACAAACACATGAGAAAATATTAAAATCTTCACATTATCAAAAAGTTGTTTCTTTGTGTTGAAAATTTACTAATGTGGAATTAAGTTTATCCCATTATTTATGACTCGAACAATTGGGGCCCCGCACGTCGGAAACGTCGTTTCCACACACGTGTACACGTAGTGCCAAGTATCGTAAATTTTATTAGTGAAAGAGATATTGGTACATACGTAATACGTTTGAGACATAGAGTGATGGACGGTTATTGGCCAAATGACAAGTATTCCACATTGGTGAACGAAGGAAGAAGTGTAAGATGAAACGAGTCAGAAATCGCCGCGGAGCCGTGAAGGGCCGTGGTGCAACACCGTCAGAGCCGGAGCGCCGCGGCGCTAAATGGTGGTTTGGGCTACTGGAGCCGAGGTGCCGCGGCGCTAATTCGCAGAGTCGCAGCGCTTCGGAGGCAGAATGCCGCAACGGGAAGATGGAAAGTTCCGACTTTTGAGCTGGTTTTGGAGCATTGAATCTCCATTATTTGGCACATGAATTAAGCCATTATTTGGCTGAATGTAACCTCTCAATGAGTGTCATTACATGGCTATTGAAAGCCATTAGTTGACTAGTTGAGGGGTCATTTCCTTACACTATAAATTGAGGCCCTTGGCTCAATTGTTCAACACTTAGAAATTTTCTGAAATCTTCTTCTTCATCTCTAGCAAGTTTTCTATATTCAAAGTTCTTCAAGAGTAACACTTGAGTTTCCTTTACTCATTTGTTAGTTGTTGTTGTATCTTGGGAGACTATTGCCTACGAACGTAAAATGATATATACGGGGCAATCTTGTCTTAAAGACAGAGTCTCATCACTCGGCTCAACAAATTACAAGGAGTTTGTATCGTTCTTAATTCCAGTTTGTTGTAATATTTAGTTTATCCTTTCTAGCAATCTGTAATATTTTCTTACTTTTCGTTTTTCTCAATTGTTGTAACCCCACACTTTGCTCCCTCATTTGCTCCCTCCTTTGCTAAGAGATCAGCTAGCTTGTTTCACTCTCTGATTGTGCTTTAACTCTGGGTTTCTAACTTTACCATCAGTGATCTGCATTCGGAAATAAAAGCACTATAAGAAATGTGTTCATATTTCAACATTTCAAAATAAGTTATTCCATTTTATTTGATATTATAAATTGTCCCATTTTAGCATCCTCATGTGATATACTTGGTACAGATTCATAAAATATTATCGTGAGCCTTAAACTTTTTTGATGATGGATTACATCAACAGTATCACAATTTTTAATTTGTAATAGACAAATTTCCTAAGAAAAATTGTAGACACTATACTATTCAGAAAGAAGAAAAAAAGTAGGATATTTTAATTATCCTAATAACTCTATAAAAATGGAACAAAACCTAATGACATTCTACACAAGAATTATTAGCAAATTGAGATTTAGTTGGAATTCCGTAAGGCACTAACGAAGTTACAATGATTACAAAAGGAAATTAAAAAGACAAAAATTTATTCATTTTCAAAACTGACACCTCAAACAAATATTAGGGAGCAATATCAAAAAGCAAAAGAGATAAGATAATACTTAGATAAATATCTGCATTTTAGATGATTAGTTTTTGAACATGTGTGTTGCACGTGTATTTCGTGCCTTTTTTTTAACTGTCTTTTCATTAATTACCAAAGTGAATCAATACAAACCGTAGCTATAGCTTACACATCCAGCTATCTCAATTACAGAATTTCTCATCACCTCAACTCTCCAAGCCAAATTATATCTAACATAATTGAAGGGCCACTTGTGTAGCTTTGGATTTTTCAGGAGCCCTCACTATACATGTATGGGCTATTTATTTAGCTATGCTATTACAATCTATATTTTCATGCTAAAAAACTCTCCGATTTCTCCATCCAGATGACATTGGAGACTTCTGCATATAACATTTTAAAAATTTGAGCCTTCTGTGACTTTCGCTTAACATTCTTAATACGCCATTTCTTGTGTTCTGGCGAGGTGGTTGAGTGATAAGGTTGTGATTAAAAGACCACACGGCTAAGTGTACCTCTTGGAAAGCAAATTGTCCGTGATTGGAAAGTATATCACGGTTTGGAGAATATTTTATATCATAAATCTGTAATTAATTAGCATTGTATTCTTAACATAATGGTAGGATTCTTGTACAACTAGAATACGATTTTGGGAGTAGAATAGGAATAGGAATAAAAAATTTCATATTATGAAAATAATAAATTGTATATATATCCTTTCATTAATGAGAATAATCAAGAGATTATTTCTTTCACGGTATCAGAAGTCTAGGTCTCATATTTTCCTCTCAAATTTCCGTTCTAACAGTCACGGTTCCAAGCACTTCTTCTCGATTTCCGTGCCCGGAATTGTTTTTTTTTTCTCTTCCCAAATTTTCTTCCAAATCCCTTCCTCACGTCGTTCGTTACTATTATGGCTAAGAACATGTTTCACCATGCGCTTATTGTTTCTAACATCAAGAATCACATCCCTATCATTCTTGAAATATAAAACGTCCAATACGCGATGTGTGCCGAACTATTCACAATTCACGCACGTTCACATCAAGTCCTCCACCACATAATTTTCTCGGACCCTGCGGATACAGAGGTACCTAAACCGGAGGATGACCCTAAACTGTGGACGACCCTTGATGCTACCGTTCTTCAGCGGATTTACTCCACTATCTCTACCGACATGTTGCAAACGATTATCGAACCAGATGCTACGGCGATGGCGGCTTGGAATAGAGTGCGTGATATATTCCAAGATAATTAAAATTCTTGTGATGTTACCCTTGAGCAGGAATTCTCCCACGTCCATATGAAAGACTTCCCCCATCGTTTCATCATACTACAAAAGGTTAAAGGAATTGGCGGACCAACTCCGCAACGTTGGTGTGCCCGTTACAAACGATCGTTTTGTCCTTCAGATGGTCGCAGGTCTATCTGAGACCTATAGTGACGTCAGGACGCTTCTTCGTCATAGCAGTCCTCTTCTGCATTTTTATCAGGCCCACTCCATGCTCACACTCGAAGTAGCTGGATTGGCTAAGAAAATGGCCACTGGGGCCACTCCTGTCGTCATGATAGCCAAATCTAACTTTTCTTCGTCCGTCTCCAACAATTCCGGCCAAAACCGCAACGGTGGCGGCAAAAAGGGTCAAAATCGCAAAAATAATGGTAAAAATCATGACGGAAACCGAGGTGGAAATAACGGGGATGCCAATGGGCCTCGGGGAAGTGGGCCGCAAACTAACTATAAAGTCCTGTAAAATTTAAAAAAAAAAAAAAACACACACACACGTCTCTAAAACCCCTCTCCCTCAACTTTTCCTTCCACTCCCTCACTTCCCAAAATTCATGCAACATGCACATCTATATAACTATTCACACACACACATCAAAAAGGGAAATACAAAAAAATAGCAAATCAGAAACAAAACAAAGAGAGGAAAAAAAAAAGATTAAAGAGAGCAACTAAGGAGTCCCAAAAAGGTTTAGTTGAAGTTGAGGTTTTGTTCGTAGTTACGAAGCAACAAAGGTGAGTTTTCTCACTCAAAGTTCTTAGTAAAATCCTTTATTTTTAAGTTACAATACATGTTAGAATATAATCCGGTTATTGAAAGAATGAGCATGAAAATTATGATTGTTTAATAACTAGTTTGGATTGTGCAATTGTAATCTGTTATACTGGGCTATACTTGTTAGAATTGGATGAAATTTTACAGAGTTGTACATCTTTCTGTTACGGTAAGTTTGAGACTTTACGAGGATAAATCCAACTTACGGTTTGAGAGTTATCGCTGTTTAAACATTCTGTCTCGGATCAACCGAAGTCTGGAAGGGAAGAATGCATAACGTAAAAACTGTACAAATAGGTAAAGCATATGAAATATTGTGCTGAATAAAAGTTATATATTTATCTGTCCTCGACAATTTGAGACTTTACGGGGATAAATCCGACTTACGGTTTGAGAGTTATCGCTGTTTAAACATTCTGCCTCGGATCAACCGAAGTCTGGAAGGGCAGAATGTATAACGTAAAAACTGTACAAATAGGTAAAGCATATGAAATATTGTGATGAATAAAAGTAATATATTTCTCTGTTCTCGACAGTTCGAGACTTTACGGAGATAAATCCGACTTACGGTTTGAGAGTTATCGATGTTTAAACTTTCTGCCTCGGATCAACTGAAATCTGGAAGGGCAGAATGTATAACGTAAAAACTGTACCAATAGGTAACGCATATGAAAGATTGTGCTGAACAAAAGTCCTAGATTACTATGTCCTCGACAACTTGAGACTTTACGGGTATAAATCCAACTTACGGTTTGAGAGTTGTAACCCTTACAAGTGGAAAGGGCGAAATATTGAAGGAAGGAAATATTATTTGAGCCTTTTGAACATATGACATATTTATACAAATACATAAATGCATTGGATCGGGTTGCACGGACCGCAACAAATATATAAATGCATTGGATCGGGTTGCACGGACCGCAATAAATAAATAAGTGCATTGGATCGGGTTGCACGGACAACAACAAATAAGTGCATTGGATCGGGTTGCACGGACCGCAACAAATACATAAATGCATTGGATCGGGTTGCACGGACCGTAACAAATATATATATAAATGCATTGGATCGGGTTACACGTACCGCAACAAATATATAAATGCACTGGTTCGGGTTGCACGTACCGCAACAAATATATAAATGCACTGGATCGGGTTGCACGTGAATATTTATTGATTTATTTGATAAAAGGGTTGTAATCTGTTTATTTCAACATGCTTATTATTTTCTTATAATGTGATTGTAATTAAAAATATTGTGAGGTTACTTTGGACTGTAAGATGAGATTCCCACTCAGCCTCGGATGGCAGGGCTGACTCTTTTATTTAACATATTTCAGGAAGGCGTGATAGAGGAAAAGCTCCGCAAGAGGGCTAGTGATCGTCCCGCAGCCTCATCGTACCACCAATCCATTATTTCGGATTTGGTGAAAGTTACTCTAGACTAAGTTTATTTAAAGAATTAAGTTTATTATCTCGGGGAATGCCCACATGAGATTGTTCTTCGTACACCTCAAAATTGATTATTATATATATTATTTCCGCAAATACCTGTCTAATTTAGGAAGAAAATAAAGTAAATGGTTCGCCTGGAAATGGATAGTTGTCCAGGTGCCATCACGTCCTAAAGAAAGACTTGAGAAAAGTCGGGGCGTGACACTAACTGACCACAGCCCAGGGGCCCATGGGCGTGGAGTGGGCTAGTGGGATGATAGTTGAATATGGTGATTAGAGGTGTTGGTGGTTGTGACTGAGAATGATGGCAATTATTATGGTCGGCGGCGGTGGCATCGGTTTGCCGTGAGAGGGTAGCGGTGAAAATTCATCTTTCTGGAAATTATTGAATTGGTAGCATCTTTATGATATTAAGAATTTGTTATAATTTTTATTTATTTGGATCTATTCAGACCTATTAAGTGATGGTAAAAGAAAAATAAAATCACTTAATGCTTCTGAATGATTAATTTTTACATTTAAAATCAAACGTTCTTAATGATTGAGTTATGGATGATTAAGATTAAGACTTTTGTTAAGTGCAAACAAATGATGCTTTAGTCTTTTTCTTACTTCCTAATCATCTCATGTTGATATACTTAAGCATCTTACTTTTTTATCCTTTGATGATATCTTGCTTCTTGGGTCATTAGGGACATACAGAGGTGTTAAAGAAATATTGCAGCAAAGAGGTAATTGAGCGGTGTAAAGCAGAGCATCAAGCTTTTGATAGCCAGGGTATCATTTTCGATAACAAGGTAAGAATAAATACCAGTTATTATATTAGCTTGCATTTTGGATATTGTTTAAGTACAGTGAAGGGAAGGGGGTTAACAATAAATGAAGTGTACATACTTGTTACAAATCTATTTTCAGTGATTTCTATTAGCATGCAAGACAAGGACAAAAGCTTGTAAAAGTTGAACAGAAACTAAAGTTGTATTAGGGTTTTTCGGAAGGGTCTTTTGAAAACAATCTTCCTACTCTATCTTTTTCAGACCCGATTTTACTGTGCATGTTGTTGTTGGTTTAATAACAGTTGAGCCGTTTTTTTTTTTTTTTTTGCGGCTGTGGATGTTTGAAATTGTCCGACTTCTGTCATGTAGCCTGGTCTAAAACCTTGTAGGATGGCATTTTTTCTTTTGCTTTCAAATATACTAGAATTGGCCACACTTTGCAAGGTTGTAAAAGATATCAGTGAATTCTGAATTTTTTTTTTTAAATGTACCTCCTACAACTAATATTAGTTGTGTGAGTCTTTTTTTGTGAGACAAAAAAGTAGATCCAAAATTAGTGGACCCAAAAGTGTAAGATGTGGGTCCACCTTTTTATCTCACAAAAAGAGCCTCACATAACTAATGCTGTGTGAGGCACATAATAAACTTTTAGTGAATTCTTTGTTTTAAATTGCATTGTTATTTTTTACAATGGAAAAAAAGTGCATCTTTCAATGCATAAGAAACTCAAAATAGTGAAAATTCAATCAAAGCAAACATCCTGGCACATTGATTAACCAAAATGAATAAAGGAAAAGAAGGAAAACTAAAGGCCTCGAATTAGAGAAGAGGTAAGAAGTGTTAATTTCCAAATGAAAATAAGTTTCCAGTGGTTTTAAAAACACTAAAATGTGATAACTTCACCTAAAGAAAACACGTGAAAGACTCTTGAGAGTGAAAAAGATTGTAGGAATTTAGTTCAACAATGGCTTTTCAACACCATGAAGGACTTGTTATTAATCTGTATTCCAAAAAACCAGTAAACAATAATAATTGAAAAATGAACAGAATCAGTGTTGGAAAAATAAAAATATTTTTCAGAATATAATCGAGCCCACTTAGTTCAAAGTGTGTCCTTAAGGAAATTATTCCCCTGACAGTACTCAAGGTTGATGGAATATCCCCTCCCAAGATAGAACGATTATCTTACCAGAATAGTAGTACTCCAAATTAATTCCGGTAGCGACGAACCACTCAACATCAGTATATCACACAGAATTTGTTTATGCAGAAGAAGAAGAAGTTTGTGTTGTTCAGAAAATTCGTAAGTAAAATTCTGAGGAATCAAACGAATTTATAGCCATGGAAATCTTGTTTCGAAGGTTTGCAACCTTTACGAATGTACCACCGAAAACTCGGTGGGAAATTTAAATATGAAAAGAAACCGGGTCGCGGGTCAGACACGCGGATCCGGCCGGGTCGCGGGTCAGGGTCACTAACGGGTAGGATTGGATAAGTTAATTAATTTAATTAAATAATAATTAATTAAATAATTAAAAATTAAAGAAAATTTGGTCCAAAAAGATTATCAATCAAATCATTTGACCAAATCCAAATCCAAATCCAAATCCAAAGCCGAGCCGAAGCCGAAGCCGAGCGAGCGACGACGACGGCGCGAGGGGTCCTTGCCCCCCTCAACCCTTTTACTGACAAGAAGGAGTAATTCTACTGATAAGTAGAAGAACTTTTCTTTCCACTACCGATGTGGGACAAATGCTTATTTTATAAAGCAAGAGGGAACTCCCACTTTTCTTTCCACTACCGATGTGGGACAACTCCCACTTTTCTTTCCAATCATTTCCCATTCACCAATATCAATACCCAACAATCCCCCACATGAATGGGGAATGGCTATAATATAAAAGAATGCGCAGACAAGTGTGATATACAAGCGAGGATTGATTTGCGTATCCGGATAAGTAGGTTTCCCTTTGAACTTTCCGTAGTGAACTTATATCGGATATATTCGATCAATCGGTAGATTTGATATCTTTGAACCGTCGAACTTTGTTGTATACCTAGACAACATAAGTCACACAATCAACCCTCAACAGTTTATGGTTCTCACGGTTGTGCTTGTTTCAGCCATGAACACCTCCTGGTTTCATGAATGCATAGAGAATGGGCCTTCACTGTCATTCCCCTTTAAAGCGGCTTACACTTAACACTCACATAGGTGATTTCTAAACATGTGGTCCTATAGCCACATTATCTAGTCATACACTGCCAGATTTAGATAATCATTAAAGAACCTTAATGTTTTATTAACTCATTAACAAGCCATAAGGTTTTATCCTTATTTCTGAACATTGTCTTCATCCGAGAATGGGTTGAGTTATTTGACAATGTTGAACCGTCAGTCACAACTTTGTTTGATCTCCTTGAACCTAGCTCTTGGGATCTCTAATCTGCTAGGTAGAGTTACCGCCATGATGACTTGTCATCGGCCTTAACCCCATTCACATTGATGATCTACTAACTCCCTCTCTAGATAAGCCTTTTGTAAGCGGATCCGCCACGTTATCTCTTGACTTTACATAGTCAATCGTGATAACGCCCTAGAGAGGAGTTGTCTAACGGTATAGTGTCTTCGTCGTATGTGACGAGATTTTCTGTTGTACATTACGCTCCCTGCCCTACCTACCTATTGTTGCTTGACTGTCACAATGTATACATATAGGAGCCAAAGGTTTGGGCCAGAATGGAATATCTTCTAAGAAATTCCGGAGCCATTCAGCTTCTTCACCGGCCTTGCCTAAAGCTATAAATTCAGATTCCATTGTAGAGCGGGCGATGCATGTCTGTTTTGATGATTTCCAAGACACTGCTCATCCACCAACGGTGAAAATATATCCACTCGTGGATTTAACTTCAGATGATCCGGTGATCCAGTTTGCATCACTATATCCCTCAATTACTGCGGGATATTTATTATAATGCAAAGCATAGGTTTGGGTGTGTTTTAAATACCCCAAGACTCGTTTCATAGCCATCCAATGAGTTTGATTGGGATTACTCGTGAATCGACTCATCTTGCTTATAGCACATGCTATATCTGGTCGTGTACAATTCATAATATACATCAAACTTTCCAAAACTCGTGCATAGTCCAATTGTGAGTCACTTTCACCTTCATTCTTTTGAAGTGCAAAACTTACATCAAATGGAGTCTTTGCAACATTGAAATTTAAATACTTAAACTTGTCAAGTACTCTTTCAATATAATGAGACTGCGATAATGCTATACCTTGTGGAGTTTTATGAATTCTGATGCCTAAGATCAAATCAGCAACTCCGAAGTCCTTCATATCAAATTTGCTATCCAGCATACGCTTCGTAGCATTTACATCGGTAATATCTCTACTCATTATCAACATGTCATCAACATATAAACAAACAATGACTTCATGATTTGGAGTATTTTTTAATGTAAACACATTTGTCACACTCATTAATCTTAAATTCATTTGCCAACATTGTTTGGTCAAATTTCGCATGTCATTGTTTGGGTGCTTGTTTAAGTCCATAAAGTGACTTAACAAGTTTGCACACTTTCCTTTCTTTACCAGGAACCACAAAACCCTCAGGTTGTTCCATGTAAATTTCTTCCTCCAATTCTCCATTTAAGAAAGCTGTCTTGACATCCATTTGATGGATTTCAAGACCATATACGGCCGCCAATGCCACTAACACCCGAATAGATGTTATTCTTGTTACCGGCGAGTATGTGTCAAAGTAATTAAGGCCTTCTTTTTGTCTATAACCTTTGACCACAAGTCTTGCCTTATATTTGTCAATAGTGCCATCATCTTTCATTTTCCTTTTAAAAATCCATTTTGATCCTAAAGGTTTATTTCCAGGAGGAAGATCAACCAATTCTCATGTATGGTTGTTCAAAATTGATTCAATCTCACTATTAGGGATGGCAACGGATCGGATCTGGACCGGATCCTACTAGATCCAGATCCAGATCCGATTTTCATACATGAATCCAGATCTGGATCCAGATCCGTCGGGTTCATAAAAATCATATCCAAATCCGGATCCACGGATCGGATCTGGATCCACATGTAAAAAAAATTGCATGCTAAGAATGTAACCTTGCTAAGAATTTTTTTTAAACTGACAAATGATTTTTACTTAGCTAACAGTTTACGGTGTTTCAATTTTGAAATGTTCATATGAGATATTTTGTTCGTTGTCTCGTTTTGATTGTGAGCTATTAATTGAAAATGTTGGACAATGACAATAGTTGTGGAAAATGCTGACTAGTATTTTTACAATGCAGAAGTTGCATGTGCTTGGAATTTTCACAAATGAAGTGAATATAATTTTAACTACTTATCTATGGAGATGTTAGTCATTCACTAATATAACATTGATTTTATTATCGAAGTTACCTATTTATTTTTGGATTTTTGAGTTAACGCGGGGATAAATTAAACTTGTTTTAAGAATTAAACTTGCAAGGATGTGCTTAGCAATTTTAAGAAAATACTTATAAAATTACATTCTAGGTTATGAATATATTTAATAAAAAACGGATCCATGGGTCGGATGCATGCCGGATACTGATCTCAAATACAAGATCCGGATCCGGATCCGATCCGTCAGAAATGGATCCGGGTCCAATCCGGATCCGTCGGGTCCAAATTTTGAAGATCCATATCCTATAAAACGGATCTGGATCCACCGGATCCGGACCGGGTCCAAGATCCATTGCCATCTCTACTCACTATTGACTACCTCTTTCCAAAATGCTGAATCAGAAGAAGACATCGCTGCTTTAAATGTTTGAGGCTCATTTTCAAGCAAGAATGTCACAAAATCTGGTCCAAAGGAAGTAGATGTCCTTTGACGTTTGCTACGCCTTGCATCCTCTTTACTTGGTGTATTTTCCTATGGTTCTTCCCGCGGTCGTTTAGATCTTTCACTTGACGACTCACATTCAGTTTTATACGGATAAATGTTTTCAAAGAATTCAACATTATCTGATTCAATTACCATATTAACATGAATTTCAGGATTGTCCGATTTGTGAACCAAAAACCGACAAGCTTTGATGTTTGTAGCATAGCCAATAAAAACACAATCCACAGTTTTTGGTCCGATTTTTACCCTTTTGGGCAAAGGAACTTAGACCTTTGCTAAACACCCCCCACACTTTGAAATATTTCAAGTTGAGTTTTCTTCCTTTCCATAGTTCATATGGAATAGATTGTGTTTTTTGTGGGGCACCCCTGTTGAGTATTCGATTAGTTGTAAGGATAGCTTCCCCCCACAAGCTTTGCGGTAAACCGGAACTTATTAGTAAGGCATTCATCATTTCCTTTAATGTTCGGTTTTTCCTTTCCGCAATTCCATTTGATTGTGGTGTGTAAGGGACAGTAGTTTGATGAATAATTCCACATTCTAAACATATCTCTGCAAAAGGAGATTCGCACTCTCCACCCCTATCACTTCTAATCATTTTTATCTTTTTATTCAATTGATTTTCCACTTCGTTCTTGTATTGCTTAAATGCATCAATTGCTTCATCCTTACTATTAAGCAAATACACATAACAATATCGAGTGCAATCGTTAATAAAAGTTATAAAATACTTTTCCCACCGCGAGATGGTATTGACTTCATATCACATATATCTGTGTGAATTAAGTCTAAAGGATTTGAATTTCTATCAATAGACTTATATGGATGTTTAACAAACTTAGATTCAACATGATTTCACATTTAGATTTATTACACTCGAATTTAGGCAATACTTCTAAATTAATCAATTTTCGCAAGGTTTTGTAGTTGACATGTCCTAAACGAACATGCCATAAATTATTTGACTCCAATAAGTAAGACGAAGCTGAATTTTCATTAATACTGTCAACAACCATTATATTGAGTTTGAAAAGGCCCTCGGTGAGGTAGCCCTTTCCTATGAACAAGTCATTCTTACTTAATACAATTTTCTCACTAACTAACACGCACTTAAACCCGTTTTTGACGAGTAGTCCCATTTGAAACTAAATTCTTCCGAATTGTTGGAACGTGCATAACATTGTTGAGAGTCGGGACCTTGCCGGAAGTCATCTTCGAAGTATCTTCCCATATCCTTCAACCTTGGTCGTTGCGGTATTTCCCATAAACAAGATACCTCTTCGGGTCCAGCGGGAGCATAGGTTGCAAATGCTTCTTTTGTAGCGCAAACATGTCGAGTGGCACCGAGAATCAAGCCACCACTCCTCTGGGTTTCCAACCAAATTGCACTCCGATAGCATTGCACACAGATCATCTATATCATCATTCTTTTCCACCATATTGGCTTGTCCTTTTCCCTTGTTCTTTTTCGAAAGACGATAATCTTGGGCTTTGTGGCCAGCTTTCCCACAATTAAAGCAGTTGTCCTTGAACTTTTTCTTATTGGAATCCTTCTCCTTTCCAGAAAGCCTCTTCCTTTTCTTGTTCTTTTTCAGAGCAGCATCTTCAACGATGTTTGCCCCTTCAATTGGTGAAGTCTTACAGTACCTCTTCTCAGCGGTTTTGTTATCTTCCTCGATCTTGAGACGAATCACAAGATCTTCCAACTTCATTTCCTTTCTTTTGTGCTTAAGATAATTCTTGAAATCTTTCCATGAGGGTGGCAACTTCTCAATCATTGCAGCCACTTGGAACGCTTCATTTACGACCATACCTTCATCAATAAGGTCATGGAAGATAAGTTGAAGCTCTTGAACTTGGGTTCCAACAGTTTTTCCATCCACCATTTTGTAGTCTAGGAATTTGGCAAAAAAATCAGCCTGTTTCCAAGCCTCAGTAACCATGAACTGTTGGTTGTCAGGCATGTCGGCGGCAGCACGGGAGGGTCCTCTTTGGTGAACTTTTGCATACCAAGGGTGGTAAGCCAAAAGAACATTCTTTCTTCGCCATCCTTTAAAGTTGGCGCGTAGGTGAACTTCGCAGGTTTTTCAACCGGTGGCACAGCGGTACGAGTTGTAGGAGTAACCGCTGGTGCAGTATTCGCAGAGGTAGTTCCGGTCTCAATTGCCATTATTCGTTTGTCACCGTCAAATCGACAAACTGTTTTAGTTAATAAAACCGAATAGCAATTCAATCACGGACTTAAACGATGAAGATTTTATTTCTTCGGATCGCAAGTATAATTATGAAACTTTAGTATTCCAACGAAGTTTTTATATCTTCGAGTCATAATACTAATATTCATATGGAGTAGAAAACGCACAAGTTTTAATCTCCAAACCAGAATACAGCAATGATGAAGTTTTTATGTTCTTCAAATCGTTGTACAAGTATGAACTTTAATATTCCAACTAAGTTTTTATGTCTTCAAGTCGAATATGAAATTTCATACGGAGTAGAAAACCACACAGGTTTTAGTCTCCAAAATGAATAACTGATTAATCTAAAAATATAATTTCCTTAAAATTGTTACTAATCTGTATTGCAAAAAACCAGTAAATAATAATAACTGAAAATAAATAGAATCAGTGTTGAAAAAATAAGAATAATTTTTTCGAGAATATAATCGAGCTCACTTAGTTCAAAGTGTGTCCTTAAGAAAATTATTCTCCTCACAAGATCGGGAGGTTGATGGAATATCCCCTCCCCGGGATAGAATGATTATCTTACCGAATAGTAGTACTCAAATTCGGGTAGCGGCGAACCACTCAACGGCGGTATATCACACATAATTTATTTGTGCGAGAAGAAGAAGAAGTTTGTGTTGTTCGAGAAAATTCGTAAGTAAAATTTCCGAGGAATCAAACGAATTTATAGCCATGGAAGTATCTTGTTTCGAAGGTTTGCAACCCTTACGAACAGCCTACTAAAAACTGGTGGGAAATTTAAATATGGGAAAGAAACCGGGTCGCAGGTCAGACACGCGGATCCGGGTCACTAACGGGTAGGATTGGATAAGCTAATTAATTTAATTAAATAATTAAAGTTAAAGAAAATTTGGTCCAATATCAATCAATCAATCAGAGCCGAGCGAGCGACGACGACGGCGCGAGGGGTCCTTGCCCCCTCAACCCTTTTAGTGATTGGAGAAGGTGTAATGTAATATATACACCTCTCTTTTCCTTTATTTTTCCAATGTGGGACAAATGCTTATTTTATAAAGCAAGAGAGAACTCCCACTTTTCTTTCCACTACCGATGTGGGACAAATGCTCCATTTCTCATTCAATCTATCATTTAAACCCAACATGTTGTTGTTGTTGAAAGGTGCCACATCAGATTTTAATTTTTTCAAGTATATATGGATTTTCCGGGGGTTGTAGGGTGTCATAATTAGTTGCAGCTTTAGTTCTCGCAACATACTGCTGTTTACTGTTGCTGATCGGCCTTGATATGTTAAGCACTGGACACTGCCTATAACAGTCTAGTGAGCTTGATTTAAAGTCCTCCCTGATTTTCCACTTAGCTCAAACTAAAAATTCTGCATGAATTGTGACCACCTTTCATTTGGTTTACTACTTACATTAAAGGGGTTGAATAGCTTCTACTTGGTTTCTCTAGCATCAAACTTTTCTTTTAAGCTACTCGAAAATCTGATAACCCCACTGAAAATGAGACAGATTTGACATATTTCGGATATTGAAGTGCGGGAGACAAAAATGATGGGAGACAGTCCCATAATAATTTTGGGGGTAAGAGTCTTTCCTCATTCTTTTCTATGTCTAAACCAATGCACCTCTTGAAAGAACAAAAGGCTTAAAAGATTTAGCCCCTGAGAGTAATCTTTCTTGGGTAATGTCCACAGTTCCAGACGCAGCAGGTCTACTGCGTAAGCGATCAACTTGGTTCAATTAAAGAAGGGGGAAAAGTATGTATTATATCCCTTTGGTTGGTTGCTGTTATTCTCTTGGTCCTGCATTGGCTATTCAATTCTATTGATCCTGCTGGTCAATATGGTATTTTGCATCACATACAAACTTCATGATATCAAATTGCCTTGTTGCATCCCCGTGTCATTTTTCTATGGTTACTGGTGTGGTTTTCATACACAAAAATGGGTTACTAGACATAAACTGAAGATGTTAACAAGTACTAGCAATTATTCTTAAGCATTTTGTGTTCCAACACCCTTGAATCTGCTGTAGAATGATCCTAACCTGCAGTAACTCATCACTGAAGCTAAGACTTCCATCCAAATTTGAGAATTTTAACCCTGGTATGGCTAAATTTCTTGCTGTATTAGGATACATTACACACTGTACACTATGCTTGGGCTATGCAACTCCAAGAACCCTGTATGGAAGCTTAGAGAGATGCAGCAATTTGGTATTGCAGCCCTTATCTAATCAAAACTTTTGCTTCATCAAAGGAAAGTGTTGTCAAAGGCGCGCTTAAAGGCGCTTAAGCCTTGAAGCGAGGCTCATAACATGTTGAGCGCTTCGCCTCGCTTAATGTGCACTTAAGTGTTGTCATGAAGGCTCTAAGACAAACCTTTCCATGCGAATGAGCATTTCCTGAAGTGGCGACACTAAACAAGTAATATTATACTTTATCGTAAAAGAAAATCAATTTTTGTCCATATATTTGTTATTCACGCTTATAATTTTTAGTTTTGGACTAAACATGTTTATTTGTATTTTTTTCTCCATTTGCGCCTTTTTTCGTTAAAGCCCACGCTTACGGACCTTAGAGTTTTTTTTTGCGCTTTTTTCTTTTGATAACACTATCAAAGGAGTGGATAATGTTGCTACCCATGCCTTTGTTCATGTTGTGGTACTGATTTGTGCAGAATTTCTTATTGCAATAAACTTTTGGCTGTTGGTAATGTATTCTAATTTATAAGCTTCACCAGTCTTGTGATATAATTGAGCAACCCCTGCACGTTGCATGAAATTCCAACCAAGAACACTGGATAAATAGAATATTTAGTTTAGTTATGTTGAACTATACAACCTCTCTACCTTAACAAGGTAGGGGTAAGGTTTCTATACAAAGACAACTACCAATGACAGTAGCAAAGGAGAAGGTGTCGAGGTTCAACTACATCAATAAGGTCCAACAGATCTAAGAAGAATTAATGTATTTTCAAGAAATCTTGAACAAGTTGGAAGAAGCCAGGGAGAAGAACCAAATTGATACAGGAATGCTGATTTTAGGATTTGTCACAAGTAAAAAGAAGAAAGAGCATCGCTCTACTTTCTTTCTTGTTTTATTTTATTATTTATTAGTATCTTCTAATATCATCACAGAGTGCATTTGATTCTTTCAAATTCTTATTTCTTACATATTGCTAGTACGTAGTTGTAGAGGTGTTTGACCTCATTAAGATTTGTAAGGCGAGGCTTAGCCTTCCTTGTACTTATTCTATTTGAGGTTCTTTTATTATTAATAAAAAGGAGGTTCCGGGTAAATACCTAAGTGGTCCAATATTCACTTAAAAAAAAAATACTTCAATTTCGGTCATATATGGTTGAAGTTAAGAGTATGGTTCTTTGTATCTTAATCTATTTCTAATTCTGAATATGATTCAGTTTCCTTTTGTTAGGTATACAAGAAAGAGACAATTGCAATGTTGGAATACGAGTGTATTGTTGAACCAGAATATAGGTCAAAAATAGCTTCTTTATATAACTTTAAAGAGTGGAATAAAGACCTTGGATTATAATTAGTCTGCATATTTATATGATCCATGCATGAAGATATATGCCAAAATTTGATTCTCTAGACCATCCTATTATTTGAGCTTATATTCCATCTGATGGTTATGCACGGAGACGTATTTCGAATTTAAATGTAATGAATTCAATTTTTAATTTTTATTAGCGAATTCATTGCATGTTTTTTCTTCAGTAACTATCAATTTTCATTAATTGCCAAAGTAATATTTACAAAACAATGAACAACAATATCCCATATGTTCAAATCACAGCTATATAACTAATAATGTGAACTCATTTGCTAGTCCTACTCCTAGTAGACAAGTTTATTCGGCACTTGTGCTTGCAGCATTAGTTGTATCATGCATGCATTAACAAGTGGCTAAGTTTAGTTTAATTCAATAAGATAGATGTTCATCTGAATTCAATATTTTAGCTTAATTTTTATACGTGTTAAAAGATTTACTAAATAATACTCCTAATAAGATAATAGATATTGAGCATAGCTAATTTAATCTCAAAAACTAATTCATGAGGTAATGAGTGTTGTGATAACTTGCGTGATGAAGATTGAACATTTGAAATGTAGACAATATAAGATAAAGCTCAACATCGAGTAAACAATAAATTAAGACGTGTCTAACTCATGATAAGAAAAATGACATCGAATCTAACTCAATTCCTTAAAAGTTAACTCGTGAGGTAAAGATTGCACAAAATTATATAAAAACACTGAATAATAATTTTTTGATTTAGCAAAATAAATAAAATATAATAAAATTTCAAATCAAAATACATAAACTTAAAATTTTATATCCATCTATATAAGTCTACATCAGCCTACTGGATCAATTAGTTGAGGAGCCCCCATGTAGAATCCGACAACAACTGTCATAAAGATCTATATATATGCATTAGAGAATCTCGAAAAGAAATATACGTAGGACCACTCTAATGTTGTACATAATTATCATTTTCAACCGTTAATAACAATTGAAAAGCATATCAAAACTTCCTCAAACCCAATCTCATCCACAAAATTTTGCCTTTGCATTGCTCTCAAAGTCTCAATCTTCAATCTTTCTCCAACTTGGTCATATATACTGTACTTTATACATACCAGTTATCTAAAAACTTCTATTTGTTTTTAGTTTCACATTTAGATATCGTTTAGTACCTGACTTGAAGTTAAGTTATTCATATATTAAATTTTATATAAGTAAAATCATATTTAATAGTAGCATTATTTTTGTTTTGCGTAAAATTCAACAAGTCTCATATAGTATTTGCCTAACTAATTCAAATAAGACATAGATTCATTATGACTAATTGTTATAATATCCGCATAATTCTAATCAATACCATATATTTATAATGTGATCTGATTAAATTTAAATTTGTATTGAAAAGCTAGTGAAGTCTAAATAATTTCATGAACTCAAACAGAAAATCTCTAATTAAATATGAAGATTTTACATTTCCAACTCGAAACCCGATGTATCTGATTAACTACAAAAGAAATACTTGTCATCTATCCAATTTTGTTTGTCTAGAAAAACTAGGTACTTATTTGACTTCCAAATTGAAACCTCTGCCAGGACATTGAACAGTTTGTATAAATTTGATACTTACAAAACATCATATAAATCTACAAATTCTGTTTTTTTTTTAAATTTCTCTTTCAAGAATCCCTCTGAAGTCTATGGCTTCAGCTTCTCCTTCTCCTTCTCAAGGTAGTCTCCTACTTCAGAAACAACTCAAACGTATGATTTTTTTCTTTTTTTTTGTTACTCATAATTCATTTTATGAACTGTTTACTTAATTGGGTATTCTTAATTTTTATATTTGAATGTAAAGATCCTTGTTTTTTTTTTTTGTACTCATAATCATTCTAACTTAATTGGGTGTTCTTGATTTTGATTGTTTCCTAATTTGAATGTAAAGATCCCTGCTTTTTCTTTTTTTTTTTGAACTCATATTCATTCTATGAACTGTTTGCTTAATTGGGTGTTAATTTTTATATTTGAATGTAAAGATCTTTGTTTTTTCTTGTTTTTTTACTCATATTCATTTTATGGACTGTTTGCTTAATTGGGTGTTCTTGATTTTTGTTGTTTCCTATAATTTGAATGTAAAGATCCTTGCCTTTTCTTGTTTTTATTACTCATATTCATTTTATGAGCTGTGCTTAATTGGGTGTTATTGATTTTTGTTGTTTCCTATAATTTGAATGTAAAGATCCTTGTTTTTTCTTGTTTTTTTACTCATATTCATTCTGTGGACTGTTTGCTTAATTGGGTGTTCTTGATTTTTGTTGTTTCCTTCAATTTGAATGTAAAGGTCCTTGCTTTTTCATTCTTTTTTGTACTCATATTGATTTTATGGACTGTTTGCTTAATTGGGTGTTAATTTTAATATTTGAATGTAAGTATCCATGCTTTTTCTTGTTTTTTGTACTCATATTCATTTTATGAACTGTTTGCTTAATTGGGTGTTCTTGATTTTTATATTTGAATGTAAAGATCCTTCTTTTTTTCTTTCTTTTTCTTGTACTCATATTCATTCTATGGACTGTTTGCTTAATTGGGCGTTCTTGATTTTTGTTGTTTCCTTCGATTTGAATGTAAAGATCCATGCTTTTTCTTGTTTTTTGTACTCATATTGATTTTATGGACTGTTTGCTTAATTGGGTGTTCTTGATTTTTGTTGTTTCCTTTAATTTGAATGTAAAGATCCTTGCTTTTTTCTTTTTCACTTTCAGATCTCTGTAAAAAACCAGTGGATGGATTTTCAGCTGGTTTGGTTGATGAAAGCAACTTATTCGAATGGAGTGTCACCATTATTGGACCTCCGGAAACTTTATAGTAAGTCTTTACTAGTACTAGTAGTCTAAAGATTGTATTTTTTTTTTTTTTGATTTGATCTTAAAGCTCTTTCCTTTTTGAATTTGGTTTGGTTGTTAATGGGTTTTGTATTTGATTCGATTTATGAGCTTATCCCTTTATGAAAAATTTGGGTCTTGAATTGTTTTTAGATTTTGTAGATGCTGTAACTCATTCTTGGTTAACTTAGCAGCTTAGCAATCGGAATGCATTGTTTCCTTTTTAGGTTTAAGTTGATGACTTTAGTTAGGAGAAGATATTTCATCATTTCCGATGCTTACTTATGCTATAGGTTGTATTGGAAAAAATTTCCTAACCATGTGTAATTGTTGCAAGTGCAGCGATGGGGGTTTCTTTAATGCTATCATGAGCTTTCCTCAAAATTATCCCAACAGTCCACCAACTGTTAAATTTACCTCGGAGGTGTGGCATCCTAATGGTACGTAAACTACATATATATTTTGGAGAATTAGTGAAGTGATTGGTCTTCAGTACCATTAATTTTGGCTCTATCTTGAAACTCTGGTTTGATATACAGTTTACTCTGATGGAAAGGTTTGCATCTCAATTCTTCACCCGCCTGGCGATGATCCAAATGGCTATGAGCTTGCTAGTGAGCGTTGGTCTCCCGTCCATACGGTATGGAAATCTGTTATTATTTCAAGTACCAATGAAAAGAAAATAATCATGAGCTATGTTACTTAGCTTCTCCAAAAATGTTGTCGCACCTGTTTTGGAACCTCCAAAGTACACTAATTTTGGAGATCCGACGCGCACCTGGCTGTATTTTTAAGAGACCGAGCAACATATATCTTGAGAACCTAGGATCTCAAATTTTTTCTGTATTATTTTGTACGATTGTTGGCCTTCTCTTCTATGATACTGCACTTGATTTTCAACTATCTCAAAACTTCTGGTACATTTTTAATTCAGAATCTCATGGAATTTTAGGATGACTTCGTCTTTAAGCCCATATTAAGTAGCAACAAGTTCATTGTCTTCTTTCCTATGTATACATGAAATAGATATCCCCGGCTTCTTTTCCTTTTTGTTGGTAAAAGAGATGTCCGTCTTCCTTTGCTGAAATGGTTTTGCTTTGGGTTACTCCTTCCCACTACTCTTTTCTACTTCGGGTTTCCATGTTATTCTCTCGGAGTATTAGGAAACTCATGTGTTTTCTCGTAAACTTATCTCGTGGTTTAGCTCACTTTATGAAATGAAGATGTATGGTAATATAAGTGTAGATCTATGGTAGCAATTCCAAAAGTGACTACAACAAAAACATACCCAGTGTACTCCCACAAGTGGGGTCTGGGGAGGGTAGAATGTACGCAAACCTTACCCCTACCTTGGGAGGTAGAGAGGTTGTTTCCAATAGACCAAAATTCCAAAAGTGATTGTCGCCCTTAAACTAAAAAGATATCCAATTACTTGTGCAAGTTGGACAACATTTTTGAAATTCAAATAACAATGAATTGGTTTAAACTTGACTTTAACTATGGACTTAGCGGTCCTTTTTTTGGTTGGTCGGGCTCATGCAATGCCGACGTCAATGAGGAACACTACTTGGTTGATTTTGCCAGTAGTCATATGCTTTTCTTAAAGATTAATCCATGCATGTATAACTTCAAATTCCAAAGGTCTAAAGGATCGTTAGGTCACGCTTTCATAGTAGAAATCAGAATCAAACGAGCTTTTACCCTTTTGTTCCACACGAGATTTCTATTCTCGTTGAGCTCATCTTAGGACACGTGTGTTATATTTTAACAGATGTGTCGCTCCGGCCAAACGCCCCATCTGAGAATGACTTCCAACATCTCAAAATTGAAATGCTAATCAATGAAACTTTCTTATGACACCTAGTTCAGACAAAGCCCTTTCAGTGAATTTTAACTGGATCATAAGATCTGCCAAAAAGATTATTAAAGAGTCGTAAGTAACACATTTGCGAATGCACATCCATTAGTCACGGTTATATAGTAAGACGCAACATATGCAGGTGAAAACTACATTTCCAAGCTCAATAGAATATCGTCGACATTAAACAATCTTCTTATGATGGATAATTTGCTTAATTTTGACCTACAGTACAAAAAATCTTTAATGGATATAGAACCTAATTATGACAAATTTGCAAAGCTAAGGAGTTGGTACATGCTAGCGCACAACACTCTCTCTATCTCACTTGTACAAGTCAGTAGTTCATGAATTTTGCTATTTGATGTGATTCATTTAGCATATCTATTTATTTCTAACTCATCGATGAAGGGTTTATTGTAGGCTAGACAACTTGGTCTATTTCTTTTCCCCATCTAGACATTAGAATCGGATTCATACAGGTTCTAACTTCTGTAATATAATTGGTTATTTTCACTTTTTCTTTTTTTCTTTCTTTTCAAAACTCTTCTTTTACAATTATTTGGGCTCAAAGGTCACATGTCTTTGTTTCGTTCGTTTTTGCTACATAATCTGCATGTGAATCACACACACTTCAAGTTTTGACTGATTGTCACTGAAGGGCTATTGGCACATTTACGTATGTTAGGTGTCTTATAGGAAACAACCTCAGTTGAGGTGTCTATATGAAAATACGGGGCAAACTTTAGGGGGTTGTCTATGTATTTGGCCTTTTCTTTTTGTGATGGGCGTTCAGAATTTTAATTCCTTCAGTAATTGCTTCTTTGAAGCTGGATACCTTTAACGGCTTACCATGTTCTCTAAATTCTCCCCAGCTAGTGAAATATAGAAAGGTGTAATTCTTTTTGGGATTGACTAAAAAGGAAAGAGTGTCACATAAATTGGGACGGAGGGAGTATCTTTTAGGCTTCTGTTCTTTACATTTCCATGTTCCAACAGTGCTTCTTTTGTGATTGTTCGGGTGAAGATCATTTGTTGTATGCTACTTTTCCTTCAACACTCAACTTCTCTATGATCAAATTTGACTGGCTGTATCATATGCAGGTGGAGAGCATAATGTTGAGCATCATATCAATGCTTTCCAGTCCTAATGATGAGTCTCCTGCTAATGTCGAAGCAGCTGTAAGTAATCCAATTTTTTCACTTATCTATCCCCTGTGAACCAGTCTGCCTCGCATCCTCCTGGTGTGGGGGTGGGGTGGTAACGGCCATTATGTGTATTTCATATAACTCAAATACTTCTTATGTGGTTCCTGAGCTAGTTTTCTACTTAGCAATATCCCTGGAAATATATTGAGTTGAAATTTGTTCCCCCCCCCCCCCCCCCCAACACCCCCACCATAAACCAACTCGTAAAAATAAAAAGAATAGGGTCATATCATCCTGAGGTATTAGGTTTAAATCCTAGCGGAGGCAAAAAATAATACTCCCTCCGTCCCAATTTATGTGGCACCATTTGACTTGGCACGGAGTTTAAGAAAGAAATGAAGACTTTTGAAATGTGTGGTCCAAAACAAGTCTTATATAAATGTGGCTGTAAATCATCTCATAATGTTAAATTGTTTCTAAATATAGTAAGGTGACATTCTTTTTGGGACAGACCAAAAAAGAAATGGTGCCACATAAATTGGGACAGAGTGAGTAGGTGATTTCTTCTCATTTCTCCAAGCCTTGGTTGATAGGAGGCCTTATCAAAATGAGTTCATGCAAACATCTTATGCTTCTTTCATTGTCTAAACGGTTGAATTTGAAGTGCATCAAGGAAGATCATTATATTCTCTTCTTTTGAACTTCTGAGGTCTTTTACAATGTTTCTTACATTTCCCGTTTCAACTCAAGGATGGATAAGATCTCGTGCCACGAATTAACTCGAATATTTATCCAAGCCCTAGTATCGATTGAGCGTTCAAACTGATATTAAAAGAGACCATGGCTAGCATAGTTTCAAACTGAGATTAGAAGAGACCATGGCTAGCATGTGCCTGTTATTTAATTTTATGCTGTTAGTACCTTCTTAACGCCTTTTTTTACGTCTCTTTTCTTGCATATTGCAGAAGGAATGGAGAGACAATAGAGATGAATTCAAGAAAAAGGTTAGTCGTTGTGTAAGACGGTCACAAGAATGGACGTAAAGACGTGAATGCCAAAAACACACTTCTTTCATCATCAACTGTTGATCGATACAATTACAAATATAGAATTTCTGTCAAGGTCATACCTTATGTATTATTACGCCCTTTATTTTGTGAGTTCGGTCATTGCTTACATTTTTGTGAAACTTACTTATGAAGTTCTTGATATTTAGTGAGATTTATTTGATTGCACTAAAGGTTTTGACTGCTGGACATTATGATCTCTCTGGCCTATCTGTATTTTCTTGGTAGCCTACCATGTTAACCGCACAATGTATAGTTCTTGAACATATGCTGATTTTTACAACTCAACTACTAGCTCATTGGTTTGTTCTCAGCTTTCCAGGAAGTGTTCTAGATTGAAAGGAAACCTAGGTATACAGTATTTAGTTTCTAAATCATTTGCAGCAATATTATAGTGGTCAAGGGTGGGTTATAGTGGCTGAGGATCGTTTCGTTGGTCTTACAATAGAGGTAAAATGGTGACCAAGACAAAAATAGTGAAGAGGAAGGTTTGAGAGAAACCGTTTGAATGAGGTGGTTTTTTGTGTTCATTATGTGAGTGTCGTCGAGAGCTAAGGTAGTGGTGCAGTAACGGTGGTTTTCAAGTAACCTTTACTCAATTCATTCAGAGAATGCTATGTTGATCTCAAATAATGCAACATTTATTTACTTATTTTGATAGGTAAAAGCTCAAAAAATTACAACATGCAATGTTAGTTTGGTACAGCTGGTTCTTTGCAAGTGGGATGCAGCTAACAACTGGCCTTTATAATAACTGACACCGTTGAGTTCAATCATACCACTCAAATAGTTACACCTATTTGTTCAGCCCTATACTTCAATTTTGCCTTTCTAAAAGGAATGCTACGAGCTTCCGAAATAGAATGGGATCTTCGTAAAAGTTTAATGGGATCTTCGTAAAAGTTGATCAGTATGAGACTTACGATGAATTTATTTTCTATTCATCTGCCAAAAACTAGAAATTAAATGTGGGTAAACCACTTACTTCCCCACAGAAAATATCTACCAGGAAAATATGACTATTTTTAAATGTTCAATTGAAAATAAACATGCACAACAGGGTAAACATAACACAACACAATACCCTTTTTTGAAACTGAACACAACACAAGACCTTATTTCACAACTCATTGAACTGTCAACACAAACATAACTCTGTTAGATACCACCAGGCCATGTCTGATTCTTCACTGGTTTCAGAATGTCTGTGATCTCTGCAATTGTTTCTTCATCCATCCCAGCCTTTGCTAGTTCCACGGCAGCAGCTATACTTTCCTCCACCTTCATGTTAAAAAAAATTGAAATTAGCTACGAACTTCGTGCTAAATTGGTTTTAGATAACAAAAAAATTCGACAATTGGACAATCTCATTGTCATGATTTTCTACCTTACCCTTCAATTTTGTCCAATTTGTGGCATCTTTAAGAAAGCAAATCTACTTAATTTTCATCTATCAACGAAGTAACCATTCTGTTTCCGACACTTTTTTCTTTCAGCGACATAGTGAAGCAAAGTACTAATTCCTCTTTATGACTACATGTGCACTCTTATATAGTATCATTACCTAGGAAAGAATTAAGCAAGTACAAGTTCTAAAATAAATATTAGATGAGAGAAAAAGATAACCTCGTTAACGGGACTTCATCCCAACTAGTATGGAAGAAATATTATTAGTACTATTTGCTAAACTGTACTGCAAGGCTAATTTTGAGATGTTCTTTCCCCTTTCTTTACAATGCTCAGCAGCAGCTCGACAGGCATTCTGGTGAGGGACAGTGGTGAAGTCAGAAATTTCATTAAGATGATTGAGGGTATTCAAGGTTTAGTACATATATATAAAAAGTTATATTTGATCTATAGATATTGCATAATTTTTCGGCTAACAGACCGCCCTTCGCCCTTAATAGTTCCACCCGTAGTAAGGGCAAATGTACAGAGATAGTACAAGTTAACTAATCTAATGCAGGGCCTACTTTTAGCAAATATTCCACGTTCTTATTAAAAAAAGGCAGACTGGTGCACTAAGCTTCCGTAGGGTATGGGCCGGACCACATAGGATAGTGTTAGTAAATGGGAAAAAAAGAAGAATTGTTGACCTTAAGTTTAGAAGAAGCAGGGTGCCACTCAGGAGGTCCAGCTTCAGTAAAAAGATCCATTGAGAGAGGAGAAGCACTGATCACTCCGACGCCCTTGCTTTTCAGGTATGGCAATAAATCCTCCAACGATTGAATCGTTGATACTGTAATGGCAATATGAGAGGATGACATCAACTGTGCCTGGAGGTACCCAATCAAGCACATAAGTGAACAACCTCAAAGGAAGTCCAGTTATACCGGTGAAACGGATCTTTCCAGCTTGCTTTAGTTTTATAGGAGTGGGAAGAGTCTCATTCACAATCTGATTGAGAGAAAAATAACTTACATATAATGTAATTTGATATGTAATCAATATGACAAGTTGATGAAGGAATTTTAAGGTACTTATAAGGCTACTAAATCACTTGGCTAAACGTATGTGGACAAATTAATACTCGTTCCAATCCAATGGGAATGATGGAATTCATAGTATACGAGGATCGAATAATTTTAGAACAGAATACCTAAAGTCCCCTTAAACGTGACGCCTTTTTTCAGATCCCCTTAAACTATATTTGATCTTGATTACCCCTTGTACTTGGCACCTCTATAATCGTTATCCCCTCAAAAGAAACATGAGAAAAGAATGAAAAAATGGTAGTTGTATTTTAATTGAGGAATAGAGAAGATATATGGAAGGAGATAAGGAAATAGTCGTTGGAATGGTTAAATATAAAAGAAAATAGTATTTTAGATTATTTTTTTTGACACATCAGATTAATGTGATCTAGCTGTTATTTTATATTTTCACGCGTCAAACGTCATTTGAAATCATATGAATTCTAGAAAAGACAAGCACACGGGTAATTAGGACCAGTTATTGTCTTAGGACTGTGGTTAACATTTATAAAAAAGCCAAGCACAGTGGCTAATTAGGATCAAGTATAGTTTAAGAGAGATTTGAATAAACGCGACAAGTTTAGTGTGCAACAAACATTGACTCCTTGTGTTTTTTAAAATTAAAAATAGGGATCTATGAAGTGTTTGTAAATTGAAAAAAGACTGCTAGAATATATCAAGAGAGAAGAGTTAAATCAAACTTGGATGATCAAGAAATTAAAGCACCTGATGGAGAGACCCAAATTCAATAACATGACATTGCAAAATATCGACATAATCAAGTTGTAGCCGCTCTAAACTCTCATCAATGCTTCTAATCACTCTCTCAGCACTGAAATCAAATCCTTCTTTGTACCTTCCACACTTTGTAGACACAATGTACTCATTTCTAGGCACTTCAAGTGCCTTTCCTAGCACCTTTTCCGATAACGTTCCTCCATAATACCTGAAACCAACCAATTTATAAAAAAGAGAGCAACAATTTCAGATGTTCCAAGATCATTTTTTGTATCCAACAAGTAAATGAATCAGATGTTAGTAGAACTTCGTTCGTAAAATGTAAACATAAACGTAAAATAGAATCAAAAATTATTTCGAACTCACAGAATTCACTGTGTATCCTTAAAGAACTTAATCCCCTTAAGTGTCCGGGGTATAGAATTATTTCCTCCAAAATAGAACGGAATACTTTACCGAGATAGAGGTACCTCAAGCTCCATTAAATGGCGGACCTGTGTAATGGAACAAATCACACAAGTTGATATAACTTTAACGCCGACATTTAAAATTTTTTGGATCTATGAAAATTGAGGCTATTCCTCTGAATTTATAGCCAACGAAGTATAGTGTGAACTAGTACTATATTGTGTCGTATCAAAAAAGTCACAACCTATTCAATATGAACATGTATTGTTCAATTACATCTTTTCTCATGGTGTCTTTCGAGAAAATAACTCTTCATTTCTTATTCACACCACACAAAAATCAGATGCACATATTTAGGGGATGCAAAATTTTAAATCACCGTATGTATCTGTATATGAAGAGATGGATGAAAATTTTTAAATCGAGACCAATACATCCACTATTTTTAGAACATTTAATCATATGTATGTGATTCCAACCGCGGTCAAAGTGGAAGCCAGCGTGCACTTGTAGTGTATAGAGTAATACTTTTATGTCATCAGGTTAAGATACCTGTAACAGCTACGCTTATAACAACACATGATCTAATAACCTAGAAAAAAGAGTAAATTAACTACCTACTATATAACAAGTTAAATGAAACTGATCGATAATGCAAAAATCTTTTACGTACATAACTTAATCCCCACTATATGTTTTTAAACAAAAAGCAATTATATATATATATATATATATATATATATATACTGATGTTGAGTGTATTTATACGACTTTTCACAGTACTTTACCGATGTTTCTACCTTATTTTGAGAGCTAAATGCATTAAATACACCTAACATATATTGACTTTGCGATGTCAAGCTAATATGTGCGTGATTGTTAAATCTAGATACTTTATGTTGAAAATACTTCGTTTCGAAGAAGAGGAGATCAAAATGAGTTCAAGTGATGTGTTCCTGGGGTAATGAATAAATTTAGAGTTAAAATAGATACTTTGGTACTTTGAAGTCGGAGTAGAAGTCCAAGAAATTCATTTAAAATCAAGATCGGAGTTGGAGGGCCGAAAATTTGAGGTTCTGAAATTTTGGACTAGCGCCCCCGCACCACACTCCAACGTGGACGCCCCGTGCCAGGCTTAATTTTCATCCAATTTTTCTATTTCGTATTTTTAAGGGTATTATGGTCCGGGCTCGTTTGTACATGTTATAAATACATTATAAACTCGTTTTTGAAGAGAGAGTAGAGAACTTTAGACATCGAGAGAGCTTGGAGCCACTTTGGAGGCCGAAGATTATTGAGTTTTACCTTTTCTTCTCCATACTACTCATTTTTATATTTTCTTTGGATGATTTATTGTATTTCCTCCATATCTATGTGGAGCTAAACTTCTCCTTCTAGGGTTATGGTTCTTTCATGAACGTTGTTATTCGAATACTGATTTCAATTAATTAGCTTATCGTATTGATTTATCTATTTAATCTTGAGCTTAATTATTTGGTTGCTTGATCATCAATCTAATACTATCTACGACTCTTAGCTTGAACTCGAGAGAGAAATTCTAGGATAGCGATAGGGTTAAATAGAGCAGGATCTCAACCTTGGGCATCAGGGACCAGATTTGCATCTGGGATAGAGATATGCCTAGTTCGTCCTGCTTGGTTGATATACATAAAATATAAATGCATTTGTGTTAAGGTTCATGACCATAGAGATATAGGCATGAAAGTAATACGAATAGGCAGCTAGAGGACTCGAGAGATTCGTAGTCGTAATATCAACCATGTCAATTAATAAATTGGATAAATTAAGAATGTGATTGTTAGATAGTCCATAGCCCTAGATTGATTTCATCTCATTGATAATATAAAAACCCGTTCTTTCTATGTCGAAGTTCATTATTTATTTTATTTTTTATTTTAATTAGTTTAGAATTACAACCTCCAAATTTCCTCTCTTGTATAGATAATTCCAACCGTTTAATTTAGCTAACGGTTAATTATAAGTTCCTGTGGGTTCGACATCCGATTTCTAAAATCACTATATTACTTGTACGGTCACGTATACTTGCGTGTGCGTTTGAGAGCAACAAATTTTTGGCGACGTTGTCGTGGACTTAAAAATTAACTATTTATCTAGATTAGACTTTTCCTTTTGTCTATTCAAATTTATATATATATATTCATATTCTAGTGATTCTTGTCTACTTTATGAAGGACCCCACTTATGGGAAAATTGTTCATTAATTTGGATCATACGGGATGAGTTGTATGACTCTTCTAAATTCTATTATTGGAACTTTTGTAAATGATGTGGTGGTCAGTGGAAAGAGGGTCCTAAGTGTTGTTCTAGTCTCTTAAGTGATTTTCATAAAGTGGATATTGTGAGTGACACTTGGTTATTGATTTCCTACATCTTGAACAATCATCACCATACAAGCTAGCTTTTGGGGTTGAGTTAGGCCCAAGATCCATTATTTACATGGTATCAAAGTCATGCTCATTCCAATTCTTTGTCCACCGATGTTGGGCCCCCAAATTATATTATCCATGCTTCAATTAACAAGATATGGGCGTGCGGGTGAGTGTTAAGAGTCCCGCATTGGATATGGAATGGGAACATGGACTCTTTATATGGACTTGAATAATCATCACCCTACAAGCTAGCTTTTGGGGTTGAGTTAGGCACAACATCCATTCTTTACACTTTTGTTGTATGAGTAGTTTGTTTGACGATCTAATAGTTTTTAGTCGGAGGGTGCAAGCTTTATTTTCAAATATTTCATTTTCTAATTTCATTTTGGCTTTTAATGTATTCTTTAGATATTACGTACCAATTGATTAGACTAATCTGAATTCACCTAAAATTCATTCAAGGGAAGTGCGTCCTACCAAAAATAATTCTTCATTCCTAGGCCTCAAAACCGAAATTTTGAATTAAGAATAGAGAGATACTATCAATTTCAACCCACTTAAGAAAAAAAAGATTAAGGTAATATAAAATGGATGAGTCCAATAATCCAATGTGAATCACTGACTAGCTGTAGTAATTGTTTATTTTTCATGAATTAATTAAATATTAAAAGAAAAAAAAAGAAAAAGAAAAAAAAGGAAACCCAAACTAGAAAATAAAGCAAAACAATGGAAAGGAAAATTGTTCTATAACTAGAAAAAGGGAAAGGATAAATCAATTATTATATATCAAGCTCAGATGTAAATCCAAAGATCTGAAAAGGAGCGTGTAACAATTTCGATAGCAGCCATCTCAATTGAGTGATAAGTATATGTTCATTCGTAATTAAAAATTTCCGGCTAATTTTAAAATAAATTTGCTTTTAATATAAAATATTTTATTTTTTAAACTGAAAATTTTAAATAGAAAGTTGAATTAATTGGATCCCAAAATAAATATTGGATATCGGGTGGAAAAAACTTCAACAGGGACATTAGACATATGAGAGCAAATATACATATGCACCCTATGTTTAGACTAATCAAGTAATTTAAGGTTAATAGCGTTTTTGGTTCCTCAGTTATTTTAATCTCTATAATATTTTATTAAGAACATTAAGTCTTGACTTAATTGAATTGCACTTTTAAATCCTTTGCTTGTGAATATTAACAAATTTTTATCATAATATTGTTCGGCCACTTAATTACTCATGTGATATGTTAAATTTATATTACTACTTCATATTTGATGGAAAATATAATTCTATAAATAATCAAATATAATATAATTTCTACATGAAGGGACAAAAAATACACATTTAATTAATTGAATATTAAATATAATATATCATATATCACAAGGACTAAAAATAGAACTTACCAATGATTTAAGGACTAAAATGTTACAATCTCAATAATTTAATTAACTATAATAGTTAAAAAGCTAAGTGAGAATACAAATCATTTAATTAAATTTATTTAATAATTATGTGTATGAAAATTGAAAAATAGTTTATTATATTGCTACTGATTTAATATAAATATCGAATACGAATAAGTTTTTGCGATATAGTAGGAATAACTCCACCCGCAAGGGTGGCTCAAGATAGTTGAGCATGGGGCGGGTGACTAAGTTGGTGGAGCATGGAGCTTCCATAATGGAGGTCTCATAACCGTGAAAACGGGGTTGTGGAAGAGCAATACACGCGTCGTGCTGCTAGGCGAAGCAGCCTGAATGTTGCACCTTAGATGTCAAAAATCAAGTAGCTGAAAGCATCACTAGCTTACGCTCTTCCAAGGGGGGTTGTGTAACAACGCATAATGTCCACTGGAACGCCCGTGTATTTTATCATCAACTTGATGAATTAATTTCAAGATATAAGACTTTCCTATTATAACGACGACGATGGAATTATTAGAGTCGATGATTAGAGCCGATGTTCCTTTTAAAAGGTTCGAAACATCCTGCTTACGATAGCAGGGGATTTGTCTTCTGAATCGAGCTAGTTGTACATGGCTTGTTTAGTGCGGGTTATCTCTCATGTATGATTTACTAGCTATTGTACATGAGTGAGATTTATCATGTGTACACCCGAAGAATAGTAATTGTGGGTTCTCTTGTTATAAAAAAAAAATAGGAGTAACTCCAACGGAAAGTGAATAACACGAGCAAATATAACACGTTTGGGGAAAACAACTTTTACAGATGGAGCTAACCATTTTCAAAGGAAAAAGAGTATGTAAAGAAGAAGAAAGCAGCACGAAAAGTACGCTATATCTTTTTGTTGTCCGCTGCTGCTTCTACTTAATCTTGAACTGTCTCTTTCTTTGCTTCTTTTTTCATTTATTATTCAAAGTTTGTTAATTCGATTAATTTTATTTTGTATACATTGAGTAAGCTATTTTAAAAAATAAAACATTCCTTATCATAAATAATTAATTTTTAAGATTCAAAACTCAATAATCTGGGCGTTGTTAGGACAAAGTGGTAGTCAATATTGTGAAGGTGACACATGAAGACCTTAGTAACAAGCTATCTGGTTGGATCTTCCCTTAAAAATATTGAGTTAGGCTCCGTTTGAACATGATTTGAAGTTAAAGTTTTGTTTGAACATGTAATTTGAATTTCTTAAGTTGTATTTTTTTCTCATAAACATAAAAATCTCACGAGTTGTGAAAATCATCATTTTTTTTTAATTCTTATACGATATTACCAAATGAGCAAATCACAGTTCATAACAAAGTTAATACGCTACTAGAAAATCTTTCTAAATAATACAAACTCTATTGATCGAACTTTAGTATAATAATTGAACATGAATTGTAGAAGTAAATTTAGTTGGTAAATATAAGAGTAAATTTTGTAATAAATATACTACCAAGTTGCATATCTTTTTTTATATTTGATATAAATGGTTGGTCAATATGGTTGTAAATATATATATCAACTTATGGATCTTTTTTATAAAATATAAATTTATGGATCAAGTTTTACATTTAATTTTTTTTGAAATCATGATTTAAAATTCATAATCAAGCCTTTTTGGAGAATTTGAAATTTTAATCATGATATGAAGTTGAAACTGAAATCTTGAGCAAATTTCATAAACAAACACTGATTTAAAATGAAAATATAAAATCATAATTTCATGTCGCATGGGCAAACGCCTATTTAATATCGTCGTATCAAATATTAAATTGATAAGAGGAATTTCAACATATAATCACAAATCTATGGTAGAAGAATTCCAACGAGCTCACTACATCTTTTAAAAGTATCTATACCTTCTCATTTTCTCGCATTCCCCTTTTTTTGTATAATAATATGCTATTTAAAATTTACTAGTTCGATTAACTCGAAGTCACACCATGTAAGGTTTATTAAAAGTAGAAGTACTTCTTTTCACGAGTTTTTCATTTCTATACCACAAATTCTTAATCTTTAATTAAGAATGAATGAATTCAGGATCATTAAGTAAGAATGGAGAAACATTCATCTTACCACCACCACCACCACATACTTTCTATATACTCCCTTCGTTTCATTTAAAGTAGTATTTTTATCTTTTTATTTTATTTTAAAATAAGTGGTGTTTCATAAAATCAAGAAGGCATTAACTTTTTTCTTTCAATTTTACCTTATTTAAATAAGTAGAGTTTTACATAACCAAAAAAACAATTAAAGAACTACTACTTATTCAAGGCAAATAATTAAGGATAAATCAGTAAAAACAAATATTTCTCTACTTTTTAAAAGTGAGTAGTTTTCTTAAGGATGTACCTAAGCTAAAGACACTTAATATGAAACAAATGAGTAATCGTGAACCAAATAAATAATGAGTTTGCATTTTAATTTTATTTAGTATTTTTTAAGATCAAAATTATTTTGATAATCATTATTTTGCCATAGTAAAGATAAAAATGTTCACAATCACCACCAAAGGAGATTATGTAGTGGATGAGACTGCTCCTTTCTTAGAGATCTCGGGTTCGAATCTTGCGTATGAAAAATTCCTTATAGGAGGGCTTCCTCGAAAATGGGCACTATCCAACAGAAATTCAAATATAGTCTGATTTCAATACGAATACAGAACACAAGGGTGGGAAACAAAAAAATGTTCGCAATCAAAAAACTACATCTGTCTATTGTTTTTCCAAATATATGTACTCTTCCTCCATTATCCCTCTCATGAGAATCATGCCATGTCCCGTGACTTCAAAACCCCAAACAAAACTCATGAAATCAAATTTTCCACAACAATAATAAATTCACCCAACTTTAATCTTACCTTATTTTTTTAATTCTCTATGAATTTCTCCATCTCCGTCTCCGTTTAAATCTGAACCGGTAAAAGTAATGAGGACACCGGAACTGAACCGGAACGGCAGTTTAAGGACTCCGTCACCTCGGCCGAGAATCCAATCTCAGTTTCACTCCACTGTTTCCGTGCAAAAAAACCGGCAGTTCAATATTTTAATACTCATTTTCCGGTTCGCCGCCTTTTGCTCCTCTCTTGCCTCTGCTATTTTCATGTTTGCTAACTTTCACGGCTCCGATTCCGATTCTGTTCGGTGGTACCACTTCGATGCATTCAGGTACTACTAGTATAAGCTTTTGTGTTTCTCGAGAAAATGTATCAATTGAACTTAATTAGTAGTAATTTGAAACTAAATTAACTGACAAATCGACCTTAATAGTTTAATTGGCTCAAGCTTTTAAAATTTGCTTATTGTGAAAAGTAATTGTTTTTGTTTGGTAATTAATTTTTAAAAAATATTTCTATCAATAGTAGAGAAGCAATTTGCGCTTACTAATGTTTAAGAAGTGCTCCTAGAAAAATCTATATCGTCTCAATTTATTTGATACTCTTTATTTTTTAGTTAATTTATAATATTTTTTTATATTTAATAATAATTTAACTTTAAACTTCTAATTTTACCTTTAATGAGATAGATTTATAGTCGCTCAAATATCTATTATTTATTTTAGATCATAAGTTTCAAAAGTCAATCTTTTATTGTTCGAGAACCTTCATGTAAATTGAGATAGGGGATTACTTTTTTCATAAATTTTACTACTAATTGAAAACACTTATTTTTCTCCTAAAAGCTTGACATACACTTCAATTTTTTAAGATAAATATTTAGTAAGTTTGGCTTTCCGAAACTTGACAAAATAAAATAAGCATCAAGTGCCAAAGAATATTTTTAAACGTTGAATTTAATTTTAGTAGCAGGTTAGGTTGAATTATGAATAGACAATCATTTAATCAGTTACGTGTTAGACAATCAATTGATCAATTACTGTTAATTTGTTTTTGAAAGTATAATGAGATTTGTTTCTGGATAGATTTGTGGCTATTGCAGCTGCGATTGTGGCATTGTATTCACTGTTCGAAGTTGGAGCTTCAGTATGGGAAATTTCAAGAGGAGCCACTGTTTTTCCTGAATTAGTCCAAGTCTGGTTCGATTTCAGCCACGATCAGGTTCTAATTCTTTCAATTTTCAATTACTCCATTGTTTCTTCAAAGTTTTTTTAGAATTTGTTTAATTACATAAGGAAATTGGAGATTGTAGAATAAACAAGGAAAAACACAAGAGAATAAACTAGGTTTACGTTTCAAAAAAAATGACATTATTTTTTACTAATTTATTCATAAAAGAATGACGTTTATCTAAATTTAAAAATAATTTAATTTAAATTTCTTGTGTTAATTTTAATAATAAATTTCTATGAACGTTATGATATGTTTTGACTAATTTTGTGTCTATTCAAATTATGTCATATAAATTGAACAAAAGAGTACTAGTTTTGATAATTCAAAACGCTTTATGAACGGTTAATAGTCCCATATTGTTGGATGGTGTGACAGTATGTCTTCTTGTATAATCTTAGATAATTCTCATCTTTTAAATTAATTATTGATGTTTAGGTTCAAAATCCATTTTTTTATCATAATATTCGAACAAAGCACCCTTAATTTTTGTTCATTTGATGTTGAGCTCTCATGTTATCTGGTCCACACTTTAATCAGGCCTAGGCGTGTGAGGTATTAGTAGACACACATTAGTGGGTGAGATGGTAGTTTGTCCCTTCATACCCTTTATAACACAATCCAACGTCATTCCCCCTATCTCACACGTTATGTTTGTTCAAATTAAACACAAATAACTTTGAAATAATATTTTCTGCTCACCACGTTATGTTTGCATGAAAATCCGCAAAAAACTCACATATCTGCCGATTTTCCATTAAAATCCCTAGAAAAATTTCCATGTAAATGGCGACTTTCTAGTAGTGGCTTACTTATCAAACCCCAAAATAATAAGTGCGAAATGTTTTTCATAAAAATATTTTCCACAATCCATCCCAAACACACCCTAGTTGCTACTCTATTTAAATTCTTCGACAGCTGGAGTTATGTGTTTCAATTTCGATGTTCATTGTAATTGTACGGAATGTCGGAGACAGAGTGTGAAAATAAAAAAACAGACATTGTCGTCGTTTCTCGTGTAGGTTTTCGCATACATGTTGTTGTCGGCCGTTTCAGCGGGAACGGCGTTAGCTCGGACGTTAAGGGAGAGGGGCACGTATACGGTTAATAATGCATTCTGTGTACAATCAGATATCTCAGTCGCCTTGGGCTTCGCGGGTTTTATGTTCTTGGGCTTCTCTTCTTTGCTGTCGGGTTTTCGGGTCGTCTGTTTCATACTTAACGGGTCTCGTTTTCATATGTAATAAACTACAGTAATAATCATTTTGGAGTTTAGCTTTCTTTACACAAATGTAAAAGTCTTTCACAATATCGCATTGTTTAATAGATGCTTACAGTTAATTATTCATGTAGGTGAATTTGTAAGGGACAATAGTATTTTTGGTAGGTTAGTTATAAACTTATAACTAAATTTTAAATTTAATTCTTGTCATATTTAACTAAGCATATTAGACCTTCACTTAATTGAAGCGATGCATTTTAAGTCCTTCTGTTTGTGACTACAGATTTGTGTCTCTTCCCGGATTTAATTACTATAGCATTTAATTAATGTAATGTTAATTTTATGTAATTACTCGACATTTGAGGGTAATAATATATCTATATTATATTAAAATGAGGGTAGTCTAACATGAGGTTAAGCCAAGTGGTGTAATATGAACAAGTCACTTGGCAACAAATTCTATTTGTATTAGTTTAATAAATAAATTATTAATTAAAGTTCAAATGTTACCATATAAGGAATAATAATAATAATAATAATAATAATAATAATTTCAAGTGGTGTAATATGAACAAGTCACTTGGCAACAGATTCTATTTGTATTAGTTTAATAAATAAATTATTAATTAAAGCTCAAATGTTACCATTTAAGGAATAATAATATGGTTTAAAATGAGTTGGAAATTGATCAATTAGCAATCAATTAACATATATGGGGAAAAGGTTAATCAATTAGCATACAATTAATTTTATATCATCTAAAAATGCAAGAAAATCATGTTATTGAACAAATAACTTATTAAAATTTTAAAAATATACTATTAATATTTAACCAATTATCACATTTAATTCAAACTAAAAATGAAATTATCACAAATATTTAACCAAAATTGAAATTCGGTAAAAAATTACACACACATTAATGGGATGATAATTAGTTTGAAAGATAATTTATTTAAAAAATATCTTCTATATTGTATTAAAAGGAGGATAGTCTAGCATGAGGCTAAGTCAAAGTGGTGTAATATGAACAAGCCACTTGGCAAACAATTATATTTGCATTAGTTTAATAAATAAATTATTAATTGAAGTTCAAATGTTATCATATAAGGAATAATAATAATATTATTATTATTATGATATAAAATGAGTTGGAAATTGATCAATAGCAATCAATCAACATATATGGGGGGAAAGTTAATCAATTAGCATGCAATCAATTTTATATCATCTAAAAATGCAAGACAATCATGTTATTGAACAAATTTGACCAAATAACTTATTGGAATTTCAAATATAACTTATTAATATCTAACCAATTATCACATTCAATTCAAAGTAAAAATGAAATTATTACTAATATTTAATCAAAATTAAAATTTTGATAAAAAAAATACACACACATTAATGGGATGATAATTAGTCTGAAAGATAATTTGTTTAAAAAATATTATGATTAAAAGTCAATTTGAATTTAACTTTTAATTGAAAGATAAAAGTACCATCTATTTTGATAGATTTGATTGGAGAAATAAACAAAATTTCACATTCGAAGGGAGTGATTAAAATAATTAAACTTTAATATAAATATACTAGATCTTTCTAATGCAGTAAAAAAGTACTCCGACATACATTTTTCATAAATTTTGCAATATTCTATTATTAATTGAAGTTCAAGTGTTACCATATAAGGAATAAAATAATAATAATAATAATAATAATAACAATAATATGGAAAAAATGGGTTGGGAATTGATCAATTAGCAATCAATCGACATATATTAAAAAAAGTTAATCAACTAGCAATCAATTAATTTTATATCATCTAAATATGTAAGAAAATCACATTATTGAACAAATTTGAACAAATAACTTATTGGAATTTCAAAGATATCTTATTAATATTTAACCAATTATCACATTTAATTCAAAGTAAAAATGAAATTATTAATATTTAATCAAAATTGAAATTCGATAAAAAGTTTTACACACTCATTAATGGGATGACAATTAATAATAATAATCTAGCTTGATATTAAGTCAAGTGTTATATAATATTTATTTTCCAAAAGAACAATTCTTATTTCAACTAAAAAATATTGTTATAATGATTAAAATTAGTTCCTATAAATAAGGAGCCGAAGACTATAAAAGGAGCCGAACCATGTGCTTCATAAACGTGTCAACAAGATCTATACTATTTATTTTCAAATAAAGAATTCTTATTTCAACTAAAGAATTATTATTGCAATGATTAACAAATTTAGTTGCTATAAATAAGGAGTAAAAGACTATAAAAGGAGCCGAAATATTGGCTCCATAAATCTGTGCTCAATATTATTTAATTTCCAAATAAAGAGTTCTTATTTCAATACAAAATATTATTATAAATGTTAAGATATTAAGCTGCTATAAATAAGGAGCAAATGGGTATAAAAGGAACAAGCCATAAGCAAAAGACCTTATTTTTTATTATCAGTATTTTTTCACCCGATTTTTTACTTCACAAGTTTCTGTATATGAGTTCTTTTGACATATTCTTTTAGTATTTTTGTCAATTTCAATTAAGATTCTTTATACAAAAAATCATTTTACTTATAGAGAATTGCATCTTTTAAGATATTACTGAAAAGCTTCTTGAAGTTTAATTCTTAATAGACACCCTATGCTAAAAGCTCTAAAGGTTAGTTTAATGCCTTTGAAGCTCTCTACATTTTCTTCTAGAATGACTTTTTAAATTATTGCTTCCTTCGCGGTATGCCCGAGTTCAGGACATAAATTCTTTGAAAGTGAATCAAGCGTACCCTTTAACATATTTAACGAGTCGCGGAAACGAAATAGAACTCTCTTCCCTGATTTGACACTGATTTGGTAGATGCGGTACTGAAGGAAAATTGATGAGTGGGTTATTGTCTGAATTTTTATATGACGTATTATATTGTTATTTTTTCATATGTTTTAAGGTGAAGTTATATATGTTAATCTAATGAGTAGTAATTGAATTATTCACTATCTTTGAAGAGGATATCTTCTGTTGGTAGTCACATTATCGATATTTACAATTCTCTAAAATAAGGTATGGTGGAACATATTGACTATTGTACTTCACATTAAATTTGTTCATATTCTGCTAAATTACAAGTGATATATGATTTTAGAAATTTTGAATGTTTAAATTTTGTTCATAATCATAAATTTGAATTGCGCAAACGTTTGTTAGAAACAAAACAATATATACATTTTATATAATACTTATATATATCCTGAATATGAAGTATATAGACTGTATTTTATACTAAAAAATAAAATTTTCAGAACTATAAACAAATAGTATGTTCCAACATACTATAATTATATAATTATAAAATCTCAAAGTATAATCGATTAATAATGTTCTAATTATCAGAGATTATAATTAATTTATTTGTAAAATGATAAAATTAAAAATCAAGTGAATCAAAATTGAAGGGTACATCAAATCCCAAGTACTATTATTTCTTGGTTTTATTATTTTGATAGCGTAAGCAATGTGGTCACTCTACATGTCTAGTATACTTTTCTTTATATGCATATGGCAAGAAGTTGAACTTGTATCAATTAATTAATATCAAAATCTCTTCAAACGAGCAGCTTGTTAATATGCGAACTAGGTTTTAATATAACATTTCCTTAAACAAACAGTTTTCACATTTTTAAAATATTTCAATGAGACCAAGATTTGAGACTTAGCAAATAGCAACATGAGACTTGTTGCTATTAATTTTCTTAGGACAACGTAATCACAAATTCCAGGTTTATGCAAGATGTCAAGTTGTTTCTCGATATTGTTATTGTAATTGTCTAAATAAATTCTATAATAGTCAATAATATTCCATTTGTCTTTTATTTTTGTGTTTCTTATCGTTTATACATTGAATGTCAATAATATAGTCTTTCATAATCTTAAGTCCAAGGATGTCTATGTCCCTATCAATCCTTTCTTCTATAATGAGTCATGACCTGCCCATTTTTCACAAAAAGAAAATTATACTAAGAATTTAACTTGTATAAATTGTGAGTATAAATTTATTTTACCTTATCCGTAAATTTTAATAATTTTAATAAGTTATGGCAGGTTATTTACTACACATTTAGGTTACTAATTTATGATAAATAATCATATATAATTACATATTCTTGTAATTTATATTAATAAATAATAATATACACAACAACAACATACCCATTGTAATCCTACAAGTAAAATATGAGGGTAGCGTGTAAGCAGAATTCCTCCCGAGGAATAAAGAGTGTTTCTGGTAGAAAATAAATATTTATATAAAAAAATATATTTATACTATTAATATATATAATTTAAATTCAGTTGGGAGTGCTTAAAATAGACAAAGGGGACCATAGGACCTGCAAAACCCATGCCATGTGGTTGGTCATTAGTGTTGTCAATGTACCAAGAGATTTTATTACCAACACCAATAGTGACAAGTCTCATGCTGTAGTCTATGTTTCACTCAAATAATAATAAGAAAATATTGATCCAAAGAGGCCCGCGTGTTGGCAGAGAGTCAAATTTGTGACCTTCGGGTCGCAGGTTCGATTCTCAACTCGGCGGATATCGTCCTCCGAGGCATATACCTGTGGTAAAGCCTGGACGCTAAAAAGCCGCGCGGGCATGTTGCAGTGTGGGTTCGGTCCCCACCAAGCCTTTGAGGGGGTCAACCTTGTAGCATTGATCCGTTGGACGCAAGCAGACACTAACCACGGGTGCACATCCCGCGATTTACCTGGTGGTGGGGTGCTGAAGGACCGGTCCCATCATCCCCATGAGCCTAGTACTAGTACTTGTGAAGGTACTAGCGATATGGAGGCACAAGTCGCCTCGAGACCTGAGTTATCAAAAAAAAAATAAAAAAATAAGAAAATAGTGCTTCAAATCTACTACTAGTTATTTATTACTTTTCTGGTGTAGTTATCAGAATTTGAAGTTTATGATTTATGAATTTATTATTAAAATTATAGCTTATTTTAGTTATTAAATTTGTAATTAAATACTTATACGTATTTAATAGATTTTTTAATTTAAATAAAAGGCCTAAGTAAAAACTATTAGGTTTGTCCAAATCCGTCCTAATATTATAGCTCCGTCACTGACTCTTCCCATTTCAATTTATTATATGACGGGAGTTGACTAGACACGCCTTTTAGGAAAATACTCTTTCAAAGAAAAACCTGTGGTAATACATCATTTCATTAGTTAAAATTAAATTATTTTCAAATATAGAATAATATTTCTCCGTCTATTTTAGTTTATGTGACACACTTTTCTTTTTAGTCTATCTAAAATATAATATTTTTATATTTAACTTTAAATTTATCATTTTATCCTTAATGAGATGTTTTATAGCTACATCAATATCTAAGGCTTATTTCAAAACACAAGTTTCAAAAAAAATTCTCTTTAATTTCTTGAACTTTGTAATCAATCAAACAATACCTCGTAAATTAGGATGAATTCTTTCTGAAACGGACCAAAAGGCTAGCACCGTCGTAGGACGAAGCTTAGCCGTTGGTTGAGGATATACATCTATTTTACGGCACTCAACATATGATCAAGATAAAATAATTATCACAACACTTAATAATTGAGATTTAGGAGAAGATGATTGAGAAATATGAGACAAAATTGAAATCTTTGAAAGTTTAAATTAATATATACTAACATATTTTAGTGGGATATTAGTCTTAAAATAACATCCCACATTTAAACGGAGTAATTGTATGACTTCAACATTAATCTTTGTATAATACTAACTGAAAGGTTTAAAAATCATCAAATACTTCTTACTTGCGGATTTGCTCCTTATTTATTGCAACTTAATATCTTATTTCTTCCTTAACAAAGGTAGTAAAATAATTAACTTATGTCATGTAAATTTATTTAATTTAAGTTAAAGTATAATATTTTTTATATGTGGTTAATTTTGTATTTCGAAATAAATTTAGGTATTTTATTGATTCAAAATTTTGCAGGTTTGCGATCTCAACATTTATCTAATCAGTGTAGTGAAAAAGTTAGAGACATAATATTTATGGTTTAGCTAACATAAAATTTGAAATTTAGCAAACCCTTCCGAAAAAATCACCTGTTTTACTTCTCTCCACTTAAGAAAAAAAATCACATTTTCTTAAAAAAAAAAAAAAAAAAAAAAAAAAAAAAAAGGAGAAGCGTTTGATCAAAATAAAAAGTGCTTTTAAATAATGCTTAGTAAAAATATTTTTTCTGTTATTGGAATAAAGCTAAAATTTGTAGACTCACCTTATAAGATAAATTTATTTTATCGTAGAAGCTACTTTGATTTTTTTATTATTTTTGTGTTTGTCCAAATTATTTAAGAATTATTATTATTATTATTAATAAAATAATGTGTGCTTGATCATATTCTTTTTAAAGTTCTTTGGTATTTCCAAATCGGCCAAATAAGGCACACGTCAATTTGCACGCTATTAAGAAATTAATATTAAAAAGAATGCAGTGGACGAATATATCAAGTCAAATGACAAGCTAGTACAAAATCACATTGATAATATAACTGTATTAAGTAGTGGAAAAGTAACCAAGAAACATCAGGAACAAACAAAAATTATTGGATGATTTTATGATATATTTATTTTCTTTAATCAAAATAAAAATTAAATACTTTGTTATAATATTATGATCTAATGCACTTTAAAATTTAAATTAAAAATAGAATCTCAAAAAAAGAAATCAGTTGTCAAGTAGATTAAAAGAATTCCAGTATTATGTATAACTAAGTTTAGCTATTAAGGTAGGTTATGATGGTAAATATTTATCCACACGTGGTGTTTACACTAAATCACCTAATTTAATTTGATAAATTAAAGAGAAAATGTTTAACTAATTAAATTTGATAATAAGAATGTATATATAGACATATATTAAGTATTTATTAGCAGCGCGGGTAAATCTTTACCATTTGCTTTTTATATTTTTTACATTGCATAATTCTAATTTTATTAAAACAAATTAAGTTAATGTTCTCAAACAAATAAAATAATAAATTTGCATAATTTTTTCTTTTTAATATCAACCGCACATCGCGCGGGTACGTATACTAGTAGTCTTAAAAATGATGTAAATATAACATATCTCCTATGAAAAGGGATTTAAAAAACAACACATTTTCAATATGCTTAGTTAGATATTACGAGGATCAATATTAGAAATTTATCAATAATTGAGTGATTAAATTAAAATGCTAATATTGCTTTTATTAACTATCAGTAATCATAAGTTAAATCTTAAATATAGGGACTGAATTATTAAAGGTTATGGTGGAGTTATAGATATTTGTCTTGCTAAAAAATTTTGAAATTGAGTCGTGAAGATAGAATCGTTTTTTAATAAGAAGATATCTAAAATGTAATTTCACAAGGTGAATGTGAATTAATAGATGATAAAGGATACACATACTTTTTTATTCCTCAATAATGTGGCTTCATGGTTACGTTAGATAGCAATGATATGCTATGATTCTTTGTATTTGTCCTATTTTATCGAATATATACATTGAACTTAGCTAACCTTTTTATAAAAAAATTAGTTAGCTGAACATTGAGTGATTGAATCTTAATTGATTTGGTACCATTTTGGCAAAAATATCTTGGCATATCTTGCACTTTTTTTCCTTTTCCTTATTCTTTCGAAAAAATTGACTCCATTTTTGTCCTCCCGGTTATATAGTACTCCCTCTGTTCCAATTTATATGACATATTTTCATTTTTAGTCAGTCTAAAAAAGAATGACATATTTTCTTATTTGGTAATAATTTAATTTTAAACTTTATCTTTTACGCTTAACGAGACGATCTATAACCACACAAATATCTTTGGATTATTTTAGATCACAATATTCAAAAGTCTTTCTTTATTTCTTATACTTCGTGTTCAGTCAAACTATATCATATAAATTAGAACAGAGGGAATAACAAATAAGTAAACTAATATAAAAGTGAACAAACCAAGCATATTATCAATATTTATATTTATAAGTCGAAGTTAAAAAATCAAACTGAAATTAATTCAGAATTGGCTGAAAGTATTGAATGCTCACCTCTACTGTATTATGATACTAAATCAAGTAAATTTACACCTTTTTTTGGTATTAAAGAATAATTTATGACCCTACGGACTTTCTATTTAAAATCAAAACAATTACTCTTTTGAAATTCCTTTTCTTAGTATAGTGAAAGCAAAACTTTTAATTCGAGACAAATGAAGTGAAAATCTTAAAGGACACACTCTTTTTAGTGACCTTTTGAGAGAGAAAAAAAGAAGTAAAAAAGTACTTATACAATTTCTATTTATGAAATATGTTCTTTGTGTTTCATATATACCAAATAAATATAATGAGCTATTTGCCTTTATGATCTTTATCCCTATTTCAAGTGAAGAATGAAGAATGCACTTTCATTCAAACAACTATTTTGAAGCATCACCAAAGGAAAGTCTCAAATTTAATCCTTTGAAATAGTTTGTCTGATCAAATATATGCTATAGCTATTTTGAATTTTCTTTGTGTTGGTTCAATTGGTGTGTTTTCCTCTTTAGTAGATCATGATGGAAATTTGAATTAGTTGGTTTAGTGAATTTCATATATCGAACAGCAGGATAGTTCACATTGTTTCTTCTAAAGATAGCATGGGACTAAGTAAAAGGTAGCATCAAGTGAATTATTATTCGAAGAGCGGAGAAAAAGTACCTCGCATGAAGTTGTTGGATCCAATGGTGCAGGAAACGAAAATAAGTAAATGCTAAGTATTATAACAAAACTGAAACAAGAAACTGGAACAGTTTTGATATGCTGAGTCGAGTGATGACATTCTGTCTTTAAAATAAGATTGCCCCGTATTTATCATTTCTACGTTCTGGACAACAGTCTCCCAAGATAAAACAACAACTCAACAAATGAGCAAAGGAAACTCAAGTGTTACCTTGAAGAATTTTGAGTAATAAAATGATGCTGGAAAGTAGTAGGAAGAAATTGATTTCGTTTGTGTGTTCTGTGTGTTCTCAACAATTGGCAAATGCTCCATTATATAGTTGAAGGAGAGGACTTATCAATTGCCCACATAATTGCTGTTACTGATCAAGTAATGTCAATTATGGAAGTAGTAATTGACAAAAATAAATTGTGAATTGATGTGCAGCGGATTAGCTTTTAGGGAGAGTTATGCATCCAAAATAAATGACTGAATTGAATGCATATTAAGGCTGGTTAACGTTCCAAATACCAACAGCCAGCAAAAACACAAGTTCACTGCCCAATTTAACTTTACTAGAAACTTCAGGGACCAAAAAGATAATATCAGAAGAAGCCCACAGCCCACGACCCGAAACCAGACGGGACGGGTGGTGGCGTGCGTGTGGGCTTATCCTCGAACCGAAGCACATCTAGGTCCTCCCTCCTTTTAAACACATGGGATACCTCTTGGGGTCCCAAACCCCAAGCCAACTTTGAGACTTATAAACTAAACAAACCTTTCTTCCCCCACCGATGAGGGAGGATTGGTCTTTACCACCTTTTTTCATGCTTCAAACACCTCACTTCGTAGACCAATATCTCTTTCATTTCTCAACGAAATTTGACGATTGGCCCTACGGTCATCTACTTACTTAGTAGATTATACACGTGTGAAGAACCGAAGTTTCCAACATGCGGAACACTAGTGTTTAAGCCATTAAAGATGGTTGGACGCAACTCCCGCCAAAGACAAATTTCCAACAGAAGATGTCCTAGTCAAGAAGTTCAGGATCATTCATGTCCCTAAATATAGTAGTCAATCAACTAGGCATTTAAAGAAGCTATGTGATTTCAGTGAATGTTAATGAAAAGTCCTTTTCTCCTAATCTCGTGTATTGAACACCAAAATCAGACAGTAATCGAAGCATCAATAACCTCTTAGGCTTGTGCTGTAAGGCTCTATATCATTGCATGATAGCTTTGCATATAATTTCCTCTTAATGCGGAGATATTTGTTAATTGCAATTTACAACTCTCAGTGCAATTACTCTCAAGATTGGCTTATTTGTAGTTGCAATTTATAATCCATGAATTGCATCACGATATTAACAATAAACTTGAAAGTTATGAGATAAATCCAAATGTGTAGTATTTAACAGTTGTAAGGAGAGAATGTAAGGTCGTACATTAACTTGCTAGCTTGTAGTGGTAGAAATTCCTATAAAGAAAATTAAATTTAGAAGACTAGAAAAGCTACAAGTTTTTATATTAAAGACGTACCGGATGAATAAAATAAAAATATGCTTTTAACATTTATTTTAAAGTCAAAATGAGAAAAATAAGTCAAAAATCATGAGTTAGAATTCCTAACTCATGACTTCCCATCCAAACGGGCTCTATATTTGAACTTTTTTTCAAATTATTTTGATATGTGAAATCATTTTAATTCGTTCTGGAAAGTCCTTTATAATAGATATTTAACAGTTTTCTCTTGTATTAATCTTATAACACTAGGAAAAAACCTTTCTAGCTCCAAAGATAGTAGTAAGGTCTGTGTTCACTCTACCCTCACTTATGAAATTACACTCGATATGTTATTATTATTGTTGTATCTTATGCTAGTAAGGGTATATTTGACTCTAAAAATTAACAAAGGGTGATATATACTATATCATAGACTTCATGGGCAAATTTAAACATATTTTCAAAAAATAACAAGTATAATAATAACATACCTAGTTAATATCACTAAGAGAGTAAGAATCTTTTATGTATATTTGTAAGATAGAGATGTTGTTTACTGTATATTTTGGGCTCAAAAGAACAGTCAGTACAATGGTGATCCTGCCTGTCAACGTGGCAATACAATCCAATGGGAAACCAGACGAGTGAATATCACGTGCCTCCTCCCCCAAGCAAAGTATAAACCCCTTCACACCGTCAACCTCCTCCTTCCTCCGCCCAGCGAATATCACACTTCACCTAAGTTTCCATCGAAAACTCGCCGTTAATTCAACCGGATTATACACTGCACGCAATATCCGTTTGTGATCCTACTCAGGTAAAATTGACTGAACATCGCATCTTTATTGGATATATGTAGCCTGAATAGCAGTTTTTCATTTTGTTATTGGATTGAAATGAGTGAAAATTCAGTGAGCGCAATGCATATGAAGGACTCGTAACGCCGGCCCTAACTGTAATTTAAGAGTATTTGATTGCTTGATATTAATTGAGTGCTTTATTTTTTGGTGTTCGGGTTTGCTTTGCTCTGTTTTAGATGATTATTGTTTCATTTTAGGCGTTTAAGTTGCCTAATTTGTGAATCCATGTCGAGAAATTGGCGCGCAATCATAGCGGTTAGAAAATATAGAATGAAATTCGTGACTATATAGATTTACTTTAGAAACTGTGAGTTCATTATCATCCTTACTTTAGAAACTCTGTAGATGTTAATGATTTCATTTTTTGGCGTTAAGTTGCTTAATTTGTGAATACAGGTCGAGAAATTGGCTTGCAATCATAGCGATTAGAGAACATAGAAAGAAATTCGTGACTTTATAGGTTTAATTTAGAAATTGTGAGTTTACTTTCATCCTTAAAGGTACCATAACTAATCCTGATTATTGAGCTGAGATGAATTTTGTTTTGTATTGGCCCTAACTAATCGTAAAGAGTATTTGATTGATTGATATTAATTACGCGTTTCATTTTTGGTGTTGATCTCTCTTGTTCTCATTTGCTTAATCTGTTTTAGATGATTATGGTTTCATTTTGGCATTTAAGCTGCTTAATTTGTGAATACATATCGAGTAATTGGCTTGCAATCATAGCGGTTAGAGAATATAGACAGAAATTCGTGACTATATAGATTAACTGTAGAAACTGTGAGTTTACTGTCGTCCTTAACTTTTAAGAAAACTTCCTTTCATGTAAATTTAGGTCTTCCTCATCCCTTTTCATCATCTTCAATAATGATAGTCACTTTAGATATCCAAAGCCTTTATGTTTTTTTATTAGGGTGCTTGTATCCATTTGAATTACCCGATTGCCTTATGGTTCTGCATGAAAGTAACCATTCAAGAATTAAGCAATTCATTTGAGGAACACTGGTGTGTTTTCTGACTTTCCACAATTTTTATTCTTCTGTTGATTCAAGATGTGACCGAGATTTATGAGCCCATCAATATGGGAGACTTGCCATGTCCACCGTATCCTAACAATAGATTGGAGGCGCGGATAATTAGCAAGGAAAGGCTACCGAAGTTTTGCTTAGTTGCTTCTGCTACAAAGCACTTCACAGCAAAGACTTTGAAATGTATAACTAAAGTGAAACAGAGTGTACAGACTAGTGGAGCTGGTGGTGATGTTGTCATATTTTTGGCTACCACTGCTGTTCTAGAGATTGTGCGAAGACTAAGCAAAGCTAGATATCCTTTTATTTGGAGCAGTTTGCAGGCGCTGCAAGTTTTATGTTATCCACCGTTTAAGTGGATCCAAAAGTGGGCTCCTTTAAAGCCATTGGTCAGACAATTGCAGGTTTGCATTCACATTTTGAATTTGTTATATTCTACTTGTGAATTTTTACACCTCTTGATGTGCAAATAAAAGAAACTTTGATTTATCCTCCTCCCTACCCCCCTTCCCAAAAAAAAAAAAATGTTCTGCTCATCTTCATCTGTTTCTACTTATGTTTCTGAAGATTACACAACAAACAACCCATGTGTGTTTTACATTCCATAAATAATGACATAATTCTAAACATTCGCATGAGTTAAAAGTGCTGCATAAGGTTTTGGATTCATTATAAGCATGTTCATAACCACCTTGGCCACAATATCAAGCAAAAAAAACAGTAATTTCAGATGCTAATTCTTGAGTGTAGTGTGTTGACTTTTTCCCGTTTGAATTACATGAGATTGATCCAGGTTGTGGTTTTCTGCCCAAGTATTTTTCTCTTTTATTTGACTATTGTTTGTGGTTACTGTTTTCTGATTTTGGAAAACACTTCTTGTTTGATTTAGTGCATAGAGGCTAATATCTTCTGGAACTTACCTTACAATTGCAAGTTGTCATTGCTCACTTAACACCACCTTAAAAGTTGGACTCAAGATGTGAGTCTTGAAGGGCTTAAATTACAAGGAATATTTTATGATCATCGCAGATGAACTTTTTTTTCCTTGGAGAAACAGTATATGTTTTATTGCTGCAACACTTCATAGAAAGATTAGTTTAGTTGGCTATTTGTTGTTAGATACTTAATTTTCTTTACTTTTGTTTAATCTTTTTCCTTTTTTTCCCCTTTTAAATTGATTGGTCTGTCTATTGTAATGCCTGTGGTTTTTCTGGTAGAAATTGTCTAGGCCAATGCTATTGCTCTCAATTGCAACAGTTTTCTCTGATCAGTCATCATCTACGGGAGAAACTACACCAAATGATGATTCTCAACCATACCCACAAACAAGGTAGGTGTACCATTCGAAGTATATTGTTTTGGAAGTTTTTGGTTTCCAGGACCACTGCACTTGTTTAAGAGATAGCCGAGTATTGCTCATACTACCTGGTGGCACCCAAAGAAAAGGAAAAGAGTACCAATAACTCCAAATTTCATCCAAGATGGACTTTTAAGTCATTAAAACTTTGTCGGACTAGTCCAAAGTAATTTCATTGGTGTTATAGTTACAGCAAGATGGTGATAGATACTTGCATTGAGCTTCCAAAATTATCATCTCAGCTATTTAGACAAAAAATATATTTTTTTCTGTTCTCTAGTCTCTCTTTTTAAAAAAAGGGCAGCCCGGTGCACTAAGCTCCCGCTATGCGCGGGGTCCGGGGAAGGGCCGGACCACAAGGGTCTATTGTACGCAGCCTTACCTCACATTTCTGCAAGAGGCTGTTTCCACGTCATGACCTCCTGGTCACATGGCAGCAACTTTACCAGTTACTCCAAGGCTCCCCTTCATAGTCTATTTTTTGTTTTTCAAAATATACTTTTGGGGGGGGGGGGGGGGGGCAGAGAGATCTTAACGCTTCATATGGGCCTTTCTCCCTTGTATGTTCTTCTATTCCTTCTCTATGGGTCTTCTTATCTCCTTTAGATGCTTTTCTGTTCCTTTTAGGACAGACAGTCCAGCTTTTTTTTTTACTAGTATCCTAGTAAGTTCTAAATCTTTTTGAGCATTATATAATACCTAAATTTTATCCTTGCTCAATTTGCTTTTATTGAATAGTGATTCATTTACTCCCTTCACTACTTATCAAAAAAAAAAAATCCTCCCTTTGCTGCAATTTATATGACATTGTTTTGGGATGTTCCAAAATGTTTGCCACAGCATTCCACTAATAATGTGCTATTCAACGTTTCATGATTATTCATAAATTTAAATTCATGTAAGTATGAAAATTTTAACTTGATTTAATGTTTTCTCTATCAATCTAACTTTTCAACCACTATATTAATATTTCTCCACAAAAAAGTATGATACACAAAAACAGAGAATAATTTTTTACTGTAGGATTTATGAGATTAAAGCTACACTAACAATGAGGATTACAAGCTTAGGTAGTCCTACACTGAAACCTAATTCTTTTTGTTGTCCAATTCTGTTGTGATGTATGGAAACTGTAATAAATGTGAAAATGAAAACCAGGTGAAACGTTATAGAAAAACAAACAAACAACATGAAAGAAGATCATTCATGAGATTCAACAAAAAACTATTATTTTTTATTTTTCTTGGGCTGTTCTTAAATTCAAAAAATTTATTCAGCTTGTAATGTGATTGCATTGAAACTATTGTTAACAACAACAACAATATATTAAAAGATATGAGGCTTAGCAATTATACTTGTGCCATCATGTTTTTCTCTGTCTTGTGTGATCATGATTTCTTCGTGAAATTGATTTTCATTATTTTTGTTGAAAATTGTGCTCTTGGGCTCTTATTAAGGTTGTTACTTTTAATGTGTTAAATGCGGTTTTCCTTACAGATCTCATGATGAAGTACAGGATGATGGTTATCCCGAAAGATGGTTGCTAGAACTCCATAAGGAACTCAGGGATAACGGTATTAGTGTACCTGAGAGGTGAGGTGACCCCTGGTAGTACTGGCGAAAAAACAATGTTGCTTTAATGTGCCATATTTCATTTTAGTAGGTTTTATTTAGTTATGCTTGCCCAGTAAAGGAAGAAAGCAAGAAAAAGAGAGCCTTAAAAGATAATAAAAGGCTTGCTAATAGCCTGTTTGGCCAAGCTTCCAAAATCTGTTTATTTTGAAAAAAAAGTACTTTTTGTCAGAAGTTGTTTTTTGCATTGACTACGTTCTTTTGAGCCAAGGGTCTATCGAAAACAACCTCTCTACCCCCACAAAGGTAGAGGTAACTTTTTTTCAGAAGTTTTTTGCATTGACTACGTTCTTTTGAGCCAAGGGTCTATCGAAAACAACCTCTCTACCCCACAAAGGTAGAGGTAAGGTCTGCGTACATCTTACCCTCCCCATACCCAACTGTGTGGGATTACACTGGGTATGTTGTTGTTGTTGTTGTCAGAAGTGCTTTTTTGAAAAAATACTTTTGGAGAGTAGCGGTTTGTTTTTTGGCTAGTCAATTTGAAAAGCGTATGGAAAACAACTTGTGTTACTACTCGAAAGTACTTATTTTTTCCCCTAAAAACTTGCCAAACACCTCAATTTTCTAAAATAAGCACTTTTTGGAGGGAAAAAATTAAGTACTTTTGGTTTCCCTAAAGCTTTGCCAAACAGGGTATAAGTCTGACTTCCATTTATGTACATAATTTTTTGCTCTTTTGATTCACTAGTACGAGTATTCCTTTTCTTTAACAATTTCAAATACTATTTGACTAATTTGTCACTGGTACTATCATGTCACATTGGAATTTGATGTTTGAATGTTTCCTGTGTAACCTGCTAATAGGTTGAATGATGATGAGCTCCGTCAATTTTATGCTGCTGCAAATGGTGATTTTGCAAAGTTGCTTTCATCAGTTAAGAAGACCATTAAATGGCGTCAGAGTTACAACATTCTTTCACCAGAAGAGCTTGAGGCCTGGTCTCCTTCCATTTTTTGGCATGGCCACGATGCCAATCAACGGCCTTGTCTCATCATTCGCCTTGGAGTTGCTTACTCCAACCTGAGATCCAATGGCAGATCTCTCTTGATAAAAGCAGTTGGTATGCATGCCTTTCTTTAGCAGTTTATACATCCGTGCAGCTGGAATACTTGTAATATGTGTCACTGATGACTCAAAAATATCATTTTAAGTTTCAATCTGAGTCAAGTATGCTATAAGAGGCCGAGGGCAGTTTCGTCAGGCTAGAATAGTAAAATATGCGCAAGTGCATGCCATAACTCAGGTTTCACCCAAAGTTGTCTCTAGTCAGGATCTTGCAAGAAACTTATGTCCTAATAGATGATGCATTAAAAAGGGGGCAACCTGATGCACTAAGCTCCCGCTATGCGCGGGGTCCGGGGTGTTAGGATTTACGTCTCAAATTCTACCTAATCAGAAAAACAGTAAATAAGCGAAGAACAAATAACACACAGATTTATAGTGGTTCACCCTCAATGTGAGAGCTACGTACACTTTGCCGCTGTAGATTTTACTATAATGGAGTTTTGAGTTTACAATTCTCTTTTTATCTCTTTTTCGACCACTCTACTGAAAGAAAAATGGCGCCCTAGTTTATATGTAGTGAAAACTAGGGCTTATATAATTCAAGCCTAAAATTTCCAAAATACCCTCCACTAAATAACACTCTCCAAAAGTACTTTTTCAATACTCTGCGAAGGGTCTTCATAGTGTCTTGACTTTCGGAAACACAAAGCTGAACTCGAGCTGCCTTTCAGATATCTGAAAATTCACTTCACAGCCTTCCAGTGTTGCTTTCCCGAATTGCTCATAAACCTGCTAACAACTCCCACTGCATGTGCAATGTCTGACCTCGTACATACCATCGCATACATAAGACTGCCAATAGCAGAGGCATAAGGTACCTTGTCCATATGCTTCATCTCGACCTCGGTTATTGGCGACTGATCTTTTGACAAATGAAAATGTCCCGTCAAGGGAGTACTGACTGGCTTGGCATCATCCATGTTGAACCTCTTGAGAACCTTCTTCACGTATTCTTCTTGTGAGAGCTTGAGGCCCTCCTTACTTCTAATGATTCTCATCCCAATGATTTGCTTTGCGGCTCCCAGATCCTTCATTGCAAATTCTTCTGACAACTTTTTCAGCCTATCAATAGGTCTGCTCTTACGATCAACATGTTGTCAACATAAAAAAGCAGTATCATGTAGGAGTCTTCAAATCTCTTGAAGTAACAACAGTGATCTGATTCGCACCTTACGAACTCGGCTTTCTTCATAAAGCTGTTAAACTTCTTATACCACTGTCTTTGAGCCTGTTTCAGTCCGTACAGGCTTCGGGCTCAGCGATTGATGAAGCTTTTTGTCGTACAAATAGTCTTCAATCTGCATTCTCCAAAACGCATAATCTGTACCATTGAATTTCTCGATGCCGTGCTCCGAACCATCTTCGCCTTCCATTGTTTTCTGAATCGCAACACAACCTGTCACTCTGATACTAGTTGTTAGGATTTACTTCCCAAATCCTACCTAATCAGAAAAACAGTAAATAAGCGAAGAACAAATAACACACTGATTTATAGTGGTTCACCCTCAATACGAGAGCTACGTCCACTTTGCCGCTTCAGATTTTACTATAATGGAGTTTTGAGTTTACAATTCTCTCTTTCTTTTTCGACCACTCCACTGAAAGAAAAATGGCCCAAATCAGCGTTCCACACTTTGCATAGGGTCTTCATAGTGTCGGCAGTGAATTAGGCTCCACAACTCAACACGGGGAAGGGCTGGGAACCAGTTTGGATTCATGCCGGTGCGTTCGACTACTGAAGCCATTCATCTTATTAGGAAGTTGGTGGAGCAGTATAGGGAGAGGAAGAAAGATTTACATATAGTTTTCATAGACCTCGAGAAGGCATACGACAAAAGTCCCTAGGGAGGTTCTATGGAGATGTTTGGAGGTTAGAGGTGTACCTGTGGCGAACACTAGGGCGATCAAGATATGTATGATGGAGCCAAGACTAGGATACGGACAGTAGGAGGAGACTCGGAGCACTTTCCAGTGATGATGGAGCTTCACCAGGGGTCAGCTCTTAGCCCATTCCGATTTGCCCCGGTGATGGACGGACTGACGCAACAAATCTAAGGGGAGGTACCATGGTGTATGTTATTCGCAGACAACATAGTCCTGATTTATGAGACTCGCAGCGGAGTGAACGCCAAACTGGAGGTTTGGAGACTCTGGAGTGTAAAGGGTTCATGTTGAGTAGGACCAATACAGAGTATTTGGAGTGCAAGTTTAGCAACGGGAGCGACCCTGAGACAGACGTAGAGGTGAGGCTTGATACTCAGGTCATTCCAAAGAAAGTAAGCTTCAAGTACCTAGGGTCTATTATCTAAGTGAATGGAGAAATTGATGATGATATCACACATCGTATTGGGGCAGGGTGGATGAAATGAAGGCTCGCATCTGGAGTCTTATGCGACAAAAATGTGTCACCAAAACTTAAAGGCAAGTTCTATAGAGTGGTGGTTAGACCGACTATGTTGTATGGGGCGGAGTATTGGCCAATCAAGACTTCGCACATACACAAGATGAAAGTTGCGGAGATGAGGATTCTGAGATGGGTGTGTGAGCATACAAGGAGAGGATTAGAAATGATGATATCCGGGATAAAGTGAGAGTGGCCTCGGTGGAGGATAAGATGCGGCGGTTGAGATGGTTGGGCATGTGCAGAGGAGAGACATGGATGCCCCAGTGCGGAGGTGTGAGAGGTTAGTTATGGACGGGTTCAGGAGGGGTAGAAGTAGGCCGAAGAAGTATTGGGGAGGGGTGATTAGACGGGATATGTCGCAGGTGCAACTTACTGAGGACATGACCTTAGATAGGGGGCTATGAAGGACACGAATTAGGGTAGAAGGGTAGCAGGTAGGCGAGCGTAGTCCTACTTATGCTTAAAAAATGATAGTTGTAGTGTTATTACTGTAGACCGATTAGCCTATCACACTTATAGACACCATATTGATTTATAGTCCCATGTAGTTTGATTTCTGTAGATGTGTTCTTTAGTGTACTTTGTTTATCTTATTTAGCTGGGTTAGCTACTGTTTCCTGTTGTTAGAATGCGTTAACATGGCGTATTCGATTTTGTTATCAGCATGTTCATACTGTCCATACTGCTTTAATTCCCTGTCTGAGTCTGACCGTTTATCTTGCTTTGCCTTGCCTTGCCTTGCCTTGCTTGCTTTGCTTGTGATTATGCTTTATCTTGAGCCGAAGGTCTCCCGGCAACAACCGTTCTACCTACCAAGGTGGAAGTAAGGTCTGCGTACACTCTACCCTTCTCAGATCCCATGTTGTGGGATTTCACTGGGTATGCTGTTGTTGTTGTGTATTAGATTTGACTGAAACAGTGGGAAAAAAAGATTTAACTATGAACACCAAGAAAGTCCCATCAAGTCCTATAATATGCAACACAAAAAACTACACTAAACGCTAAAAAAAAGTTAGAAGTATCAGAAATTACACCTCAAAAAGCCGCACCAGTCTAGAAATAAATTTTAAATCTCAGAAACTACAAAAAGTATACCTAAATGTGAGTTCCCGCTAATTTTATCTTTTCATAGTTCCCGTCAAATCTAACAGATAGAGTTCACTAAATATTTGAAGTAGACAAAATGTTAACTTTTGACAAACTCAAAGGACCAAAACTGTTAAATGCATACTTAAAAGGACTGTTTGAACCTACCCTCAAGCATAAGGGACCATCTTTGTCATTTTCTCGTCTGGGCTATCATTGGATAACCAATCCTGAGTTTTAATTTTATCGCTTAGTTTCATGATATCCAAAGTAAAAGCTGCTTCAATGGGAATTTCATTGCAAGAATTTCTGTTAAGCAGCTCTATTACTGCTCTTTGAGTTATTCGTCAAAATTGTATTGCATAAATCACTGATATTTTCTGGTCTGCTATTTGGAATTCATCTTCTAAATATTTCCCTTTCATCGTCAGCCTTTTGGTATCAGTTTATCATGTAGACTTCTTCATTTTACATCCTGATTTTGTATAGAGTGCTTATTGAGGTTTTGATTCCACAGTTTCGCAGATTGAGCACGGTATTCTGAGATTGGTCAATGTGGAACATCCTCAAATTACTGTCTTGATGGACTGTGAAGGACTCTCTCCACTTGGTTTTCCCATACACATGATGAGATCTTGTGCTATTCTCTTGCAGGATCATTATCCTAATCGTCTTAGCTCTTTGATTATAATACGGCTCCCTCAAGTTGCCCAAATAATAATGCAGACTTTCTTTCAGGTAATTTCATTTGGTTGATGCATGAAAGATCTCACCCCACCTCAAGAAAAAGAAAACAAACTTGCAACTCCTAACCCTTTCTTTGCAGGTGGTTAAAAATGTCTTATAATTCACTTGTAATTGAGATGAAACTTTTAAGAAAAGGGTGTGTGCCAATGCGGCTGGTGTGGTAATGGAAGGATGGTTAACGTCAGGAACGGAGCCAGTAACTTTGGCACAAAGCGTGTATGTGTATTAAAATTTTCATTTAACATGTACAAATAATCTATTTAGAACCTAGTAAGTAAAAAGAATACTCAGAACCCATAGACTAGAAATCATGGCTCGCCTCTGGTTAAGGTGTCACTATGGAGCTTCTAAGTAAATTATGTCTACGACCTGAAATTTTGTGCACAGCACAATCTGTGTCAACCAAAAAAGCTTTTAAATTAAAAAAAGAAAAGTCTGTTGTTGGAGTTGCCGTGGTTGGTTTAGAGGACGAGTCAGCGACCTAAATCCACAAGTTGCTTGATTTTGACTTCTGATGATTAAATAGTTGTGAATTGGTTCCGGCTTCTTTCACAAACATCTTAGTAGATAGTTTTACTCAATCTGGAAGACCACTCTATATTCTCATCCCATGAAAAATTGGGTATCTTATAGTTAGTGGGGTAATATTTTTTTAAACTTGGTAGGGGTACTTGGGAGTCAAAAGTCAAATGTTCATTTACCCGCTACATAATCCTCTATAGTAAACACAATAATTTCTCTCGACTATATAATCCTTTCGTACAATCCAACATGAAAGGGAGGGATATCCCATCTTATCTCATCTTCATAGCAAACCACCACTTGAGAATTCTGGTTGTTGGTATCACCCAGATTATTATCTCGCGGTTTGGATTTTGATTGGTAGTCATTATTATGTTGGATTAATATGCACCTCTCTGAGTTCTGATTGAGCTCCTAAATCGTAATTACTAGTTATAGTATGGAAATAAAATTTGACTTGTCAGAACTGCATAATTTCATTGATTTTTATGTATGGCAGCATTGCTATTAAGATCAAACTAACATTTTGCTTGCAGGTGCTTAAACCCGCCACACGCGAAAAAGTGAGGATTATTGGGAGAAACCATCTAGAGTTTCTATCCAATCACCTCGATTCAATCCCTCTGTTTCTTGGTGGAAACTGCTCGTGCTCAAAATGCTCAGGCGGGAGCAATGCAGAAGGTAAATCCAATGAAGCCACGAGGACAGAACCAACACCTGAACATGCGAACAGATCTGACGAGGTCACTCGGACAGAACCAACACCTGGTCATATGAATAAATCCGATGAGGTCAGTCGTGTGAATGATAGCCCCGAGTTTAATCATCACAATATCTCCAACACGAGTGGCTACAAGGAAGAACTGATGAAGACCATCATCATTGGTATACTGATGGTGTGGATATTTATTGCTGTGATTGTGGCAATGCAATATCCAGAAAGATTGCCCTTTTTTCATTGACTTAGCTAATAAAATGCGTGCTTCCTATGCAGAATCATAAATCTATCAAGCAGTAGAATTCTCGGTAGCTTTTAGTCATATAAATTCATTCTAGTTAGACATCGGTTCACATCATATAGTAGTATTTTTCTTTGAGGATTTACACAATTACGTATAATGTATAGTATTTTGAAAGCACCGATACGAATAGATTTGCATATGGTTTGCTCCGTTTATTGTAGTCGGGGATGATTAAGAAATTCTTAGAATTATGTGCTAGTACTGATGTTGTTGCCTCTAATGTTGTGTTCTCTAAGATTTGCCAACAATATTCTTTAGGAACAAATTCCTGATATGGTTTACATCTGCTGGTGTACTTTAACAAGTTATTTGTTGCAACCTAATGGTGTAAAAAATATTGTAAATTATACACAAAAATACTGAACGATAATTGGTTATGGACATTTAAAGTTAAGGTGCTATCGGGTCTACAAAATTGGGAGCCATCAATAGTAAGCAGCCCATAAAGGAACACAAATTCCAATCACATAACATAGGCAAGGGTTAAGATCTGGTTGAAAAATTAGCAAACTCTCTACTAATTTTTAGTTCACTGTAAGTTCTCACTGGATATTTGGGCATTAACCAGTTTGCATGAGCTAATTGGAATCATATTGAATAATGATAAGCAAGATGAACTACATATGAAAACAAAAAATGTTGAGGGTTTATCGGAAACAATCTCTCTACCCACAAAAGTAGGGGTAAGGTCTTCGTACATCCTTACCCTCCCAATACCCCACTTGTAGGACTAAACTGGGTATGATGTTGTTGTTTGCCGAGAAAATTAGGTCAGAATCCCAATATTCATCATACATTATCTGCAACGACAAAATTGAATCCAAAAGAGTTATAATCAGATGAAAATCACTTCACCTGTCAAATTACATAACAAGTTCCACAATGATTGAAAAATAGAAAAATAAAGAGAGTTGAAGAATGTGGCTCGGAATCCCAATATTCATCATACATTATTTGCAACAACAAAATTGAATCCAAAAGAGTTATAATCAGATGAAAATCACTTCACCTGTCAAATTACATAACAAGTTCCACAATGATTGAAAAATAGAAAAATAATAAAAAGAGTTGAAGAATGTGGTGAAGAATGTGGCTCGGAATCCCAATATTCATCATACATTATCTGCAAGTCCATAACATATCCTAGTTGGCTCAAAATTGTATTTTAGTCATCGTAATCCCATAATTAATCATGTTTTCTGGTTAAAATTTCCTTAACATATCCTAGTTGGCTCAAAATTGTATTTTAGTCATCGTAATCCCATAATTATTCATGTTTTCTGGTTAAAATTTCCTGTGGAACATATTAAAACTATATTAAAGCTTTTTAGTGCTGTGTACTTGTATGATTTTTGTATTAATAAGGATCAAAATATAAAAACTCAATAGACGCAATATTCATCAAGTCCAGTGTAATTTAAGTATTTAACATATAGTAATTATATTTTAGTACTGTTGTAATATTTAGTGTATTTGATGGTTAATAAAATTTTATGTATAAAGTGAAACGCAATATAAACTATAAGATCATATCGTATGTTTAATCTACTAGATATGAGTTTCACATGTGTCCTAAATTCTTTTAGGTTTATCTATAAAATGCAATGAAACAAGAAAGTTGATGAACCTAACATTGAATAAAAAATAAGCATACCTTTTTGTCGACGTCTAAATTAAACCAAGCTATATGTTTGGTTGCATTAATTAATTGGTGACAAAAAATAAGTCTTAATAACCTATTATTCATGCAAGCACTCGATAGTACCAACTATTGATCGAGAAGTTCCAACATTATCTAAAAGAACAATTAATTATTGAGCCAATAGGGAGAAAACATGAAGTATTACATGTTAATGTTCCTCTTCAGGCTTCACATGATTAAAAAGCAAAAAGACATTCAATATTTATGAAAGAAATAATCCCCTTGATTATTTTCATTGATTGAATAGGTATATATACAAGTTACATCTTTCCATAATACTACAAATCCTTTTCCTATTCTACTTCTAAATCCTTATTCTACCATAATTCTAACTATACAATTATGGTAGGTGTATAACACTAATTAAGGTATCCTTTTTATTACAATATACTACAAATATATATACCATATATACTACAAATATTTCTGGCCGAGAGTGGCCCATTGGCCGAGAGGCCCAAATGCATTCGGGTCCGTTTAACACACCCCCCGCATCATAGCGGGCGGTTTTCGAACGCCGAGGCTCGTCCCTAAAATCTTCAAAGAGAACCGCGGGTAGACCCTTTGTAAAGATGTCTGCAATTTGATAACGAGACGGGACATGGCATACGCGAACTTGACCCTTTGCAACCTTTTCCCGGACAAAGTGAATGTCCATTTCGATATGCTTGGTGCGTTGGTGTTGAACGGGGTTACCTGAAAGGTAGATGGCACTAATGTTATCGCAATATACCAAGGTTGCCTTCTGAATGGGACAATGAAGCTCCAAAAGCAAATTACGTAGCCAACATGACTCGGAGACCACATTTGCGACCCTCGATAATCCGCCTCCGCACCGGAGCGTGACAGAGTTGCTTGACGTTTTGCCGACCATGAGACCAAGTTGTTGCCAAGGAACATACAAGAGCGAAGTCGACCGTCCGGTGTCGGGACAACCACCCCATCGCATCCGTGTAAGAGACAAGTGTGGATGTAGGCGAAGGATACAAGTGCAACCCATAGTCCAGTGTCCCCCGAATATACCGAATGATGCGTTTGATTGCATTCATGTGCTCAACCCCCGGGATCATGCATGAATAAACACACTCGCCGAACCGCATATGTAATATCCGGTGCGGTAAAGGTAAGATATCTTGGAGAGCCCCCGCAAGATCGCGATATCGGGTCGGGTCCTCGTATGGTGCACTCTTTGCGGCACTTAGCTTTGGGTTTGCATCAATCGGCGTGGAAGTGGACTTACGGGATGACATCCCGGCCCTCTCGATGATCTCAAAGCATACTTCCGTTGAGACAGAAACAACCCACCGAATGACGTTTGACAAAGCAATTCCCAAAAAGTAACTCAAGGGCCCCAAGTCTTTCATAGCAAATTCGGGCGAGCATGGACATGATAGATCGACGCAAAGCATCGGAGGAGGCGGTCAAGATGATATCATCCACATATAACGAGAATGTAGGCCAATGACGAACCACTGCGGTAGATGAACAAAGAATTGTCTGACCTGCTGTGTGTGAACCCAATAGTCGAAACAAAATCAGCAAATCGTGTATACCAGGCACGTGGAGACCGCTTAAGCCCATATAAGGACTTTTTCAACAAACAGACATGATGAGGGCGGTGGGATCCCCGAAACCCAACGGTTGATGCATATAGACCGTTTCCTTGAGATCTCCATGTAGAAAAGCATTCTTGACATCTAAGCGATGAATTGGCCAAGTCTTTGAAAGGGCCAAGCTAAGTACCGTGCGAATGGTAGCCGGTTTGACCACCGGACTAAATGTCTCACCACAATCAATACCAACCTGTTGAGTCTTACAATCACCAACAAGTCGCGCCTTATGCCGAGCAAAGGACCCATCTGAATTCTCCTTGTGAGCAAAAATCCACATAGACCTGATAATATTAATACCATATGGACGGGGCACCAACTCCCACGTCTTATTATCAATAAGAGCATTATATTCATCAGTCATAGCAATTTTCCAATTAGGGTCATTTAATGCGGATACAGGATTGCGGGGCAAGGGGATTTAGAGACATCGAATGTAAATTAAAATGTCTTTTAGGTGTAAAAATACCCCGCCGACTACGAGTGACCGGTCTATGACTCGAGGAAGAATTAATGGAATTTTTCGGGCTCGGGACGGACCGGCCAAAGAAGCGGTGGGCCTCGCCGGCCCAAATCGGAAATGGCCGGACTCGGCTTACTCGGACCGAGTTCCGGAATCGGGCCGGACCGGCCCGATTCTTTGGAACTGTTCAGTGGTGGAAGAGCCGGGTGTGGCGGTGCTCTTGTTGGGCCGACGGGCAGTGGGCCCGCTGGAGGATTTTGGGTACGGGAGATGTCCGAAAAATTCCGAATAATATACGGGGATATTTGGTCATCCAAAAAATTATACGACTTAGGTTCGGGAGTATGAACTTTCGTAAATGGGAATTGAGTTTCATCAAAAATGACATGGCGATTGATTATGATTTTCTTGGAGGATAAATCAAAACACTTATAACCACGATGATTCGACGGATAACCCAAAAACACACACGGGGTAGACCGAGCCTGAAGTTTGTTAATTGTGGTGGATGAAAATAACGGATAACACAAGCACCCAAAAATCCGAAGGTGAGAATAAGAAGGGTTCTTATTATATAGGATTTTGAGGGGGAAGAATATGTCGACCTTTAGACGGAATTATGTTAAGAAGATATGTGGCCATTTGTAGAGCATGATGCCAAAAATATGGAGGTATGGAGGCATGTATAAGGAGAGTTCGGACAATGTTATTTATGGAACGAATTTTGCGTTCGGCTTTCCCATTTTGTGAAGATGTATGAGGACATGAAAAACGAAAATTTATCCCATGAGTAGCACAAAACTCTCGAAACTCCCTATTGTCATATTCTTTCCCATTATCACATTGAATATTTTTTATTTCTCTTTCGAATTGAGTACGAATGAACGCTCTAAATTTTATGAAGACGGAAAACACTTGTGATTTATTCGCAATTGGAAACGTCCACAAAAATCTAGAATAATCATCTAAAAAGAGAACATAATAACGGTGGCCCATTGAACTCAGAACAGGAGATGTCCATAAGTCGCTATGAATAATGTCAAATGGCATAGAAGTATGAGAATTGGAGTCTACAAATGGTAACTTAATAATTTTTCCTAATGAACAAGACTGACAAATTGGAGTACGATTTGTACCCTTACAAGAAATAAAACTATTTTTATCTAAAGCTGATAAAATAGAAGATCCCGGATGACCCAGACGAGCATGCCATATGGAAGGAGAGATGGTTGCAAAAGCTGATGGCAAGGCTGGACTCGATGGACTGAAACCGGGCATGATAGGATACAGATCCCCCTACTATCACACCTCATGAGATGACTCCCCGTCTTGAAATCCTTCACAGAGAAACCGAAAGGATCAAATTCAACAGAAACAGAATTGTCATTTGTGAATTTTCGGACAGACACTAAATTTTTAATCAATTTAGGAGCATGTAAAGTATTTTTCAAGAGGAGTGGTAGATTAGGAGGAGACAATATTTTCTGACCATACCCTAGAATTGGAATAGAACTGCCATTACCAACAATTATCCCCCGAGGGGTGCTCAAATTGGAATAAGATGAGAGAGTACCTGATTCGGAAGTCATGTGAGTAGTGGCCCGGTGTCCATGTACCAATTTGGGTCCGGTTGAGTCAACCCCCAATGTGTGCATCGCGGCCTCGATATCAGTTTGAGTGGGGCCTGCTGCATGATGGGCTTGCGGAGGACGGGGCCCAAGGACTCCTGGCCGTGCTGGAACTGGGCTGTTACCGCTGTGGGGGCCGTTGCTGGGCCACTGGCCAGTGGGCCGCCAATGCTGGGTATTAGGCTCGCTTTCGGACCGGCCGCCCCACCGGCCGCCGGCAGTAAACCGCCGGAGGGTGCGGGTGCCACCGCCACCGCCCCACCGCTTTGGGCCCACGGTGGTGGTGGCCCACCTGTACCCCGAATGGGACCCACCGCCCGCTTGTTGCTCACCGGAACCGCCACCGAACCACCTCGTTTGCCCCCGCGGTTTTTGTTATTTTTGCGATTATTCTTGCCGCCACCATTATTATGGTTTTGGCCCGAATTATTAACAAAACCCGAAGAACTAGGAGAGGATGCCACCATGACAGCGGGCTTGCTCCGTAGCCGCCTTTTTAGCCAAATCGGCTTCTTCCAACGTCGCACATGGAGCGGGCTTGATGAAAGTCGGGAAGAGGGTTGCTTTGGCGAAGGAGAGTTCCAACACCATTATAGGCCTCCGAAAGCCCGCAACCAACCGTAGAACTAGACGATTATTTGTCACCGGTGCGCCAACATTACGGAGTTGATCCGCCAATTCCTTTAGTTTCTTGCAATATGCGAAACGTTCGGAAATACGTCCATTCGAACGAGAGAGAATTCTGCTCGAGTGTGACGATACGGGAATGTTGGTTGTCTTGGAATATGTTACGCAATCTATTCCATGCGGCCATAGCCGTGGTATCGGGCTCCATAATCGTCGTAGAAGGTCCACCGAAATAGTGGCGTATATCCACCGAAGAACGGTAGCATCAAGTGTAATCCACACCTCGGGATCCTCCGCGGGGAAGGGGTCTAGCGGGAGGAATTATGTGATGAAGAACTTGATAAGAGATAGCGTGAATTTTAAACAACTCCGCCCACGTTGCATATTGAACGTTTTCCATCTCAAGGACAATAGGGACACCGAGCTTGATATTGGAAAGCGTGAGGGCGGGGGTGAAAATTGTTCTTAGACATATTTGAAAGAACAAAGAAGGAGGATAAATTTAAGAGAGGTTTTTGAGAGCGGAAGACGAGATATTTGGAGAGAAAACCCGAGGGAGGGGGGGGGGGGTTCTCGGCCAAAGAGGCAAAAGTTTGAGAGAAGAAAACTTTTGGTTTAGACCCAGTCTCTTGATACCATGAAAGAAATAATCCCCTTGATTATTTTCATTGATTGAATAGGTATATATACAAGTTACATCTTTCCATAATACTACAAATCCTTTTCCTATTCTACTTCTAAATCCTTATTCTACCATAATTCTAACTATACAATTATGGTAGGTGTATAACACTAATTAAGGTATCCTTTTTATTACAATATACTACAAATATATATACCATATATACTACAAATATTTCTGGCCGAGAGTGGCCCATTGGCGGAGAGGCCCAATGCATTCTGGTCTGTTTAACAATTTATTCGTTTAATCCATATTATTCAACGCTCATAAAATGTTCGAATTAAAATGCCTCTAATATGTGTTTATATAGTTTGAGATTGAGTGTTGTGTCACAATAATGTGTAAAAACAAACGAACGTTCATGGACTAAATAAATTACTTATTATAATATAATATGGCTTAAATTTCTTCTTTAAATTTTTTGAACGTTTATATTTCGCAAAAAAAAATGTCTAAAGAAGATATAAAAATATATATAGTTAAACAAATCCATGTGCGTGGAAAGCTACTAAAAAAATATTTATAGAGTAATTAGTAGGGAGAATCGGAAATTAAAGTAGTCTCTTGGATTATTAAATAATATTAAAAGGGGAATATATTCCAACCCTATGTTAGATTAACAATTTTGTTTTGAACCAAACTCAATTAGATTCACTTTCACTTGACCTTTTTTTCCTCTTTGAATATATAAAATTTGGTCTAAAAGTAGAGCATTATATTACTATTATAATTCTAATGACAACAAATTTCCTTTGCTGCTAAATTACTTGTTGTCATTAATCTGAATTAACGGTATTTCTAGAGCTTTAACAAAAGGTATTTATCCATTTTTCCATTAATCTGATACTACAGCTACTCATAAAATAAATATATGAGTAATAAGCAATAAAAAGTTTTCATATTTTACATTTTCATGTGAAATTATCCAAAACATATACTCCATAATTAACCACGGTGTACAGATTTACTTAAGAATATGACACATAATATATTATGGTATTGATTTGACATTAGATGCCGGATGATTTTTTTCTTAACACAAATTGAGTTGATCTTATATACATGGTGTAATTACATTAACAAGTCCCTTAATAGATAACAATAAATAATTATTCATAATAATTACAATTAGTGAGGGGAGCCTTGGAGTAACTGGTAAAGTTGTTGTCATGTGATAAGGAGGTCACGGGTTCAAACCGTGAAAACAACATCTTGCAGAAATGTAAGGTAAGACTGCGTACAATAGACTCTTGTGGTCCGGTCCGTCCCCGAACCTCGTGCATAGCGGGGAGCTTAGTGCATTGGACTGTCCTTTTAGTTACGAGGAGTGTAGCCCTTAATTTACGAGTTCGGCAAAGTCCAATAACTTCTGTGTGTCAAAAACTCATTAAAATATGTAAAACTATTAAACTTAAAGACTCACGGTTACTAGCACTTGAATTCAATGACCTAAAATTCAAAACGTAAGGCAAAATTATATTTTACACATAACATATTAAATTAGATATTGATAGTAAAAAGACGTATTTGCATCATCGATATATATAAGTTAAATCCATCCCCAATCCCAATTGAGCATTTTTCTTCTGCTTATCTCACATAAGAAAATAAAAATAAAAAAATTAATTATATACATCATCAGTATTATTTTTTTAAATAACTTTTTTGTTAAATCAAAATTAGCAAATAGGATTAGCACAGTAAATATCTACAATACTAGTACTAGGAAAAAGAGACTACTGACCTGTAACCTACGCAGCATAGTGTAACACTATTTACCCAAAAGTCAAAACAAATCAATCCAAATATAGTAACTAATTAATTTCAAGATCTCAACTTTCTTATAAAACCCCACAAATTTATTATCCAAATCCCAACATAATCTTGGATTCTAATTACTTTCTCCACTCTGTGATTTTTTTTTTGTGTGTATATATATATATATAATATATTACAGGTAAACCCTCTTTGTGTTTTATACTGAATTTATTAAGTATTTGCTAATCTTGATTTAGCAAAAAAATAAATTGTTTGATACCTTTGTTGAGGTAATGGGTATTAAAAAAGATCCTTTTTTTTTAATTCTTTTTGCTTTGTTTCTGCTGAATTCATTAAGTATTTGCTAATTTTAGTTTAAAAATAATTTGTTTGATTAGATTTCAGTAATGGGTATTAAAAAGATCCTTTTTTTTTATTCTTTTTGCTTTGTTTCTGCTGAATTCATTAAGTATTTGCTAATTTTGATTTAACAACAAAATTTGTTTGATTAGATTTATTAAGTTGAGGTAATGGGTATCAAAAAGATCCTTGTTTAAATACTTTTTTGCTCTCTTTCTGCTGAATATATTAAGTATTTGCTAATTTTTGTTGGCACTATTTAGTTTGATCTTCAAAGAATTAGATTCAGATCGGTAATCATTTTTTGTGGGTCTGTTTTATTGTTGCTTAAGAAGGTTTGATTTCATTATCAGTTTCCACCTTTTTGTTTCTCTGTCTTTTTTTCTCTTTCTTTTTTTTGCTTGTGTTTAAAGATTGTTTAATTAAAAAATGTGCGTGTTTTAATTTCTCTCTCTTGTTGGTAATGTTTGGTGTGATGACCATTGTGGGGTTTTGGATTTTTCATGTCCTATATATTTGTATGATTTTTTGCCATATTTACTTGTATTCATTCAGCCTTTTCCCTTCTGCAAGTGCTTCTTGTTACAATAGTTTTAATTTGCTTCAGGTGATTGGAGTTTAATTTAGTTGAGTTCTTGTTTTTGTTTCTCTTCTCTTCTCAATTAGTGAATCAAGATCATAGCTTTTTCTGCTGTAGAAATTTGTTTGTGCATGTTGTCAATCTTGAAAAGTTTTTTTTTTTCACGATGTTGCTCGCATTCTCCAAAAATATTGTCGCACCCGTGTTGGATTCTCAAAAAAGTCAATATTTTTTTGAGGATCCGGCACTCACCCATAGGCATTTTTTAAGAGTCCAAGCAACATAGCTTTTTCATTCGTTTTGGAAAAATGGGTTTTAATTTGGTTTGTAAAATCTGCCTATTTGGAGAAAAAAATTAAAAAGATGAACCTTTCATGGTTTTTTGGTTTGTGTGGGGTGTTTGGCAATGCTTGTGTAGTCCTTTCTTCAATTCAGCTTAGAACAGATTCTCTTGGAATCTTATTATTATTGTATTTTTCTAATTTGATTGATCTTGTGTACAGAATTGAAGTGATCTGAGAAATGGCATCCAATGGAAACAATCATGTATCCACAAAACCACCACCAGAGCCTTCACCATTGCGAAAGGCGAAATTTTTCCAGGTATTATTACAGAGAAACTTCCTTTTAATGTGGTAATCCAGTTAGGTGTAGGATGATGTTCAATTGGATCTCAATTAGCTTCACATCTCCTGTTTATGATGGACTTCTTTTGTTTATTGATATTGGTCAATATATTTAACTAGTTCGGGAATTAGTTGAGTCCGGTATAGTTGTCTTTGTGTGATCTATAGGTCACGGGTTCGAGCCGTGGAATCAGCCATGCTTGCATTAGGGTAGGGTGCCTACATAAACCCCTTGGTGTGTGGCCCTTCCCCAGACCTTGCGTGAATGAATCGTGCACCGGGTTGACCTTTTTAGTGGGTTTTGGATAAAAGGGGGAGCCTTGGAACAACAGTAAAGTTGTCTCTGGTGTGACTTATAGGTCACGAGTTCGAGCCGTGAACTCCGTCATTGATAGTTGTATTAGGGTAGGCTGCCTACATTACACCCTCTTGGGGAATGACCCTTCCCTAGACCCCGCGTGAACGTGGGATGCTTCGTGCACCGGGTTGACCTTTTAGTGGGTTTCGGATACTGGATGGTTAAACTGGAAAAGAAAAAGAAAAAGATTGATTGATATTGTTTAATATTATTATTTACCATTTGTGAACTCTGCTTTAATCACAGGCTAACATGAGGATTCTGGTGACTGGTGGTGCTGGATTTATAGGCTCTCACCTTGTTGACAAACTGATGCAAAATGAGAAGAATGAGGTACAAACTTTTGGGGTGGTTTTATATTCTATGTTTGTAACATATATATTTATGTTAAAATATGATTTTATTTAATTAATCTTTTTGCATTTGTGCTCAGGTGATTGTTGTAGATAATTACTTCACCGGATCAAAGGATAATCTAAAGCAATGGATTGGTCATCCAAGATTTGAGCTAATTCGCCATGGTAAACACAGTGCTTGTGGATTGTTGTCTATTTCTGCAGATATGCTTGAATTTTGTTTATCAAAACCTGTTTTGGGAGTATGTTTAAGTTTTACTATGAATATGGTTGCCGGGAACAACAACAATGAAGATTACTTGGCTGATGAGGCCGGTACTGTCAGACCTCTCTATAACGGTCATCCTCTATAACACCATTTCACTATAACAACCATGTTTTCTGCGGAACCGGTTTTTCATGTATGTTATACTATATGTTCTCTATAACAACATTTCACTATCGCAGCCAAAAAGTATCGGAGCAAATGACCTCATTATAGGGAGGTTTGACTGTAGTATAATACCATTACGCTCAAAATTGTTGTCGGCACTCTCTCATAGGCATAGTGCTTATCGATCTGGCTTTTTCATGAATCATCTTGTATATCCTTGTGTCGTTTTCCTTCTTATGCAGATGTTACTGAGCCATTGTTGATTGAAGTTGACCAAATTTATCACCTTGCTTGCCCTGCTTCCCCCGTTTTTTACAAGTATAATCCTGTTAAGGTTAGTAATCAACATTACTATTCTGTTGCAAAAATTTCCTTCTTTTCGTTATGTTTGACATGCTAGTTGTTAAGTCGAGTAAAGTTAGATTGCCCCGAAAAGTACATTTATGGTCTATGTTGGTTTATTTGCAGACAATTAAGACAAATGTTATCGGTACACTGAACATGTTGGGACTTGCCAAGCGAACTGGGGCAAGGATTTTACTCACATCAACTTCTGAGGTTTATGGAGATCCACTCATGCACCCTCAAGACGAGACCTATTGGGGCAATGTTAACCCAATTGGTGCGCTTTTAACTCGATGATATTTCAGCATCAGATTTTTTAATCTAACACTAAAACTCTTCAGTCAAAAGGCATAATCTCAAGTAGCAGGTGTCTGAAATTAGATCTAAAAATAGACCCGCTTCTTCTCTGAGAAATCCATAAGGATTTTATTGAGAATAAGATAATAGGGTCAACCGAGCCCAGTTGCTCAACTTCCATGCCAATTTTTTGCTTAGCTAATTATTACTCCTTCCGTGCCAATTTTTTGCTTAGCTAATTATTACTCCTTCCGTCCCGATTTATGTGAAGTGTTTGACTGGGCACGGAGTTTAAGTATAAAAAGAAAACTTTTGAAACTTGTGGTCTAAAATAAGCCATTGATAATTGTGTGGCTATAAATCATCTCATTAAGGGTAAAATGAGAAGTTTAAAGTCAAATTACTAAATATAGAATGGTTTCATTCTTTTTGGGAAAGGGTGTCATATAAATTGGGACAAAGGGAGTCTGATTTACCTTCCAGTACATCCATTACTAATGATATTTTTCCGAAGAGTGTAATATTGCAAGCATTTTGTGTGCTCACAATTGTATGCAAATTTCAGGAGTTAGAAGTTGTTATGATGAAGGCAAACGAGTGGCTGAGACTTTGATGTTTGATTACCACAGGCAGCATGGAATAGGTAAAACTTTTCTTCCACGAACATATGTTCGTGTTGCTTTTTGAAACTCTACTTTATGCATTTGTTTCATCTCTTCTAAATGATCCAAAAACAGAAATTAGAATTGCTAGGATCTTCAACACTTATGGCCCCCGAATGAACATTGATGATGGTCGTGTTGTCAGCAACTTCATTGCACAGGCAATTCGGTAATGCTCTGGATGTTTCTGTTAATAGTTCCCTTCAACTTTGTAACCTTAATTTAGTTTGATAATAAGGGACCGACCTTATTTTTGCACACTGCAGTGATGAAGCCCTGACTGTCCAGTTGCCAGGAACACAAACACGCAGCTTTTGTTATGTTTCTGACATGGTAAGAAATAATCTTTTGAGTGATTTGAACTTTTTCTATGAACTCGGTCTCGGGGCCTTCCCGTGACACCTCGATTATATCACCTAGTACCTACTACCTACCACCAAAACAGGTATTGAGTAGGTATGGAGTAACTCTGCACACCAAACCTTTAGGCAGATGGAAAGAAATATCAACGTTCTTTGAGCCATTTGATTTGAAGTTGATATTCGGGTTTGTTATTCTTTGCCTTACCTTCATTTCTTGATGAGTAGGTTGATGGCCTTATGCGGCTTATGGAGGGAGATAACACTGGACCAATTAACATTGGAAATCCAGGTTAGTTTGTTTTTTTGTGAACTCTTAAAAAGGCTAAAAATTTGATACTGCATCTGTCATTACTAATTTGATTCTCTATCATCAGGTGAATTCACAATGCTTGAACTTGCGGAGAATGTGAAGAAGGTAATTGTTTTATACTAGTTAGTACTACCTCCGGTTTAAGATATTAGTCATTTTGGCAAGCTGATTATTCCTAGTAATGAAGTACTTAAGGAGAGAGAGATAAAGGATAATTTAGACAAACAAAATTATGATCATGATTAAGGCTATTAATTTCCCTTAATGTGAAAAAACTTTGAATGACATATAATATGGATCGGATGGAGTATCACTATTAGATGGTATTTGACATAAATTTTGTTATCCCGCAGCTCATCAATCCGGAAGTGAAAATTATTACTGTGGAAAACACTCCAGATGATCCTCGACAGAGAAAACCTGATATCACAAAGGCAAAAGAGTTACTAGGCTGGGAACCAAAGGTCAAGTTGTGCGATGGTCTTCCTCTCATGGAGGAAGATTTCCGAGGCAGGCTCGGAATTTCAAGAAAGAAGTAAAAGGAAAAAAAAAAAGCTTCCATGGGTGGAATTGATGGAAAATGAGAGTTCAAATATACATGTTTTGCATCTTGGCTTTGGTTTATACATGAGATATCAGCTTTTGTTTCTCAAATTTTGTTGCTTTGTCTTTCTGAATGGAGAATAAACTATACCAGCATTATCTCTTTTTGCTTTATTTGTATTTTATACCCGTTTATTATCCAAAAAAGAACATGTTTTTGATTGGTCTTGGTTTTCTGTTTTCCACTAGAACAAGATGTGTCATCCAACACCGCTTCGCTGAAAATATCGCTAAAATCACTTGTTTTTCTTTTGGTCTTGCATATTAAAGTATGAGACTTTGGCTCTTTGCCACTTTCTTGGTATTGGAAGTGTATCGGCACTCTTATCCTTTGTCGAAATAGACAGCCATCAATTGAAAATAATGCAAAGAGCCAAAGATCAATTTGGGATAAGAAGTAAAGCTTTAGAATCTCTACTTTCACAAGTTCAAACTCACATACAAGTTGATTTGTGATAATGTGCTGACACTGCTTATGCTAAAACTTAACTAGTGCTTCTTGATTCACTGGTCAAGCACCTCCTCGTATTACCACTCAACAAAGTCATGTGTTTTTTATAAACAATCGCTATATCCATTATTTTGCCTGTCGAGAATCTACCGAAAACAATCTTTCTATTCCGCACTTGTGGGATCAAAATGGTAGTTGGCGAGTTCCCTCAACACAGTTCTCTCAACGCTCTAGTATACATTTGTTTAAGAATGGCTGAAGGCTCGAACTCCATTTGTATCATGCTTGATCAAAATGAAATCATCATGTGTACATCAGTGGGCACCACCCATAGCTCTCAACATATACATACGAGAAGTAAGCTAGCTATATTAGTTTAACTCATTTTCAAGCAATATCATACAAGTGCAGATTTGTAAACAGCATCACTTGTCTAAGACTCATCGTCTCCTTATGTAAAAAGCTTAGTCGGTAATAAATATAGGTAGCCATGTGCACAAAGCATCCCGCATTAGCAAGGTCCGGAGTGTATATGTTTTAAGTCAATAGTTTAAAACTCCCGCCATCTAAGAATTAGCAGTGTCATACAATATATTTAAACAAATGAATATCGTTAGATACTTATTGGTCATAAAGAATCAAGGGTTTACATTTCAGCGAGGGAGACAAAGGAATGCCATGAAAAAGTTCTAAGCTTCCACGGGACTCTTACTTTTAGGCGCCTTCTCCTTACTAACTTTCTTAGTTGCTGCACTTTTGGTCTCGGCTTCAGTTCCATCTTCTATTCTGGCAAAGATAGGCATTGCATGTGCCATTACTTGACCGGCTTTCAGCCCGCCCCATTTGGTATCACTCTGAAAACAAAACAATCGGTAACTCCCAACAGAATTTTGTTTTAGCTAGAAAATAAGCAAAGATATAACAAAAGAAAGATTGATGTACCCAGCTAACAGCATTGAATTGTTCCTCGGTGTAGCCAAGTTGGGAATATATCCTCAAGCTCAAGCCTGGTGTAATTGGGGATAGCGCAATTGATATGATTCTCATTGCTTCCAATACAATTACGAGATCCTAATGAATAATCAAAGAGAAGAATAAGCATCTTAGGATGCAACAATAATGACTTCAATGAGTTCTATACAACAAAAAAAATTAAGAAATAACTTGATGAAAATGGACACATAACAATCATCATAAACTAGCCCTTCTCTAGTACCCACACGTTTGACGTAGCGGTCAATGAAGTAGGTGAAAACCATGGGAAAATAGGGTTCAAATCCTAATAGAGACAAAAAGACTAGGTGATTTTCTCCAATTTGCCGAAAGCCCTGGTGGTGGAGTTACTCGATACCTATGCTAGTGAGAGATCGCAGATACCTGGTCCTGGTGGAATAGTCAAAGTGCACACAAGCTAACTCGAACACCACCTTATCCCAACAAAAAAAGGGAAAAAAAAAAGAAACTAGCACTTCTATATAAAGTACTCCCTCCGAAGTAATAAATTGAAGTGCCACGCACGAACTCATATCTCCTCGTGATTGTATCAAAGAAAAAATAGATTGTGGTTCATCTTTTTAGACTAAACGAAGATGAATTCTAAGACCAAAAATACTTGGAGAAATACCTTTGCTGCAGTTTCAAAGGCTGCCTCCCCTTGCTTGAAAAGAGTCCATGGTGCTTGTTCATCTATGTATAAATTTCCAGCATTACCAATCTCCAGCACGGTCTCGCAAGCTGCTGATAATTCCAAATTTTGATAGTGCACGCATGCCTTCTCTACCTATAAAGACAAGACATTACATCATCAAAGTTGAAGAAAAGGGAGGTTCCTTTGTTGTTCTTTGTTTTCATTTTGCTTCAAATTCGAGGAATAGAAGTACTAAGAACTGCATATAATCGTCTAGCGTCATCGAAGAGTTTGCGCTGCTGTTCTAGTTTTTGATAGATTTAGCTCCGTATACAGACTGTTAATGAAACCAGCATAGACCACAGCACTTTTCACAGTTCAGACAACATTTTGATTGCCACCATGCATTTTATCTCAAGGGACTTTTCCTGAAGATCATAAGTATCTTCTTTGAAACATTATAGTCGAAAAGCAACCCAGCAAGCCAAGCAAAGGACTGGTCAGCATTGGAATTTTCAGCAACAGATCATGCAAGAGAATTTCTTTTTGAGAAGGTTCCAAGAGACATTTTTCAAGTCTCAAAACTTCTCATTTTAGGCATTTTACACAAATAAAAGGTGACCTATATTCTTCTCCAAACGGGCAAGAAGCTAACTGGAACAGCACACCAGCACAATCAACTGATCAGTATGACCAGTTGAATAGAAATGTACCTAACCACCAATGTATCATCTTCTCTTATATTGCAGAACTGGGAAAGTGAAACCCATGCAGCGCAATAAATTTCTTCATGGGAAAAATGCATGTACAATCATCTCCGCATGGATGCCATTACTATTCCTTGTTTGAAGACATGAAGGAGCTGCAGGGTATAACCTCCTCCTCGTAATATAAATTATAATAATAAATTTAGTCTAAGCCACAAGGGCCTTACGTGGTTAAACTGCAGTCTGTGTACAGCTAGATGTTAAAAAGCACGCAGTAAGAGGAACTAGTATGACATAACGTACAAGACGAACACGGTAAATTAAACTATCATATACATTTCAATGCATGAAAGGAGAGATGTGTTTACCAGTTTTTCCACTGTAGCCTTCAATTTGTTTCCTTCTGCCGCAACATATGAATCAACCGCCAGGGTTGATTGGCAGTTCTTTTTCAGAAGTCCAAGTGTGCGATTTAAAAGATTACCTGCATTAATAATCCTAAGGTCAGACTTAACATCGATGCCTAAGCTCCAAAAGCTAATCAGAAAGAAATGACAATGCAACATATTCAAAACAAATGAAGTACCAATTGTATTAGCTAAATTTGCGTTTATCATTCTGATCGTTCCTCTGAGTAGTCTCCATCATTACCAAATTCTACCTCCCTGAGGAAAAAGTACCTGACTGCATCAGGTCCAAACCTCTGAACCAAGTCTGTTGGCTCGACTGTATTTCAATCCTAAAATTTCAAAAATAGGAAAACAGCTGCATCAAATATAAAATAGGTCTATAAGATTAATTAGCATAACTACATGCTTGCCGATATGTTTTTATCGAAGTTATATATAGCTTAAAATAGTATTTGTATGGAATAATGTTAATGCAGTCCAGAGAGAAAAATACAAAATTATCTTGATCGAAGAAGACTTGTATTTGAACAGATTTTTATCAATCATAGAAACATTTTGCTGCGTGCTTCTCCAAAGCTTCATATGAAGCAAGAATTAGAGCAATGTCAGCAGATATAATTTTGGTATAATAGTAAGAAACTCCTCAAATATATAAGAACTTCATCTATTGTTCTTTTCTTTTTCTAATGTTTTTCCCTTTCCTTTTTCTTGGAGGGTAAGGAGATGGAATAGGTGATAACAAAGTACAAGTGAGCAGAGGCGGAGCCAAAGTGTTTAGTTTATGGGTTCGAGACCATAATCTTTTTGCTTACTGGGTTCTAAATAGATTTTTTGGACACATTAAATAAATGTTTAAACACAAATATAGGGCTTGAGCCAAAGCTACTGGGTTTTACGAACCCGCAACCAGCACTGTGGCTCCGCCACTAACTACAACTCAGACAATGTCGAAGAGCCAGATCTTCCAAGGTCAAGACAAATAAAGAGTAATAGTTCCAACTGAAGCGTAAATACCTTGGTCAAGAATCCATGGCCAAATACCATCTTAGGGAGGCCAATTCCTGCTGACATTAACATCGCCAGCCAATAAACAGCATGAAATAGCAATATATCCTGTCAAAAATGTTAAGGAGAGCAAAATTATTAAGGAGACACAACATAAAAAGGAATAAGCATATACTAGTACTATGTCTTCATCAATAAGAGGATTTTAGAGAAAGTTCTCTAGCAACAAAAGTACAGGACTCATATAAACTTTTTAATTTTATTTCATTTACACGTAAAGGAACTTTAGCTTGCCTAGGCTGCTAAGCCATGATAACAAGATGGTTTTTAGGTGTACCCAAAGAAGTATCCAAAATGAGAACTTTGAACGTAATACAGAAAAGATATTAATATCTAACATCTGAGTTTCTTCATGGTTAACCGAGGAATAACAACTAACATCAAAGATCAAGAAGATACTAATTGGCATACACCAAAAAGAATTGAACAGCTCCAGTGCCACTAAAACTTACGCTTGGCCTTGAAACTTGAATGGCATAAGAACGTAATTTATATGTCCAACTACGTGCTTAGTTTTCCCTTTTTGTATGAGTAAATATCTCCTTTTCTGTCAATGGCGACTAGTTTATGTAAGAAACTGCCAAGTAAGATCCGTAAACACCACCCACCATCACTCCACCCAAATAAAAGAAAACAAATTAGAGCATTTGCTTATCTGAATTTAAATGTGACTAAAAGCATGGCATACCTTGCCAATTAAGTGGAGTGAGGCAGGCCATCCAGATGAAATTGCAGTTTCTAAACTGGCTAGCTCGTTATCCCCCAAAAGTGCAGATACATAACTATTTGACCCAAAAAAGAGGAAAATGAGAAGAAAGTGATGAGGGAGATTAAGATAGGACAGCAGAAGAATGAAACATCATTATCAGGGTACATAACCGTTTAAGTGTGTGACCATCTCATCTAAAAGCTTAAGTTGTTAAAGAGATTCACACTTTTATTATTTAATAAAATCCATAACAATAACAATGAGAGCCACTTGCTATTATGTTCATAAAACAGTTCAATTACTGAAAAGCAACCATGTAAAACGAATTTACGAAAAAAAAACTACAGACGTTTTATTACTCCTCCTTTCCCAATTTATGTGGCACTGTTAGACTCAGCAGTCATCATGGAATTTAAGAAAGAAAGGAAGTCTTTTGAAACTTGTGGTCTAACACAAGCGTTAGAAAATCATCTCATTAAGCGTAAAATGGGAATTTTAAAGTTAAATTGTTTCTAAATATAAAAAAATGACATTCTTTTTGGGACAGCAAGAAAAGTGTGTCACATAAATTGGGATAGAGAAAGTAATATAGAACTATACAGGCACACTCACTAAGGGAAAAGATGCCAACACTATCAAATTTTATATTGAACTGAATCCAAACAAAGTCGGAGAATATCAAAAGGAGCAGATGACTTACCCCAACAAAGCATCAAACCAGACATATATAGTCTGCTCCGAATCATTAGGAACAGCAATACCCCAATCTACTGATGCTCGGGAAATAGAGAAATCTTTAAGGCCATTTTTAATCCAACCTTGGACTCATATCAGTTATATTATATATTATTTTTAAGCGAATCAAACATGTCACGTGAATTATACAAGAATAACGAGGGTACCTGAGACAACAAATAGGAATAGTATTTTAGAAAACAGTAATGACATAGTATTTCATTTCTTACAGCTGAAATGAAACTTTTTCTGGACAAATGTCTTTTGGTTTATTGAATAATATAATTCATCTCTAGTGGACTTAGTTTAACTGAATTAATGTCATATGAACGAAAATTCTGAATTTTCACCTCCGGGTAAACTGATGTTTTGGAAAATTCTGCTAGTGCTCATATTATTTACTCCCTCCGTCTCAATTTAGATGGCACTTTTCGCTTCTCGAGAGTCAATTTGACTAATCTTTGATACTAAATTGCATTAGATCAACTCAATATTTTAAAATTAAAATTTTAATATTCAACAACTATATGATTAGCACTATAAGATGAAGGGGAGCATTGGAGTAACCGGTAAAGTTGTTGCCATGTGACCTGGAGGTCACGGGTTCAAGCCGTGGAAACAGCCTCTTGCAGAAATGCAAGGTAAGGCTGCGTACAATAGACCCTTGTGGTCCGTCCCTTCCCCGGAGTCCGCGCATAGCGGGAGCTTAGTGCACCGGGCTGCCCTTTTTTTTTTATATGATTAGCACTATAAGATGTCATTCTTCTCATGTCAATAAGATGAAAAAACATAGTTTAAAATGTTGGTCAAAGTTCACATAGTTTGAATTTCAAGAAGCGAAAAGTATCGTATAAATTGTGGGACAGGGGGAGTATGAGTTATGATAAGTGAGCAAATTCAAGGAATGAGATATTTTCCAAACATAGATATTGTTTACGGATTTCACCAAAGCCAATCTCATCTGAATCTTTTCCAGCTTCACCAATAAGGTGCAGAGTGTAAGATAAAAACCCAAATAGATATTCCAATTTGCTAACCTCATTTAGACGATAAGAGGGCTGGACGAAACCAGGGTTTTGCTTTAAAACGTCTTCCAATTGTTGCTTTAAAGGGCGTAACCTGAAAACGAGCAACGGTGGAAGCACTATTCTAAAGAGGTAGTGCAAAGGAAACTTCACTCAGTCAAATTAGCTAATCAATCAACTACATCTCAATCTCAACCTAGTTGAGGTCAACTATATGAATCCTCTATATCCATTCCTCTCCGTTTGGGCCCATTTCATTCTAATACTACTAAAAATATGGTCTTATATGCAAATCAGTGAACTTGTAAATCTAGAGATCCTCTAAAACCACACACTTTTCCCTGCAGTAACATACAAGTCTAAAACCAAACTAAAAGGACCCCACAAAATTATACATAAAATTTTGAAATCCTCCATAAGATTTAAACATAAAGGTCAAATCTTTGAGACCAACAATCAATTTTAAAGTGTGTAACCTGAAAACGGACAACGGCATCAAATTAGATAATCAATCAACTACACCTCAATCTCAACCTAGTCGGGATTAGCTCTATGAATCCTCCATATCCATTAGTCTCCATTTGGGCCCATTTCATTCTAATACTATTAAAAATGTTGTCTTTAATGCAAACTAGAGAATTTATAAAACTAAATATTCTCTAAAATATCACACTTCTCCCTGCACTAACATACAAGTCTATAACCAAACTAAAAGGACTCCATAAAAGTATAATATTTAGACATAAAGGTCAAATCTTTAACACCAACAATTAAAATCTTAAAAAGGGTGTAACCTGAAAACGAGCAATGGCATCAGCAGCAATGGTGGTATAAGCACTACCCATATGAGGAGGGGCATTAACGTAATAAAGTGGAGTTGTGAGTACAAATTCATCACCCCCATTTGCAAAACTATCTTTATTACCACTGTTACTACTACTACAACTGCAATAAAGGGCAGTTCTTGAAGAAGATAAAAACACTTTTTTACCAAAGTTAATTCGATTCTTGAAATAAGACTTTGTTGGGTTCAATGAATTGCTTAAAGGGGTTGAAGATAAGAACAAAAAAGTGTTATGAATTGAATGTTGAACTCTACACGCCATTTTTGCTTTTTTGTTTCTTTAATTGATTGTGGGTGAAGTATAATGGGTATTTGTGCTTTTGGGTGTTTTGGATTTGAGTTTAGTAAGGTGTTTTGGTTATCATTAGAGATTCAATCTGTATCAAAATTTGATCACCATTTTTCTCACAATCGACCCTGATCCCTCTAAATCATTATCATTTGTGACAATTGATTCTCTCGAGTCTTCACTCTCATAAAACACCAAATGAATATCACTTTGAATTCGTCATTTTATTACGTCCCGAAATGAACTGAGACGTGACACGATACTTGATACTTATCAAGTTGATACTTATACTTATCAAGTTGCATGGAATGAACCAATGTAGTATAGTAATTGTCTATGTCGCATTCATGTATCTCAATTCAATTAATGAACAATATTATTAGATGAAAAGTAAAGTGAATAACGTTGATTCAGGATTTAACACACTCACTAATCAAGAACAAAGATAAAATTGAAAGTCCACTGATCAGTGATCACATAACCATATTTTTTATATATTTGTATAATTATTGTACAAGTGTAATTATGGTATTAGTCTTATATTAGAAAAAGATAAATTTATTTTTCATAATTAAATATTGTATCTCATGTATATATACATCTTCATTAATAAAAATAATTAAGAGATTATTCTCTTTCATGGTATCAGTAGTCTAGGGCAAATTTTCATTCTCCAATCATGTGCTTCTGTTGCCCCTACTACACCTTCAGCCATCGACCGACCAAAAACCTCCCTTCAATATTTTTTTTGTTACAAAATCTGCTTCAATTGTCTCAAATAGGAGAATAGATGACTTTTCGTTTCCCGTAAGATGGATGTATGGGCATACAAGGAGGGATAGAATTAGAAATGATGATATCCGGGACAGAGTGGGAGTGGCCTCAGTGGAGGATAAGATGCGGGAAGCAAGATTAAGATGGTTCGGGCACGTGTAGAGAAGAGACACAGGTGCTCCAGTGCGGAGGTATGAGAGGTTGGCTATGGACGATTTCATGAGGGGTAGAGATAGGCCGAAAAAGTATTGGAGAGATGTGATTAGATCGGATATGGAGTAGGTGCAACTCATTGAGACATGACTTTAGATCGGGGGTATGGAGGACATGAATTATGATAAAAGGGTAGTAGGTAGTCCAACGTAGTCCCGCCTACGCTTACAAACTTGTAGTTGTAGTGTTATTATTGTAGGCTCACTTAGCCTATCATACTAGTAGATGCAATATTGTTTTATAGTTTCATGTCGTTTGATTTGTGCTAATATGTGTTTTCTAGTGTACATTACTTGTCTTATTTACCTCCATTAGCTATTGCTTCTTTTTAAGAATGAGATATTATGACTTATTCTCATTGTTTGTCTTACTTTGCTTGTGTTTGTGCTTTGTCTTGAGCCGAGGGTCTATCGGAAACAACCGCTCTGCCTGCCAAGGTAGAGGTAAGATTTGCGTACATTCTACCATCCCTAGACCCCACATTGTGGGATTTCACTGGGTATGTTGTTGTTGTATTTCTCTCTTCCCGTATCCCTAGTTCTCCTTTTATTCTTTCATTATGTCTACCTCAAAGAACACCTTTCATCATGCCCTTACAGTATCCGTCATCAAGAATAACATCCCTATTGTTCTTGAGATTGAAAACATCTAATACGCGACGTAAGCAGAACTATTTAAAGTTCACGCACAGTCTAATCGAGTCCTTCATCACATCATCCCCTCGGCAACATGCAAGGAAAAGATGCCAACCACTGATGATGACATAGAGTTATGGGAAACTCTTTATGCTACGGTACTCCAGTGGATTTATTCCATTATCTCTACGGACCTCTTGCAGACTATTATTGAACCAGACGTCACGACCAGGGACACTTGGAATAGGTTGCATGATATATTCCAGGATAACAAAAATTCTCGTGTCGTGACCCTTAAGCAAGAATTCTCCCACATCAACATAGAGGATTTTTCGAATGTCTTGGCCTATTGTAAAAGACTTAAGGAGTTGTCGGATCAACTCAAGAACGTTGGTGCGCCCATCACGAATGATCGTCTTGTTCTTCAGATGGTCGTAGGCCTATCTGAGGCTTATAATGGCGTTTGAACGTTTCTTCATCAAAGTAATCCTCTTCCACCGTTCTACCAAACACGTTTCATGCTCACATTAGAAGAGGTCAGCTTGACTAAAAAGGTGGCTATCAGAGCAAATTTCATCATGATGATGGCCACGTCCGATGACCCCAACTCATCCTCGGACAATTCTTGCCAAAACCGTAACAACGGTGGCGACAAAAAGGGTCAAAATTAGAAAAATTGTGGCAAGAACCGAGGCGACGGTCGCGGCAGTGGTGGTGGACGTGGTGGCAGTGGACCGACTGAGACGCAGCACCACTGGCCGCAACCTTGGGCCAGTACACAGTGGTCGCGGGGCTGGGCCAGTGGTTAGTGGTCCATGCCACAATTTTTAGCTTTTGCTCCCAATTGGGCATGGCCCAATTTCACCCAGCAGCAGCCAGCAGTGCAACAGTCACGGATTGGGGCCTGGCAGCAAGCTGGCTTGCTTAGGCCTCGGCCTCAACAGGCATTCGCTGCTGCGGGCTCAACATCGATTCTGATGCCTACGGATATCGAGGAGGCGATGCATACACTTGGTTTAAACCCTCAAGACGCGAATTGGTACATGAACACCGGAGCCACCTCTCATATGACGTCAGCGTAATCTCTCGTTTTATTTCAATTTGAGCAAAAATCGTGGTATTATTGTTGGTAATGGCAATTCAATTCCTATTTGTGGTTATGATCACACACATTTATCTCCATCGAATCCACCTTTAGCCTTGAAAAATGTCTTTCATGCACCTCACTTAATTAAAAATTTGGTGTCTATTCGAAAATTCAGAACTGATAATTGGGTTTCTGTTGACTTTGACCCTTTTGGATTTTTTGTGAAGGATTTCACGACGGGGATACCTCTAATGAGATGTAATAGTCAGGGAGAGCTTTATCCAATCACCACTACCACCACTTCCACGGGTCAAGCCACACCATTAACGTTTGTCGCTCTAGCACATTCCGTATGGCATGCTCGTTTGGGTCATCCAGAGCGTATGTTATTTCTTCTCTTAAAAATAATATTTTTTATTGAATGTAATAGTACGCGTAGTACTAATATTTGTTCTTCTTGTCCGTTTGGAAAACATGTTAAGTTACCGTTTGTAGCCTCCAATTCTAATACTTTGTTACCTTTTGATATTATTCATAATGCTTTATGGACATCTCCCGTTTTAAGCTCTTTGGGCCATCGCTATTATGTGTTTATTTTTTGATGATTATTCTAATTTTTGTGGCATTTCCTTTATCTAAAAAGTCTCAAGTTATTTCCACATTCTTAACGTTTAGAGCATTCATCCATACCCAATTTGAACGGAAAATTAAAAACATTCATTGTGATAATGGAAGAAAATTTGATAATGGGCCATTTTGGAATTTTTGTAACACTAATGTCATCTCTTTTCATTTTTCTTGCCCTCATAAAATAGAAAAGCCGAACGAAAAATTTGTACCATTAATAATATTGTCCGAACCTTACTAGCCCATAGGGATGACAATTGGGCAGGTGCGGGTACCCCCTCCTCCGCACCCATACTCGCCAGAAAATTTTATACCCGTCACCTACTCGCCACTCGTGGTGGGTACAATTTTCAACATCCATACCCGCCTAGGCGGGTATATTCCTAAATCCACACCCGTTCCACCACCCAAGTGGATATCCGTCACCCGCCAATACCCGCATGTACCTGCCTGCCATATTTTGTAATCAATTCATTTGTGATTAACATGATCCCAAAAACTCAAAATCCAAAAATTATCCCAAAATTTTGAGTCAAGAATCAATACTGTCACAATATCATTTTCTTTGGGAGAGAGGGAGGAGAATTCCGGATTTTTTCACCATAAGAATTTCTCATTTTTTCACTTCTTCCCCCCTGCACAACAAAGAATCAAGAAAACAAAATTTCCAATAAAACCAAAAAATTATCCACCCAAATAGCTATATATTACAAATGTAGACAAAACCCATATATTATTTCAGCTATATAAGCTAAAGTTTTTCAACTTTTTTCAATTGAACTCCACAAACCCAATAGGTAAAACTTAACAAATGAACAAAAATTGACCTCACCAAGACAACCCCAAAGCATAAAGCAAAGACATTAATATTTCCCGATCAACATCTCTTTTAAAGAAAAAGGCAGAGACGTCGAGATGGTTCGTGAAAAAAGTTTGTGATTTTTCCTTTTAAAGAAAAAGGCAGAGACGTCGAGAATGAGAGAGGGAGGAGAGACGGCATGAAAGGGAACGAGAGAGAGGGAGGCGTGAAGGCGTGAAGGACTGAAGAGGCGTAGGGTTTTGGGTTTGTTGGAGAATGAGAGACTTGTCGTGACTTATGGGCTGAAGGCATGACTTACGGGCTGCTAATATTTTGGGCTTGGGGCGGGTATAAGGCGGGCGGGTAGGCGGGTATGACTGCAAATCCACCACCTACCCGCTTACCCCCTATCCGTGACGGGTACATTTTCAATACCCATACCCGCCTACTACCCGCCAAAGTTATACCCATACCCGCCTACTACCCGCCAAAGTTATACCCATACCCGCCTCAACTGGGGCGGGTGCGGTGCGGAATCCGCAGAATTATACCCACCTGCCATCCTTACTAGCCCATGCTCCATTACCACCCCCTTTTGGCATCATGCATTACAAATGACTACTTATCTCTTTAACATACTCCCTAGCAATAGGTTAGCAAATCAATCCCCCCCTTAAAGTTCTTTATCATAAAGACACTTCATATTCTCATCTTAGGGTGTTTGGGTGTTTGTCTATCCACTTTTTCCGTCCATTATAATTAACAAATTTCAAGCCCGTTCTACCGTTTGTGTGTTTTTGGGATATCCGTCTAATCATCGTGGTTACAAATATTTTGATTTATCTTCTAATAAAATCATAATTAGTCGTCATGTTATTTTTTATGAAACCCAATTTCCGTTTGCTAAATTGTATAATTCCGTATCTAGTTCTTATATTTTTTTGGATGATGGGTTGTCACCGTATATTCTCCAATAGTGGGCCCAACCTGCACATGATCAAATTCTGCTAGCAGACCTACTGCTTGCTGGCCTAAATGCTCTCGGTACGGTTTCAAATTCTCGGCCAGCAGATCCACTGCCTGACACTTAGGCCCAAATAAATGTATTACAACGATGTCAATTTAATAAAAAAAAAGTGCTGGACACTTGGGCATAATTCTCAACCTTTTTTGAAATTTTCTATTTAGGTGATACCATGTCCAATCACCCAAAATAATTCGAACATGCATGTTACAACATTTATTTTAGGATTGTTCGAATGACGAATAATTTGAACAATCAGAAACTAGACTTCAAGAAGTACAATTTTCATTTAGAAATCATGGACAAATTCCTTATAGATTAGGATAGGTCACGTGTTACTTTGGGCTTTCTTTTGATTTCCAGCCAAGTACCTTGAGCTTTCTTGACACATTTTCAACCCGAATCACTCCCAAACATTACTATAGGTGCTATATTCTATGCTCATGATGTTTTCCTCGTATGTGATAATCTTTAACACATAAGACTATAATTTAAATATTTATTAGCATATTTTATAGTATAAAACTTAACTATTTTTTCAGGAGCGTTATAACATAGTCACCCTCGATACTCACAAAAAGAATATGCAAAATTCAATACAAAACTACCCTTTTAAATAATCTCTCATATCTTTATTTTTACCACTTCCCATCTATTATCATTTTAATTCCACCAAACCACCTACCTTTAACTATTATAATCACACCTTGAATAATGATTTATGAGCTAAATTCTGTATATCTATATATTTGGTTTAGAATGGAGAATATTTAAATCTTGGCTTAAAAGAGCACTAATCTAAATATTGTAATTACTGAGTAGGATTTTTTTTTTTATAAACAAGTTACGCTACTATTGCACAAATTTTGAATTAAATATTTTTTTAAATAGAAAGAAATACTTCGATATCGTTCTTAGTTCAAACTAAAATGCTTCCACACTTCACGTCACCGATCCGCGTGCTTCTCTCTACGAATCGATCCACGTTAAAGCAACAATGATTTCCCACCGTAGATACACACTTCATCAAACGGCTCCCAGTAAACCTGAAATTCAAATCATACCGCGAAAACCAAATCCCCCAAATTCACAAATCCAACCCTTATAAAACCCTAACCCTAACCCGTTTCATTTCCATCACAAATCAAATCCATCAAAAATGTCTGGTCGTGGTAAGGGAGGCAAGGGGTTAGGAAAGGGCGGAGCAAAACGACACCGTAAAGTTCTCCGAGACAACATTCAGGGAATCACGAAGCCGGCGATAAGGAGGTTGGCGAGAAGAGGTGGAGTGAAGAGAATCAGTGGACTGATATATGAAGAGACAAGAGGTGTATTGAAGATATTTTTGGAGAATGTGATTCGTGATGCTGTTACGTATACTGAGCATGCCAGGAGAAAGACTGTTACTGCTATGGATGTTGTTTATGCTTTGAAGAGACAAGGAAGGACCCTTTACGGCTTCGGTGGTTAATTTGTTTTCTTTATTTGGTGTTGTTTTTGTTGGGTTAATGAAATGGACTTGTAAGGTAAATGTGATCTAGCTGATGTTTTGATTAATAGTATTAGTAGATTAAGTTCATGAGATCATTGTAACTGATGGGTTTGTGTTAAATGAAATGGATCTCGTTAGTATTTCAGATATAGTTCTTCTGTTTATCTTCTATGAATTGTTCAATTGTTTGTGTTTTGCTAGTATTTCAAGAGCTCACTATTTACAGTTGTTCATTGGTATTTGAGATATGATCCTGGGTTTTAGATTAGTTGTTTATTGCTAGTTAAAATCTCTTTAATTCGGATTAAGAGGTCATTATAACTGATGAATTTTTAATGAAATTGATCTCATTAGTTTTTCAGATAGAATTCTTCTGTTTATCTTGTATGAATTGCTCGATTGTTTGTGTTTTGCTATTTTAAGAGTTAACTTCCCTATTCACACTCGGGCTCATTGGAATTTCAGATTTAATTCTGGGGTTTAGTTGTGTATTGCTATTTTAAATCTCTGTATTTGAGGTCTGCAATTGATGAATTTGTGTTAATGAAATGGATCTCATTAATATTTGAGATATAATTCTTCTGTTTGTCTTCTACAAATTGTTCAATTGTTTGTGTATTGCTTATTTAAGAGCTCCCTTCTAGATATATTTGGTTCGCTATGCTCGGTTCCACAATCAATCCAATCTAGCTGGTGTTTTCACTATAGTATCAGTACATGAAGCTTATGAGGCCACTGTAAGTAGTTTTTGTTAATGAAATGGATCTCATTAGTATTTCAGATAAGTATAATTCTTCTCTTCTACTTTTTGGTCAATTGTTTGTTTTTTTGCTATTTTAAGAGCTCACTTCCCTATTCACACTTGGTCTCGTTGGTATCTTTTTTCAGATTTATTCTGGTTTTGATCTCTTTATAATTTTTGATTCAATGTTTGTTTCTTTACCATTTGTCTTGTTATATATTGACTTCTAACAAGTCACAAATACACAGTAATTGAGTTTAAAATAAAGCAACTTATGACTCAGATTTGTAACTTTTGATTACACAAATTTATATTTTAGAGTATGAAGAAATATTCACTCTTTCTTCATGTTCAAGCGCTTATTAGAAATTATGTATGAACCTACTTGCTGTAGATTGCACAGATGTTTGGTGTTTGCTGTGTTGTTGTGAACTATTTTCTTGATGTAAAAATTATTTGTTGATGTGCATAGATACACAAGTTTGGGCATTCACATTTCTGGGATTTGTACCCTTTTCTTGACTTGTAAATAAGGTTTTGCTGATTGCAACAAAAGACCATTGATTACTGACAAGAGGGGAATAGGAATCTTCTTGTCAGTAAAATTCTGCTATCAGTAACATAAGTAAAGGCTGAATAAAAGCAGATATCATGTTTGAAAGGGATGTTGGAGTACTGGAAGTTCTTACTCGTGATATAGTTTTGTTTCTCTCTAAGCTACTAGTCAAGTACTGTCTACGTGCAAATCGTGCTAGTAAACTTTGGTATGAAATCATCGTCCTTTCTAAGTTTACAGCAAAGCATACGTTACATAAAATCCTAAGACCTGGTAATAGGTATCACACTCAGGGCATCAAAACTCTCTTTAAGTCCTGGCGTTTCCAGAAGACCAGAACAATGTTATGCCTCGCTGTGGCTAAATAAGTAAATTATCTTCTGTGCAGTAGAATGTTATTACATTTGTAGTCTGGTCATTTGAGAGGAAGCAGAGGTAAATGTTTCTTAAATGTCCTTACGAGTCCTCCTGGTAATGATTTTGAGTAAATTACAGGTGCATTTGGTTACTCATCTTCGACCCAAGAATACAAAATTGTTCAATTTGGTTACCCTATCAGGCCATGCTCACAGGTGATGTAGAAAGTTATAAAAATGTCGTTTGGCGATCAAATGAACATACAAACAATGTTATTTAAGAAGAATGCTGAACTTGGAAAGGTCCCTTCCCTGCAAATAAAGACTAGGAGGCACAAGTTCTGGCTTTTTGAGAATTTTAGTAATTCTACCTCCCAAGGTGGGGGTAAGGTCTACGTACACTCTGCCCTCCCCAGACCCCACTTGTGGGATTACACTGGGTACGTTGTTGTTGTTGTTGTTGTACCATGGTGCCATCATGAAGTTATATTCAAACAACTTATATATGTTGTTTTGTTTACCGTTCCAATGGAAGGTCCTTTGGACGATTGATGGAAAAAATATATTGTTTATATTAGGTAAAAAGTTACTTTTTATACATACATATATATTAAATTTTAAACATCTTTAGTGAAATTCCTGGCTTCATCGTCAGATGGAGTATCTATACATATGAAATATAGGGTGTTGATTCGACTACTGGGATAGTTCTACATGTCAACTGTTCAGAGTCATGGTTCATGAATTGCCTTTCACCAAGAGTGTCATTTAGGAATTTGGATACTATGAGGAGTTAGATTCTTATACAACAAATTTAGTTTTTAAGTATTAGTACAAGTATCAAATTGAGCCGATGATCTATCGAAAACAATCTCTCTATCTCCACAAGGTAGGGACAAGGCTGCGTACACACCACCATCCCCAAACCCACTTGTTGAATTACACTGAGTATGTTGTTGTACAAGTATCAAATTGGATAGATTGGAAGGTAAATGGATTATTGATTTCTCATATCCTAGCAGGGTAATTTCTAATAGATTAACACTTGAGAAATGTAATCTTCATTGTAAGTGATCAATGTTTCTTCTTGTTCTCAATGATTTCTAGTGGCATATCTGATCAGTATCAATTCTAACACAATATTTAATTAGTACCTTTCTTGTTTTTAGTTTTTCTTTACAATTTACTATTTTGGAGAAAAAAATAACCGATAAATGTCCCGATATAAAAGACGACCAATTTCAATCAGAGATGTCAAAAGCATTGAAAAGGAATACACAATTACCATATATAAAAATGTTACTCCGTCTTTGTATATACGGTGTGATATTCCGATGGAGGGCATTCGGATGAACCCCTCCCGCTGATCACCGACTAAAGCTACTATTTTGAAATGCCTTAGGAAGCTTTATTTAAATTTTTTTGGGAGCATTAATATAAAATTGTGTTGAGAACTTTTCCAAATAACTTATTCAGAATCTTTTTTCATAAAAAAGATGCTAATAATTATTAGAAGTGCATGATATAATAAGTTAGAGAAAAAGACAATCTTTCTTAAGACAACATAATGAAACGATTATATGACGTAATTACCATATTAAGGACTCTAATAGGGTTTAGTGGCTCTTGGATTTGTCTAAATCTTCTTAGAGTGTTATTGGAATTATTTACTAATTAGCAGCTGCCTAATACTTTTTCCGTTCCATTTTGTGTGACACTTTCATTTTTGTCCGGTATAAAAAAAATGTACATCTCTAAATTTGAAAACACTTAAAATTTATATTTCTCATTGTACCCTTAATAAGAAGTTCTCATAGCCAAATAAATATTATGACATAGTCGAGTTTCAAAAGCTTTTATAGCCACATAAATTCTATGACATGTTTAATATAATAATTTTCAAAGGGATCTATATACAAATAACCGGTCAAATTCACATTTTCCTTCTCTAGTCAGTATATATAGATTACATATCAATTATTAACAGTTATACACTAAATTATACATATGATATACATCCATTGTTTACATTAATTTAAGCAATTGAATGAGTGTAAAGAATGAATATTGGGCCTAACTCAACCCCCAAAGCTATCTTTTAGGGTAATGATTGTTCAAATTCATATAAAGAGTTCATGTTCTTATTCCATATCCGATGCGGGACTCTTAACACTGAGCCGCTAATTAGATAAGTTTTTCATTTTCTGTTTTTCTTCTCTCTTTCAAAAGTTTTTGTTGTATTTTTAAATTTTATTTCCATTCACTTTATGTCCCATCAATTAGAATGGAGTAGTGTTTTTATTGTCTTCAAACAAAACAAAAGTTGCAAAATATATCGTTCCACTATTTCCTTCACATCATTCATGTGCAAAGAACAGGTCAACTTCAATTATTGGATAAAATTGTACAACAAAATAGCAACCACTTGTTGAAGTTTCTGTAAATTAAACTAAATATATTTGCTTTTTTTACACCATAAAAACTAAAAGTTCAAATTCCATGCAAATATAACTATTTTGATTCTACTGAAAAATTTAGATTAATAAATCTTCGGGGAAATATTTTCCATCACATTTCACAGGTTAGGACAATTACAAAAAATTATAGCAAAACACGTCATATACACTTATGTGGATATAAAATCATGTTATTAAAATGAAATAAGACGTTAAGTTAAATCCTCTCTAACTATGAATCTACGCCATTTTCTCGGGATAGATTAAAAATGAAATTGTTCATATAAAATGAGACATAGAAAGTAATTATTATTTATGTAGAGAAGTTATTTAAGCAAAACCTCTTTATAGTTATTTGTGTTATTAATCTGTATTCAAAAAACCAGTAAATAATAAACACTGAAAATAAACAGAATCAGTGTTAAAAAATAAGAATAATTTTTTCAGAATATAATCGAGCCCACTTAGTTCAAAGTGTGTCCTTAAGGAAATTATTCCCCTCACAAGATTTCGAGGTTGATGGAATATCCCCTCCCAGGATAGAACGATTATCTTACCAGAATAGTAGTACTCCAAATTCAGGTAGCGTCGAACCACTCAACGGCAGTATATCACACAGAATTTATTTGTGCAGAAGAAGAAGAAGTTTGTATTGTTCAGAAAATTCGTAAGTAATATTCTAAGGAATCAAACGAATTTATAGCCATGGAAGTACTGTTTCTGAAGGTTTGCAACCTTTCCGAATGTACCACCGAAAATGGTGGGAAATTTAAATAAGGAAAAGAAATCGGGTCGCGGGTCGGGATCACGCGGATCCGGCCGGTCGCGGTCATCACGCGGATCCGCCGGGTCGCGGGTCAGGGTCACTAACGGGTAGGATTGGATAAGTTAATTAATTTAATTAAATAATGATTAATTAAATAATTAAAAATTAAAGAAAATTTGGTCCAAAAAGATTATCAATCAATCCGAAGCCAAGCCGAGCGACGACGACGGCGCGAGGGGTCCTTGCCCCCTCAACCCTTTTACTGACAAGAAGGAGTAATTCTACTTATAAGTAGAAGAACTTTTCTTTCCACTACCGATGTGGGACAAATGATTATTTTATAAAACAAGAGGAAACTCCCACTTTTCTTTCCACTACCGATGTGGGACAACTCCCACTTTTCTTTCCAATCATTTCCCATTCACCAATATCAATACCCAACAATTTGAAGAAAAAATAACATTGCCCCAATGGTTAGAATTATAATGATTTAGAGCACCTACCTCCAACTTTGTTATAGGTTGTTGTTGAATTCATGATACATACATTCAATGATTTTAATAGTTTATATGAACAAACAATTTGTTGTACACAACTTGTAAAGATATTAAAAAGAATTGCATAATTCTCCTTATCTCTCATTAGAAAAATTAAGTTTCCATAGTGGATAAACAAAAGTTAAATATAAGTATGACCTTATACAAAAAGTGGAAACAAAAAGATTATCCATGAATATAAAAATAATATATTTTAAAATATGGCCCTTCCAATACAAATTAACAACATTAATATATTTAAGTAGGTTCATGTAAAGTGTATTGGAATACAGTCGGCAGTACTTCCTTTTAATGGTGAAATATTGATGTCTCAAGTTGAGCTTTATTTTCTTTCATAAATCGTTGATCATTTAATTTTTTTATTTGGTGTCCCATAGCCGTTTTGATGTTCAACTAATTCGGATTAACACTAGAAAGTCCAATTTTGAAAGTAAAGCGCTCCCTATTGTGGACGAATCTATTCCAAGTACATAAATCCCGAGTTAGATAATTTTGAAACCAATTTTTTTTTTGTAAATTAATATATTATTGACTTTGTAAGGAATCTTTCCTCTTCAAATATTAGAAGTGTCTAATTTGCCGAGGGTTCCTTGCTCTTGGTCGGCTCCCCTAAAGGGGAGCCCCAGACTGCGTGGTGAAATTTATTTTGTTATCTCATGACAAAGCTTGAGATTGACGTCAATTCTTACTTTTAAATTCAAATTTTTTTTTGCCGCAATCCTGTGTAATATGCTATTTCAATTTTACACTAATACATATTTCTTTAATGTGTTACTCTTTTTTTTTCTTTCACAATTCGGTTTTATGTAAAAGTTATAACAAAATATAGTTAATTAATTACACTTTAATCATAACTTAGTTAGGGTTAGTAAATAACTAAATCATAATATCATATTTAGGAAAAGCTGGAGTACATATTTTAAACAGTAAAATTCGTAAATGTCATTAATAAAGGTCCGTTTTGACTCGCAAAACTTATAAACTATTATAATAGTCTTTAAAATGGAATATGCTATAAGACGAATCACTAATCACCATATATTGAATAGCAAAAACATGATAACAATACTGACAACGAATTAAACAATGTAAAAATCACATGGTAATGATCTTCGAGTCTTCATTAATTAAAAGGTGGATCTAAGATGTAAAGGCAAAAAGTATACTCCCTTATTACTCCTAATAAAGTAATGACTTAACATATTTTTATAAGGTTAATAGCATTTTTGATCATTCAGTTATTGATAAATTTTAATTTAAGCCCTTATTATAATATTTAGCTAAACACATAACCTTCAATTACATGAAATGTGCATTTCTAAATTTTTTCATGTGAATATTTATATTTTTTTGATAGAATTATTAATTGTTCCATCATTTAATTACTCTTGTATTATGTTTAGCTTGTAATGTTACTCCATATTCAATGGTAATAACTACTTTAACTTTAATATATTGCCTAAGAAAAAGATGAAAAATAAATATTTTAATTAATTAAAAGTTAAACATATTAAGTTATGTATATAACAAGAACCAAAATAAAATTTATCAATAACTTAACAACCCAAAATTGTATTATTTGTATTCCTTTATGAGTTTTCTATGTATAGTAGTTTTGTACATATAACGAATATTAGAAATTATCGTATTGTGGGATACCGCTCCATTCTTAACCAGTGATTTCAAATTTGAGTCGTAAAAATGAAATCGTTTTTTCTCAAAAACTCTTTCTAAATACAGAATCTAGATTAATTAGACCCAAAATAAAAGGCGGAGCTATATTATTCGGTACAAATTTAAACGAACCTAATAATCTTTTGAAAAATCGAATCTAAATATCGAATACCGAATAAGAAAAAAAAAAGGAAAGCAAACCTACAAAATTATTTTATTGCTACTGAAAAACGCCAAACCACATCTGACGTGTTTATTATGTGGCTGTGGGTCCCATTTCAAACAAAACAACTTGTTCTTCAACAACAACATCGCCAACTATATCACTTGATGAAATAAACCATCAATTTGTTGCAGAACAGGAGGCGGCGATTTTGTCTTTAAAGGCCCTCAAAGTTCCTTTATTTATGTATTCGCCCGGACAATTTTCTCAAAATTCATCTGCCGTGTGCCGGTGAATTCTGCCCGGAGAAATTTCTGAAATTGACCCGCCGGTGCCGGTGAATTCTTCCCGGAGGAAAATGGGGATTGCGTGGGACGACGTCGTTTTGATCGAACACGCTGTGAAATCGGGTGACCCGACTGTTATCACCATAAATTGCCCCGATAAAACTGGGCTTGGATGTGACCTATGTAGGATTGTTCTCGAATTCGGACTCTATGTTACTCGTGGAGGTCAGCTATTATTGCAATTATTATGTATTTTTCATTTATGTTCCTCTTTTTATTAGATCTATTTTTTTGTTTGAATTGTTGGTCCTTTGTTTTTTTGGTTAATCCTATTTTGTTTATATGGAATGCATTGAGATTGATAATACCTCAACTTTAATGCAACATTGAATACTTAATTTGCTTGATGAGCTGGTGGTTTGTGGTTGATTTACATGTATGCTATATGTGGTAATGGCCCGAGGGCGGAGCCAAGATTTCAACTTTATGGGTTCTGGATTAGAACGAGAATTTTTAAGTATAATAACTGGGGTTTTAAATTTACAACAATGAAATCCCACCAAGTGGTGTTTGGGGTAGAGTCTACGTAGACTACCTTGGGACTACCTTGGGAGGTAGAGAGGTTGTTTCTGGTTGGGGTTTCAAAATTTAATGTGTAAATGTGTAATGACTTATTTTTTCACGAATATATTGGTTGAGCAAAAGCTACTAGATTTGGCTGAACCTGTATCTAGACTTCTATCTCCACCGCTGGTAATAGCAAGGTATTTCAATATATTAAAATTGTGGCTAAAGGTTTGTGCTTTTTGTGTAAATCTTGGATTTAAGTTGATAATCTACTGACCCATGAAGAAAAAGTGGAAAATATGTTAATGGATAAGCTTTGATCTTCTAGCTTGCCAATCTATGTTTAGCACTCAGTGTTGCGCTAAAGCTGTTAGTGGGAGACGAGGAGAGAAAAGAAAAGAGATTGATAAACCATTGCGTTGTTTGCTTCAAATTTATGTGTTTTCAAGTTTACATATACAATCAGACCTTTCTAACATAGCCATCCTCTATAACAATATTTCACTATATCAACCATGTTTTCTGTGGAACCAATCTTTTATGTTGTGTTATAATGTATGTTCTCTATAACAACATTTCGCTATAGCAGCCAAAAAATATCACAACAAACGACATTGTTATAGAGAGGTTTGATTGTAGCTTCAAATTTTGCATTTTACTGACAGAATGTGTGTTAGCTCGTCTTTTAATTTAACGCCTTCATAATTTAATTCACTAGCTACTTAACGTGTTGTATGATGTTGATGAATAAATTAATACAGATTTTGCCACTGATGGGAAATGGTGTTACATAGTACTATGGGTTGTGCCACGTCCAAGCTTGCTAAAGGTTGATTGGGGAAGCTTGAAAAATAGGCTTATGTTTACATGTCCCTCATGCATGATTTCGTTTTACCTAAACCAACAGTCCACTGCTTCCGCACCACCGTCAGTTTACCTATTGAAGGTGTTTTGCCTAGACAGGAAAGGGTTGCTACATGGTAAGTATAATGCTTCTAACTTTTTGTGCTCTTTTTTTTTACTTACACACGGCTTCATAAAGTTCTCATGTGGTTATGTGCTTTTTAGATGTTACTAAGATCCTTTGCGAGCTCGAGCTAACAATTCAAAGAGTAAAAGTTATGACAACACCAGATGACAAAGTTTTGGATCTCTTCTTCATAACAGATGGCATGTAAGTCTCTTGAAGTTCTCAACAGGTTTACGCCGCCTTTGATCTTTAACCTAATTTGCTTATGGTGCTCTATTAGACTGAACAAGGTTGCTTTTTTAATTGACCAGTATTAACTAAACCATACAACCGTTAAGGTAAAACTACAACGTCAAACTCAATTTCCGAGTGTTATGCTGTACTTACGCTTGTATATTGAACCAATACTGTAAGATCTTAAATGAAGGCTGCGTACAATAGACCCTTGTGGTCCGGCCTTTCCCCGGACCCCGCGCATAGTGGGAGCTTAGTGCACCGGGCTGCCCTTTACTGTAAGATCTTAAATGTTGAAGACAAACACGGATGCCCTTTAGTGAATTCTCTACGAAAATGTAGCAGTAAGTTTTTCCTTTTCTTTATTTTAAAAAATTTCCCTCTTCCTTGGAATGAATCTGGCCTGTATAAAGGAAATTGAATACAGAGGAATCATGTAGCCGACTCCATCTAGTTTGAGATTGAGGCTTAGTTGCTTGGTGGTTGAGTTTTGCCTTTAGCATCAAATATATTCACAGGGTTATGTGATATTTTCAGTCAAAATGGTTGTTAAATAACTCTTTTTTCCCTTCTATTGGAAGTATTTTATTTATTTTTGCAAGCCTCTATTGACCAGTAAACCGAACAGTTGACTGGGGACGGAGTGCTTGATGCTGTAGGCTAAGTTATGCTGCGACTCTTTGCCAATTTATTCACGTGTTTGTTGTAGAATACTATGATTTGTCTGTTGTTGATCCTTTTGGCAATTCAAACTTCATTTCCACCATATGATTTAACCTTTGGGCCATTAGTAATGTGGCTGGGTAATATTCATCTCCTCCGATCAGATGAGAAAATAAACTAAGCATTAAAGTTTATCAGTAATTTGCCTGTTATGCGGTAATACTTTTACATTTCTGCTTGGTGTTCTTGCATATCAGGGACTTGCTGCACACAAAACAAAGACGAGATGAGACATGTGAACATCTAAGCGATGTTTTGGGAGAATATTGCATTAGCTGTGAACTTCAGTTGTCGGAGACTGAATGTGAAGTTCAGCAAGGATGCTCTTCTCTTCCACAAGAAGTTGCAGAAGAATTGTTTAGTTGTGAATTGTCTAAGGAAGCAGTTCCCATGTCATCTGCTTCTGATACCGCAAAGTTAAAGAAGGCAACCATCACAGTGGATAATTTATTGAGCCCCGCCCATACGTTGCTTCAAATACAATGTGTTGATCAAAAGGGCATCATCTATGACATTTTGAGGACTTCAAAGGACTGTGATGTTCAGGTAACCTTATATTTACTTGATGAAGGCCCTTTCGCTGGAATCAATGTGTTGTGAGCAAAACACTTTCGATGTGGAGATGGGTCTCAAATTTTCTGTCTTGTGAAATATTGTGTTAAAGGAGTCTATTATTACAAAACACCAGGTGATTTCTTCCCATCTGGCCAAGCCATTTTTTTTTTTGGAAAGAACTTGGACATATTTCTTCCCATTTGTCCAAGCCTTGGTGGATAGAGTTACTCGGTACCCGTGTTGGTGGGAGGGAGCAGATACCCCGTGGAATTAGTTAAGTTGCGCGCAAACTGGTCAAGACACCACAATTATCAAAGGAAAAAAGGAGTCTACTACTCCCTCCGGCCCAATATATGAGACACTCTTTCCTTTTTAATCAGTCCCAAAAAAATGACACCTTTTTATATTTAGTAACAATTTGAGTTTAAGCTTTCAATTTATCTTTAATGAGATGATTTATAGCCACAGGCTTATTTTAGACCACAAGTTTCAAAAGTCTTTATTTTATTCTTAACTTCGTGCCCAGTCAAACACCTTCACATAAATTGAAATGGAGGGAGTATCTTATTTGAGCTGGAGTACTTGTCTAAATTGTCAACAAAGGGAAAAAAGAAGATTGGCACTATCGAATGAATGTGGTTATCTATACTTCATGTGTTCATTGGTGCTTCTAGTTCGGAAGTGCATTTCCTATTGTCTTAATTCAAACATTAATACATATGTGCTTGTTACTTTGACGTCTAGATTACTTTTGGAAGAATCCAGTCTACCGCCAAGGGTTATCGCACTATAGACCTATTTATCCAGAGAACAGATGGGAAGAAGATTATCGACGCTGAGAACATAAAATATCTGTGTTCTCGCTTGAAGGAAGAGATGCTTCATCCACTTCGAGTCACTGTTGCTAGTCGTGGCCCAGATACAGAATTACTGGTTGCCAATCCTGTTGAGTTATCTGGAAAGGGAAGGCCACGTGTTTTCTATGATGTCACATTTGCCTTAAAAAAGCTCGGGATCTGTATTTTTTCTGTAAGTAGCCATATGCTCAAATTCTCCTCCGTACACGTTTTTGCTTCCATAGCTCTAATGGATACACGTTTTTGCAGGCTGAAATTGCAAGGCATTCAACAGCAGAGAGGCAGTGGGAAGTTTATAGGTTCCGTTTGGATGAAAGCCCGGAGTATCCGTTAGCCAGCAGGCGAGCTCAAACAGAAATCGTGGATAGAGTGAAAAAAACACTAATGGGCTGGTGAAATTCAAAATGTACCGTGGCACCAAATTTTGTAACTCAGCTCAGCACCGTCCAACGGTTTCCATGTATATATATCTGCAAGAAAACTAACAGAAGCTTAAGGAGAAAGAACCCTGAGCTATCGAAGAACCATCGCCTCCCGAGCTGATTCTGTGACTTATCTAGGCTTCTTTGAGTTAACAGCTGTATGAGCTTTATGAGAGGTTGCAATGTAATACCTCTGTTTTAATCTTATGTTTCTTTCTACTATCTTTACATAATAGAGTCTCCTCTATTTCACCATTTCTTTTCCCTTATTGTGTTGTTGTTTTTGGCAGTGTGCATTAGTTCAACTTTATTCCAAGATAAAATGTATATATAGGTGATGTTCTTCTACAGCAGGTACAATCGCCTTACGCGCAAGTTGGCTCGTATGTCACTGTTATATACTATTTTTTAATATTCTCTAATATTTATAAATTAGACAAGTCGTAATATCATATAGTAAGACAATGATCAAAATAATTGTCCAATAAATAGATAAAATGGCCCAGGGTCAAACTAACCTCTGAACTATGCATAATACAGTCAAACCAATAACATCATCGTTTGTTTTGATATCTTTTAATTGCTATAGTGAAATATTATTATAGAAAGCATATAATATAAAATAATATAAAAAATCGATTTCACATAAAATATGATTGTTTATTAGTGTTTAACTCGAATTGTCTCTTAAGTTTGATAGCACCTCTACTTTCGTCCGAATATATTAACTTGAGGACATGACTACATATGGTCTTAAAAATTTATAAAAAAAAAATTGAGCACTTTTAGTAAAATTGATGGAACATAAACTACCATTGAATCAAAATGAAATTGAACAAGAAAACCTCGACCATAATTGTTAGTGTTTAGCTTTGATACATAGAATCCATATGACATTTCTATTAGTTTTAAATTTAATAATACACTTGAAAGTTTTATTCGTTAAATCTATAATGCTCAACTTTAATAAACTTAATACAGTATATATGAAAATAGATTTTTTTCATTTGTTTTCGATATTCATTTTGGCGCCTGCTGAATTCGTGTTCGAAAATCAAATATTTTATAAAAAGGCTTCCTATTACTCGAACCCAAACCTCTAATTAAAGACGAAGGAATTACTCTTTTTTTTAATTTGTTTTTTTATTACACGAGGAGTAGGGGAGGGAGAAAAGGAGGGTTCAGTAACCGCTAAAACCAAAATCATCATCTTCTTCTTCTTGGCTCATCAATTTGCTTTACAAATTGTTCGATTCGGTTGCTACACAAAGGCGGCAATAGAAGATGAAGAATGTGAAGATATTGAAGGAGCAATTCTCGAAGCTTCACTTACAGACCGAAGATGAAGTTATCAGCTTTGCTGCTTTTGATGTGGAGCGTAATCGCCTCTTCTTAGCTTCATCTTCCAACTTTATCTACAATTTACACCTTCCATCATCTTCTCAAGTAAGTTCTTCCAAATTATTGCACCTTTTTTTTTGTTTTTTAATCTAATTGTTGCAACTTGCACGCATTTGATACTATGTGACACTCTTCGCGGCTTGAGACGAGATTTAAACTATGTGGACTTTGAACAACGTGTTACAATGAATTATTTCGATCCTATTAATATGAGAATGAATTGCGACTTATAGTACTGTTAGTATAGTCTTTGAATATCTAAATTTTTAATTTTAAAATATTGAGGTTTGAGGATCTGTCAAGTTGGCTCTGGATAAGCAAAAAGTATCACATATTTTGGGATGGAGGGAGTATTATCACTAATGACTAAGATAAACAGTTTGAATGGCCTGTGGTGGGTTCTCGAGATTTAGTATTAGTTCTTCTCATGTATGCTGGCCTTTGGTTGGAGAAGTGGTGAATTTTTCTTCTTCAATTTTTGCTTGCAACTTCGTTTGTTTTCAAAGTTTTAGTTTTCTTGCAGACTTTGAAAAACTTATTATCATAGAAGTTGATTTTCCCCCCAAAGTTTGTATTTTTTTAAACAACCAAAACAAAGTTTGAATACCTAAAATTTTCTTAACCAAATGCCTATTTCTTACTTTCCTGAAAGATTAGGGTGGAGGGTTAGGTAGTAGTACGGGTCTCGTGTATCCTTCCATACTAGCAAGTGTAGTGTTACCTTGTAGGTTCTTGTCCTTCGATTTCCTGTTACTATTTGCTATCTCTTGTACTCCAATTATCGTATCAGTTGATGCATTTACTGTTAAAATTTCTTCATTAATGCTTATTATAGTATTTTTCTAGGATCTCTTTACTTTACTTTCTTCAAACCGTATCTGACCTTTTTGGTCATGTTTTCTCTTGAGCCGATGGTCTTTCGGAATCAACCTCCCTACCACCCAAGGTAGGGGTAAGGTCTGCGTACACTCTATCCTCCCCAGACTCCACTGTGTGGGATTACACTGGGTATGTTGATGGTGTATTCTTCCAGCTTCATATACACTTTTTTTAGGAAGGTAACATATTTGTGTGTGTGTGTGTATCTATATATATATATATAATTAAGCTACACCACAAAACTGTGTAGTCTCCCATAATTACAAGGTGGAATGCAAAAAGAACACTCCTAATCCTTTGTCATCTCACAAGGATACTAAAACATCAAAAATAGATTCGTGATCTTCTAAGCACTTTCCTTTACACCAAAAATAGAACAGAACCAAACACTTCATTTTTATCTTCCATGGCCAGCAGTCCGCCTGCATATTTGACAGGTTATATTCCCTGTACATGGATTTAACTGAGAACTTTCCTTGTTTGTTTCCTTGCCAAACCATGCTATCTTCAAAATTGGAAATCCCTTTGAATTTCTCCAGACAACCATAGAACTCAGCTAATCTATCAATCTCCCAGTCATTCAACAATTTTCTGAAACTCACTTCCACCCTTGCTCAGTCCACACCTCATCTATTGTTGCTTCTTGTTGTTGGTTCAAAATATGAATATCAAAGAAAAGAAGTTTCAAAGGGCCTTGACCTAGCCAGTTGTCCTCCCAAAATGAAGCCTTCTTGCCATCTCCTATTTTGAAGCTACATTTGTTTGTGAGTCTAGGCCAAAGGTTCCTGATAGACCTCCAAAGACTAACCCCATAAGGATTTGTACCGCTGCCTTCTTCTCATGTAAGTTTCCCCAAATTGCTGTTCGAATTTAATAGTCACTATATCACCAATAACTAAAATGAACAATTAAAATGGCCCTGTTATGGGTCCGGGATTTTCGAGTGAGTTCTTTGCATGTAAGTTTGTCCTCACTGAAGAATCTTTCCCTGACTAGCTTGGTGTTATGGCAGAATTCAGGAGCATGGAATTCCATATCAGATAACCTTATTGATTTAGAACCTGGGGATTTCATCACCTCCATGGATTATTTAATGGAAAAAGAAGCATTGATTATTGGGACTTCGTATGGTCTTCTATTGCTATATACCGCAGATGATAACATGACAGAAATTGTTGGCCGGTTGGAGGGTGGAGTTAAGTGTATATCACCTAGTCCAGATGGAGATCTTCTTGGCGTAATTACTGGTTTTGGACAGATTCTAATGATGACACCTGATTGGGATGTCTTATATGAGATGGCACTTGATGAGCTGCCTGAAGATATTGACGTACGTAAGGACTTCTTTCCATACATCTGAACTAATAAAATGCTTTTGCCTCTTCAAGTGAAGTTCTATCATCCTTAAAATGCTCTTTTGGTGATTATGTGTACATTTCTGGAATACTTTTTGAAGATCAAATTCTTTGAAATTACAAGCATGACATCATTTTTGCTTGCTATATTGTCCTCTATTCGGATCATTTTACTATTGTCTTTTTCAGGTTGAAGCTATAATATAAGAGGGTTGTTATTTTCAGTTTCAAAAAAAAAAAAAAGAGGGTTGGATTTTACTTTGTATCATGTTCTTATGTTTAAAGAAGAACTGCGGAAAATGACAATTCTAGTTTAGTTTAGGTAGTGTTCATAATTATTTGAAAATTATGTGTACTTTCCAGACAGTATTTGAAATTTTGTTTAATATGATAAACTTGTACAGTAATTGAAGGTAACAAGACTGTCAGCTGACTTTTTAATTAGTTGGTAGTCTTGTCCAGCTCTTCAATGTATGTGCTAGTTCTCTTATCAAAATGCCACTGGTTTTTGCATGTGAAAACATTAGTTCTTGTGGTATTAAATCTTAGCATTTTGGTTTAACTCGGATGGAGCGTTGACCGTTGAAGCATGCAAAGGTCATTATATTAACTCTTGATTTTCAGTTTGCAAGTATGTGAATAAGTCCTTCATTTATATTGTTAAAAGGAAATATGATAGCCTGTACCTGGCATTGAGTATATTGGCATAGTTATTGAAGTCTTTACTCCTACCTTTCTCGGATTATTGCAAATATATTTTCTTTCAAGAATATAAATTGAATATATGTCATATTTGATTGCACACATTTGATGCTTGAATTTGAGTTATGCTTCTGTTAAGAAGATGACTGAAATTTTTTGTATTGTTGATTCAGATGAACATACTTACTCTTCCAATTTTTCGTCGGAGAGCCCAATTTCATGGCGAGGTGATGGCAGATACTTTGCAACATTAAGCAGGGTGAATAATTCTCAATTCTTGCATAAGCAGCTTAAAATCTGGGAAGGGGACTCTGGGGCACTCCATTCTGTCTCAAAATCAAATCCTTTCATGGGGTCAACTTTGGATTGGATGCCCAGTGGAGCCAAAATTGCTGCAGTTTATGACCGAAAGGAAGATAGAAAATGCCCATCTATAGTTTTCTTTGAGAGGAATGGATTACAAAGAAGCTCATTTTGCCTGAACGTGGAAACTGATGCTACTGTAGAACTTGTGAAGTGGAATTGTAACTCGGACCTTCTAGCTACTGTGGTCAGAGGTGAAAAGTACGACTCCCTGAAGATCTGGTTCTTAAGTAACAACCACTGGTACCTAAAGCAAGAAATCAGATACGTGAAGGATGACAAAGTCAGATTCATGTGGGATCCGATAAAGCCTCTGCAGTTGGTGTCTTGGACTGTTGGTGGGCATATCACAACCTACAACTTTGTCTGGATTACAGCTGTCATGAATAATTCAGTGGCACTTGTAATTGATGACTCCAAGATACTAATAACCCCTCTTTCTTTGTCTCTCATCCCACCACCTATGTACCTCTTTTGTTTGAATTTTCCCTCTGCCATTCAGAGTATGGCATTTTGCTCTAAAGGTTCTATGAATCACCTGGCTGCATCCTTGTCAGATAGCAGATTATGTGTTGTAGAGCTTCCTGCAACTGATTGTTGGGAGGAGCTAGAAGGTAAAGAGTTTGATGTTGAGGCTGCTTCTTTTGATTCAGGATATGCATCTTTCATTCACCTTGCATGGTTGGATTCACATAAGCTTCTTGGTGTTAGCCATAATCAAATTAGCAACTCAGCAATAAAAGATTCCTCTAAGGATGAGCTTTCTATATATTACCTCCAAGAAAGTGAGCTTATGTGTTCTGAAGATTGTATTCCTAATTCGGTGACATGCTCTGGTTGGCAAGCTAAAGTTTTGAATAGGTTATCTCTTGAAGGTACTATCATTGGTATAGTTCCTGACCAGGAAACTGGCTGTTCAGCATATGTTCAGTTTGACGGTGGGAAAGTGTTTGAGTATGCGTTTAAGTTGGCTGATGCCAGAGGGCTTCATCAGAAACGTGATGATATGAGTTTTTCTTCATCTTGCCCCTGGATGGATCTTGTGCAAATTGGAGGCTGTTTGCCGCAGAAAGCTTTGCTTTTTGGTCTCGATGACAGCGGTAGATTGCTTGTTGGTGAAAGGACATTGTGCAACAATTGCAGCAGTTTTTCTTTCTACTCGAACTCTGCTGACCACACTCTCACCCATTTGATTCTTGCAACTAAGCAGGATTTACTGTTTATCATCGATATTAGTGATATCCTGAAAGGAGAACTGGAGGTTAAGTATGGGAACTTCCTGGCAATTTTCAAGCGCAGAAAAGGAGAAGATGAAATAAACTATATTCAAATATGGGAAAGAGGTGCCGGAATTGTAGGTGTTCTGCACGGCGACGAGTCTGCTATCATACTTCAAACAGTTCGAGGGAATCTTGAGTGCATCTACCCCAGAAAATTGGTTCTAGCCTCAATAATCAATGCTTTGATCCAGGGGCGTTACAAAGATGCATTACTCATGGTAAGAAGGCAAAAAATTGATTTCAATGTTATTATTGACCATTGTGGTTGGCAAAACTTTGTTCAGTCAGTTGCTGAGTTTGTCAAGCCGGTGAACAATCTAAGTTATATAACTGAATTTGTCTGTTCAATAAAGAATGAAAATATCATGGAGACACTGTACAAAAACTATATATCCTTACCTCATGACAATGAGGCTAAGGCTGTAGAACATGGAGACCTTAAGAGTTCTCATAGCAATAGCAAGGTCCACTCTGTCTTGCTGGCCATAAGGAAGGCTCTTGAGGAGCATGTAGCGGAAAGTCCTGCAAGGGAACTTTGCATTCTGACCACTTTAGCCCGAAGTGATCCTCCAGCTCTTGAACAAGCTTTAAAGAGAATAAAAATTATCCGAGAAAAGGAATTATCGGGTTCAGATGACCTGAGCAGGGAACTATACCCTTCTGCTGAGGAAACTCTAAAACATCTTTTGTGGTTGTCTGATTCAGAGGCAGTATTTGAAGCCGCGTTAGGTCTTTATGATTTGAACCTTGCAGCTATCGTCGCCTTGAATTCACAAAAGGATCCGAAAGAATTTCTTCCCTATCTGCAAGAACTAGAAAACATGCCAATAGTACTAATGCGATACAACATAGACCTTAGATTGCAGAGGTTCGAGGCTGCGCTTCAGCACATTGTTTCTGCAGGAGATGCTTACTTTGAGGATTCTATGATTCTCATGAAGAAAAATCCTCAACTTTTTCCCTCAGGACTCCAGTTAGTCACCGACTCTGTCAAGAGAAACCAAGTACTTGAGGCTTGGGGAGATCATCTTAGTTCCACAAAATGCTTGGAGGATGCTGCTACAACATATTTGTGTTGTTCTTGTTTGGATAAAGCTTTGAAGGCGTATCGTGAGTGTGGTAATTGGGGTGGGGTTCTGACAGTAGCTGGTCTCATTAAACTTGGTAAGGAGGAAGTGTTGCAACTAGCACAGGAGCTTTGCGAGGAACTCCAGGCACTTGGTAAACCAGGGGATGCTGCAAAAATAGCTTTGGAGTATTGCGCAGATGTTAGTGCTGGTATTAGTTTCTTGGTCAGTGCAAGGGAATGGGAAGAAGCTTTGAGGACTGCATTTCTTCACAGGAGAGATGATCTGGTCCTGGAAGTGAGGACTGCATCACTTGAGTGTGCCAGCACATTGGTTAGTGAATATGAGGAAGGGTTGGAGAAAGTGGGGAAGTACTTGACTCGCTATTTGGCGGTTCGACAACGGAGATTATTGCTCGCTGCAAAGCTACAGTCAGATGAGCGATCGATAAATGAACTTGATGATGATACTGCGTCTGAAATCAGTAGCAATTTCAGTGGAATGAGTGCATACACCTTGGGGTATGTGATCTTTTTATAAACAATCTTGGGATGTCTTATTGTTTTTTCTTTATAATTGATTCTTGTCACAGCATATGTCATGCCATCCTTTTTCAAATATTGCTTTTCTTTTTTTTTTTTTTTTGTGTGTGTGTGTGGATGTATACTCTCATATATGCACTAATAACCCTCTGACATGTTTCTTTGCATCTTCCTGTTGTCCGTGTAGGAGGTACTCTATGCCCTTCAACCTTTTACTATCATACACTAATACACTAATAGCCTGGCCAAGCTTCTATAATCAACTTATTCTGAAAAGTGCTTTTTTAAAAAGTACTTTTGTGGAGAAGCAGTTTATGTTTGTCTAATCAATTTGAAAAGACTTTTGAGCAGCAATTAGTGTTTGGCCAAACTTTTAAAAAGTGCTTCTAAGTGTAATTCTCAAAAGTGCTTTTAAAAAAAATACTTTTTGGGAGAAGCTACTTTTTTCAGCTTCTGAAAACAACTTCTGTTTCTACTCAATAACACTTGTTCTTCTCCTAATAGCTTGGCCAAACACCTCAACTTTGAAAAAAACACATTTTTTTTTAATAAAAGGGCACTTTTGTCCTTGGAGAAACTTGGCTAGACAAGCTATAAGCGGGGAAAAGTGTTCCGGATTTGTCAATAGAAAATGATTAACCAGTTTCTTCTTTTCCATGAAAGTGTATTTTTAAAGTTCAGCTTCCTAATTACTCTCTTTCATAAACAGGACAAGAAAGGGATCAGCTGCATCTATCAACTCCAGAGCTAGTACAAAAGCGAGAGACATGAGACGTCAACGGAATAGAGGGAAAATACGTGCTGGAAGGTATGTTATTATGCAAATGTCATATTTCTTTCTGATGTTGAGATTCTTTTAGTTCCTGATCCTTGTCTTCACTGTAAATTTCAATTTAGTCCTGGTGAGGAGATGGGTTTGATAGATCATTTGAAGGGGATGTCTCTTACTACTGGAGCTAAGCGTGAACTTAAATCTCTCTTGATATGCCTTGTGATGCTGCAAAGGAAGATATCGCCAGGAAGTTGCAACATGTTGCCACAAATTCTCAACTGTCCCAAATGGCAGCTGTAAAATTAGCTGACGAGGCCATGTCAAATGATAGAATCAATGAGCATTTCTATGTTCTGGAGAATTACATCCCGAAAATAAAGGAAGAGATGCATCATTCAGAGCTTTTCTCTTGGCAGTCAAAAGTATTGATTTGAAATGCAGAGGTATGCCATTTGGTTGTCTCTCATTTATGTTACACTTGATCCGATAATGTGGTGAGAAGGGTTCTGGTTTGAGCTCAGCATGGGCCTGTAGTTTATAATGGTGATGGTACATTTTAGTGACCCAACCTTTACTGTTTCAGCAACTAGTAATTCTAAGAAGGATGTTAAGGATCTATTCCACAAGCGTCAAAATTCTGTACACAATTGCTAACACCTTAATAATTTAAGAAATATGGAATAGCAATAAGATCTTCCAACTGTACTTATGTAGAGATACCTAAATAATATGCAGATATCAGACGCAGTATTCTCTTTTTGTATAGACTAAAAGGCACTAGCATATTCCTTTTCTTAAAAAAGGAATGGGCATTGTCATGTTGTTTTAAGCTGAAGAGTTAACTTAAAATTCTATGGTCAATTTCTTTGTTAATTTCACAGGTTTGTATGGCTGCTTGTGTCATATGTAAGGTGTTGAGTAGCATAGATGGTTTTATTGACTGCTTAATTTCTATATTAATAGAAGTCTTCCGCTTTTAATGAACCACTAAACGAATCTTCTATTCGTGAACTTTGCTTGAAGAGCGTTTGTTGTATGATTCTGCATGCCTTTGCTGTTAAGCTAAGTTGCTACATATATTTTCTGTGTTAGCAGGCATGCGATTCATAATCGGTAATGTCATCCTACGGCTGATGTGCTCGGAAGCATTACTGAACATGGGCAATGGCAGAAAGTCTTAGTTTCTTCTAGTTCTCATTAACCGGCGTGGAGCTCCAAATTCTTGACTCGTCTTTCACCAGAATGACTTTCTTATTTTCACATTGTAGGTTTCAACTTAGTTTAGTTATGGGTCTTGTGTATTTTGCATATTCCAGCAGAGTGACGGCTCTTTTTAATTAATTTAAATGGTTATCAATTTTCGACATGCGGAATGCAAGTGATTTGTTGTCTCTTTCAGAAATAAGGCCAATTATCACTGTAGAATATAAGGCATTTCGTTTGAACTGTGTGCCATCAGTCCTCGGGGATTTCTCGGTTATAATATAAAAGAAAGAATATAAGCCACTTCCATATATATGATTCGTCTGCTTGTTATAGTTCAGTTAATTATATTAAAACTTACCTACTGGATTAACAAGTCTTAATTCTTTCGTAAGAACCCCCCAACCAAAAAAAAAGAAAAAAGAACCAAATACTAAAAAGGGAGAAAAACAGAATGTAGAGATAAGTCGGTTGCACATACATTCGTACTCCTATGATCGAATCTATACAATCATTGGTTTATATATTCTTTTCTATTGTCGCTTTTCAATAATTAATTGTACGTATCAATTGATGAAAATAATCACACGATATTTCTAGAACCATTAATGAAAATTCAGAATCACTTAAATTAATAACAATCACATTTAATCGGCTGAATTTTCACTGATATTTTTAACAGGATTGATCATCATTGACAACAGATGCATGTATAATTGTGAGTAATATTGTTTGTTGAAAGTATCAAGAAATAGAACTACTACCCATCTTATTAGTCATATACTCTTTTAACTTGTATTTCATTTGTAAATTATCATCTAATATTTGTTTATTGTTTAGTTAATTAAGATTAGCTAATCCGGTATAACAACAAAGGGTCCATAGCTCAGTGGTAGAGCATTTGACTGCAGATCAAGAGGTCACCGGTTCGAACCCGGTTGGGCCCTCTTTTTTTAAGTCTGTTTGTATCTTTTTCTCCCCCTGTATTAAATTAATTTGCGAAGCTTCTTCTTTATTTATTTTTATTTTAATATTTACTCCTTGCATTGACATGTTAGAGATTAGATACTGCAGTTATTATATCCGAGCATGGATTTGAGAGTTTTACTTTTTAGAATTGTGTATTTTATCAATTGCGTATGTGAACAAGGTTAAGAATTAGCATATCACTAATTTTTTGTGGGATTATTGATAAATATTAGAAGAATTTGAAAAAAATATCTCAGACCCCACTTGTGAGATTACACTGGATATGTAGTTGTTGAAGGAAAAATACATGTACTTTTGATGTAATTTCAACGCCAAATATTGTATATAATGCAGGAAGCACAATAGACACATAGTTACTAATTCGATTGTTGAACCACATCTAGTATTTAAGTGAAAAACGTGAATAAAATCAGTACTCAAGTAAGACTAAAGCAACGTCTTTGTGGATCATAATCTTTTTTTTTATACCATTGCATATTTGTCTATGAGGTACAACCTCAATTATGGCTTAAAAATAAAAATGGTTCAATATGTTTATATTTTCCCTTACATGATCAATTTGACAATGAAATATCCATAAATATCATTACAACTTTCAATCTATGAAAATACAAGAAGTAAAGTCGATGAATCAAAACACACACCTCTTTAGTATATAGCAAATAGCAATGACCTCCCTGCATAAGAGTCTCGTTTTATTCTTTTACTTTTTTTAAAAAATAAGCATTTTTGACTTCTCACGTAACTTGATCAAACATGCTTTAAAGCTTTATTTCAACTAGTTGATATGTTAATATATTAGCCGGTTTGGTCAAACTTTTAAGATCAATATATTTTGAAAAATGCTTTTCAAAAAAAGTATTCTTGGTTAGAAATAGTTTATATTTGATCAATTATTCTAAAAAAATATTTTTGAGCAGCAATTAATTTTTGGCCGAGCGTTTAAAAGGTGCTTCTAAATGTATTTTTATCAAAAGTGTTTTTTAAAGAAATGATTATGAGAAAAAACTATTTTTTTTAACTTTCGAAAAATTGCTTCTGTTAGTCTTCAAAAATACTTATTTTCTCTCAAAAACTTATTATTGGTCTTATTACATAAAAAAAGATATTGATATTGAATCCTCTCCTTGAAAATAATTCATTCGCCATGTCAGCTCTAGGGTTTCTCTAAGGTAATCATTTATTTTCCCGTTCTATTTACATATTACATCTATATTTTTTTGTTGTAGATCTGTTATTTTTTTAGCTGTATATGCTGATATGTTTGTGTTCGTCAATTTAGTATATTTTTGTGTTTCGTTTGATTTGTAATTCACGGTTAAACCGCCTATATGGACTTGATAATGCATAGCACGTGTAAAAGAGACTGTCAGCATAAATATTTGTATTTGATTTCGCTTCTGTTCGTCAATTCAGTATAATTTTTGATGTTCAGTTTGTAGTACAGGGTTATAACCGCCTATGTGAACTTGACAACACATAGCACGTGCAAAGGAGATGTATAGCATAAAAAAAATAGAAAATCGAATGCTTAATTTTGCAGCTGAATGGATATATAGGATTTGTATAGTCTACTCTAACTAGTATGAGATTTAGGTATAGTTTGATTGATTTACGGTATGAGGTTTTGGATTTCTCTGATGTTCTTCAGTTTAGTATAATTTTGGTGTGTAATACTTGACAACACGTAGCATGTGTAAAGGAGAGGGGTTGTGGTAGGTTGATGGATAGTATAAATATAGTCGAATGCTTAATTTTGCAGCTGAATGGATGTGTGTGTATGGGATTTCTATAGTCTACTCCAACTAGTATGAGATTGAGGGGGGTAGTTGATTGATTTACAATACGAGGTTTTGAATTTTTCTGATGTTCTTCAATAGGATTTATATAGTCTAACTAGTATGAGATTGAGGGGTAGTTGATTGATTCACAATACAAGGTTTTGAATTTCATTGATGTTCTTTATTCTATTTGTAATACAGGGTTAAACCGCCTATATGAACTTGACAAAACGTAGCACGTGTAAAAGAGACAGTTAGCATAGATATAGTCGAATGCTCAATTTTGCAGCTGAATGGATATATAGGATTTCTAGTGTCGACTGGAACTAGTATGGAATTTGAGGTGTAGTTGAATGATTTACTATATGAGGTTTTGAATTTTTATCAATGAAGCTGCTTGTTAGATCTCTCTTCTTTTCCCAACCATATTTTGTCCATTTAGGAGAATTCAATAATTCAGTATAATTTTGGTGTTCTATCTGTAGTACAGGGTTAAACCACCTATATGAATTTATCAACAACATAGCACCTGTACAAGGAGAGGTTGTGGTAGGTTAATGGTTAGTATAAATATAGTCGAATGCTTAATACGCCAAGGAATGGATATGTAGGATTTATATAGTAGTTGACTCCAATTAGTTATTAATTGAGGTGTAGTTAATTAATTTACAATAAGAGGTTTTGAATTTCTATACATGAAGCTGCTTGTTGGATTTGTCTTCTTTTCCCAGCCATATTTTGTTCATTTAGAAGAATTCAATTTCGTTGCTGTTATACAATTCAGTATAATTTTGGTGTTCTATTTGTAGTACAGGGTTAAACCGCCAATATGAATTTGCCAACAACATAGCACGCTTAAAGGAGATGGTTGTGGTAGGTTGATGGTTAGCATAAATATAGTGGACATATAGGATTTATATAGTCGACTCTAACTAGTATGGGGGGTTTAGTTGAATGATTTACAATATGATGTTTTGAATTTCTATCAATAAAGCTGCTTGTTGGGTACCTCTTCTTTTCCCAGCCACCTTTTTTTCGTTTAGGAGATTATAGGATACAATTTTAGATTCCCTGGAAGTTGAATTGTTGTTCAGGGAAAATGAACTGCTAAATTGTTACACTTTAGGGCTTTGTTTTCTTCCTTGAGTATACTGCTGGTCTATTCAAAGTTCTACTAAGTGATTTTGGATTTTGGATGTTGGTTGATTGAAAGCTCTATAATCAAAAGATGTTGATTGATTGTACGTTGTTGGCTGTTTGGCGCAAATTACTCATTCTACTATTTTCCATGTTCTTTTCCTAGGTTGTTATCCATGTATAATGATTGTTGTTGAGGTTTGAATTAAGTGAAGAGATTATTAAAGCTTTCGAAGAGTTCATCTAGATTTCAGAATTTAAGTCACAGTAATGGCGTGGTTTAGAGCTGGCTCAAGTGTGGCAAAGCTTGCTATTAGAAGGGCTCTGTCGCAGGGTGGTTCTTACGTCCCAAGAACTCGCGTACTTCCATCACAAGGTCGATATTTTCATACCACAGTTGTCAGGCCAAAGGCACAAGCAGCTCCTGTCCCAATACCAGTGCCACTTTCCAAGTTGACTGACAGCTTCTTAGATGGGACGAGCAGCGTCTACCTTGAGGAGCTTCAGCGAGCCTGGGAGCAAGACCCAAACAGCGTTGACGAGTCATGGGATAACTTCTTCAGGAATTTTGTGGGACAAGCTGCCACATCGCCCGGGATTTCAGGCCAGACGATTCAAGAGAGTATGCGTCTTCTGTTGCTCGTGAGAGCTTATCAGGTCAATGGTCATATGAAAGCAAAATTGGATCCATTAGCTTTAGAAGCGAGGGAAATACCTGATGATTTGGATCCAGCATTATATGGGTTCACTGAAGCTGATCTTGATAGAGAGTTCTTCCTTGGTGTTTGGAAGATGTCTGGATTCTTGTCTGAGAATCGTCCTGTGCAAACTTTGAGGGCAATATTAACACGGCTTGAGCAGGCTTATTGCGGAAGCATTGGGTATGAGTACATGCATATTTCTGATCGTGATAAATGCAATTGGTTGAGAGAGCGGATTGAAACCCCAACATCTATGCAGTACAATCGTGACCGACGGGAAGTTATTCTTGATCGGCTGATGTGGAGTACTCAGTTTGAGAACTTCTTGGCTACAAAGTGGGCGGCAGCCAAGAGATTTGGGCTTGAAGGTTGTGAGACCTTGATTCCTGGTATGAAGGAGATGTTCGATAGGGCAGCAGATCTTGGAGTTGAGAGCATAGTTATTGGGATGCCGCATAGAGGAAGATTAAATGTTTTGGGTAATGTTGTTCGAAAGCCACTAAAGCAGATATTCAGCGAGTTTAGCGGTGGTATAAAACCCGGGGATGATGCTGGTTATGTCGGAACTGGTGATGTCAAGTATCACTTGGGAACTTCTTATGACCGGCCTACTAGGGGCGGGAAAAGAATTCATCTTTCTTTGGTTGCAAATCCAAGTCACTTGGAAGCTGTGGATCCAGTTGTTATTGGAAAAACTAGAGCAAAGCAATATTATACGAATGACGAGGATAGAACAAGGAGCATGGGTATTTTGCTCCATGGTGATGGTAGCTTTGCAGGCCAAGGTGTTGTCTATGAGACATTGCATCTGAGTGCTCTTCCGAATTACACAACCGGAGGGACCATTCACATTGTGGTGAATAATCAAGTGGCGTTTACTACTGATCCAACGGCTGGAAGATCATCTCAGTACTGTACTGACGTTGCAAAGGCTTTGAATATTCCAATTTTCCATGTCAATGGTGATGATGTTGAGGCTGTTGCTCATGTGTGTGAACTTGCTGCAGAATGGCGCCAGAAATTCCACTCTGATGTTGTGGTTGATATTGTCTGTTATCGTCGATTTGGACACAATGAAATTGATGAACCATCCTTCACCCAGCCTAAAATGTATAAGGTTAGTCCATACAAGTTTTTGTGCTTTATAGATAACTGTTACTGTGTTTATAATTTAAGATTTGGGGCACAGAAGTCACTCTGTTTACATTCCTGCTGCGAATTGTGACCAAGTGCGATAGAAATCCATTTATCTTCTACTGGAATCAGGGATCCTTTTATATTCTGTATGAAAGTACTGATATGTTTGTCGTTCTGTCTTGCAATAGATAATCAGAAATCATCCTTCTTCGTTGGAGATCTATCAAAACAAACTCCTAAATTCCGGTATTGTGACAAAAGATGATGTGGAAAAGATACATAACAAGATCAATAGAATCCTTAATGAAGAGTTCATTGCTAGTAAAGACTATGTCCCTCAAAAAAGAGATTGGCTTTCTGCTTTTTGGTCTGGGTTTAAGTCTCCTTCACAGCTTTCACGTGTTCGAAACACTGGGTATGCTTTTAACTTAAATGGTTTATTTTTAAGCTTTAATCATGAGACTCAAGATAGGTGCTATTCTGCAGTGTCAAACCTGAGATCTTGAAGAATGTCGGGAAAGCAATCACAACGTTTCCAGAGGGTTTTAAGCCTCACAGGGCGTTAAAAAGGGTTTTTGATGACCGTCGAAAGATGATTGAGACAGGGGAGGGTGTTGACTGGGCGGTTGGAGAAGCACTTGCTTTTGCAACATTGCTTGTGGAAGGTAATCATGTTAGGTTGAGTGGTCAGGATGTTGAGAGAGGTACTTTCAGTCACAGACATTCTGTTATTCATGATCAGGAGACAGGGGAACAGTACTGTCCTCTTGATCATGTTATGATGAACCAAAATGAAGAGATGTTCACTGTGAGCAACAGGTATATTCTAATAGCTGCTTTTATTTCTAGTCCAGTTTACAAGGTTGCTTTCTTGAGGTGTTTCGCCTTTATGTATGCCAGCTTTCCATGGATAATCTTTCTATTCATTGGGATATTGAATCTCCGTTTGATCTCTGCTGAATGATGCTAGTTGCGGTGGCAGATAGTCTGTTGGCTGAGTAAATTTACTTCCAGATGCCTGTCAGAATATGCCTAACTTGATCCTTAATTTTGTCAGTGAAAGCTTTTCTTTCTAATAACTTGATGTTCACATTTGATATCCAGCTCCACCTTAGGAGAAAACACTTATCTCCTTAATTTACTGATTCAACAGAATATATATATATATATGTGTGTGTGTGTGTTCCTTTCTGAGCTAGTCACTCATGTCCGTCTTACGTCCCTTCTCAGGTCTTGGTTTCTCTTATGGTTTCTTCTGCTGGAAAGTATGCCATGTTCCTTCCCTCAGAAGCTAGGAAGCTAGTGATCTTTTATTATGTTTCAAGAGTATGATTAAGTTAATAAGTCTGTAGAGTAACTCTTAAAAGAGTTATTATGTGTTTTGGATGGGAAGTTTTTTTCCTTCTTTCATGAATATTATCAGTTCCAGTCAATCTGTAGAGTAATTTATGGATTATTTTGTTTCTGGAATATGGTTATTTATCAACAATCTTTAATATAAGAGCCTTAAGATCAATAAATAACTCTCTGTCCCCTCTTGTATCTCTATGCAGCTCCCTTTCAGAATTTGGTGTTTTGGGATTTGAATTGGGTTATTCAATGGAAAATCCAAATTCATTGGTAATTTGGGAAGCTCAATTTGGTGATTTTGCTAATGGAGCTCAAGTAATATTTGACCAGTTTGTGAGCAGTGGAGAGGCGAAGTGGTTGCGTCAAACTGGGTTGGTTGTGCTTTTGCCACATGGCTATGATGGTCAGGGCCCTGAGCATTCAAGTGGACGTTTGGAACGTTTCCTCCAGGTGCATCAGCTACTCTTCTCACCAATAGAAAACTGAACTTTGTGATATTTATGAAGTTTCTTTCTATTTTGAAGCTGAACTTTGTGATATTTAGGACGTTCCTTTCTATTTTGGCTAAGGAGCATTAGCCCAGTCATCAATATGAATATGATATGACATGGTTGAAAGAAAAGATATGATACAAGAGGTTGGAACCATGTGAAATTTAATGATTGGAATTGTGCTTAGAGTGTGCTAGGTTAATATAGAATATGAGGTCTAATTTAAGTATTACAGTGAAGTGAATATTGATATGACATGGTTGAAAGAAAAGATGCAAGAAGTTGTAACCATGTGAAATTTAATGAATGGAATTTTGCCTAGAAGTATGCTAGGTTAAGAATATACTGTCCAATTTATGTACTACAGTGAAAGTGAATACTCCAAACAATTTCTGAAAGGGTCTTGTTACAGTGATGTCTTATCTTCCTTTAGAGTCCTGCGTCTTTTACTTTTAAGGGTTGTGAGAATGAGGTTGTTGGTCTCTTTCCACTGACTGGTTACATGTTAGGTAACCATTGAATCAATTGAAATGTAACTGCATGGTCCAAGATAGTTTCGGGTTCATTTCCTTACGTTTCTTCACTTTTTCCTCCAATTGGTGAGGATTATCACTAGATCCGGGAGGCAATATGAAAGTTGTGTTCCTTTTATTGCTTCAACAAAGTAGGATTACTTTTGTATTTTGCTCAATCTGATGAGATAATTTTCCATGGCAGGGAAGTGATGACAACCCCTTTGTTATCCCGGAGATGGAACCTACACTACGGAAGCAGATTCAGGAATGTAATTGGCAGGTGGTGAATGTAACTACTCCTGCAAATTATTTCCATGTTTTACGGCGTCAAGTAAGTGCAACTGCAAGCTTGCTAAAATTTAAACTTTTCTGCCTTCTTTGTTTTCTTCTCATGTGTAACTCCTCAGATTCACAGAGATTTCCGTAAGCCTCTCATTGTGATGGCCCCAAAGAACTTGCTCCGTCACAAAAACTGCAAGTCAAATCTATCCGAGTTTGACGATGTCGAAGGCCATCCAGGTTTTGACAAACAAGGTACCAGGTTTAAGCGACTGATAAAAGATCAGAATGACCACTCAGATCTTGAAGAGGGTATCAGACGGCTGGTCCTTTGCTCAGGAAAGGTGTGTACATATTTCTTTCTTTTGAACTGCACCCATTTTTATGATCATGTTCTTCCTAAGTTTGTGTCATGCAATTTAAAACACATTACTGATACAGGATTAGTTAAAATTTTCTATTGATATTCACATGCTCTATTGCTCTCCGTTCTCACCATGCAGATTCAAACATCTTTAGATGCAATATAAAAGACAAATATAAAACTGTTCTTTTACTCACGCAAGTTGCAGAATTAAATTATTCTTTCATACCTGTTTTTGTAGGTCTATTATGAGCTCGGCGAAGAAAGAACTAAAGTTGATGGGAAAGATGTTGCTATCTGTCGGGTGGAACAGCTTTGTCCTTTCCCGTATGACCTTATCCAGCGTGAATTGAAGCGATATCCCAGTATGTATTGTTCTCTGAAACATTTGGGCTACCTTTTGCTCGTGAAATTAAATAAAAATCTCCTTTTATGTATGTTTATCTAGAAATTGCATTTGCATAACTAAAACGATAAACACACAACTTGCACAACCAGAATCCCTAAAATAACTGCATGCATACATCTAACCAGGACTTCCGGGATGGAGATAGACAAACCAATTGTCACGTGGTTAGAGTTGGTAATGCCGTGGCACTAAAATCTGGTGATAACTAATTCAAACTTTCATATTTTCAGATGCAGAGATAGTTTGGTGCCAAGAAGAGCCAATGAACATGGGCGCGTTCCATTACATTGCACCACGCTTATGTACTGCCATGAAATCACTAGGCAGAGGTAACATAGATGACATCAAGTATGTCGGTCGTGCTCCTTCTGCTGCCACAGCCACTGGTTTCTTCCAGGTTCATGTGAAAGAGCAGACCGAGCTTGTCCAGAAGGCACTGCAACAGGATCCAATCAACTATCCATTCTGAAGTTGAACCGTTTATGTATCCATAGCACTGGCCTCCAAAAGTGACACGACAATAGAATATTTGGCTATTTCTGTGCCTTGTATAGCCAGTGTGAGTTTACTTTGGAAAAATAAGGCCGTTTTGTTTGTGCTAGTTTTCAGTTCGTTAAACAGTTAAACTGATGCTTTCATCATACGTATACATTTTCAGTTGGTTAAACAATTTGATCAGCAATACAACTCGCTCAGACGCTCACAGACATGTATCCCAGTTATCTCTTTCTTTCCTTTTGATGTTCTCTTTTCTGTGCCTAGCTTTAACCTCAGACAAAGCTTTCATGTGTGTGTGTGTGTTTGTTCGGCTTTCTTTGCAACTCGTTACCCGATATGTTGTTGATATCTTGCCTCTTGGATGGGAAGAAGGTGGATAAATCAAGGACCTTCCCATATGCACTAAACAGGGGAAAAGCCAAAGTAAATGGGTTGAGGGGGTTGTACATAAGAAGCATATATGAATTGATTCCCATATTCACTAAATAGAGGGAAGATGGAAAAAAAAGGAAGAAAAGATGGTGGGGGGAGGGGTGGGTACATAATGTACTCCCTCAGTTCATAATAAGTGTTCATTTAGCTTTTTGTTTTTGTTTCAAATTAGTGTACACTTACATAATGAAGGAGTTAATTATTTTACTCTAAATTTACTCCTACTTAGATAAGTGAGTTTTTACGTAATAAAAAAACTATATTAATTAGGTACTTCCTCTGTTCTATATTATTTGTCCACATTACTAAAATATATGTCCGAAATTAGTTGTCAATTTACAAAATCAAGGCAAAATTAATTAAACCATTCCTATCTTACCCTTGATAATAAATGTTCTTGAAAATACTAAATATTAATTAGTGTGGGATTTCTTGGAGAGAGATAAGAGTAAGGTTGTAAAAATACGCCTTTAATTTATGATTTTTTAAGGGGCGTATAAAGAGAAAAGTGGACAAGTAATATAGGACTGAGAGAGTAGTATTTAATTAAGGATAGTTTAGTCAAATTACTTATTTTTTTAGGAGTTAGTACCTTTTTAAAGAATATTAAAAGTTTAAGTGGACATTTATTTTGAACCTGAGGGAGTATCTCATATCCAACAAATAATGGCAAGAAACAAAAATTGGGCAAGGTACCCGACCCGTACCTGACCCTGTCAACGAGGGTAATTACCCACTTTGATCGACCATGGGTCGGGTAGGGTAATAACCTGCCTTTCTGAGGGTGGGTTAGGGTCGGGTAAGGATATGAATGTACCCTACCCATTACCCGATGGGTAGGATACCCGACCCTACCCGATCCATCCATATCCTACCCTACCCGACCCATGTATATATAATTGTAATTAATTGTAATTATATGTGTATATATATATATATATATATTAGGTTATAAATTATTATTATAAAGATAATAAATTGAGGACCTTGATTTAATTATTTAAGTGTAAAAACATATTTTAATATTATATAATCTTTAGATGACTCAATTAATTAATTATTTCATCTAAAAGTACTAAATAATTAGATATTTAATTCTTCTCTCTAGAGAGTACTCACTCTATATCGAATTTGAAATGTGAAATTGATAGTACTTTTCTAGGCTCGTTTTTCCCAATTCAAATTTTCATAATTTGAAATGTGAAATTGATAGTACTTTTCTAGGCCCGTTTTCCCCAATACAAATCAAATTTCCAAAATTTGTAGACTCGTTTTCCCCAATTCGCTAGTACTTTTCTATTATCCTTGTTATATGAAGGGTATATATAATCATTAACATACAATTAACATGAATAATTAAAATTATATTAGTTTGTGATGTTTATTAAAAATTATTAATATATATATATATATATGTGTGTGTGTGTGTGTTTTTTAAAAAATAACTTCACCTAAACTACATAATTTAGAACAAAACTAGGTAGTTTTAATGTGTTAAGATAAGAACCCTAAAACCATGTATATAATTTTGTTTCTCAAAAGGTCCGCCGTCCGCCTCTCTCACTCACTAATCTGAATCTCAAAAGCTCCTCTGCGTGCGGCTCCTCCTCAGTCCTCTTCGTGCGGCTTCTCCCTCCTTCACTGATTTAATATTATAGTAAAGGCTCACTTGTATGTACAATTTTACATTTCCTGTTTATGTAGCTCTTTTCACCGAGAAATTTTGGCCGGTAACTACTTTCTGAGATGTGTTTTCTTTTCTTTCATATAATGATAGACACACCATTAAGTTGCATATATTATTTGTTGAAGGATAAAAATACTCCATTGAAGGTAAGCTTATGCCCACATCATTGCCAGTTTCCATCAAATTGGAGGAGTAAACCAATCCGTTGGGATAATGATTGGAGTATTTCTTTGAGTTGCACTGATACTGTTTTTTAAATTGAAATGCCTTTCTCATCCGTTTCTGGCTTTTCTTACTTTCTTTACTTGCTTATTTTGACTCTCTGTTTCTTAACCCAAAATACTTTAAAACAAATCGACTTAGTTTTACAGGTGTTTTCTTGTTTATGATTATTGTGGTTTGATACTGGTTTTATCAATATTCAGCTTAAGAATGGCTTTGTCAATATTCAGCTTGTTTAATTGCAGGTCAGTGAGATACTGATTTTGTCAATATTCAGCTTAAGAATGGCTGAGGCTGACAAAAGCTCATCGCCTACCCCATCATCAGTGGGTGCATCCTCTCAAAACCAAGTGCAACCATTCACAGAATGCTCCACGTGACTTGCAAATTCAGAAAATACTAGTAGTGAAGCTCCATCGGCTAAGAGACTTAAGAGTGAGGTTTGGGAGCACTTTGAGAAAATTAAAGTTGATGGAGAAGATAAAGCGCAATGTAATTATTGCAGAAATAAACTTAGTGCAAAACCAAAGCATGGAACCTCACATTTAAGGGAGCATTACAATAGGTGTGCTAGAATGAAGATGGATGATATACGACAACAATTACTGACGAATTCCTTGGGCGGTAAAATGAAAACTACACAACCATTTGACAATGATCTAGAAAGGATTAGGCTTGCAGAAATGGTTGCGATGCATGAGTATCCTCTTTCTTGTCCCACCCGTAACACATTGAAGAATGATATCATGGGGATGTACAACAAGGAAAATGATAAGATGGTTGACTTATTGGAGTTGTGTGATAGTAGAGTTGCTATTACAACTAATATGTGGACAACTAGCAATCAAAAGAGAGGCTTCATGACAATCACAACACACTTTGTTGATGACAATTGACACTTACAGGATGTTCTATTGAGGTAACTTTCTTTCCATGGTGGTTCACTTTATATCTCCTAGGTTGTTCTTATGGATGGGTATGATTTAGTGATTTATAATTTTTTGATTTTAAGGTTTATATATGTTCATGGTCCTCACACAAGTGATGCACTTGCTGATATCATGGTTAATGCATTGATGGAATGGAATTTAGACACTAGATTGTCAACAATTACTGTTGATATTGCTCAACCAATGATTATATGATTGAGAAAATTAAAGGAAAGTTGAATGCTCAGCGTTTGTTGAATGATGGATCCATATTTCATATGCGTTGTGCTCACATTCTTAATTTGATTGTTAAGATGGGATTGGAGGTGATTAGGGATGGCATTGAAAAAGTGAGGGATAGTGTAGTCTATTGGACTGCTTCACCTAAAAGACAAGAGAAATTTGAAGAAAGTTGTCGACAAATGCGAATTAAGTTCACCAAGAAATTGGCATTAGATTGTCCAACAAGGTGGAATTCCACATTCTACATGCTTCGAACAACTTTGTTGTACAAAGATGTCTTCCCTCGTCTTAACCAATGTGATCCTCATTATAAATGTGTCCCTGCTGATAGTGATTGAGTGCTTGCAGAGGAGATCCTGCAAGTTAGAATTGTTCAATAGTATCACTGAACTATTTTCTGGGAGAAATTATCCAACTGCAAATTTGTATTTTTTTAAAATATGTGAGATCAAAATTGCATTGTCTAAATGGGTACTTTCTCCTAATCCAATTATTAATTTGATGGCAAGCAAGATGAGATCAAAGTATGATGATTATTGGAGCTCAGTTTATGAGTTGATGGGTGTTGCTGCTATTTTGAATCCTAGAGCTAAAATGGACTTGCTTGACTACTATTTTCCACAGGTTTATCCAATTGATTATGAAGATCAAATTGAAAGAATTAAAGGTCTTTGTGATAGTTTAGTGAGACAATATCAAAGAGTGAAAGGTAATAGAAACAAAGTTTGTGATGATTTTGCTAGGATTGGGACATCTTCTGATTTGACTAGTCAAAGTGATGACTCGGCATACCCACATGAGTTCTATACCTTTGCAAGTGCCAAAAGGAGGAACAAAGGTAGTGTGAAAACTGAGTTAGACAATTACTTGGAAGATGATCCTCATAACCAAGGCGGGTAAAGGCTTTGATGTTTTGACATGGTGGAAGATTTATTCACATAAATATCCCACGTTGTCAGAAATTGCTAGGGATATATTGTCCATACCTGTTTCAACTGTTGCATCAGAGTCTTCATTTAGTATCTACATCACCCATCAACGCAGTCGACTTCACCCATCAACAATTGAAGCATTGATGTACTCTCATAATTGGTTGTGGAATATTGTGAAAGGTAAATTGTGAATACATTTGTTTACAAATTTCAAAATTCGTTCAATTTGGAATTTTATATTCATGATTCCTATTTTTTTTTAATTGTGATTTTATTTGTAGATGAAGTTCCTAGTACTACATCAAACTTAGTTGAATGTCCAACCATTTGTGTTGATGAAAATGTGGATGATGAAGGTATGAAATCTTACATATATTACTTATTAATAAATGAAGGTGTAATTTTTTTCTATTTGATTAATTCAATTAATTTTTTACCAATGTTGTAGATCATTTGATAATACTTGAAGATTTTTCAATGGTCAATGTAGTGCTTTGTTGTTCCAAAGGTATGACTTTTTGTTTTTTTTTTCTTCCTTTATATTGAGATATAATTTTTTCTATATAATCTCTTTTTTTTATCATTTTTCTTTTGTTTTTCATAGATTTATGGAGAAGCACATTAAAAGTTTGAAAACCTTGAAGACATGTTTGATGTAATTGCATCTTGTTTTTGAGATGACATTAGTGTTTGGACAATTTTTTTGTGTTGGCTCTTCATTGAAGATAGTGTAAACTTTTGACTCTCCTCCTACATTAGCCAACAAGTTAGCAGTGCAGTTGCCTTATCTAAAAGTGTGTTCAAATTTGAAATTTTCTGTCCTGAGTGCTTGCCATATCTACTCAATAAAGTGAGCAACTTGCCAAGGTGGTTTCATATGTTTATTGATCATATTAATGATCAGAAGAGAATCGGATTCTACCATAACATCGAGAAGCCTATATCTGGAGCACATCCTATTCCATTATGGATGTCTATATCTGAAACTTATTTGGTAATATATTTTATGAAATTTGTAGAATTTTTGTGTTTTATTTGAGGAAGTGTATAACCCGCGGGTATCCATTACCCGAAAGGGGCAAATAAGGGTATGAAAATTTTATATCCAGTGGGTAATGGGTAGGGTATGTGTAGCACAACTGGGAGGGTGGGTAGGATACGAGAATCCCAAAACCCACCCCAAACCCGACCCACTGCCATCTCTATTTAGGACAACTTATTTCACGTAATGACTTCCATATGCAGTAAATTAAAGGAAAAATTGTGTTTACATGAAACTACGGTAAAGCTCAAGTTCCCACACCGGCTGAAACAGAAAAAAACAAGAGCTGGAGGGCTATAAAATAACATGAGGGAGCATCATTGAAACATACTTACCTGGATGAGGTCAATGGGTGATCAACAAGTCCCATTGGTCTATGTTGGTAACCTCTATTGCACTTTGGAGGGGCGCCCACCTAAGGTCGGCCCAAGTGGTTGAACCTACGTCATAATTTGTGCCAGTTGGGGCTGTGTTCGCGCGGCCCCTACCCAAATCTCAAACCAAACTTGCTTTTTGGGCCTTCTGTGTCCAACCCAAAATTAAGCCTTTAAACAATAACTAGCAAGTTTATAATGAATATAAGTTGCAATCTAGCACAAAAAAAGTTAAAACCATTGTAAAACACATTACATCACCATCCTCGTTGAAACATTATCGGAAAGAGAAGAATATTATATTATATTATATTATATAGATGAAGATTAATTACAATTGGAATAGTTGTTACCCAACGAGAGTTAACAAGATTAGAGAAAAATAAATTAGACAATCCATAAGGAGAGTGTTAATTTTAGTACTTTCTCTAATAGTGTCTATTTTCCCTAGTAATCTTTCATTTTGTCAAGTTACATTATTTTGAGCAGAAGAAAAAATATGGAAGTTATATGTATTATGTTTAGATTATTGGATATTTAACTATAAAGTGTATTATTGCATAAATTAAAATAGAAATAGTTGACCCTACTTTAAATAATAACGTGGAGTTTCTACTTTAAGGTGTAATCACTTGTTAATTTTTTCTTTCCATCCATAAGCCGTTAAGGGCTACTCTCCCATTTTCCCTTATTTTATTTTTGGGGTTTCAAATCTTTTGTTGTGATGTGCCAATGGTATTTCTTTTGAGTTAATGCGTTGGCCACAAGCAATGTCACACTAAAAGAGGATCATACATTATACAACACTTACAAGTTTAACAATCAAGTTGGTGTTGTTAAAATTGGAAGGAATTAAGATGGGCAATATAAACTACTCTCAATTTAGCATATTATCACTGTCGATCGTACTAAAGATAGAAGGATAGATATCAGAACTTTATGCAAAAATATTTGTCTAAAATTACTTGCTTCCAAATTGTCTGAAGTTAAACTTAAGCAAGCGAAATTTCAAACGCATATATCTGAATTTTAGACTATAGTGTCCGAAGTTGATTTAAAGAAACTAAACTTACAAATATTTAGGGACTTCAATCATCGACTTAAATGGAAGTCTTGACATCGGCTATTTGTGAAACTTTACCCTTCTTGGATAATGAATATTTTTCAATTACAGGAGTTAAAAAGTGACTATTTATAAAATTTACACCAAAAAGATTAATGAAATAAAATAAAATTTGGGCCTAGACCATACGGATAAGCCCAAATCTTTTCTACCCGATTGAGTGCACACAATTGTATTGGCACAAGTAGCTAGTAGAGATGATATAGCAACATAATGGATAATAAGAGTACATTTTATTTTGATTGTTTATTAAGTTCTCTACCTATGTAAAAAGTTAAGCTTTGTTTAATATTATATAACATATTTTACTTTGTAGATATATATAAGATATTTTCTCTTATTATATAAGAGGGAGTTAAGGTCCTCTCCGTCATGTGTGGTTCATGGAATTCTAATGAGAGTGGAGGTCAATTTGGTCATTTTCTGGAGTACTTAGTGCTGCTTGTGCTTGTACAAAAGGCATTGTTGTTTTTTATGGACCAAAAGTGACGAAAAAGTCAAAAAGGATGTCTTTTTTATTTATTAGAAATAATAGAGCAACTTTTCACTCTTTTAAACATCATTATTAGATTTTATTCTTAAGAAAATCAAAGATATTATTGGACTTCTATTTTCTATGTTTAGTCCTTTTTTTAAGACTAAATACTATACTATAAGCTAAATTTTAGGAAATTTAGATTAAGTTTGAATTAGCTATTATAGTTAAACATCTATATAACAATATTGTTGGGTCCGAAAGTTTTTGGCTGCTATAGTGAATGACTGTTATACACATATACATTGACATTTAAATAATTGTTCGTTGTTATAGGCAAAAAAAATGCATAAAACCTAATTTTTATTTTTAATTATCAAATCCTAAGCTCAATCACACTTTGTATAACGAAAAAAATCCTTTAATGATGAAAAAATATATATATATTCATATAATATTCTTTGTCATAAGTAATGTATTAAAGTATTAAAATATTTAATCAATATCTTTAGACCTATTATTGATAATCATAAATATTCTATTTCTATAATAATGGTTAAGCACTATATTACAAAAAAAAGAAGATAGTTTTATAGAAGGTAATATTATAAAGAGCGTACCGTTATGAAGACGAATGTTGTTGTAGATAAAAAATTGCTATAAAGAGGTAAAATAAAGCATAAAAAATTGATTCCGACAACACTTGATTGTTATGGAGATCATGTGTTTATATGAAGATATTGTTATAGAGAGGTCTGACTGTATTTAAATGCATTTTTAGGCAAATCTAATCACTTTGAGTTAATACCGTAGAAAATATATTATTGTATTATAAATTTTAAAACATAAACGAGATTCAATTTCATGTGTAAAGGTTACGAATTGAATAAACAAAGAATTTTAATTATGAATAAACAATATACAACTTAGCTTCGGTTTGACTGTTCGGCGATAGATTTTGAAGTTGAAACTTAAAATTTAAAAATTTGAGTTTTTGAAGTTGTGTTTGGACATGCATTTTACTTTGAAAAAATTTAAAATTTTGTGAGTGAAAGTCTCTTACTAGTTTTTAGAACTTCAATTTCTTTTTGAAAATAAATTTTTAATATCTAATCCAAAATCTATGGTCAAACGCTAGCTTAGAAATCTTTGAAATTGAGCCCGTGCACAGCACGGGGAATTTATTACTAGTTATTTTTATAAAAGTAACGAAACTAGAGTATATGCCTTCAATGATCAAGAAAGTCGCACCTTTTTAGATAATCTTTAACAAAGCCAACTATTATTGTGAGATAATGTTCAGCTGCAAGATAAGACATTGTGCTTTTCATAGTATAGTTTTTTGTCTCTTGGTACTCCCCAAATAAAAGAATGAAATAAAAAATAAAGATAGTATATTGCTAAGGATGAAACATATATACAAAATATAATATTTATCCAGGTCAGTATTACGTAGGAAGAACTAAGTAGGGATCATCTCAAAGTTGCTTCTTGAAGAACCAACAAATTAAAGTTGAAAAATACATTTTTTTGACTAATTAGTAGTTAGTACACTAGGGATCAAATCAACGTGTATTCTAAGCTTAAACAACTAACAAGTCTATGACAATGACTTGTCATTTTTTAAATTACATATGGAGATTTCCATATATAAAGAGGGATGGAACGGGATTCACTCAAACCCCTTCATTAGAAAATTATGCGGTATATAATAGATGATGAATCCCTTCCTGCCTATAACTACAATATAAATAGTTTTATGGCATCGCTACTTTTGAACTGAATATAGCAGGTTATTAGGTGATTTTCTATGTTATTGAATCAGGAGTACTTACTATAGATAGTTATCAGTTGTTGTAGCATGGGAGGATGCAACTATATAGTTAAGTGCTCTGCTAGTGAAATCGGTCCATTGACACCTATAATTGTTTCAACCAAGGCCGAGCACTCTTCTAGAATTTTTGCGGGTGATTTAACCCAGTAATTTTTGAGGCGGATGATAAATTTGTGCGTAAAAAATCCATTGAAAAATGTAATAAATAGTAGGCATGAACCCTTAATTTTAAAAATATAACAAATTCTATGTTAAAAATAATTAAGGTTGAACGATCATAAAACTAAAATCCTGGTTCCGTCTCTGTCAATGTATACACACATAAGTTAAACCCATTACACATTGAGGGAGGACTTAATCAATAGGGTTTAGTATTGACGTTATGATCATTATTATTAGTCAAAACACGTACCCTATTTGATGAAAAGGCAAGCCAATTATTTCAACAAATGTATGGCTAAAAGTTTGTTATACTAGTGAAACAAGTTGAAATTAACAGTATATATATGTAGTTTGAAAATGATTTTGGAACAAAGGCAAATTAAAAATCTTTCCTACTAAGCACCAAGGTTAAGACAAAACTATTGTACACAATTACACGGAATATATAGCAACCTATCATGATAATTTTGATTGGGGTTTACAATTACCAAAAATCTATAAACAATTAAATATGATTGCAATCGATTTAGAGGGACGAGGGATCATGGTTAATTTTATATCATTTCTTAAAATTTAGGAATAAATTTGAACCGTTTTCGCATAATCCAAAGGTAAATTTGATTTCTTGTACTATTACATAGGGACGGAGCTGAAAGCTATGATTTTAAAAGCGATTTGATAATAATTCAATTCGTGACGATCATAAATAAGAAAATTCATATTCTTCCGTTATTGATAAATAATTTGATGGGCAGTACGAAACTTAATTACCACAAAATTAAATATACATATTTAAAAAAAAAAAACTACAATTAACCTTGTTAATTCCAAATGACCTGATCAATTCGATTAGGCACTCACCATATATTTTCGTTATACAAATCTTTGACAACATGAAAAAAATCATTGTTCACGGTAGAATCTAATAGTTTTGGCCAAAACCTTGTAGTTATGTTAAGAAATTCATTTTTAAGTTTAAAAAATTATTTAACATGTATAAATAATTTATTTAAACCTCAATAAGTTACTACTTTTTTAGATTTCAGAATCATAAACTCAAAATTTTGGCTCATGGTATAAATGCATATTTCTGTACAACGATATTTTTGTACTATTGTCAACTGTTGATTTTAAAATTCAAGTTGTACGAACAAGTACATGAACTAATTAACGACCTTCTAGATTTAGATAAGTCCAAATTTTCACATTAAACTATATATCTGACTTTACTCACATTCACTTATATCTCAAATAAGGTTATCCGTTAGTATTGTACTTATATATGAAGTTTCTTGTAAGTTTCAGAATTCAAATAAAACTTGAATGAAAACACAATTTTTTTATTTTCAAAATCAATTGTTTATTTTATTTTGAATTCACACAAAATAAAATTGAATGATGATGTAGTGTGACTGGTAATCAACCTATGGTTCATAGTAATATTAAACGCGATTAGCACACACAGTTCCGTCAATTAATTAATTAATTGATAATATGTTTCCCATGATCTCACACATAATATTTAATATATCACGTCAATTATCTATGGAGTATTAAGAAACTAGATTCAAATATATATCCCCACTCATCATATATTTAGATGGGTGGATGAACAATTTTGAGCTGTGGTCGTGACATTTATTTAGTTTTATTTATATCTTAATTCACACTCATTACATGTTATAAAAAAATTGAAATATAAATGATTTAAGTTGTATATGATGATAACGTAAAAATTATATATTTTACACCATAAGTATAGTCAATTATCTTGTGATAATAGTTTAATTAGGTATATTTTTTAGCTAGTACTTACTTATTAAAGTTTGTCATAAAGATTTTTATTTAGACTAGTAGAATTTCTAGAAAAATGAAAGTGCCAAGAATTTACGTAAATATATACTTAATGTTGGTTCTCACTAGTCAACTTTGCAAGTTATAGACTTGTAGTACAACTAGTATTTGCTAACTCGAACATGTCACGCTTGCGTGCTCCATGACGCCCCAAAAATACAACTAATTATGTTCCTTTTTAGATTAAGGGTGTGTTTGGTACGAATAAAAATGTTTTCGGAATTTTTTTTATACTAAAAAATCAGTAGTTTTTTTTTTGTTGATATTTGGTAAGTAAGTAAAAAAATAAGGGCAGCAATTTGGATGCTAGAGTAGGACGGGGTCGAGGAGGCGGGATGGACAGGGGTGCAATTGGGGTTGGGGTGGGGGTGGAGGGACAATCAACACTAAGTACTTCACTTATGAAATTTATTTTCCTATTTTAACCAGCAAGTCATTTGCTGATTTTTAAAAAAAAACTTGTTTTCCAAGAGTATCCCGCCTAACTAATTGGTGTCGTGGTTAGACATTCTTAGATGAAATAGTATTCTTTCATGATTGGTTGTTGTGTGTCACCGCCTCCCACTTATCCTACACATTCAATTAATTTTTTTTAAAAATATTTAACCAACTAAACATGAAAAAATTGATAACCCTTCCACCAAACAAACTCTAAGCAGAAAAAAAAGTTGAACCCTGCTGGCATTTTCTTCTACTGAGAAAGAGAATGTATCTTAAAATTACTTGTCCCACAGTTAACGTGCCCAATTTCATCATAAACAAAAAAGGTCAACTAATCTTAGTCAAACTACTCAACTGAAAACCCTTATATAAATAAATAACGTATACCCCCACAAGAACCTAAAAATATTTCATTCTTTCTTCCTTCCTCCTACCAAAAACCATAACCTAAACTCCCTTTCCCACACCAAAAATTCAAAAAATAAATAAATCAATTCTCAACATTGCATGAAACCATGGTGGTTTTACCAATGAAAAGAGAAAGAGAAAGTGAGTTCGATAGAATAACAACCATGGCGAATTACTTGATGCTATTTTCACAGCAAGAAAATCATTTTGACACGATCATAAACAATTCTCCTAGTCGTGTTTTCGAGTGCAAAACTTGCAATAAGCAATTTCCTTCGTTCCAAGCACTTGGTGGTCACCGAGCAAGTCACAAGAAACCAAGATTAATGGGACAATTAAACTTTCATTTGCCAATTTCTCCTCCTAAACCAAAAACACACGAGTGTTCCATTTGTGGGCTTGAGTTTCCTATAGGACAAGCTTTAGGTGGACACATGAGAAGGCATAGAGGTATGATGAGTGGCAATAATATTCAAGTTCCTCATGTTGTGAATAAATTAAAGAGTCCAAGAGTTTTGTGTTTGGATTTGAACTTGACTCCATTGGAGAATGATTTAGAGTTTAAGTTGAAGAAGGAGAATTTAGGACGGATTCTTTGAGTTCAAGTGATCAATTCATTGTTTTCGACACACTGACAATTCTAGATTCTGGATTCATCTCTTGTACTGAATATACAAATTCCATCTAGACTTGTTAGTTTTTTCTCTTCTATTTTCTTCTTATGTGATCCTGTACTAGATATATATGGATTAATTTATTCGTTTATACGAGCGATAGAACTCTCACTTTGTGCGTTTCTTTGTTTATTGGTGACAGATAGGTTACTTAAGATTGTAAATGATTATTCATACATATGCCCGTGGGGGATGTAATATATATTTGATTTGGTGTATAATCTATACTTGATGATTGTTTTACACTATGTTTTTTTGTATCACTTTAGTCGTGGAAGGTTTGAGATCATATATTCTTCATAAATATTAAAGCAACTGCATTTTTGTGGAACAATGAGAATTGATTTTTATTCATGATGATCATGTGTGAACATCAAGCAAGTGTATGTACATGTTGTTATCCATTACTAGTATATTTGACTTGGTTCGCAACAACCCTTTCTTTTGGTTTGTATATTAATTTGACCCGTGATTGATGCTTATTGCTTAATGACTTTAATTTTTGAGTCTTAAAAGAGCAAGAAAAGTATCCACTTCACATGCAGAGGAAATTTCAGGATTTAACGTTTAAGAATTTCTATATAAATATATATTGAATGTTTTAATATATATATATAGAGAGTGTTTGAGCAAAAATTACTGAATTTCTGTGAAGCCGCACACATGTTGGATCCACACCTATTCACATGCCATATACGTATTACATATATAGAGACATTGCAATTGTTTTAAATCCGCTGTTATGATTATGTGTAAATCTTTTTATATTATGTAATTTTATTTGAATCTAATACTTAATCATTCAGATATTAATAAATAACTTCTTCATCCGTCTCATTTTAAGTGTCTTACTTTCCTTTTTAGTATGTCCCAAAAATAGTGTCTCTTTCTATATTTGATAAGTGACAATTCAAACATCTAACATGACAAATTTATTACCACAAGATTCAGAGGACATTTTAGTACATTACACAAACCTTTAAATTAGGACCACAATATTCAAAAGTCACTCTTTATTTCTTAAACTCCGTGTCTAGTCAAACTAAGACACTTAAATTAGGACGGTTAGACAACTTAGCTGTTGATCAACTGAAAGTTAGAGGTTCTCTAATCTCACAATTATTTCGACATAACACAAATTTTTTCTCCAAATCACTAAGAAAAAATTTGATAAACAATATAATGCACCAATTTAAATTTCGAGTGATGGTGCTGCACCAACAGGTAATTGGATGCATTAGTAATTATATTGATATAGAAAAAAGCCATATATTTCGATATGGATTTTCATTAATCTCCCAATAATTTGAACGAGTGGGAAGGCAAAGAAAAAACGTATTTTATTAAACGTCTCAATTAATTTGGATTATGGTTTGGTACAAAAAAAATTGTGCATAAAACTTCTCGCCCGGAAATGGCCCCATCACAAGAGATGTAATGTAATAGTTTACCCTTGCACAAACATAAGTACTTCCATAACTCGAATCCATAACATATTGGTTACACAGAGATACGACACAGCAGAAAAAATATATATATTTTAAAATGAGATTAAAATCATGGACTGTTAATAACAAGATCATTTGCCAAAAGATAAAGACATTGAACATCAATAATGTGATTTTCGTTTGGTAGTTTTGTTGGAAATTTACTAAATGTGGAATTAAGTATATCCCATTAATTTATGATTCGAACAATTGAGCCCGCACGTCGGAAACGTCATTTCCACACACGTGCACACGTAGTGCCAAGTATCACAAATTTCATTAGTGAAAGAGATATTGGTACGTATGTAATACGTTTGAGACATAGAATTATGGACAGTTATTGGCCAAATGACAAAGTATTCCACGTTGGTAAAGGAAGGAAGAAGTGTACGAAGTGTAAGATGAAATGAGTCGGAAATCGCAGCGGAGCTGTGAAGGGTCGCGACGCAAAATGGTTGGTCAGCTACTGGAGCCGCGGCGCTGTGATACACGCGCCGCGGCGCTTAATAGGCAGATTGTTGCGACGGAAAGTTGGAAAAATCTGACGTTTGGGCTGGTTTTGGAGCATTGATTCTCCATTACTTGCCACATGAATTCAGCCATTATTTGGCTGCATGTAACCCCTCATTCAAGTGCAATTACATGGCTATTGAAGACCATTAATTGGCTAGGTGAGGGGTCTTCTACTTACACTATAAATTGAGGCATTTGGCTCAATTGAACACAACACTCAACACTTAGAAAAATACTCTAGATTTTTCTGATTCTTCCTCTCTAGCAAAGTCACTATACTCAAAGTTCTTCAAGAGTAACACTTGAGTTTCCTTTGCTCAGTTGTTAAAGTTGTTGTTGTATCTTGAGAGACTATTGCTCAATACCGTAAAAGGAGATATACGGGGCAATCTTGTCTTAAAGACAGAGTGCAATCACTCGACTCAGCAAATCACACAAGCAGTTTGTAAGGTTTTGATTTCCAGTTTTATTGTAATAGTTAGTTTATCCTTTCTATTATTGTAATAGTTACTTACTTCCCGTTCCCTACAACAGTTGTATCTCAACAATTTTAAGACAAGATTTTGTTGTAAGTAACTAAGTTAGAAAGATGACTGGTACAAATCAAACTGCTTATGATTCTGCTGCTGCTGCTCAAGGCAATCCCTCTGCCTTTCCCACTGCTCAAGACACTCCTAATGCCTTTCCGGTTTCTCAAGGCTCATCCAACGCCTTTGCTTTCACTCAAGGGAATGTTGGCGCTCCTCCACCCGCTGGATTTCACTATGAACGCCCTAAAAAGTTCATGGGGACAAACTTCAAAAGACGGCAACAAAAGATGCTCTTCTATCTGACTGTTATGGGAATGACACGTTTCCTAACAGAAGATCCTCCACAAGCTGGAGATGAAATGGACCCTTCGCCTTCTGAAGCGGGTGAAGGGGGCCTAGGTATCCATGTCATTAATGGCATGAAGATGGTTCTTAATGCATGGAGTCATAGTGATTTCATGTGTAAGAATTACATATTGAACTGCTTGTCAGACCCTCTCTACACGATGTATTGCACCGTTGGCACTGCCAACGAGTTGTGGGAGAAGCTACAAAAGAAGTACAACACACATGATGCAGGTACTAAGAAATTCATCGTTGGGAAATTTCTAAAATTTCGAATGGTGGATAGTAAGACAGTGATGTCCCAAGTCCAGGAATTCCAAATGATTTTACATCACCTGGATTTGGAAGGTATGAAGCCAAACGAGCAATTTTTGATTACATCACTGATTGAAAAGTTACCTCCTTTATGGAATGAGTTTATGAGCTACTTAAAGCTCAAGACAAAGGAGATGACCTTTGAAGAGCTTATTATCAAACTCCAAATTCATGAAGATAATAAATAGCCCATGCCTAGGGGTAAATAACACGCTGAGGCAAAGACAAATCTGGCTGAGGCCAAAGGGAACCTAAACAAGAAGCGGAAGTTCCAGAAAGACGGCAAGACCCAAGCATCGGAGAAGTTCAAAGGAAACTGTCACCACTGTGGGAAACCTGGTCATATGATCAAAGACTGCCGCAAGCTCAAGACTGAGGAACAAGAGAAGGGCAAGGCTCATGTTAACGTTGTCAAGGACCAGTTTCTGGACGACATGACTGAGGAGTTCTCAGCGGTGGTGCTAGAAGCAAACCTGGTTGAGAATCCTATGCAATGGTGGATGGACACATGTGCTACAAGACACATATGTTCCAACAAAGATGCCTTCTTCACTTATACACCAGTTACAAACAAGAAGCTGTTCATGGGCAACAACGCTCTCTCTGACATGCTGGGGGTAAGAAAGGTAGTCCTGAAGATGACTTCTGGAAAAGAGCTCACTCTGAAGGAAGTGATGCATGTTCCTGAGATTAGAAGAAATTTAATTTAAGGTCCTTTATTGGTTAATGTTGGTTTTAGACTAGTGTTTGAGTCTAATAAATTTATAGTCACTAAGACTGGAGCGTTTGTGGGAAGAGGATTCGTCTATGAAGGCCTCTTCAAAGTGAACACCATGTCTGTATTACGTAAAAGCAATAATATTAAAGCCTCTTCATCTTACTTGCTCCTCTAATTTATGGCATCATAGATTAGGGCATGTCAACTACAAATCCATCCAAAGGTTGGTAAAGTTGGAGTTGTTGCCGTCTATCGACGTAAACCCTCAACATAAGTGTGAGGTGTGCGTAGAGGCAAAACTCACAAAGCTTCATTTTCGATCCGTCGAAAGGAATACCGCTCCTCTAGAACTTATTCACACCGATATATGTGATTTGAAGTTTACATCAACTAGGAGGGAACAAGTACTTTGTGACATTCATTGATGATAGCATAAGGTATTTTTACCTTTACTTGTTGAAAAGTAAGGATAAAACCTTTGAAGCGTTCCGATGTTACAAAGCAGAAGTTGAGAACTAACTAAGCATGCAGATTAAATCCATTCGTAGCTATAGAGGGGGAGAATATAAAGCGACATTTGAGGAATATTGTGCCCAAGAAAGCATTGTTCATCAAACGACGACTCTATACTCACTTTAATCGAACGGTGTGGCGGAACGGAAGAACCACACATTAAAGGAAATGATGAATGCATTGCTCATCAATTTCGGTCTTCCCCAAAATATGTGGGGAGAAGCCGTCCTTACCGCTAATACGATTCTTAATAGAGTCCCACATAAGGGTAAGGACAAAACTCCATATGAATCATGGAAGGGAAAGAAACCCACCTATAAATATTTAAAGGTGTGGGGTTGTCTGGCAAAGGTTGAAGTACCCAAGCCAAAACAGGTCAAGATTAGGCCTAAGACTGTAGATTGTATATTCATCGAATTATGCAAATAACAGTAGTGCTTATCACTTCTTAGTGCATAAGTCAGATATTTCAGATATCCACGGGGGTACAATCATGGAATCAAGGAATGCTCAATTCTTTGAAGGTATCTTTCCTAGAAAGGAAAAAGACATAACCTCTCGCAAACGAAGTTATGCACAAAGCTCTCAGAAACCGGGAGTTGTTGACGGCCCGGATCTAGATGGTTCATATCTAGTGGATCTCGAGGTGGCTGAATATCCGAAATCTAGTGTTCCAGATTCTCAAAACTTGAAGACTCCAGAGATGGAACTAAGGCGAAGTAAAAGGGCCATGAAGGATAAATCCTTCGGTCCTGACTTTGTAGCTTATATGGTTGATGATGAACCAAGGACAATTTCTGAAGCATTGTCAACTCCAGAAGCACCGCTCTGGAAAGAACCTATTGAGAGTGAAACATGCTCCATAACCATACTTGGGAGTTGGTTGATCTTCCTCCGGGAAATAAACTGTTGGGTTGTAAGTGGATACTCAAACGGAAGTATAAAGCAGATGGGTCTATAGATAAGTACAAGGCCAGGTTGGTAGTCAAGGGTTATCAGCAGAAAGAAGGTCTTGACTACTTTGACACGTACTCCCCGGTATCTCGGATGACGTCCATACGGGTATTCATTGCGATCGCAGCGTTGCGTGACCTTGAGATACATCAAATGGATGTAAAGACAACCTTCCTAAATGGTGATTTGGAAGAAGAAATTTATATGGACCAACCCGAGGGGTATGTGGTTCAAGGGCAAGAGAAGAAAGTTTGTCCGCTTGTCAAATCTCTGTACGGGCTGAAACAAGCCCCGAAGCAATGACACGGAAAATTTGATAGTACTCTACTATCGAAGGGTTTCGCCATTAATGAATGTGACAAATGTGTCTACATGAAAGGTAACTCTGACTCATTTGTTATGATATGTCTGTAAATAGATGACATGTTAATCACAGGGAGCAGTCCTAGCATAATTCTAGAGACTAAGAACATGTTGAAACAATGCTTCGACATGAAGGATATGGGTATCGCAGATGTCATCTTAGGGATAAAAATCTCTAAGACGTCTGACGGACTGGTCTTATCTCAGTCTCACTACATTGAGGATGTTTTGAGAAAGTTCGAGATGTTATACAGTTCGCCTATAAAGTCACCAATTGATAGAAATCAAAAGCATGATAAAAATCGTGATGCACCTATATGCCAAGAGCGATATGCATAAGTGATCGAAAGTTTGATGTACATAACAAACTACACCCGACCTGATATTGCTTATGCAGTCAACAAGTTGGCTAGGTTTACCCGTAATCCAAGTGATAATCACTGGAAGGAGTTGAATTGGGTACTTCAACACGCTAACTTACGGGTTACATTATTCGAGATATCCAGATGTACAGGGGTACAGTGATGCGAACTGGATATCTGATCTAGAGAACACCAAGTCCACCAGTGGGTATGTATTTACAATTGGTGGTGGGGCTGTGTCTTGGAAATCCTCTAAGCAAACTTGCATCACCCGATCCACGAGGAATAAGAGTTTATCGCTTTAGACAAAACAGGAGAAGAAGCTGAGTGGCTTCACGACTTCTTAGAGGATCTTCTTTGTTGGTACAAACCCGTACCTTCTGTAATGATCCACTGCGATAGCCAGTCAGCTCTAGGAAGGGCACAGAATGCTATGTACAACGGCAAGTCTCGTCATATTCGACGGAGGCATAAGATCGTTAGGCAGCTGATCACCACGGGTATAATATCCATTGATTACATAAAGTCAAAGGATAATATAGCAGACCCGCTGACAAAGGGCTTACCTAAGGATCAAATGTTCTGCCTGTCTAGGGGAATGAGATTAAAACCCAAAGTATAAGGACCAATACAGTGGTAAACCAACCTTACTGAATGGAGATCACAGGAATTAGGTTCAAATGGAAAACTAAGCTGTATAGATTCAGTTGATCGCTTCGGTGGAAGCATGAGCACTTCGGATAGTGATTTCTGTAGAGAAACACCAAATCCAAAGTCGTTCCCGCGATAGACTATAAGTGCTATCTGCAGTGTGGGTGAAGGTTAAGTTTCCAAAACCTTTAATGATCCTCACCGATTGAGGTTAGGTTTGGGAAATTTTTTAATGGTTCCTAACACTTGTAAAGTGGGGTATAACAGGATACCTTGTAGGAGATCACCTATTTAAGTGTGAGGATAGGCCGCCTCAAATGAACACACTTAAGAATCCAAGAAGTGTCCACGGCCACAACGGATAAAACATTACGAAGAACTGAGTAGAGGAACTTGTTGTGTTGGTACCGTTGACTTGACTTACACTAAACACTGACGGTTCAAGACATCACGTTCACCGCGCAGTAAGTAAGTCTGATGGTATTCAACTATGGAAGGTTCAAAACATATGCTACCTATCCAGATGCAACATCGGTCCGCTAAAAGATTGCTAGAAAAGGCACCATGTGTGTGCGCTAAAATCTCTTTCAAGAGGGGATTGTTGGAAATTTACTAAATGTGGAATTAAGTATATCCCATTAATTTATGACTCGAACAATTGGGCCCGCACGTCAGAAACGTCATTTCCACACACGTGCACACGTAGTGCCAAGTATCGCAAATTTCATTAGTGAAAGAGATATTGGTACGTATGTAATACGTTTGAGACATAGAATTATGGACGGTTATTGGCCAAATGACAAAGTATTCCACGTTGGTAAAGGAAGGAAGAAGTGTAAGATGAAACGAGTCGAAAATCGCCGCGGAGCCGTGAAGGGCCGCGGCGCCACAATCGTCGGAGCCGCGGCGCCACAATCGTCGGAGCTGCGGCGCCTCCCAGGATGCGCCGCGGCACAAAATGGTTGGTCAGCTACTGGAGCCGCGACGCTTCCGAGGCAGATTGCTGCGACGGGAAGTTGGAAAAATCTGACATTTGGGCTGGTTTTGGAGCATTGATTCTCCATTACTTGCCACATGAATTCAGCCATTATTTGGCTGCATGTAACCCCTCATTCAAGTGCAATTACATGGCTATTGAAGACCATTAATTGGCTAGGTGAGGGGTCTTCTACTTACACTATAAATTGAGGCATTTGGCTCAATTGAACACAACACTTAGAAAAATACTCATAGATTTTTCTGATTCTTCCTCTCTAGCAAAGTCACTACACTCAAAGTTCTTCAAGAGTAACACTTGAGTTTCCTTTGCTCACTTGTTAAAGTTGTTGTTGTATCTTGAGAGACTATTGCTCAATACTGTAAAAGGAGATATACGGGACAATCTTGTCTTAAAGACAGAGTGCAATCACTCGACTCAGCAAATCACACAAGCAGTTTGTAAGATTTTGATTTTCAGTTTTATTGTAATAGTTAGTTTATCCTTTCTATTATTGTAATAGTTACTTATTTCTCGTTCCCTACCACAATTGTATCCCAACAAGTTTCATGGTGGGAGAAACTAGAGATTCTTGCACGTGAAAAATGAAAGTGACAAATGCATGTTGAAATTAGCTAGAGAACAATTCCTTTTTGACAATTATATGCACAGTATGTAATACGTAATATTTATTTATGCCATACAAGCAGATTATTTGTCAAACTCTAAGTTTAAATTTCCAATTGAATATATAATTGAGATCCTAAGGTATTTCATTTCTATAGCTCGATCAGGTGGTCATGAAGCATTTGCATTCCATGTCAATAATTAATCACAAACTAATAAAATGCCAACATCAAATTTAGGTATCGCTTGACTTAATTAGAATTTAGAAATGATATACCATCATATATACGCTTGCTTTGATATATGTTGAGAAATCTATTTCTTGGTGTGAAAAAGGGGAGTACTTGGTATAACTGGTTTTAGTTGAATTGAAGAAAATGAGGACCTCATGGAGGTAGATTATCTATAAAATGGTTATTAGTTGGCTAGTTTGACTAAGGTCAGTTGACTTTTTTGTAATGAGGAAATACGGAACATTTTTGAGTAATTGCCATATTGATTAATTATCAATTACTCCTATGTATTGTAACAAAATACAGGATTAACGACAACAATAATAACATACATAATGTAATCTCATTAGATGAGGTCTGTAAAAGATATGAGTGTAGGCAGACCTAACATCTATATATTGCTCCTATAAATAATGATTTAAGTCACATATATATATATATATATATATATATATATATAGGGTATTTGGCTGTAAAAATTTATCCGCACACGGTTGTTACATCAAGCCAATAAATTTATATTATAAATTTTAATAGTTAATCATAATTAATTTAAATGCATTCTTATTTTATTAAATTACCAAACTATAGTTTATTTATGTGATTTGGTGCAAACATTCCCTGTGTGTAAGTATCTAGCTTATTGGGCTAAGTTTATACTCCATCCGTCTCGATTTATATGATGTAGTTTGACCAAGTATGAAGTTTAAAAAATAAAGGAAGACTTTTGAATCTTGTGGTCTAAAATAAGCAAAAGATATTTGTGTGTTTATAAATCATTTTTAAGCGTAAAAAATAAACTTTAAAGTTAAATTATTGTCAAATAAGGAAATATGTCATTCTAAAAAGATTACTAAAAAGGAAAGCGTGTCATATAAATTGAAACAGATTTTGTATTTTTTTTTTTGGCTTATACACGTGTTTGGTAAACATCTAAGTGCTTATAAGTTAAGTGCTTATAAATCAAAATCAACTAGCCAAAAGTCATAAGTAAGAACTTTTTGAGTTGTCCAATTTTTTACTAGTTTATCCTTAACCTTTTATTCCACTTCTTAAAATATATCTTTTCCGGAAAAAAAAAATCACTAACTTCATATCCATCATTACTCATTTTCTTCATAAATATACTTCTAAATTTATAATTTTGGGTTAAAAAATTAAATGATTTATAGTCATTTTAACAAAAGAACAACTTAATTATCAATATTTTTTTACCAATCACAACAACGGCTTATTACCAGTTTCAACACTTTTATTCATATACATTACTGCTTATTTATAATATCAGTTTCTACACTTCAAAATATTTTTCAACGCTTTATTAACTATTTATAATCTATTATACCAAATATTCTCATAAAATATTAATTCTTATATTATCAGTGCCATTGAAGAAGCTGGATATTTGCCATTTTCATGAAGTTTCCTTATTTATGCTTATCATTAAAAAAAGTCCTCACAGGCTTGTAATTATTTAATAAGATTTCATTGTATAGTTTTTCCCCCACAATCCTTACATAAAACTTAAACTCGATAAATAATGTTTTAGGATAGTGGTGCCAACGAGATGACATCCAGCTTGAGTTTCAAATTGTATATATTCAAATTATAATCTCATGTTAGATTGAGACAAGACATAAATATTTGGATCTCTACATTTGTTTATATAGAGGATAAGTCCACACTAAATGGTATCAAGGAAAATATATGAAGTATATTCGAAGGGTGTCAAAGGCTACGGAAGGTAAAAGAAAGAGATAAAATAAATCGAATGCCAATTCTATTTTCGAATGTCTGCGATAATATCGCCTGACACAAGTGACAACACTTCGATAAAACAGAAAATCTTTAAGAGTAAAATGCAGCAGAAAAATAAAGAACACAAATGTTTATATTTTTATAAGTTATATGTTGATATAACTTATGATGGTCAATGACCAGAAGTATTGTATATATATTATATACAAAATTACAAATTTCTTTCTTTACAGATTTACAATATGAAATGGAAAGGAATTAAAAGTTGAAGTCGCAGATGATTTCTGCCTGAAAAATCTAACTACGTAGACATAGACAACCTCTCATTACAATCGCTCCATACTAAATTAATCTAGAATCTAAATAGCAATTGTAATGTTGGACAAAATGTTGTCGACATACTCAGGCAACACCTGTGATCCAGATTTTTGAGTTGAAATTCCGAGAGCTCTCTTGGTAATTTTGCAATCTAATTCTGGATGATTGATTCACTGTTGTGGCCTCTCTATTTATAGTAGAGAGTCTTCCTTGGAAAGCTCATCGATCAGTTGAGGAGGTTGAAGAAAAGGTGTGCAACTGATGTGTTTGTTGGAGAAGATCATGATATCGAAATCTCAACAACTTTGACTTGTTCTTCACTCGACTTCTTCCCCAAGCTTTGACTCTTTCTCCAACATTTTACACAACTCCAATTCACCAAGCCTAAGTCGTTTTTACCCTCCACAGTAAAATGTTACTGCTTACCGTGAAGTAAAGCAAAACTGTTATATAAAAATGTTGGCCTGAATGTTGTGACATTTGTTTCAACATTTTATGCATTCAACAACAGTACTTCAAAGGATATGTTGGGTCAAATGTCACAACACCAAACACAACATTAATAATATTTTCACAAATATGAAATAAAAAATGCACGTCTACATCTGTACTTAATTCGTACTCGTTCGCACGGAGATGGATTGTTATAATATTTTATGGAGTTTAGTTTCTTAATTAATGAAAGAGTCATATATGTTATTCTAGTTACTTTGATATAATACTATAAGGATTAGTTAATATTAGACTGAATGGAGCAAGCTTTACTGGCTAGGTACATTGGAATATATTTAATTAGTAGGGTGATTTTAACAATAAATTATAAATTGCACAGCTGTTAGGTGGCTAGTCAACTATATTATGATGCCACCCTTTACGTGTAGTGATGTTACTAAATATACATTTTCAAGCAACTCTTCCTTTTTTAATTGTTTTTGTAATAAGCATATTTTTATGTTTTATTTAACTGAAAGTAAATGAAATTATTGTTATTGATAAAATTTCTTTCCATCATTTTACTAATATAACGTAAGAAAATTAAAAGAATTCTTGAGAAATTATGTATTGTTGAAGATATATACTCCCTCTATTTACTTTTACTTGTCTCATTTTGCTTCTCAAGAGTCAAACTACGTAGATTTTGACCAACATTGTAAGATGTATTTTTTCATCATATTAATATATAAGAAGAATTATAACTTATAATATATTTTGTACCATTTTTTATATCTATAACCCACACTTCCATAATAAGCCCTAATTAGCAAATGACTTCATTTTGAAATGCCATTTGATCCGTGCAATTGTGGAGTACAATTTTGTCCATACCTTAGTAATTAAGAAAGACATATATAGCTATATGCGTACCACAATCGTTTTCACACTACCTACATATATACTATTTCAACTTGCTTAATTCAATTATCACTCCTAGAATTTTAGCCAAAAAATAGTTGGAAAAAGTTTTGTGATTTTTCATCAAATAATTAATTGCTTTGACTAATAGTGATAACATCAGTAGCAAATTATTTCTATTGATTAAGTCTTCACTTGAATGTGTACTTAGCAAATGGACAAGTCATTGTCGTAGGTTAGGTTTTTTTAATTGTCATATGCTTAGAAATTAATTATATTGATTTATTTTGGAAGTCCAAAATACTGTAGTTTCCAACTACTTATAGTAAAAACTGGATGATTTATGTAAATGTCCCCCTTTTAGGCCATTTTTAGATATTGTCTCAATTATTAAAAGTTTGATAAATATAGCCCTTGAGAAATTATCCTTTCGGACTAATGTTTGCTCATATATTGCTCAATCGTTTCACGGATAAAATATTAGATTATCATTTATTGTTTGGCAATAACTTACAAATTTTAGATCGTTGTTTAACATTTTCTAAGACGATTTTCAGTTTGCTGAAAACATATTTTTTAGACCGTAGTCTTAATGGTCCATATGCTGCCAAAAAAAATAAAAATGATAATTTATTCAACAATTATATCAAAAAAGGACAATTAGGGACAATTTCACGTAAAATTAAAACCAATGTATATGTCTGTGGGTAGAAAATAAGGTGAAATAATAAAACTGAAATTTTCTACAGCATCTCCAAGACCTAGAAAATGGTTATTTCTTGGTAGACTTATATTACTCCTATAACATTAAAAGTACATTTGTTTTATGAGATTCAGATTGACAAATTGCTCCTCATTTAATAATTATTGACTTTTTGTTAAGATTAATAGATATGTATACAAAATGACTTATATATATACAATATAATTTTCGACAAAGAGCATTCAATTGAACCATTTATCAGTTTCTGCCCCGGCCCAGTCCTCTCCCTAGTATAAACGAATAAATATATCCCTATCTAGTAAAAATATCCATCTCAGAAGAAATAAGAAGAAAAAAAAAGAGGGTAAAAAACCTTAACATCTAAATATGATTTATTTGGCCAGTATTCATTATTAATCACAAGAAGAAATTAACTACAGAAGCATCCTTCTTCAACTTAAACTCTAAATCATTGGAGAATTCTCCAGTGGAGTCAAGTTCAAATCCAAACACAAAACTCTTGGACTCTTTAATTTCTTCACAACATGAGGAACTTGAATATTATTTCCATTCATCATACCTCTATGCCTTCTCATATGTCCACCTAAAGCTTGTCCTATAGGAAACTCAAGCCCACAAATGGAACACTCATATGTTTTTGGTTTAGGAGGAGAAATTGGCAAATGAAAGTTTAATTCTCCCATTAATCTTGGTTTCTTGTGACTTGCTCGGTGACCACCAAGTGCTTGAAACGAAGAAAACTGTCTATTACAAGTTTTGCACTCGAAAACACGACTAGGAGAATTGTTTATGATCGTGTCAAAATGATTTTCTTGCTGTGAAAATAGCATCAAATAATTCGCCATGGTTTTAAATTCACCTTTTCTTTCTCTCTTTATTGGTAGAACCACCATGATTTCACGTAATGTTTTTTTTTTTGTTATTGAATCTTGGATTTGAAAAGGGAGAGTTTGGTTTAATTGGTTTTGGTTGGAGAAGAAAGAATAAATAAGGATCTCATGGGGTAAGTTATTTATAAGGTTTATTAGTTGGATACTTTGAAGTAGTTGACTTTTTTTTGTTGTTACGACCAAATTGGACAGATTTAATTTCTTGTGGGATAAGTAAGATATATTTTGTTTGGACTAATTAGCTTAGAGTTTAACTTATATACTCATGTTTTAAAATTAGATTTGAATCCTAAAATGAAAAATCTTCTATTAAAACACATAACTAGGAAAAAGCTCTACCTTGCAGCCATTAAACTTTGAGAGAAAGCAAAATTTCAAAGCCAATGAATCCTAAAATAAAAATTAAAAAAGTTCAACTTAAAGATATAATGAAGCAAATTTTTTACCTTGAGTACTGCCGCTGCTACTATGCCGTAAGAGAGATGAGACATAGTCTCTTAATTTTTTTTTTTAATTTTAGATTTCCTTAATTGTCTTCTAGCTAAATATTTTAAATTAGGAAAGATATACACTTTTAATGTTGTCTGTTTTATAATTTGTTCTAGAGAAGCTTGTGGAACTCATAAATTCACTTGTCAAGTAATAAATTGTCTCGCATAAATAATGTTTGTTATGCGATTCATAACGTAAAATTTCTCCTTTTATGACAATTAATTATAATTAAGCGACCTGATAATATAAAAAAGAAATTTATAATACGAGTGTACGTATAGAAGTTAATTAAACAAAATGATTGTGGGAGTAATAGCTATGATCGATAAAATCAAGAACTGTTCTAAAAGTGTGACCAAGTTGTAGCAGTAAACTTTGAATGGAAGAGTTATGGCATCATGTATATGTCACACCTCTGCATTAATTAGCTGCAAAGTTAATTGATAAATACAACCAAAAAGAAAATTTAGACCCACGATATGGTAATTATAATAATAATGTAATAATAAAACGAATTTATCTTCTTTTCTTTTTTTTTTTGTCTGAAATGGATGTGTGTATGTAGATGGAAGTGGGTGCAAAAGGATAGAAAATTTGCTAATTAATTTGAATAATTGGTGTCTTTTGGGGAAATTTAAAATGTGAATTTGGTGAGCCACCAATTGGAATAGGCAACTTGTTTGTATGACTTCTCGTAAATACTACAAGTATATCTTTTTTCTAGAACTAATAATTCCTCATATTATATCGTTGCTGCTACTAGTACATTTAGAAATGGAGCTTTGGAGTAACTGGTAAAGTTATTGTCATGTGACCAGAAGGTCATAAGTTCAGACGTGAAAATAGCCTCCGGCAGAAATGTAAGGTAAGACTGTGTACAACAGACTCTTGTGGTCCGGCCCTTCCCCAGTCCCCTCACATAATGGGAGCTTAGTGCACCGGGCTATTTTTTTTTTTGCTGCTAGTACAATTCTTTTGATTTTTGAATGTATTGACTCCATGTGAACATAATGGATATACTAGTCTTTCTAGTTTGTTTTTCAATTACATGATTCATAATTAAAGATTGTTGATAATGTATTCGTTATCTTACTATAATACCACTAATGAGTATTATGGTTATATGATTGAAGTTCCTCCATCGATCTTTTAATCGAAAATTATATTGAGTTCGCGGCTATTGACGGCGAGGCCGAACATACTTGGGAAATAATGGATGATAAAATTGAAAGAATATAATCCCTTGATTATTTTTATTAATGAAAGAGTATAATTTATAATTTTCATAATAGGAAAATCCTATTCCTATTCTACTCCCAAAACCTCATTCTACTTATACAATAATTATACAATTATGGTAAGTGTACAATTCTAACTTAACTACAACAAAACATCACCTAAAATAGACCACCAAACCGTGATATACACGGTATGTATACACCGGGCATATCACGGGTTTAACAACCCATATTTGCCTATTCAGCCCGTGATATACATGGTATATATACCGTGTATATCACGAGTGTTTATCACACCTCCGCAGTCATAGCGGACAATTTTCGTATACTGAGACTGTCCCTAAAATCTTCACACAAAACGGAGGGAAGACCCTTCGTAAAGATGTCTGCAATTTGATACCTGGAAGGGACATGTAAGACACGTTGTCCATGAGCTACCTTTTCGCGAACAAAATGGATATCCATCTCAATACGTTTAGTGCGTTGATGTTGGACTGGATTCCAGAAAGAAACTGCACTAAGGTGAGCCAGCCGCAACACCCAACTTGGGTTTAATATCAACTGGAGTGAAAGTATACTTGCACGAGGACATACCAGCTCACTCAATGATCTCAGCAGCATACTTCCTTTACGATAAGAACAACCCACATGTATGACGAGTGACAAATATCCCCAATAAATAACTCAAGGGCCCCAAGTTCTTCATAGCAAACTCAAAACTGAGTAGTGTCATGATAGACTTGCGTAAATCATCAGAAGAAGCTGTCAAAATAATATCATCCACATACAAGAGAATATATGCCAAGGAAGTACCACGATGATATATGAACAATGAATTATCAGACATGCTGTGTGAAAACTCAATAGATGAAACATAGTCTGCAAACCTCTTATACCAAGCCCGCGGGGCCTGCTTAAGCCCATACAAGAACTTCTTCAAATGCTGATGCATGATGAGGATATTGGGGTCACGAAAATCCAAGGGCTGATGCATATAAACGGTCTCTTTAAGATCACCATGTAAGAAAACATTCTTCACATCTAACTGATGAATGTGCTAAGCTTTCGAAAGAGCCAGACTGAGAACAATGCGAATGGTAGCCGGTTTGACCACTGGACTAAACGTCTCACTACAATCCACGCCAACCTGCTGAGTCTTACCATCACCTACAAGATGAGTCTTATGCCTCGCAAAAGAACCATCAGAATTATCCTTATGAGTAAAAATACTCATAGACTGAATAATATTAACACCAGAAGGACGGGGGGTACCAACTCCCACGTCTTATTTGCAATAAGAGCATCATATTCGTCGTTCATGACCAATTTCTAATTTGGGTCATTTAATGCAGACACTGAGTTACGGGGTAAGGGGATTTAAGAACATTAGCATTTAGATTAAAATGTCTCTTTGGTTTAAAAATACACATTGACTACGAGTGACCGGTCTGTGACTCGGGGGAGAATTGGGTGAATTTTGGGAAAAAGACGGAAGGGTGACAGACTGGCCAACAGGCAGTGGGCCTGCTGTCCCAATACGGGAAACAGTAACTGAAGCGGGAGTTGGCAAGGATTGGGCTGGGATGTTGGACTAGGCAGACGACCCACTGGACAGGCCTGAAGAGGTCGGGACAGACCTGAGAGTGGGCTGGGCCAGCATGTAGTGGGCCTGTTGGGGTAAGTGGCACGGGATTGGTCCCCGTCATCGAAAAAATTACACGAACTAGGCACGAGACTACTCACTTTAGCAAACGGAAATTGAATTTCATAAAAAATAACATGGCGACAAATTATGATTTTATTAGATGATAAATCAAAATATTTGTAACCACGATGATTAGAAGGATAACCCAAAAATACACAAGCGGTAGAACGGGCATGAAGTTTTTGAATTGTAGTTGATGGAAATAGTGGATAACATAGCACCCAAAGACCCTAAGATGTGAATACTAAGGAGCCTTATTATAGAGGATTCTAAGAGGGGACGAATATGTCAATCCTTTGGTAGGAAGTATGTTGAGGAGATAAGTAGCCATTTGTAGAGCATGATGCCAAAAGGAAGGGGGTACGGAAGCATGAACCAATAAAGTGCGGACAATATTATTAATGGTACGAATTTTGCGTTCGGCTTTCCCATTTTGTGAGGACATATGAGGACAAGAGAAACGAAAATTAATTCCATTAGTATCACAAAAATCCCGAAATAACCCATTATCATATTCTTTGCCATTATCACATTGAATATTTTTTATTTTTCGTTCGAACTGGGTACAGATGAATGCTCTAAATTTTTTAAAAGTGGAAAACACTTGAGATTTTTTCGCTAACGGAATAGTCCATAAAAAATTAGAATAATCATCCAAAAATAGAACATAATAACAATGGCCCAAAGAACTGAGAACAGGAGATGTCCATAAATTGCTATGAATAATGTCAAAAGGCATCAAAGTATGAGAAGTAGAGTCTACAAACGATCCCGGATGACCTAGACGTGCATGCCACAAGGAAGGAGCAAGAGCGTCAAAGGTGGATGCCAAGGTGTGGCTCGTGGAAGTGGAGGTAATTGGATAAAGCTCCCCCACACTATTGCATCTCATTAGAGGTGTCCCCGTCTTGAAATCTTTCACAGAAAACTCAAAAGGATAAAAAATAACTGACACCCAATTATCATTGGTAAATTTTTGGATTGAGACTAAATTTTTAATTAAGTGTGGGGCATGAAGAACATTTGCCGCCTCCGTTGTTTTGGTTTTGGCCGGAATAATCGGAGACGGATGGAGAATAGTTGGACACGGTCATCATTACGACAGAAGGAGCTCCAGTGGCCGCTTTCTTAGCCAAGCCTGCTTCTTCGAGTGCGAGCATGGAACGGGCCTGATAAAACTGCGGAAGAGGACTGCTCTGACGAAGAAGTGTACCGACGCCACTATAGGCCTCAGATAGGCCTGCAACCATTTGAAGGACAAGACGATCGTTGGTAACGGGCGCACTACATTCTCTAAGGATGTGATGCAGACCACATGTCGACTTATCACATATCATCGATATCCCATTCTCGATGATCATTAGTCAAAGCTATTTTAAGAGTTACATTATAATATTAATATCTCACTTTATTAATAACAACGTAACCTCTAGGGATGTATATTATAGAATATTATAAACAATCAACTAATAATTCAATAATTGCATATGCCAAAATATTAATCTCCATTAATAATAATACGAACGTGTATAAAGTACATTTATCCTAATACAGATTGTCTCTGAGACATATATATACTTTCAAATATATGGAGCTATATATGGATCCTCCATTATTGTACATGTAGTTGTTATATAGAGAGCTAAAATATTCAGTTTACTGATCTTGATTCTAGCTCGAAAAGACAGTTTAATGAATTCAGGATAATTATTTATATATATTAAGTGAATATTTTAATCTAAATATAAAGTTCTGATCGAAGTTATTGGGTTTTGTAAAAGTCATAACTGAATAACTATAGCCCATGTGTGTGTAATGAATATATTTGACCTCATAATCTGTTTAATGCCGCTCACAGATTTTTTACTTTGTTTTGACAATTAATATTGTAAACAAATACAGTAGTGTTAACCATTTTGGATTATGATGCTCTTATGGAGCCCTTCATGCATTTTTAATCATTTTGTTTGTTTTTACTTTGAATCAGCATTAGTATTTAATTGTGTAAAAATTTAAAATATATACTACTTGTCCGTACTTGTCATGTCCTTGCCGTACATATATGGATTACTATAATCTTTTCTCGAGTTTATATTTTAATGTAAAAGTCGTATATATTTTTCTACTTATTTGATAATAACTAGAAGGATTAGAATTGGAGTGAACACATATAGTCAACTATTATGATGCATTTGCTTGCGTGTAGTGATGTTGCTCTGCAGAATAGTCTAATTTTCCTTAGTTGGAGGTTTCTCATTAATGCAATATCTATGTATTTACAATTTACAAACTTAATTGAAGAAGGATCTCTACTTTACATAATTACATTAGAATAATAATTACAGAATATATGAAGAATATTAATATGTTTCAATAAATGAGGAAAATATATTCAAATCATTTTTCATATTCACACAATAACCACATATGATTCCCTGAACTGGTTCTATTCTTTCGACAAGAATGATTTGAAACCAAAACTGTCACTAAATGAAAACAGAAAAATTGCCAACCAAACACATCTAAGCCTCTTCATTTCTCATACTTGCGGAAGTAGTGTTTTCAGCCCTCAATTCCTAAACAATATGTTTCAATAAGCTAAAATGGACTTGAGGTATCTTGACAGGTTTCAATAAGCCTCTATTTGTTCTTCGCCGCTTTGGGTTTTGGGGCTTACTTCCTATCCCCAGTGGGAGTAGTGACTAGTGTTATAGGTCGTTGGGCGGCCGGAAGGTTGCCACAAGTTGTTGTGAGCCCCGCCTAGAGGGAGGCGCTAAGGGAAGGGCGTAGCGTTAAATCTGCCTCGCCTTGAAGACGTTTGGAACCCTTCTGTTGAGCACCAATTGGAAATCCAATCTGACTTCTAAAACGGAAGTGAGCACAGGTGAGAGGACTCCACTTTCCCGCATCCCTCTCCCCACGAGCAGAACACCAGAGATGCACCAGCCGCAGAAAGTAATTGAATCGGGGAAGTTGCGAGTTTTTGCTATCCCCAGACAGAACTTTTCCTTCTACGGCTGTCCGACGAGTGTGGTGGTGGTCACCGGTGCATCAACTACCAAGGCATTTTGATTATATCCGTCCTGTTTGGCATGCCTAATTTCCTCCAAGAGCAATTGTGACCGGGCCTTGTTGAAACTAGGGAAGGGATCGGCTTGTTGAATCATTATCGTAAGTGTGTCGTAGTCATCCTTTGGCAAACCATTTATTAGTTGCAAAACCATCTTCGTTTCTAAAACCGTTGTGCCCACATTAGTTAATTGATCTGCAACTAATTTCAATTGTTTGCAATAGTCGGACATATTCGCAAAGTTTTCAAGACAGGTGCTATTGAATTGTTCCTCCAAATAGACGGTACGAGTATGTTTGTTGTCTTGAAAGATTTCATCTAGTATTGTCCTTAGTTCATGAGCCGAAGCACCTGCCTTCATAATAGTATGAAGTAGATCCTTGAATACGGTGCCATATATCCATTGCTTGACGATAGCATCAAGTCGTTTCCACGTTGTGTTGTCAATGTCAGACAGACGGGGTATGGTGGTGTCGATGTGATCAAGAATGTTGTAGGCACAAGCACAAATTTGAAATAATTATACCCATGAAGAGTATTTTCCATCCTCTTGATCAAGAACCAAAGGGATAAAGTTGATATTTGTGATGGCGAAGGCTGGATGAAAGGGGTTGGTAGAGGAGGAGGGAGGAGGATGTCTGACGTCTTGTGTGGAGGAAGAGGAATCATGAGAACTCATGTTGCCGCCGGAAGTTTGGGAAGAGAGGGGAGGGGCGACGAAAATTCTTTAAGGTTTGGGGGGGTTAACGCCGGAAAGAGAGAAGGGGGTGGGGGTGGCGGCCGAAGAAAAAGAAAGAATTTTAGGGTGTTAGGGTTTTGACTCTTGATACCATGTAGAATAATGTAATTCTCCTTGGTTGGAGGCTTCTCATTAATGCAATATTTATAGGTGTTTATAATTTACAAACCTAATTGAAGAAAGATCTTTACTTTACATAATTACACTACAATAATAATTACAGAATATATGGAGAATATTAATATATTCTCTATCATGCTCTATATACATTTTCAAATAAATCTTCATTTCTTAATTATTGATCTCTTAATTCATAAATTGTGCATTTTATATTCTATAAGGAGCTTTTCATATGTTCGAAAGAGGTTATATACATTATCTAAGGAAACTTGAGAAATTATGTCGACATGTTGAAGACATGCATGATTAATTATTTTAATAATTAGTTAATTAAAAATATGTTATCTTTAATAGTTTAAGTTTTGAGTATAATTGCTTTTTTTTTACATCTCTATTAAAGATTTGATTGTTTCTTTACTTCTTTTATCTTGTTATATTGTTGCTATTATTTCCTATTCTTAGTGTTATCTTTGCATCTTTTCTTGAGCCGAGAGCCTATCGGAAACAACATCCCTACCTTCACAAGGTAGGGGTAAGGTTTGCGTACGCTCTACCCTCCCCAGTCCCCACCTGGTGAGATTATATACTGAGTTTGTTGTTGTTGTTGAATAATTTAAGTTTTGTCTAGACGATTAAATAGAGGGGGAACCAAGATTTTAACTTATGGGTTCTAGCATAGTGACATTAGGTGTCAGTAACCGAGTTCCATAATTTAATTTTTGTACTTATTTAGTAAATTTTTTAATATAAATGCAAGATTGAATTATAGCTAATGGGTTTGGTTGCGCAAATTCGTACGTCGACTTCTAGCTCCATCCCTGGATTCAAATTTCACCGTCACAAAAAATAAAAATATTATCAGATGTTTAACTAAAAATAAATCTAGCGCACATTTAAAAGACGTATTAAAGATATTATTACATAGTAGGGAATATATTGCTCTATGTGTGTCACCGTTAGGGTTTGCCCTGTATTTCCTACCTTATTTGAATTTTACCATAATTGTGTTTTACTCCAAAAATGATTTCTTGGTAGAAAAAAAATTCTTTATGGAAAATGACTCTACCATATATATCCTATTTCTTGGAGGAGAAGTTTGAACTTCTATAAATAGAGGATCTTTTCTTCTCATACACAACACAATAACATCCACAATGTAGTCATTAAAGAGTCTTGTTTATGACGAGATTTTCTCTCAATAGTTTTTAGGCTTTCTTTTTATATTAGTTTTTTATGTGTAGGTCAATTGACAAGATCATATGAAAGTATTATGCGTCTTTAATATACTTTTCTTTGTCTTATGATTTATCGTCGTTTAAGGTTTGCAATTATTAGCTTCCGTATGATGCCCTGTTATTTCGATCCCAACGTCCACAATCGTTTTCACAATGTATATTATTATTCAACTTGCTTGAATTTGAATGAACATTTTATAGCCAAAAGTTAGTTGGAAGAACGTATTTGTGTGATTTTTCATCAAATGACAAGTGCTTTGACTAATAATAGTGACAACATCAGAAGCAAATTAAAGTATATTGATCAAGTCGTCACTTAATGTGTACTTAGAAAAGAAAAAGTCATAGTCGTAGTTGTTATATGCTTAGAAATTACACAGGTTTGATCCTAATTACTAGAGTTGGTCAAATAAAAACAATATATACTTTTCAACTTTATTAATATTACTTTGGTTCTTCAAAGAAGCAACTTAGAAAAAATTATCTCTATTTAACCATTCCTATATGACACTGACCTGGATGCAACTTACAAGCATGCTAAGTTTTGATCGTCAGCGCGACAAAGACTTCTTTTTTTCTCTCTCGATTTAACTTAAATACATTAATTCGAAAGTTTTTACATTATCAGTAAATTTTAAACATATGGTAGCAGATATAATATTTTATTTTGAAGTTAATGATTCCGCTGTGAGTAGTTACATACAATTATCATCTACGTGATTGATAATATAAAAATTCTTTCATACTATAGTTTGGTAAAAAGTTTATCCACATCTCATTATATTAATATTGATTCAATTATTTTATCGCCTACTTTAATTTCACATTTCTACCTCACAACCCGACCCTTATCCCCTGCCACCTATAGATAGTTTATTAATTTTGGACAAGTTTCTTTTGAAGGAGATAGAATACCAAGTATAGCTCGCAACAACTTGTCCTTCTAAGACATATGATGATTCTTTCATGATCTGGAATTTTAATTTACCTACTAAAATACCATCTGTTTTTACCTAAAATTCCAGCATCACAATTTCATCTTTGTCTAAATATATATCTTCAAATACACTCTTTTTACTAAATTATAATTAATTAATTATTATTTAACCATGACAAATTTAATATTGTTTGGTATAAACACTAGATATTGCTAAGTTTTACCAGTATGTAAGAAAAATCCAAGGGGATTGCTAATTTCTTATACTGAACATTTTCTCCAAGACCTGGAAAATGCCTTATTCTTGGCAGATTTATTTCAAAGCTATTAATTGTGAAAAGCACATTCTCTACTTATTGTTTCAATTTGACATTAATGCTCCTCATTTAACGGTAGGATTTAATAATTATTGACTTTTTGTGAGGATCAAATAAAATAAGATGCGACTTTTTTTTATTGCAAATTAAGGTCATCCCTCGTCACCTTAATCTCACGTTTAGTATATAAATAAAGTAAAGTGACAAAAAACTTAATTTCTTGTGATATGAATTAATTACAAGCATTAAGAAGAAGTAAGAAGGATGATAAAAGAGTGGGAACCATAATTTTATTTGACTATCAGAATATTTTTTATACCCAATATTCAAATCTGATACTTTTGAACAAATTATATTTATCCCACCGTAACTCCGAAAGGTATATGACTTGCTACTAAACACAACATCAATCAGCTTGGAAGTCAAAGAAATGCCACCCATATCTAAATGTCAGTAATGTGAAAATTAAATCATAGAATATGGTCCTTTTCTATGGTAAACTAAACCCTCTTTGACTTGAAATCAAATGGTTAATGGACTAATGTACTTCAATATTTCCTCCTAAGGGTGGGGAATTATAACTACCACTGATTTTATGACAAGACACATCGTATACTTCAATGTTTCTCGATGATTATTACGTGTAAATTTTTGTCAATACATTAATGATGTTATACTTTACAAGTTATTACGATATAAAAGAAAAAAAAAGTCACATTCGATTGAGGATTTCCTTAGTTCCTCGCAATTCAAACAAGAAAAAGAAGAAAAAAGGGTAGCTACTAAATGTCTTTGAAGATTATTTTTGGTTCAAAACAAAAAGAGTGAATTTCTTTCTGAGTATAAATTCTATGTTGACCGTGTAAATAAAGAGTTATATCATCCGAATATTTAAAAGATAATTAACTGTGAGTAATTCTCTAAATAAATATTAATTATTGGTAAAGAAAAGGGGGAAGCAATCTTTTATAACAGGTCTAATATAAATTTGATCTTTTCTAGAATGTGATTAAACCTCGCACATAAAAAAATTGGCAAGATAAGGACTTTGAAAGTTGGAGGAGAAAAAGTATTAATTTCTTAGAAGAGTGTTGCAAAGTTTCAATTTGGTAGTTTTTGCTGATGGAGAAATTAAAGTGATCTAGAATCTCCTAATAATGAAACTGATATATATGCGAGTTGAATTGAGACAACAAATATAATCCTTTGTTGACCATTTTAGATATATTGGTCAATATGTATGCACTTACACCAAATCAAGTTAAATTACTATAGTTAAGTGATTTAATAGAGTAAACTTATAAATTAATTAATTATAATTAAGTGACAGTAAACTATTAACAAACGCATGATATGCATCTATCCTTCTGATGTAACATCGGATGCAAATATATTTTTACCAGATATATTCATGTGCCTTGTGGCGTTCGCTGGAAATATTATTTGACAAACTCATACATACATACATACATACATACATACATACATACATACATACATACATACATACATACATACATACATACATACATACATACATATACATATACATATACATACATACATACATACATACATACATACATACATACATACATACATACATACATACATACATACATATATATATATATATATAATTAAACAATTTGGAACTATATATATTTTAAAGTTTAATTTATATATATTGACAGTATAAAAAATATTTATACAATCGGGTCAATTACAAAATGCCAATGAAAAATTCTATTTATCAACATTGACTCGTGACCCGAAATAAATGGTAAATATCTATTATAATAGGTTAACATACACTGATCATATAAAAAGTTTATTACAATATCACTATATATAACTTAAATCCATAGGTTTATACTTGTGTTTACATTTATTCCCACTGAGAAGCTGGGCGAGGACTACTATTCCGTATCCATTGACATAGTGGGTATGCAAGTTCAAGAAACCAAATGAACTAGAATATGAGGACATTAAGGAAAATAGATTAACATAAATATCCATCCACATAGAATATGTAAATTGGCTGGAGACTGTAAATATTTTATGGCCAAGCGGCTATATATGTAACTTCCCCTTTTGGGAAATAAAAAGCCCAAAAGGAACAAACTAGTACAAGAAGGGAAATAAAAGCCCAAAAGGAAAATTGTTGTCCAAATGAAGAAAATTTGAAGCCCAAAAGAGACCTAATGACTGGCAAATGGCACACACCACATTTTAGAAGTTTGACAAAGAAAGGCAACACACATGTTGAAGTAGTGAGAAATTCTAGTTTCAGTGTATTTTCTCCTTTTCACAGATATATTATATATTCAGAGAAGATCTATTAATTTGACCACTATAACTAACGGGCGCCCGAGTGCACAAAGCAAGGTCCAGAGAAGGACCGCACCCTAAGGGGTGTAATGTAAGCAGTCTACCCTGACTCAAGGGTCAGTGGCAGATTACGCGAATCGGAGAAAACTTTACCATTACTAAAAAGCTCCTCTTCGGGCAGTATAACTAACATCATAAAATTCACAGTTGTTAATAGTTGGTGTCTTTTCACTACTTTCTCTTGACTCAAAACTAGATGGATCATAAACTGACTAATTTTGCCAGCTTTTGGAACTACAAAGAATTGTTGAGCAACCTAAGGGACATATTTAAGATGGCAGCTTGTTAGCTAAGTAGAGAGCAAGTTTCTCTCTTTGAACTGAAGCAGATTTATCAGTAGAATCACCAACTTGTTGTCCATAATCAGGATCATGATGATGAGTTACCGGCACTTCATCTTGAACTCCATCGTTTAAATCAATCAGAATGTTGTGCAGCAGGCAGCATACAAAAATAATCCTCGGTAACTTTTGTTTATCAGGCCTCCACATTACTCCTTGGATGATCTTCCATTTATCTTTTAACCTCGCCAACGCCCTCTGTGCAACCTTCCTCGTTGCAAAATGGCGCTTGTTGTAATCTGCTTGATAATCAGAAAGTCCCCGTCCTGTATAAGGAGTAAGAAGCCATGGCAAAAGGGGAAAACCCGAGTCACCAACAATGTATTCTCTTAAATCCGTGTCATTCGAGAGCTTAAGTTTCTTTCCGCTTAGCCTCTTTCCTTCTTCCGCGAGTTCGAAGAATCTCGAGCTTTTGAGCACCTCAGAGTCACTTAGACTTCCGGGCCACCCCGCTAAAATATCGATGAATCTCATATCGGGGTCCACAATCGCTTGCAAAATCATACTATGATTATTTTCCAAATCGGACCAGACTTTACTCGACGGATCGGATGTAGAGAGGCAAAACATGATATGTGTGGTGTCAACGGCACCACAACAATTCGGAAGGCCTCGGATATTTTCGAACTTCGACTTTATGTCTTCCATGTCTTCTTGATTTGAAGGCCAACGAATATGGTGAAGGCCTTTTTCTTCCATGGCTTCCACGAATCGCCAAGTTATCTGAGAGACGGTCGACTGGTGTATTCCGAGAGACTCACCAACAGCTGACAGTGAGTCGCCTGAACTCAACCTTCTCAAAGCAACAGCAACTCGGTCATCTAGAGACAAAAACTCACCGCTGAGATCAGTTATGTTGGTAGGTTTAGTCATCATTTTGTCCTTCACAAGCGAACAGATGTAGTTAAATGTCTTCCTTGAAAGTTTGAATAGAGATTCAAATGTAACTGAATTTCCTTCCTGTACGGAAGTCGCTGAGAAGCAACAAAAAAAAGAGGGTCAAATTTCATGGCCACAAATTTACTCAAACATAAAGTTAGGCCTCTTTAACTGATGAATATTATCTCACACACAAAAAAATCCAGTGTTTCCTCAGACCTAGTACTAACGAGAAATGGAACTTGCAAGAAAAAGGTTTTAGTTGTAGGCTTTAGTTTTGAAACTGTTTTATCAACAATGCCGACAATTCTCTTTCAATCATGTTCAATCTATCTTTCGATATCATCTATTAAAAGCGCAGAAGCTCAGGAGATATGGTTCTACATAACTAGGGCTGGCAAAATGGTAAAAAGAAAAAAAGTAACCATCCAATCCGACCCATTAGACATGGGTTGGGATATGGTTCTACATAACTAGGGCTGGCAAAATGGTAAAAAGAAAAAAGTAACCATCCAATCCGACCCATTAGACATGGGTTGGATAACTGACTTTTTGAAAAAGGATCAAATATGGATATTAAAAATGGATATCCCAATGGATAATATGAATGGATAATCAAATACCTATTTGTCTGGTTGTTATTTTTCATGAGTTCTAGCTGAGCCTAGGCTTATTTTGGTTCTTAGCTTGTGTTCTCACCTGGCTATTCCTAGATATCCATATTATCTGTCGGTTAACCCATTTTTTTATCCATGTTAAATATGGGCAGATCGAATATTTTATCTGTTTTTGTTTAACTCATTTTTGACCCGTCATATCCGATCCAACCCGCCCGTTTTCCACTCCTATGAATAACCATCATTTCATGAATACTTGAAAATGACTTGAAGCACTTTTCTATCGGTTTATCTAGTCTCTCCCTAAACACTTGCATGTTTTCTCAATTGCATTCTTCGGATAAACTAGGCAAATCCACTTATCACTTTAGCTCATAAAGCTAGATCAGAACAGTTAAAAGAAAGCACTACTTCATTAAGCTACGCTGCAACAGTCTTAAACACAGCTTAAAATTAGCTCCATTTGCTTAGCCTTAATACCCAAAGTCTTCCCTCGAAATTTTCATCCCAATAGCTGAACCAAACAATCCTTATAGAGTTCTAGTCAGTGCTAATATTAATGAAAAAAATTGGCAGCTGACTAGAACGGTAAAAGAATCGCTTGGTTCAGCTATCGGGGTGAAATTTTCCAAAGAAGAGTTAAGGCAAAGAAAAGGAAGCTGCCTATATCAATTATCCGCCTAAAATTCACCAATGCCAGTGAGGTTGAACCCTTTAATGTGTCAACCTTTGTGCGCATGAATTCCAACTAATTCCTTGAAAGTCTTAGAGTTGTTATTGTATGGCCTTCCTTATTGTTCCATCCTTTAGTTACCTGCCTTTTGTCTCTTTTTAATTTCTCATCCCTAGTAACTCTGTACTATCTTCTTCACAAATCTTCACTCATCAACAGCTATCATTGTTATCAAAGACCATAAAACTATTACAGGTTCTTCAAAAGCACAGTCTAGCAGAAATATCTCGAGCAAGCACATAAATAAAAAACAGAAAGGCATCTGCTTGGAAGCTCAGTGTCAAGCTTATTCAGCTTTTACGAAGAGCTAGAGCATAGCATCCAAGACTGTGATCTAGTTGTGAATGAAGTGCATAAAAACATATGGGAGACCAGAGTTCCGATCACGGCTAGACAAAAAATGCTAGATAATTTCTTCTCATCTGCCTAATAAACCTTAGTGGGCAGAGTTACCTGGTACCTGCGCTGGTGGAAGATAACAGATACCTAGTGGAATAATTGAGAGGTGCACATGTTGGCCTCGATACCATTGTTATAAATAATAAGAAAAAGGAAAAGGGTTCAAATTTGCCCCTATACTATCTGAAATTGACCTACTTATCCCTTTGTTCTACTTTGGGTCTAATCTTACCTATCTGTTAGGGAAAAAACTCTTCTTTGCTCTTGACCTTTAAAGGAGCTCCAACTGAAGTATAATGGAGGTAGTTTTTCCTTCTTTTTTCTCGATGACCGAGACAAACGTTCGAAGCCAACTCTTGGGCCAACGGCTACCTTCAAAACTCGAGGATGATGGACCCCCTCTACCTTTCTGCACTCAAATACTCGACTTAGTTCGCTTGGCGCAGTACTCGAATTTGTGATCTAAGAAACAAATCCCTCAACCTTTGCCAATTGAAATAAGCCTTGGGGGCTAAGGAGGGTAGTTTTAAACCATAGCAAAAGTATAGGGGCAAATTTAGACCTTTTTTCCCTGAAGTATTTTGACATGTGGAGTGCACCTAGTTCATGCTGGAGCTCCACTAATTGCAATAATAAATACAAGACTATTTGCTAACGGCAAGGGTATGAATTGTCCCAGAGTAATGGAGGGTAAAATCGAACAATGTTGGATAGTACTGGAGCAAATTTAGACCTTTCCCAGAAAAAAAAAAAAGGAGATAGAGTGATAGACCATAGAAGTGGAGGGGCTAAAACAAAAGAAAGCACTTCCGAATTATTATTGCTCACAAGGAGATAGAAAAAGAGAGAGCAGCACAATACTTCAAACATATCACTAAGCATAGCTTCTGAGTTCAAACTTTTGATACAGCGAAGCATACACTTGCACCATTCTGTAGAAGAGATCATTTCCTAATAAATTTAAATAATATCATTCAATATACAGAACATCACCAGCACTCTACTCATTTGTAAAGCCTGAAGTTACACAGTTTGATCTTTACCTAAGCATTGACACCAGGCCCCAGAATATGTACCCTTTATATGTTCCCTCATTTTGATCTTCTTGAAATTTTTCCCTTCCTCTTTCAAGGAAAACAGAACTATTTACATTCTTAGAGCATCTTGTTTTTTCTAAAAAGGCATACTTAGAGCTGCTCATGTGAGTAGAATGACTAAATAATTCTACATTTTGGTTTTGGGATATGATGCAGTCTTTTCTTCAAAAGCCCGAATAACAAATAACAACAGAGAATAAGCTTAAGATAAGCTCCACCAAATTCTAGGAAAGCTAAACAATTGGAAGGACTGCAAAGTTATTTGGAGTTTAGTGAATTGTACTAATGGAAAAAGATGAAAGTTAAACTCAACAGCAACCATCCATTTGTCCAGAACTCTCAACTATGCTGACTCTGAGCACCCTATCATGTTAATCTGTACAGTTGATTAATAAGTATGCCATTGGGAAAAAAGTTAGACTCACATAATCAAGCAAACATGACTTCGATCTTTTTGACAAGCTATTTACAAACGATAAACTTCAGTTCCTTTGCTTTTGTTTTTCGTTGCTTCAAGTTCCTCCCTTATGGAGGCTGACCTCGTCAACAAAGTATTCGTAGTGTCACAGATAAATTCAGAGTTCAGGAACCAAAATTTTCATCACCTCATCTTTAACCAATCAAAAAAATTCCATGTGTCTATATTACAACGAAAAAAATAGGAAAAAAGATACTCATGCACTTAAGAAACTTTAAGAAATGCAGCAAATAAAAAAAAGTTGGAACAAGCCCAACATCCAACACTCTATTGCATACCAAAATAAGTAAATAAGTATATCCTTTATGGTAGTTTTAAGCTTTTAGATGAAGGATCACAACGGAGAGATCTTAGCTTCAAGTTTAGAGGCGTATTTAGCATATAATCAGTGGATTCAACTGAACGCAATGTCTTTGAACCCATAATTTCAGCAAATATTTCATTTTGAACCAATAATTTGAAGAAAAAAAATATAATAGGTTCAATGGTAAGACCTAAATATTGAACCCATCATATTTAAATCTCGTATCTATCTATCTTCGAGTTTCACTTCCACCACTCAAATAACATATATTTTCACGTGTTTAACCGAAGAAAATAACCCGTTTCGCACGTAAGGGGACGTTTGTGGACCTAAATAAATAAAGAAAAAGTATCCCTTTCCTGACATCATTGGCGAAGCCACCCTTGTTCAAGGGGTATCATTGAAAAAATACACTTGTAGATAGGTTAAAAAATTTATGTATATATATTATATGTTGAATCTCTTTGGCTTCGTACGTGTTTATTTCTTTATATTTTGACTCTTCTTAGTGAAAATTCCGACTCTAACACTGCCTGACATGAGACGGTCACACATTCCAACACACCTCATTTTTGCATTTTTTTTATCGGATAAATGAGAGATTCAAAACTAGTTATTCAAAACGATAAGGTCTCAGGTTCAAATCCCAACGGAGTCAAAAACACTAAGTGGTTTGTTTCATTTGTTCAAGCCTTAAGTGGACAGAATTACTCTATCCAAACCTTAGTAGACAGAGTTAACCAATATCTGGGTTGTTGGGATATGGCACCTACCCTGTAAAATTAGTCTTTAAGACTGGACTAGACACCACGTTTATCAAAAAAAAAAAAAAAAAAACTCAAAGTTGACCCAATTTCCACTAAGAGACGACAAAAATCCAAAACAAACACAACCCACAACAAACATAACAAAAATGCAGCATTAAAACATAAACATGAAGCAAAAAAACACAAATTAAGAAAGTACATGCACAAGAAATCTAAAGTTTTATTACCAGAAATTCTTTTGGAGAAGTCGACCCACCAATCTGAAGGACAAAGTAGAGATAACGAAGAATGTAAAGGGGTATATTGGTCAGCATATTTCTCTACCTTCTTCTTCCTCTTTAACCCCCTTATAGGTCCCATTGAAAAACTCAAACCCACTTGATTCAAAGCCAAAAAAAATTAGAAAAATCTCTACAGAACTGTAAACTCAAAAAGAAAAGAATTTGAGAAAATGGGCATGGTTAAATGAAGGAATATTAAGAGATGGTGCTATTTTTGGAAAGTTATATATGAAGAAAAGGATTAAGAAGAAGAAGACGCTGATATAGAGTCGTAGAGAGCAATGTATTGGAGAAGAGAAAGAGGAGGAGACTAAAAGGGGCCAATTGTTAAATTTTGTTTTTGGTTTCTTAAAGAAGCATGCAAGTAATATATAGTACCTAACTTTTTTTCAAAAAAAAAAAAGGACACTATAAGGTAAAATAAAAGACACTAATGGTGTAGTTTAACTTAAGACATAAATGGTCAAAATACATATGAACTATTATTTTTTGTGAGTTTTCTATTTAAATTATCAGGTGTATATATTTTATATCATCAACTTTTTATCAAAACATATCTCTGACTAGTATCTAATGGTTCGTGGTGTACACTCTCTATTCTTGTTTAAAAATAGTGACAAATAACACTCCACATGGATAATTAAAGGATTAACTAAAGAAATATTAAAATTAGTTAAGAGACTACCTCTATCCCAATTTAAGTGGCTTAGTTTGACTAAATACAAAAGTTTAAAAAATAATTTTTTTTTGAATCTTGTGGTTCTAATTTTAAGATGTGTGTAATATAATAAAATATCCTTCAAATCTTGTGGTTATAAACTTGCCATATAGTATGTTTGAAGTGTCAACTTACTAAATATTGAAAAAGACGCTCTTTTTAGGATAGAGCAAAAAAAGAAGAAGTAAGACACTTAAAATGAGAAAGAGGGAGTAATAGTAAAAAACACACCCGATATATCATTTTTTGCGAGTTTCATATCTAAAGTATTAAGTGTTTGTGTTACATTCCTGAACTATCACCAACTATTTATCAGAACACATCTCGAAATTAATGACTCAACTGCCATGTTGATGAAATTTTATGGATAAATTAAATTGTCACGCGCATTTCGGTGATTGTATTCATATACTTTATCTGGTCAGCTTTGAGCTGTGATTTGATAAACAATTGGTGATAATTCAACTATAAACGCAAACACATGATAATTTAGATAAAAAAAACTCAAAAATAATATTTTAGGTGTCATTTTAACCATTATCTCATTAAAAAGAGCACTTATATATGGAAAAATAAAAATAAAAAGATACTAATGGTGAAGTTTAACTTTATATACACTTTCTTTGTTTCTTACCTGGCTTCTGATACTTACATTAGAGTCTTCATTAAAATTTATATCACAATGAAAACGCTTTTCGTCTGAATTTTTCTGTACTTAATAGTTTGAACCTTTAACCTCTTGTCAAATATGACAAATAACTTCTATATAATGACAAACATCATAAATCGTGTAAAAATAAGATTACTTAAAAGTAAATTACGAGGATTTATCTATAATTTAAAAAATATTTTGCACATGTGTTGCACGTGTATGTCAAGTCTTATAGTATACGGTGTAGTAAAATAATATTAGTATTATTAAAATAAAGCTTTAATAAATAGTTATCATGAAATAACAAAATATAAATTTTTGTGAATGATCAATGTGTATCGTGTTATGATAAACTATTTGTTATCTCATTAAAAATGACACTTATATATGGAGAAATAAAAATAATAAGATATTGATGGTGAAGTTTAAATTTTATATACACTTTTTTGGTCTTTTACTTGGCGTTATAATACTTTTATTGGAGTCTCGAGTACTTCAAACTTATGTAGGGAAAATGCTTTCTGTTTTAATTTTTCTATACTTATAATTCGAAGTTTCGAACCATTAACTTCTTATTAAATGTGGCAGATAACTTTTATATATTGATCACAAACATTGATCACTTTTTTTGCGAGTTTTCTTCCGGAACCATCATCTGCATTCATTTTTAACATGGACTATCAACAATTATTTATCAAAACAACTTTGAAATTAATGAGTCAGCTGACATTTGGACGGAGTTTTATGGACAAATTAAATTATCACGCGCCTTTTAACGATTATATTTAAACACTTGATCTAGTCAGCTTTGAGATGTATTTTGATAAATAATTAGTGATAGTTCATGTAGAAAACACAAACACATGACAATTCATGTATTAAATTCACAAAAAAATAATAATACTCCAGGTGTTTTTTTTATTGCACGTGTATGTCAAGTTTTGTAGCATATGATATAGTAAAATAATGTTAATGTTATTGAAATAAAGCAAGCTTTAATAAATCATTACCATGAAAAAACTGTTGGGAGTTTTGCTCTATGGTACTTTATAAAGCAGAGTACGGGAAGTATTTAACTATTACAAGTATTCGAAAGGATAAACAAAGATTTCAATAATTCAACATGGAATCGAAATTACAATCGTTACATAAGTAAAAGACGGAAAAATGTAAATTGTTTTTGCTGAGTCGAGTGTAGCACTCTGTCCTTAAGACAATATTGCCCCGTATGTATCCTTTATACGTCCTGGACAATTTGTCTCCCAAGATAAAACAAACAATGGAACCCTTGAGCAAAGGAAACTCAAGAGCTACCGTGAAGAATATTGAGTAACAAAATGATGCTTGGAAGTTGTAGGAAGAAGAAATTTCTGCTTGTGTATTTTCGTGTGTTGCCTCTCTCTGTTTCGTTAGCTTCTTGTTAGTGCTCAACAATGGTGTAATGGGGTGTTTATATAGGAGAGGGAGGGGCTGTTTTCGCTGAAACTCGCCTCCATAATAGCCAAATAATGGCCATTATGGAGGTAGTAAAGACACCAACATAAATGGTGAAAGACCAACGGATTTGGCCATTATAGGAGGAGTAATTCAGCCAAAATAAATGGCTGAATTGAGTGCTTGGCTTTTTCTGTCTTGACCGTCGAAATTCGAATTTCGGGGACCAAACTCGTACATCTTGAAACTTCGGGGACCAAATCGCACATCCGAAAGAATTATGGTCCAAGCTGTATATCCGAACTCGGGATCAAAGCGTACTTCGGCAAAGTTTTCGGCCCAAAAAGATAATATCAGACGCCCACCACCCCACAAACCGTGACACCGTGACTGTGACTGTGACATGTGACCCGTGAACCCGTGAACTCGGAACCCGGAACCCGGAACTCAGAACCGGAACTCGGAACCGGAACCGGAACCGGAACCGGACCGGACGGGCGGGCGGCGGCGGCGCGCGTGTGGTCTTTCCTCGAACCGAAGCACATCTAGGTCCTCCCTCCTTTAAACACATGGGATACCCCTTGGGGTCCCAAACCCCAAACCAATTTCGAATCTTATATACACAACAATTCTTTCTTCCTCTACCGATGAGGGATAATTACACACAATACCACACTTTCCATGTTTCAAACACCTTACTTCGTGAACCAATATCTCTTTCATTTCTCAATGAAATTTGACGATTCTTGGCCCTACGGTTATCTACGTACTTAGTAGATCATGCATGTGTGAAGAACCGGATTCTCCAACATACGTTACACTAGTGTTTAAGCCGTTAAAGTTGGTCGGTCGCAACTCCCGCCAAAGGCAAATTTCCAACAATCCCCTCTTGAAAGAGATTTTGGCGCACTCACATGGTGTCTTTTCATTTCCAAAGAATATTTCGGCGGACCGATGTTGCATAAGGAGAGGTAGCCTCGGCTTTGAACCTTCCATAGTTGAATACCATCGGACTTACTTACCGCGCGGTGAACGTGATGTCTTGAACCGTCGTTGTTTAGTGTAAGCCAAGACAACGGTACCAACACAACAAATTCCCTTACTCTCTTCTTCGTAATGTTTTGTCCGTTTTGGCCATGGACAACGTCTTGGATTCTTAAGTGCGTTCAATTTGAGGCGGCCCATCCTCGCACTTAAATAGGTGGTCTCCTACAAGGTATCCCGCTATACCCCACTTCACAAGTGTTAGGAACCATTAAAAGTTTCCCAAAGACCTAACCTCAACTCGTTGAGGATCATTACAGTTTTGAAAACTTAACCTTTACCCATACCGCAGATAGCACTTAACGTCTATCGCGGAACGGCTTTGGATTTGGTGTTTCTTTTCGTAAATCACTATCCGAAGTGCTCATGCTTTCGACCGAAGCGATCAATCGAACCTTTACAACTTAGTTTTCCCATTGAACCAAATTACCGGGATCTCCGGTTCGTAAGGTGGGTTTCCTTTGTATTGGTCCGTATATTTTGGGTTTTAAGCCCATTCCCCTAGACAGCGAGAACACTTGATCTCCGGGTAGTCCCTTAGTTAGTAAATAAGGAAGTGACACCCGTGATGATCAAGCGCCATACGGTCTTAAGTCTCCGACGGATCGTGACAGATATGTCCGTACGCCGTCATCCGTGTCCTTCCTAAAGCCGATCGGCTAGCCACGAGTGTATAACCGCCGAAGGCATGGGTTTCTCCCAATAAGGGACGTCCTCTAATGAGTCGTGAAGTTACTCAACTTCTTTCATGCTTTGTATAAAGCGATAAACTCCGATACCATCATGAATCGGTCGATGCAAGTTTGCTTAGAGGATTTTCCAAGAACCACCATACACATTTACTTGTGGCTTTGGTGTTCTTCGATCCGATGTCCGATTTGCATCACCGTGTTCTCTCGAACCGTTGGACATCCGAATACTATAATCCGTAGATAAGCGAATAATTCGAGATATCGTCATATCCGACTTAACGCCTTCTATTGATCATGTATTAAGATCATCGGTGAACCTTAGTTCAATCGATTTGTTTGTTGGACGATACCGTGTCGGTTGTAGTGTGTACAATACATTGAACTACACGTGACCGAGCATATCGCTCCTTGTCTATGGGTGCACCATGATTCCAATCGGTTCTATGATTCATATCTATTGGTGGCTTCAACGAGACCGTCAACTATCGACCGTCCGTTAGATGTCTTAGAAATCCAATTCCTAAGATGTCATCTCTGTGATACTCATATCTTTCATATCGAGACTTTGTTTCAATATGATTTTCACTCTAAGACCGTTGGTTTTCCAACCGTTGGCTTTCTAACTTCGTGAGTCAATGTTTCGTGATCGATTCATTGTTTCGTTTTATCCGAGACTTTCAGACCAAAATGTTAACATTTCAGGGACCAAAATGAAAGTTCAGGAAGAAGCCCAACAGTTCAAAGAACCAATTTCGATCCTCTTCTTCCAACTCTCCAGTTTGGAAGGCTATTTCAACACCCATGCCATGTAAGATTACAATGGCCCCGGATGTGAAGCTACTCACGCAGGGGAGCACTTTTTACAACCCAAAGGTTCTTTTTCCGGAGGAAGATCAACCATTACACACGTATGGTTCCATATGATGGAATCTATTTCTCTCTTTAGCTTCTTTCCAAAGCGGTGCTTTTGGAGATGACAATTCTTTGTCAATTGTCCATGGTTCGCTCTCAACCATACAAGCTAGAAGGATCGGAACAAGTCTTTGTCCCCTCTTTGCTCGCCTTGGTTCAACATCTAGAATCCCCGAGTTCTCGCAGATCGGAATATTAAGTTCCGGATAGACAAAGCAACTTTCGAGTCATGAAGATACGGAACGTCTAGTTCCGGACAGTCAGGCCCTCGCGGGTTCTTGTTAACCTTGAGCAATTACAACTTTTTCCTTTTCCAAGGAAAGTTATCTCCAAAGAATTCAAGATTCTTTGACGCCAAGAGGCGATCAACACTATCGTTATTTGCAGATCCAGTGGATATGCAATCTACAGTCTTAGGTCGAACTTGACCTGTTTCGGTAGCCCATCTTTTACCAAGCTACCCCTCATAATTTGGGCGTACGACTTTGCGCTTGGCTAACACCGTTGGACTGAAGTGAGAAATGAACAGTCGTTTAATGAACGATGCTTCACATTCTCCCCCTCTATTGCTATGAATTTTGCAATCCATAGGCATAGTTGATTTTCAACTTCAGCTTTGTAGCGCTTATCCGCTTCAACAACTTCATCTTTGCTTTTCAACAAACAAAGGATTCCATACGTTGTACCATCATCAATGAAGATCACAACGTACTTGTCTCCCCCCTCTATTTTGTATAAACTTCAAATCACCCAATTAGGTGTGACTAAGTTCTAGAGGAGCGGTGCTTCTTTCGCTATTCCCTTGACGGAATTTGGAAAGGTGATTTTGCCTCTTCATCTACCTCACATTTATTTTGAGGGTTTATGTCGACCGAAGGCAACAATCTCAACATCGTTAGCTTTTGAATGACTTGCTATTTAACGTGTCTTAATCTATGATGGCATAGATGCACGGATTACAAATATATCATTCATTTGGCTACAAACGTCTTTGTACCATTCTTAGTTATTACGGACCTATTGGACTAGTCTCAAACTAGCTTGACCAACAGCGTCCCTTAAACCAAGTTAGGAATATTTATCACCTCATCTTAGAGTGATCACAATCCATGAAGTCCTATTGAGGACAACCTCTCCAACCCCTTCTACTTTAGAGGTGGCGTTGCTTCACATGAACAACCTCTTGCCCGTGGTTAGGGCATAACCGGATCATATGTGATCTAGATACTCTGGCCCACTCTAGTTTCTTTGGCGATCGAGTGTCCAATTTCTTTACTGCCTTTATTTAGGCCTTCAGATCATTTAGGACCTGGAAACTCTGGCCCACCTTACTAGGTGTCCATTACTTTTCCTATGAAATGAATTCTGGCACCACTCCAGTCGCCCGGAGGCTTTCTATGACTGAGTGTCCAATATCATCATATCAAAGGAATTTTGGCCCACTCCAAGTCGCCCGGAGGCTTTGTATGACTGAGTGTCCAATATCATCCTATCAAAGGAATTTTGGCCCACTCCGGTCGCCGGAGGCTTTATGTGACCGAGTGTCCAATATCATCCTATGAAGGATCTTCTCGCCAAATAGTATGATTGGCTCAACGTCTTTAGCTTTTAGACTCCTTCCGTTAAGATTGGTGCCCAGAGATAATTCTTGGCGCTTACTTAAGAGTGGTAAGAGTTTTCGCACAGTTAGTGGATCTTTCTCCATTGTATGTGCGACATACTTTACACACTTTAGTAATTACACTTAAAAGAACGGATCTTCTTAAGTCGTTTACAAAATCCAATCTTTAAACGGAAAAGAAGATGAGATTAAACTTCTGATTTGTTAAAGCATAAGGAATATAAATTATTTTCATATTCCTCCTTACTTTAATCCATTTTTAATCAGACATAATTTAATCTTTATTCTTGACAAGTAAGAAAAACTACTTATCCCAATTTTGGATTCTGGCTCACTTCAGTCACTTCATCAGACTGAGTGTCCATTTCCTTCTCACCATTATTCGGATCCTTTGTCTGGGACAGATATAGGCCTCTCGCTACAAGATAGAATAACATCTTCAGTCTTCTCCTCTTGTCCCAGTTGACATCCTCAGGCTCTCGTGAGCGCTTGTTCCCACCAGTCTTGGTAGCGGTGACACCATGAACACGTTCATCATCATCACTCTCTTCTACCAGAAAACCATTTCCATATCCAGATTTGGTCACACAACTTTTGACCGACATCTTTCGAACACTAATAGTAATACTATACGAATATTGTCTTAAGTTGTTGGGAGTTTTGCTCTATGGTACTTTATAAAGCAGTACGGGAAGTATTTAACTATTACAAGTATTCGAAAGGATAAACAAAGATTTCAATAATTCAACATGGAATCTGAAATTACAATCGCTACATAAGTAAAAACTGAAAATTCCAGTTTTGTAGAAGACGGAAAAATGTAAATTGTTTTTGCTGAGTCGAGTGTAGCACTCTGTCCTTAAGACAATATTGCCCCATATGTATCCTTTATACGTTCTGGACAATTTGTCTCCCAAGATAAAACAGCAATGGAATCCTTGAGCAAAGGAAACTCAAGAGCTACCGTGAAGAATATTGAGTAACAAAATGATGCTTGGAAGTTGTAGGAAGAAGAAATTTCTGCTTGTGTATTTTCGTGTGTTGCCTCTACTGTTTCTGTTAGCTTCTTGTTATGGAGGTAGTAAAGTCACCAACATAAATGGTGAAAGACCAACGGATTTGGCCATTATAGGAGGAGTAATTCAGCCAAAATAAATGGCTGAATTGAGTGCTTGGCTTTTCTGTCTTGACCGTCGAAATTCTGAATTTCAGGGACCAAACTGTACATCTTGAAACTTCAGGGACCAAACTGCACATCTGAAAGAATTCTGGTCCAAACTGTATATATGAACTTCTGAGATCAAACTGTACTTCTGGCAAAGTTTTCTGGCCCAAAAAGATAATATCCCGTGACCCGGACGGGACGGGACGGGCGGGCGGCGGCGGCGCGCGTGTGGTCTTTCCTCGAACCGAAGCACATCTAGGTCCTCCCTCCTTTAAACACATGGGATACCCCTTGGGGGCCCAAACCCCAAACCAATTTCGAAACTTATATACACAACAATTCTTTCTTCCTCTACCGATGAGGGAGAATTACACACAATACCACACTTTCCATGCTTCAAACACCTTACTTCGTGAACCAATATCTCTTTCATTTCTCAATGAAATTTGACGATTCTTGGCCCTACGGTTATCTACGTACTTAGTAGATCATGCATGTGTGAAGAACCGGATTCTCCAACATACGTTACACTAGTGTTTAAGCCGTTAAAGTTGGTCGGTCGCAACTCCCGTCAAAGGCAAATTTCCAACAATAACAAAATATAAATTTTTGTGAATGGTTTTATCGTGTTATAGTCCAATATTTCCATTAAGAGACGAACCAAAATAAAAAACAAACACAACCACCAAACCAAACACAACAAAAATGCCACATTAAAACATAAACATGAAGCAAAAATCACAAATCAAGAAAGTACATGCACAAGAAATCTAAAGTTTATTACCAGAAATCCTTTTGGAGAAGTCGACCCACCAATCTGAAGGATAAAGTAGAGATAACGAAGAATGTAAAGGGGTATATTCGTCAACATCTTTCTCTACCTTCTTCTTCCTCTTTAACCCTCTTATAGGTCCCATTGAAACACTCAAACCCAGTTGATTCAAAGCCAAAAAAAATTTAAAAAAAAAAAATCTCTACAGAACTGTAAACTCAAAAAGAAAAGAATTTGAGAAAATGGGTATGGTTAAATGAAGGAATATTAAGAGATGGTGCTATTTTTGGAAAGTTATATAGATGAAGAAAAAGATTAAGAAGAAGAAAGTGACGCTGATATGGAGTCGTAGAGCAGTGTTGGAGAAGAGAAAGAGAAGGGACTAATTGTTAAATTTTGTTTTGGCTTTTTAAAGAAGCATGCAAGTAATATAATATACCTATGTTTAATTTTTTTTTAAAAAAAGAGATACTGGTCAAAATCAGGATTGGTGAAGTATTACTTTTTTTTTTTTTTGCTAGTTTTTTATCTGGTTTATTAGGTATTTGTATTTAATAAACTATTATTAACTATTTATCAAAATATACGTTGACTTATATTTGATAGTGCGTGGTGTACACTCTTCTTTCTATTCCAAATGGCATTTGACGCAAATAATTAAAGAAATTAATTAGAAAAAAATAAAAATTAGGAGATAATGGTCAAAAACATACCTGAAAATATCATTTTTTTGCGAGTTTCTTACCTGAATCATCAAGTGTTTGCGTTTTCTACCTGAATTATCATCAATTATTTATCAAAAACGCACATCGAATTTAATGAGTCAGTTGTCACGTGTATGAAATTTTGTGGACAAATTAAGTTATAACGTGTCTTTTGACGATTGTATTCAAACACTTGATCTGGTCAACTTTGAGATGTCTTTTGATAATAGTTAGTGATAGTTCAAGTATAAAAATAATTTAGATACAAAACTCGCAAAAAATAGTATTTCAGATGTGTTTTTGACCATTATCTCATAAAAATGACACTTATATATGAAAATAAATATACTAATGGTGCATTTTTTAACATATATACACATTTTTTGTTTCTTACCTGACGTCCGATACTTATATTGAAATCTTCATTAAAATTTATGTCACGAGAAAACGCTTGTTGTCGGAATTTTTTTATACTTAATAGTTTGAACCCTTAACCTCTTGTTAAATGTGACAATTAACTTCTATATAATGACAAACATAGTAAATCGTGTAAAAATGAGATTACTTAAAAGCAAATTACGAGAATTTATCAGTAATTTTTTTGAAATATTGAATGCATTGCACGTGTATGTCAAATCTTTATAGTATACGGTGTAGTAAATTAATGTTAGTATTAGTAAAATAAAGCCTTAATAAATATTATCATAAAATAACAAAATATATAATTTTTTGTGAATGATCAATGTGTGTCGTGTTATTGTAAACTATTTGTTATATCATTAAAAAATGACACTTGCATATGAAGAAGTGAAAATAATAAGATACTGATGGTGTAGTTTAACTTTTATATACACTTTTTTTGTCTTTTACTTGGCGTTTTGATACTTTTATTGGAGTTTCGATTACTTCCGACTTATGTTACGGTAAAAACGCTTTCTGATTGGATTTTTCTATATATACTTATAGTTCGAACCAATAACTTCTTATTAAATGTGGCAGATAATTTTGATTTATTGATCACAAACATTGAAAATTGTGCAAAAATGAAATTATAAATAAAAGTAAATAAAGAGGATATTTTTGTAATTGAAAAAAGTCTTATGTAATTAAGTAGGAAACTCGTAAAAATAGATATTTTAGATGTTTTTTTTTACCATTATCTCATTAAAATGTCATTATATATTAAAAAATAAAAATAAAAATAAAAAGATACTAATGATGCAGTTTAACTTCTATATACACTTTATTTGTTTCTTACATGGCGTCCGATACTTATATTAGAGTCTTCATTAAGATGTATGTCACAGAGAAAACGCTTGCCGTCTGGATTTTTCTATACTTAATAGTTCGAACCTTTAACCTCTTGTTAAATGTGACGGATAACTTCTATATAATGGCAAACATCATAAATCGTGCAAAAATGAGATTACTTACAAATAAATTACTAGGATTTAACTATAATTTAAAAAGAGTTTTGCACGTGCGTTGCACGTGTATGTCATGTCTTGTAGTATACGTGTGGTAAAATAATGTTAGTATTATTAAAATAAAGCTTTAATAAATAATTCTCATGAAATAACAAAATATGTGTATCGTGTTATGATAAACTATTTGTTATCTTATAAATGACACTTCTTACTACTCTAGTAATTACACCCGTAAAGAATGAATCTTGGGCCTAACTCAAGATACTAATAGTGTAGTTTAACTTTCATGTGTTTTTTACCATTATCTCGTTAAAATGACACTATATATGAAAAAATAAAAATGAAAAGATACTAATGGTGTAGTTTAACTTTTATATACGGTTTTCTATTATTTCTTACTTGGCGTCGATACTTATATCAGAGTCACGATTATTTCAGATTTATGTCACAGGAAAAACACTTTCCGTTTGAATTTTTCTAAGTATACTTATAATTTGAACCCTTAACCTCTTGGTAGACGTGATATATAACTTCTATATACTGACAACATTGTAAATCGTGCAGAAATGAGATTACAGAAAAGTTAAATACGAGGATATAACTATAATTAAAAAAGTGTATTTTAATTTGCTATAATAAGTTCAATTATATTGATAGTGTAAGATTTCTTCGAGTTATATATAAAATATATACAAATAATTTAATTGAACTCAATACGTAAAAGAGAATTGTGGTCCAGAACGCGTAAACTAAGCTTCCGTTTGGCCATAAATTTTAAAGTTGAAACTTGAAATTTGAAAGTTTAAGTTTTTAAAGTTGTGTTTGGACATGCATTTTACTTGCAAAAAAATTAAAGTTTTGTGGGTGAAAGTAAAAATTCACCAGTTTTTCAAACTTGAAAATATTTTAAACATAAATTTTTAAAATTTAATCCAAAATCAATACCAAAAGCTAGATAATAATTCTGACTTCGCCTCTGATAATCAAGAGGCAAACTGATTCATATTCACGTATCGTAAGAGCAAATATATAGGGAAGCGCTGACAAGGATATTTCTATACGATATTATTAGTTATGTGATATTCATATTCATTAGTTATGTGATATTATTTTCTTATGCGATCAATTGAATATTATTTTATTTATATATAATTTTATGTGTGGATTATTTTTATTTATGCAGCTAATCAAACGAACTTTTTAGCAAAGTATTTTTCTTACACGATTTAAATTACCGTCAAGTGTTCAGATTCTTAAATTAACCCCTCAAAGAAGAGTGTTTAGTTGTTTACTCTCTTGATCCCATCAAGAGAAAAACTGAAAATCATGTTTAGTTGTTGGCCAAATTTGAGAGTGAAGGACAAAGTGGGCTCACAAGTGTGGCTTCAATCTTGTCGAGCCCAACTTTTAGCCCTTCCATGTTTTTTGCTTTTTCATCTGAGAAAAAGACACAAATGATCATCAGGCCCAAACAATTGACAATAGATGACTCAAAAAGTTTAAAAGATATCTTTAGCATTTTTAAAATAATTTTATTTCGTAGACTTTTTTCAACTAATGTCAGCATATCATATGTATAGAAACTGTATCATTGTCGTATAGAATATGTATCCCTACAATATTTATTTAGAAAATATATTACTGTTGTATAATTTGTGTTTAATATATGTATAATCAATGTATATTTACTAATTATACACATATTATACATGTTTTGGATATTTCTTGAAGGCTTAATCAATATATACTTACTAATTATACACATATTATACATTTTTGGGGATATTTTTTGAAGAGTCAATATGATTTTTTTCGTCATATATTTGTTTCCTTTTTGTGGCAAACTTAGTCGCCACAAAATGTGTAGTTCTTGTCACAAAAAAATCTTTAGAAAATAGCATTATATACAAAGACTTTTAGTGGCGACTTTTCGATCTTTTGTGGTGACTTTAGTCGTCACAAAAAAAAATCTGATCTCTTCTAATGATTGGGCTGCTTAAGCGCTTGACAATAGTTTAGGTCGAAAGGTCAATTCGCTGTATTAAACCCAAACATGAGCCAAACAAAATTCTAATGGCGAGGTAGTGTCATTTTCCCTTTCATTTTTTTTTATCTCCTTTGAATAATAGTAATCAATCATCACATCTGTGAATGAAAACCTGCATGCTATATACGGGCATGAAATAGTTGTTGCTAGCACTTTAGAAGTAATTCAAAATTTAAATATATACTATTTGGATAAGACACAATATCCTATGAAAATATGTTACTAATTATTTAAAGGATACACATATATCCCTTGTGAAGATGTGTCAATTCATGTAGCCTATGGAATTAGTCTATATACGCGTGGGATGATACAATTATCAATAAAAAGGAAAAACGCACACACAAGTGAAGAATGTTGAAGAAGAAAAATAATACATCAAATGACAATTACAATAAAAACATTACTACAATTGATTCATAATGTAAGCTGTGTAAGCCATACCTAAAAATGCATCAAGGAATCTTCATCCTGAGATTGATAATATAAGGTATAAATCTACTTATAGTGTGAAAAAAGAACACTATAACCACAATATCATTTTTTTCACAAATACAATCTTCTTCTTTACCTTCCTTTTGGATTCATTAGCTGAGAGAAAACTCCAGATGAAGTTGTTACATCTGATTCTCCATCGCTAATGAAAGAAATAATCCCCTTTATTATTTTTATTGATTGAATAGATATATATACAAGTTACATCTTTCCATAATACTACAAATTCTTTTCCTATTCTACTTCTAAATCCTTATTCTACCATAATTCTAACTATACAATTATGGTAGGTGTATAACACTAATTAAGGTATCCTTTTTATTACAATATACTACAAATATATATACCATATATACACTATCCTAATATCACTTGGATATGTACAATCCGGCCGAGAGAGGCCCAATGGCCGAGAGGCCCAATTCGTGACCTTTGGGACGTACCATAACGCTTCATTAAATCCAGTGATATATATGTGATATACACTGATGTATATTCAGTGTATATTGCTTTGTTTAACACACCCCCGCAGTCATAGCGGGCGGTTTTCGAACGCTGAGACTGTCCCTAAAATCTAGAAAGAGAACCGCCGGTAGACCCTTTGTAAAGATGTACGCAATTTGATAACGAGACGGGACATGGCATACGCGAACTTGTCCCTTTGCAACCTTTTCACGGACAAAGTGAATGTCCATTTCGATATGCTTGGTGCGCGGTGTTGAATCGGGTTACCCGAAAGGTAGATGGCACTAATGTTATCGCAATACACCAAGGTTGCCTTCGAATGGGACAATGAAGCTCCAAAAGCAAATTACGTAGCCAACACGACTCGGAGACCACATTCGCTACCCTCGATATTCGCTCCGCACCGGAGCGTGATAGAGTTGCTTGACGTTTTGCCGACCATGAGACCAAGTTGTTGCCAAGGAACATACAAGAGCCGAGAAGTCGACCGTACGGTGTCGGGACAACCACCCCAATCAACATCCGTGTAAGAGACAAGTGTGGATGTAGAGGAAGGATACAAGTGCAACCCATAGTCGAGTGTTCCCCGAATATACCGAATGATGCGTTTCATGGCATTCATGTGCTCAACTCGGGATCATGCATGAATAAACACACCGCCGAACCGCATATGTAATATCCGGTCGGTAAAGGTGAGATACTCGGAGGGCCCCTGCAAGCTCGCGATAGCGGGTCGGGTCCTCGTATGGTGCACCCTATTTGTGGCACTTAGCTTTGGGTTTGCATCAAGCGGCGTGGAAGTGGACTTACGGGATGACATCCCGCCCTCTCTATGATCTCGGCAAAGATACTTCCGTTGAGACGAGAAACAAGCCCCCGAATGACGCTTGACGGCAATCCCCAAAAAATAACTCAACGGCCCTAAGTCCTTCATAGCAAATTCAGAACTGAGCATGACCATGATAGACTGGCGCAAAGCATTGGAGGAGGCCGTCAAGATGATATCATCCACATATAACAGAATATAGGCCAATGACGAACCACGGCGGTAGATGAACAAAGAATTATCTGACCTAATGTGAGTGAACCCAATAGTCGAAACAAAATTAGCAAATCGTGTATATCAGGCACGTGGAGACTGCTTAAGCTCATATAATGACTTCTTCAACAAACAGACATGATGAGGGCGGTTGGGATCCCTGAAACCCAACGGCTGATGCATATAAACTGTTTCCTTGAGATCACCATGTAGAAAAGCATTCTTGACATCTAACTGATGAATCGGCCAAGTCTTTGAAAGAGCCAAGCTAAGTACAGTGCGAATGGTAGCCGGTTTGACCACCGGACTAAATGTCTCACCACAATCAATACCAACCTGCTGAGTCTTACCATCACCAACAAGTCGCGCCTTATGCCGAGCAAATGACCCATCTGAATTCTCCTTATGAGCAAAAATCCACATAGACCTGATAATATTAGTACCATATGGACGGGGCACCAACTCCCACGTCTTATTATCAATAAGAGCATTATATTCATCAGTCATAGCAATTTTCCAATTAGGGTCATTTAATGCGGACACGGATTGCGGGGCAAGGGGGATTTAGAGACATCGAATGTAAATTAAAATGTCTTTTAGGTGTAAAAATACCCCGCCGACTACGAGTGACCGGTCTATGACTCAAGGAAGAATTAATGGAATTATGGGAATTTTCGGGCTCGGGACGGACCGGCCGGCAGAACGGTGGGCTGCCGGCCCAAATCGGAAATGGGCGGACTCGGCTTCGGACCGGTTCCGAGCCGGGCTGGACCGGCCCGATTCGGAACTGTTCCGGTGGCCGGAAGAGCGAGGGTGTGGCGATCTTTGTTGGGCTAGCGGGCGGTGGGCCATTTGGAGAATTTTGGGTACGGGAGTTGTCCGAAAAATTCCGAATAATATACGGGGATATTTGGTCATCCAAAAAATTATACGACTTAGGCTCGGGAGTATGAACTTTCGTAAAAGGGAATTGGGTTTCATCAAAAATGACATGACGATTTATAATAATTTTCTTGGAGGATAAATCAAAACACTTATAACCACGATGATTCGACGGATAACCCAAAAATACACACGGAGTAGACCGAGCCTGAAGTTTGTTAATTGTGGTGGATGGGAATAACGGATAACACAAGCACCCAAAAATCCGAAGATGAGAATAAGACGGGTTTTTATTATATAAGATTTTGAGAGGGGAAGAATATGTCAGACCTTTAGACGGAATTATGTTAAGAAGGTAAGTGGTCATTTGTAGAGCATGATGCCAAAAATACGGAGGTATGGAGGCATGGATTAGGAGAGTTCGGACAATGTTATTTATGGAACGAATTTTGCGTTCGGCTTTTCCATTTTGTGAAGATGTATGAGGACAGAAAACCGAAAATTTATCCCATGAGTAGCACAAAATTCTCGAAACTCCTTATTGTCATACTCCTTCCCATTATCACATTGAATATTTTTTATTTCTCTTTCGAATTGAGTACGAATGAACGCTCTAAATTTTATGAAGACGGAAAACACTTGTGATTTATTCGCAATTGGAAACGTCCACAAAAATCTAGAATAATCATCTAAGAAGAGAACATAATATCGATGACCCATTGAACTAAGAACAGGAGATGTCCATAAGTCGCTATGAATAATGTCAAATGGCATAGAAGTATGAGAATTGGAGTCTACAAATGGCAACTTAACAATTTTTCCTAATGAACAAGATCGACAAATTGGAGTACGACTCGTACCCTTACAAGAAATAAAGCTATTTTTTTATCTAAAAGGCGATAAAATAGAAGATCCCGGATGACCCGACGAGCATGCCACATGGAAGGAGAGATGGTCGCAAAAGCCGATGGCAAGGTCTGGACTCGATGGACGAAAACCGGGCATGATAGGATATAGATCCCCCCTACTATCACACCTCATGAGACGACTCCCCGTCTTGAAATCCTTCACAGAGAAATCGAAAGGATCAAATTCAACAACGAAACGAATTGTCATTTGTGAACTTTCGGACGACACTAAATTTTTAATCAATTTAGGAGCATGTAAAGTATTTTTCAAGAGGAGTGGTGGATTGGGGGGAGACAACGTTTTCGACCATACCCTAAAATTGGAATAGAACTGCCATTACCAATAATTATCCCCCGAGGGGTGCTCAAATTGGAATAAGATGAGAGAGTACTTGAGTCGGAAGTCATGTGAGTAGTGGCCCCGGTGTCCATGTACCAATTTTGGTCTGGTTGAGTCAATCCCAACGTGTGCATCGCGGCCTCGATATCGGTCTCGAGTAGGGCTCGCCGCATGATGGGCTTGCAGAGGTCGGGGCCCAAGAACTCTCGGCCGTGCCGGTCCCGGCCCGTAACTACTACCACCGCCGCCGCCGGGCCACGGCCGCCGGGGGCCGCCACCGCTGGGCATTGGGCCGGACCGTTGGCCGCCCCATTGGCCGCCGGAATTTCCCGCCGCCGCCTTTGGTACGGGCCGCCGGCCCACGGTCCACCGCCATCGCTCCATCGCCATGGGCCCCACTGCCGTCGGGCCCATGGGGGTGGTGGGCCAATGTTCATTGGATGGGACCCACCGACCTTTTGCGACTACCGGAACCTCCACCATTACCACCGCGTTTGCCCCCGCGGTTTTTGTTATTATTCTTGCGATTATTCTTGCCGCCACCATGATTATGGTTTTGGCCCGAATTATTAACAAAACCCGAAGGATTAGGAGAGGATGCCATCATGACAACCGGACTTGCTCCGTAGCCGCCTTTTAGCCAAAAACCGGCTTCTTCCAACGTAAGCATGGAGCGGGCTTGATGGAAGTCGGGAAGAGGGTTGCTTTGGCGAAGGAGAGTGCCAACACCATTATAGGCCTCCGAAAGACCGGCAACCAACCGTAGAACTAGACGATTATTTATCACGGTGCACCAACATTACGGAGTTGATCCGCCAATTCCTTTAGTTTCTTGCAATATGCGTAAACGTTTGGAAATACGTCCATTCGAACGAGAGAGAATTCTCGCTCGAGTGTGACGATACGGGAATGTTGGTTGTCTTGGAATATGTCACGCAATCTATTCCATGCAGCCATAGCCGTGGTATCGGGCTCCATAATCGTCGTAGAAGGTCCACCGAAATAGTGGCGTATATCCACCGAAGAACGGTAGCATCAAGTGTAATCCACACCTCGGGATCCTCCGCGGGGAAGGGGTCTAGCGGGAGGAATTATGTGATGAAGAACTTGATAAGAGATAGCGTGAATTTTAAACAACTCCGCCCACGTTGCATATTGAACGTTTTCCATCTCAAGGACAATAGGGACACTGAGCTTGATATTGGAAACCGTGAGGGCAGGGTGAAAATTGTTCTTAGACATATTTGAAAGAACAAAGAAGGAGGATAAATTTAAGAGAGGTTTTTGAGAGCGGAAGACGAGATATTTGGAGAGAAAAACCCGAGGGAGGGGAGGGGTTCTCGGCCAAAGAGGCAAAAGTTTGAGAGAAGAAAACTTTTGGTTTAGACCTAGTCTCTTGATACCATGAAAGAAATAATCCCCTTTATTATTTTCATTGATTGAATAGATAAATATACAAGTTACATCTTTCCATAATACTACAAATCCTTTTCCTATTCTACTTCTAAATCCTTATTCTACCATAATTCTAACTATACAATTATGGTAGGTGTATAACACTAATTAAGGTATCCTTTTTATTACAATATACTACAAATATATATACCATATATACACTATCCTAATATCACTTGGATATGTACAATACGGCCGAGAGAGGCCCAATGGCCGAGAGGCCCAATTCGTGACTTTCTTTGGGACGCCCATCGCTTCATTAAATCCAGTGATATATATGTGATATACACTGATGTATATTCAGTGTATATCACATGTATATTGCTTTGTTTAACAGCTAACAATGTCGATTTCATGAGCATCGCCCGACTCAACACGAGGAATCGAGTAAGGTATATCCAGTATGGTATTGCTGTTTTCATCCTCTAAAGATTGTGTAGCAGCCGCTTGCAAGTGAAGCGCATTTTCAAGATTCCAAAGAACGTCCCCCCATTGCCGACTCTATTAAATCGGAGAATTCTGATGGATGGCCTCTCACAACCATACTCGGCCAAACACTTCTCGGCAATTTCACCATACTTCCTGAGTGAATCGATGCTCACTTTTCCTACAAGATAAGGATCGATTATCTGTTCCAATTGGCTTTCTTTTGCCAATGCATCGCCCACTCGGCTATGTTTACTTGTTCCCTCAGGAGCGATGGATTGATTGCTGACCGAGCACATAGAACTTCCATGAGTACTACTCCGAAAGAATACACATCAGACTTCTCCGTCAGTTGCTGTCGACGATAATACTCTGGATCGAGGTAACCAAAACTTCCCTTCACGGCAGTGATCACGTGAGTTTCATCCATCAAGGGCCCGAATTTCGATAAACCAAAATCAGCCACTTTCGCAGTGAGATTCTCATCCAACAAGATGTTGGTAGTCTTGACATCCCGGTGGATGATGCACTCGGATGCCCCCGTGTGAAGATAATGCAATCCTTTCACAGCTCCAATACATACTTCTAGTCTCTGTTTCCAAGAAAGATGAGGAAAATTCGATCCGTATAAGTGCTTTCTGAGCGGTCCGCCTGCCATGAATTCATATACAAGGATCATCCCATTGAGCTCCTCACAGTAACCGATTAAAGAAACAAGGTGTCTGTGGCGTAGCTTGGATAGCATCTCGATCTCCATCCTAAACTCCACGAGTCCTTGTTGAGATTTTCCGTTTCCCCTCTTTACAGCAACCATAACCCCATTTTCCAACACTCCTTTATAAACTTTGCCAAAGCCACCGACACCAACGACCAAGCTCTCGTCAAAGTCCTTCGTAGCTTCACGAATCTCAGAGAAGGTGAAGACGCGCCCAAAGGTCTGCGAAGGTGTCGTCGATGCAAAACTTCCCGCTGAGATTTTGGTTTCCGAAATTCCAATATGATTCGGAAAAGATAGCCACAACAAAGATTTTTGTTTCCCCATCTTTGGCTTACGGAGACAAACAAAACAGAGAAAACAGGACGCTGAGACGAGCAATAAACCGGCTAACCCTCCTAAGGTAGCGAAAATTGCTAGCTTGACATGTTTCTTAGTATTTGATCTTATGGAATTGCTGGAATATACGACGAATTTTCCGTCGAGGTTGTTACTAGGATTGCTCATTTTCATTATCTCTAAACCATTTAGAATTGCATTGGCTTGAGTAGTCCTCAAGTTAGAAGGTGAATGAAATTTTTTTCCGAGCACGTAGACATATTTACGACAAAATCCACAAAGTAAGCAGCTGACAATGCCATCGTCTTGGTTGAGGTATCGAACGATTCCTCAGCAGTTTGGTTATTGATGTACACATCAAAGATCAAATTGTTAAGAGAAGCACTAACAATGTCACAGAAATGCATCCTAATGAAGTAAGTGAATCCACGTTCAACTTGAAATGCCCATGTAATGTTAAACTTCTGATCCACTACTTTGGCATCTGCCATTTCTTGGGCAGTGGCATAAACGTAATACGGGGCAATATCAACCGACTCTCCCCCCGCTGGATACTTGACTGATTTTGGATCCTTAGTCACGTTCCGAGCACTACTAGGGTTAACAAGAAACGTATGATCCGAATTCCAAGTCCTCCACAAAGTGTCAATCTTGGACCTCCCATATTCACTCTATAAGTTGTTTCTAACGCAACCGAGGATGGGATAATAAAACCGGGCTCCATCAGAATCGGGACAACACTGAAATCAAACTGACCCACAGGCATAGAAACCACTTCTATCCCATTGATAAATGCAACTGAGCCTTTTACGGGAGACAATGTAAGTACTAAATTCCCTGAACTACTACTCGATCCGCCTATTTCGACTACGTATTCCTTTAACAAAGGTTCCCTGTCTTTTTGGTGTGGGTCTCGGGCCTCGGGTCGTGGGTCGTGGGCTGTGGGTGTGTTGCTTTCTTCCGAACTTTCTTTTTGGTCCCTGAAGGTCTCGGAACGTTACAACAGTTCTAAAACCAACAGACGTAACAGTTGACTGCTTAATTGCTCAGAACGCTACGACATTTTTCAAGACGTAACTATTGGACATAAAGACGTAACCGTTACGGACATTGAAGACGTTGCCTCCCTTTATGTTCCTATAAATTGAACATCTCTGTTCATATGGAAAAACACACACAGCAGAGAACAAACACAACACGTTTTTCTGATTCTGATCGAAACAGAGAAAACATAAATTACTCAAACTAGTTTATCTTTCTGTTTTGTTCTTCGTCAAGAACATACACATAGAAAACGGAAATACAGAAAGCAGGCAGAAAACATTTTCCGCTCTCTTTCTTCAGCAATCTGTTCTTATTCATTGTCTTCGCTAGAATCAACTGTATTTGTTTTGTACAGTTGATTAGTTGATGTTTTATCTTGGGAGACTATTGCCCATTATCGTAAAAGCATTTATAAGGGGCAATTTTGTCTTAAAGACAGAGAGTCATCTCTCGACTCAGCGTTCTTCTTGTTTAACCTTTCGACTACACTTTAACCCCGTTTTCGTTACCTGCAATCCGGTTTAATACCAACATTAATAACATACTATGAGAACCGAAAATGCTACTTATAACATACATAGAAATGTACCAACAGAAATTGCAAGCAAAAGGTGATAATGTTGTTCTCAAGAGCACGTATATAATTAACCTCTCTAATGGATAGTCACAACACTACAGGAACCACTCAAACTATTTGACACCAAAACAGCTAACAAAATTGTCAAATGAGCTATCTTTTCCAGTAAACAACTAGTTTCTGTTTAGATGATCCCAATCTTGTTTGCTACATCCGATGCATCATAGTCCGGAGTCAATCGAACATATGCCTTCTTGGTTCCATCAGGCCTGCAGAAAATGAATGCATATGTAAGTCAACTTTAAAAACGAAACGTTTGCCTAGCAAGAACCAATGAGACAAACTCTTGGCGATATGAAATTTTATGTAGCAGAACTGAAACTATATTACTAACTAGTGGCATGCATAGAATGATTTATAGTGATCAAAAGCCAGCCGATACTTGTTATAATACAAATTATACTGCATGCGCATATGTTGCCCTTAATTTAGCATGTTCATCTGATATTCCCAAGTTTATTTTATGTATCGCAACTACTACTATCAGAGATTTTGTCATTTACCTGCCTAAAGTGTTCACTTTCTTGGTCTGAATATCATACATCTTCTTCACAGCATCCTTAATCTTTTTCTTGTCAGCATGGATATCAACAATGAAAACTAAGGTGTTATTATCCTCAATCTTCTTCATTGCAGACTCGGTGGTTAAAGGATACTTGAGAATTGCGTAATTATCCAACTTGTTCCTTGGAGGAGCACTAATACGGGGATATTTTGGGTTCCTATCCTTCTCCAATGTCCTAGGCCTGTGAAAGGTGACTTTTGTTCGTATCTTCTTTGCCGCCTTCTTGAAAGTTGAGCCAGATTTCACAGCCTTGGCAACCTTTGCTGCCTGAGCTTTGGGGTCTGCCTTTTTTGCGCTATCAGCTTAGACCCAAAAGATAGAATAGAGTCATTGTAATGCCATGACACCAAGGAATAAGCTATTAACTCTGATGAAACTGTCACCAGCTCTAAAGAATAGTCACGCATATCCAAAAATCTAACTTCTAAACAGATAATTTCCTCCCCTTCACCATTTCCAGGTTAAACCACCATTGTTGTTTGGTTATTAGGTCAGAATACCAAGGGAAAATGTAATATTATCTTGCTACAGAGCGCAAATTAGGAGTTCCGTATTTAATTCTGTTTCTTTCTACAAGTGAAGTAACCATTTTGTTAATGTAAAACCAGCACTAAGGGGGTGATGGATCTGTACATTACACAAGAGGCAAAAGCTATAGGTTCCTTCTCTATTCGTTTAAAAAATGGGCAGCCTGATGCACTAAACTCCCGCTATGTGTGCGGGGTCCGGAAAAAGGCCGGACCACAAGGGTTTATTATACGCAGCCTTACTTTACATTTCTACACGAGTCTGTTTTCACGTCTTGAACCCATGTCCTCCTGGTAACATGACATCAACTTTAACGGTTATTCCAAGGTTCCTCTTCTATTCGCATAAAATAGCTGAAAAACTACAAAACACTCTAACATGTGTCTGTTCCATATACACCAGCCATTCTACATTAAAAATCTAAACAAAACAAACAATTGTAGGCTAGTCTAAGTACATTGTACAATTTTTCTTCAGAGTATCTCCCATCCTCTTCCCCCATACCACCCACCACAAGAAACTAATATTAATTCATATCATTGTTTGTACAGCAGTGCCATTCCAAATAAAACTTCTAGTTCGTTCTGCTACTAAAAGAAATGATTTTAAGAATTCCTAAGTCTTATTAGTGTTCATTTGAAGAAGCAGATACCAAGTGAGGAACTTATTACTGGACATTACCAGACAATTTGAACACGCAAAAGCCCGTTCTTCCAACTTCAAACCTCCATTAAATAGAAAATAAAACTATGAAAACAAAATCGCAGTTCAAGCCCATTCGAGCGCCAAAATTTAGTCTACTGAAGGTCCATAGTTCATACAAATACGACTTCTTTAGCTTATCATGATACAGTATAATCAGAATAACTGACAAATTAGTGATATAGTTCACTATAGTCTATATGTTGAGAGTCCCACCTCGAAAATGGAATGTAAACATGGACTTAGACAATTCTCACCCTACAAACTAGCTTTTGGGGTTAAGTTAGGCCCAAGATCCATTTGCTATATGACTGATTTGGGTAAGTTAGTTATTTTTTTGGAGATATCAGTGACTAGATCCGCACATGCCATGTTCTTGTGTCAGCGTAAGTGTGCAAAGGAGAATGACACTATTCTATATGGTATCAGAGCCAAACTCATTTCAATTCTTCGTTCGTCGATGTTGATCCCCAAATTATATTGTCGACGCTCCAGTTAACGAGATCTGAGCGTGCGGAGAGTGTTAAGAGTATCACGTCGGAAATGAAATGAAACATGGACTCCTACTAGGCTCTAGATTCATACTTTACACTATACACTGGTCTGATAATCCGTTTTAAGTTATTGGGCTTGCTTTTGAAATTTGGGCCTTCATGTGTTTTTGGGGTGAAGTTCACAAATAGGCCCTTTTCCCTTCTAATTGAAAAAAAAAATACATTATTCTGAAGTTTTAAAATCTACAGGACGATTGCAAGATTTAAAATTCTAAAACAGTGACAATTTTTTTTAGAAGTATGACCCAGAAGTAGCCAGTAGGCGTTCTTTATACATGTATTATATATATCACACTTTAGGTCAATTCGTAAGTGATAACTAATAATTTAATATGATAACAACAAGAAATCATTATTTGTGTACCCTGTATTACTACTAAGCCATCTTTTATTATTGTCCACAGATAAATGAATTGGGAATGTGAATTGGCAAACGCAATAATTCAAATTCGTTTAGTATTTGCTAGGATTGTAGAATTTTTTACCGAAACTGCATGTTCAAATTCGTTTGATTTTGTAACAGGTAAAAAACTTGAACTTTGTATTGGATAGGGGCCGCGCAAACGCAGACCCCACTGCCACAAATTATGACATAGGCTTGACCACTTGAGCCAACCTTAGGCAGACACCCCTCCAAAGTGCAATGAAAGTCACCAACCTAGGCCATGAGCATTATTGATCGCCCATTGACCCTGTCCAGGTAAGTATGTTTTTCTGTTGTCCTTCGCCCTCTTTAATAGTACATTCTTACAATTCTATCTTCTCCACTTAATGATGTGGGACTATGTGGGACTTCTTTAACAGACAACTTTTGCTGTCTAAGAGAAGCTCTTTTTGCTCATATTACTACTGCTAAGTGATAGACTGTTTTATTATTATTCAGTTTATGTCAAGGAAAAGGAATTACATCATCAATCTCCAAATAAGACATATGCACATGCCCTAAACTCCTGAACAACTATGAACAAGTCGAAGGCGGATGTAGTGTTAATGTTATGGGTTCATCCGAATTCAGTAGTTTTAGCTAAGACTCTGTAAATATAAATATTTTGAAAACTTTCACCAAATAAGTACAAATAGTAGATTTAGAACTAAGTAAATCAAATTGGTTGTGGTTGAATCTCGAACTCAAATCAATAAAGTTCAAATTTTGAATGCTCCTTAAATAACGATTGGAAATTAGATAGTACGTCGCTCATGTGGGCTAACCGGACTCAACTAGGAGAAAAAGAAACTGCATATGTTCCTGTGGATAAGAAGCAAAAAAACTTTTCTTTGTCCTTTTATTTTACAAAAAAGACACGCAAGACATTTAGATTGTGAAATTAAATTTGTTTGCAAGACAAATATAATTGACTTGGGCAAATTTTTTTGGTGATCTACTATGAATCTCCGCTACGTTAATAGGTACAAATTTTTTGTTCTTGTCCTCTGATTTTTACTATCGACAACATTGTCTACATAATTACATTAATAAGATTGGTGGAACCTCCGTCGACCGTAAGAGAGGCCTTCAACAGCTTCACAAGTTTAAAATAACTACATTTGAACAGTATAATTTTAAACAGAATTCTGCAAAATTCCAATAAAGTGGCAAAGTAAAGAAATAGCATATTAAGAATAAATTATTCCTTGGATCTTGTTGAAAAAAATCTTATACTAGCATTTATCCAATCGAAACAGTATTGAGCTAGTAATTTGGCTAACTTAAATAAAGTTGCAATTGATAAAATGTTCACCCTTTAGTTAAAGCTTCTTTACAACTTAGTAAATTCTATGTGGATAAATTTTTGTATACAATTTATACTTTGTATTGGGAGGGGCCGCGCAGCCCCACTATCACAAATTATGACATAGGCTCAATCACTTGGACCGACGCCCCCTCCAAAGTGCAATGAAGGCCACCAACCTAGGCCATGGGCCTTATTGATCGCCCATTGACCCAGTATAGGTAAGTATGTTTTTTTGTTGTCCTTGGCCCTGTTTTATAGTATGTCGTTGCTACTCTTCTACCTTATCACTTGATGATGTGGGAGTATGGCATTATTTGCCGAGAGCTCTGGCGGTGTTTGGTATGCGGGATGGAATAAGCAAGAATATCTCATGGTATTATTTTATCCACCTTTATATATGGGATAGTAAATCACACTATTTTAGTACAAATGGTGGGATAAAATAATCCCGGAATTACCTAATACCACAAACCAAACAAGGAATAAAGTTAATCTCAAATTTTATCCCGGGATTATTATCCTTATCCCACGTACCAAACGACCTCAGTGCTAGTTAATAAGGAAAAAGATTGACATCTTTAATGTCCAAAAGGACCATATACATGCCGTCTTTATGCCACTGATTACTCTTGAAGTATCGAAACCATTAGATCACATTGAGAATTACACGATCGCCATCACTAAGTTAAAATACATAGTAATTCATACAATGTTCAGAGGCGGATTCAATGTTTAAGTTTGATGAGTTCAACCTTTAAAATCTTATCATTGAGCCCATTTACATAGATGTATTGAGTTCAATCGAACTCCTAACAAACATGCACATCCGCCTGAGTCCACATTAGTTTTCTACATTGTTTATATAAGTTTCCTAATATCATTGCAAAGCCTAAGATAATACTAGTAGGCAGTTCTCATTTCTTAATCTAACACAACATATAGAAATTTATTGATGGACCAACAAATATAATCTCAAACAACATCGTGCTAGGTTCTAACAATTAAAGTGGCAAGTAAACAACATCATATAAGAATACATGATTAGTTGCAAATATTTCTTTCTTTTATTAAAGTAATTGCATTTTCATTCTTTAGATTTTGTATAGGGTTAAAAAAAGTTGGACTTTGAATCAGGTAGGGGTCGTGTGAACACAGGCCCCCGCCACAAAGTATGACTGTCACAAATTATGACATAGGCTCAACCACTTGGATAGACCTTAGGTGGCACCCCTCCAAAGTGCAATGGAGGTCACAAGCCTAGGCCATGGGCCTTACTGATAGCCCATTGACCCCGTCTAGGTAAGTATGTTTCTTTGTGTTCCTTGGCCCTATTTTATAGTATTTCCTTGCTACTATTCTATCTTTTTCACTTGGCGACGTGGAATTATGGTATAATTTGCCAAGAATAAAGTGCTTAATAAGGAAAAATAATAACATCCTTAATATTCAAAGGACCAATACACGCCTTGTTTATCCTATTCATTACTACTAAAACAGTAAAATCTTAAAATGACAATACGAAGTAGAAAACATTAATGTGAGAAATGATTCCTTGATTAATATTATCTCAAAGATACAATATGTATACATTCATCCTAGGCTTGAATAATGGAGGACTAATCTACCTTACCTAAAATACAAAATACTAATTATAATTATAACAATTACAACATATTACATTATCAATTATAATAAATGAGAGGTAATTATGAGATATCCCATAATTACTCTAACAATCCCCCACAGTCTTAGCTGGAGGTTCTCGGATGCTGAGACTGTCCCTGAAATCATCAAAAAGTACGCGCGGAAGACCTTTTGTGAAGATGACATCTATCTGATAACGGGACGGTACATGGAGAACACAGACTTGACCACATGCAATTTTTTCGCGGACAAATAATATATACATCTCAATGTGTTTCGTGCGTTGATGCCGAACTGGATTACTAGATAAGTATATCACACTCACATTGTCATAATAGACCATTGTTGCCATTTTAATCGGACAATAGAGCTCCAGTAGGAGATTATAGAGCCAACATGATTCAGCAACAGCATTGGCCACCTCTCAGTATTCCGCCTCATCACTTGATCGAGACAGTGTGGACTGACGCTTGGATGACCATGAAATGAGATTGTCACCCAAGAACACACAATAACCGGAAGTGGAACGACGTGTGTCTGGGCAGCCACCCCAATCCGCATCAGTGTAGGAAGAAAGACTCGAGATGGAGGACTTATACATGTGAAGTCTGAAATGAAGAGTACCCTTAACATACCGCAGAATCCTCTTGAGAGCCCCCATATGTTCTTCCTTCGGATCATGCATGTGTAAACAAACTTGTTGGATCGCATAGAAAATGGCAGGCCTCGTAAAAGTCAAATACTGCAATGCACCAGTAAGGTTGTGGTAGTATGTAGGGTCGTTGTATGGAGTACCTGCATCGTTACTCAATTTCGCTTTAGTGTAAACTGGAGTCTGTAATGGTTTGCAGGAAGATATCCCTGTTTTGTAAATTATCTCCTTGGCATATTTTTTTTGACTGAGAAACAGCCCACCTGTATAGTGAGTGACAACAATGGCAAGAAAATAATTCAATGGACCTAGGTCTTTCATCGCAAATTCAGCCGCAAGAAGGGACACAATAAACTACGAAGCAAAGTTGAGGATGTTGTGAGAATAATGTCATCAACATACAGAAGTATTTATGCCATGTCAGTGCCCTTCCTATAAATAAATAGTGACTGATCGGACTTGCTGTGAGAGAATCCTAATTTAGAAATAAATCCTGCAAACCTGTTATAACATGCCCTAGGAGCTTGTTTCAGACCATATAATGATTTCCTCAACAGGCACACATGATATGGATGGGTAGGATCACGGAATCCCAACGGCTGATGCATGTATACCATTTCCTGTAAGTGGCCATGTAAAAATGCATTCATGACATCCAACTGATGAATGGACCAAGATTTGGAAAGTGTCAGGCTAAGAACAGTCCTCATAGTTGCTGGCTTGACTACCGGTGAACGTTTCACTGCAATCTACTTCAACCTGCTGAGACCTGCCATCACCAATAAGACAAGTTGTATCTCGCAAAAGAACCATCAGAATTCTTTTTATGGCAAAAAATCCACATAGACCGAATTATGTTCACATTAGATGGACGTGGTACCAAATTCCGCGTCTTATTTTGAATAAGAGCAGTAAATTCATCTAACGTGGAGCTTTCCAATTCGGGTCGGATAAGGCAACTTTGGGATTTTTTGGTATTTGTGATGGTTGGACTTAGGTGGTTAGGTTAAAATGGTGTAGGTAAAAAAATCTCGTGCATTGCACGAGTTTCCATGGTCCGTGTGGGAATAATTGGGTTGTTGGATAGCTGGATGTTTGAGGGATTTTAGGCGGGGTGTGGGCTCGGGACTGCCACGGGATTGGGCCCGTGTGTCACGAGAAAGAGGTTGGATGACGGGTGTATGGGTTTCTCTTTGTTGGGCCGGCCTGCCACCAAATGTGGATTGGGCCGATACCGAGGGAAGAAAGATAATGGCCTCGGTACCTCGGTTCAGCCCGTTCACAATTTGTGGTTGGGTCATGTTGTGAGGCCACGGTTTGGTGATGGCCCTACACTATTATTTTGAGAGTTTAGATGATACCTCAAAATTGAATGAATTTCGCATCCAGAAAATCATATGAAGATGAGGATGACGCTCGAGATGTTGCAAATGGGAAGGTATATTCACTAAAAATGACATGATGAGAAATAATTACTTTCTCACTTGACATATCAAAGCACTTATATCCCATATGATTTTGTGGGTATCCCAAAAACACGCAAGGAGTATAACGGGCCTGAAGTTTGTGAATGGTGGTGGAAGGAAACAAGGGATAACACAAACACCCAAAAACCCCTAAATGCATAACTGATGGGAGACGGTGGTACATTACCTGAGTGGGTGACACATTGGAGATTAGTTTACTAGGAAGAATATTTAAAAGATATTTAGCCATTTGAAGGGCATGGTGCCAAAAATTTGGTAGTGTGGACGAATGCACAAGGATAGAGCGAGTTATATTATTGATTGTTCGATTCTTTCTTTCAGCTTTCCCATTTTGAGAAGAGGTATGTGGACATGAAATACGGACATACATCCCATTTTGATGACAAAAATCCTTAAATTGGGCATTTATAAATTCCCCTCATTATCACATTGAAAACATTTAATGGATTTGCCAAACTGAGTTTTGATAAACACATTAAATTATTTCAAAATGTTATAGGTTTGTGATTTTTGTCCTAAGGGAAAGGTCCACAAAAAATTCGAATAATCATCAAGAATGAGCAAATAGTATTTATGACATGCAACACTTAAAATAGGTGATGTCGACAAATCACAATGCAAAATGTCAAAAGGCATAAAAGTATGAGTAATAGACGAAGAAAATGGAAGCTGGCCATGTTTACCAAACACACAGGATTGACAACAGAAGAGTCCAAAGGTCTATTACAAGAAAATAAATTATTCTTCCTAAATTTATTAAAAACTGGTGCTCCTGGGTGTCCCAACCTATTGTGCCATATACTAGGAGAGATGGTCGCAAAGGTGGAAGGTTTGACCATGCGATTGTTGGAAACAGAGGTGAGGAGATATAAGTCCCCGTGCTATTACATCTCATGAGCGGCATCCCCGTATGAAAATCCTTCACAAAAAAACCAAACGGATCAAAATTCACAGACACATTGTTGTCAATTGTAAAACGTCTAATAGAGATTAAGTTTTTAATTAGTTTTGGTGCATGTAAGACATTTTTCAAGTATAAAGGTGGGTAGGGAGAGGGTAGTGTTACCTAACCAATACCACGAAATGGATTTTCCTGCCCATTGCCAACAATAATATTTTTATTACTACGCGTATTAAAATAAGACGAAAGATTGCCTTCATATGTCGTCATGTGTGATGTAGCCCATGTATCCATATACCACGACTCATCTGGAATATTTAGATTCATATGGTTCATGGCTTGTTCAATGTTCATGGGTGCATATCCGACAGAAGATGGTGCTTTTGCTGCAAATGCATGTTGTGGATGAGATCCTAGAATACCGGGTTGACGATTTGAAGAAGGAAGAGGCCTGGCCAACGAAGAAGTCGGATATGGACATATCGGGGCAGCCCACTGTAGGGCCATGCCCACGGTGGGTACTGTCCCCACTGATTTCCGCCATTTCCCGGGCTGGCCACTGTCGCCGGCAGTTTGTCCACCTCCCCGGCCTCGTCCCTTTCCAACATTATTTTTTCCTTTACTGTTACGGTTTGAACCCCATTATTTTGACGAGTATGATGCCCCCCCCCCCCCCCCAGAATTGTGGGGCTCTAAATTAGTGGAAAATGAGTTGGTGCGGTGTCGGCGGCCGATGCTCCAAAAGATTCCTATTTTGCCTTCCATGTTTCCTAGAGAATTAACCTCGAACGGGCCTCATAGAAAGGAGGCAATGGAACACTTTGTTGAATGAATGTAGCAACCCCATCATACTGTTCATTCAAACCGGCAATCAACTGAAGGACTAACCGTTGATTTGTCACGGGCGAACCAACATTGGATAATTGATCCGCAAACATATTTAATTCCTGACAATAAGAGGAGATATTGAAAAAATCATCCAGTTTAACATTCGTAAACTGGTGTTCAAGATAAACGGCTCTGAAAACTTTGTTATCTTGAAAAATATTTTGCAACCGTTCCCACGCATGTTGAGCCGTAGAATTGGATTCCAAGATGGTATGGAGATGATCATTCAAAATTGTGCCATAAATCCATTGAAGGACTATAGCATCTAATCGAGACCATAACTTATTGTCCACCATAGTGGCATCCGACGGTGACTCGGACGGAAGGATATGGTCAATCACCTCATAAGCACGACAATGAATTTTGAATAGTTCTGCCCATTAGGAATACTGCCCTTTCTCCATTTCAAGAGTTATAGTGATAAAGTTCTTGATGTTATTAACGGCAAGAGCGGGATGGAAAAATTGTTTTTCGGCCATAGGTTCCACTTAGAATCAAAAGAAGAGAAGAAGGAAGTGGTGTTTTGATGGAAGTGGATTGAAGAAACCTAAAGATTGGGTAAGTCTAGTCGAGGGGGTTGTGGGTAGTAATCGGCTAGTGTTTGTTTATGTTTTGAGGAATTATTTAGGTTTAGGACTACTAAACCTAGGGGTTAGGCCGAAAATAGTAGAAAAGGAAAAAGAGAAATCGGCTAAGGGATTCAAGAAAAGAGAAGAGTTTAGGGCAAAGGATTTTTGGCTAATGATACAATGTGGGAAATGATTCCTTGATTAATATTATTCCAAAAATACAATATATATACATTCATCCTAGGCTTGAATAATGAAAGACTAATCTACCTTACCTAAAATACAAGATACTAATTACAATCATAATAATTACAATATATTACATTATCAATTATAATAAATGAGAGACAATTATGGGATATCCCCATAATTACTCTAATAATTAAATCGCACTCAGAATAACATGACCACCATCATCAAACAATAGTTGTATGTAGCATATATATATATATATATATATATATATGCTACATTCGCCCTAACCACATTAGTTTTCTACTGTTTCTATACCCATGATTCCTAGTATCATTGCAAACTTTAAGACTAATAGTAGTTGGCATGCACTTATCTTTTCTTAATCAAACACCATATATCGGATTTTATTGATAGACGATAGTAAATATAATCTCAAACAGAATCCTGCTAGGTAACAGCATATACATGATTATTTGCAAACTTTTCGTTGTTTCTTTCATTTGATAAACTGCTTAGCTTGTTCATTAACGAATGAATCCCGACGGGACAATTAAGGTAAACAACCTACCCGGCACAACCCCTTCCCATCCCCACTCGTGAAACCAGCAAAAAGAGTTGACGGAGTCTATCAGACAGACATGAGACCAACTCAAGCCCAAGCAAACCAGGTTGAGAACGATCATCTACGGCTCCATGAACCCCATAAGGCCATGGACGCCTGTTTAATCACGCTCCGGTCTCTTTCCTTAAAACTCAAGAATACAGTGGTATGAGCCTATATTACATATCCTATTCAAGTAAGGTCGTTCACATTCAATCTATTGCAACGTACTATAAAAATTGGACTTTGGATAACGATCAAAATGTGACACTAAAAAAAGTGGACTTTGGATTGGATAGGGGTCGCGCGAACACATACCCCCACTGACACAAATTATGACATAGGCTCGATCACTTGGATTGACCTTAGACGGGCGCACCTCCAAAGTGCAATGGAGGTCACCAACCTAGGCCATGGACATTATTGATCGCCCATTGACCCCGTCCAGGTAAGTATATTTCAATGTTGTCCTTGGCCCTATTTTATAGTATTTTTGAGATGCGTATAGATGTTAATAGAAAACAAGTGTCATAAGTGATATTTGGAAGTGGCGAAAATGCAAAACAATTGACCTGCATAAGCGTCAGGGGCGGAGTTACCCTTATCTCACAAGAAATTACACTATATAGATTGGTCAAAAACTTAATTTATTTATTGTATGTTGAATCTCCTTAAAAGACATAAATTATACTTTGAGTCCTCTAGGTGAAAATCTTGTTCCGCCATTGAGTATCCAACAAGATGTAGGGAAAAACTTGGATACAACTGTTCCTTGTATCAACCATCTGGCATCTACTTATGGCACCCCTAGTTCAACTTAAGATATCAATCAATCCCACAACAATCAGCAATTCAGCACTATTTAAACAAATTTTAATCTATATTATTATTAATTAATTACCTTATAATCATACAAAACAGCCCTGGCTCAGATACCACTGTAGGGATTTTGTTAGGTTGTTGTTCGCAGCGGATATTGAAAACTTGTTTCAAACCCAACAAACGTAAAACTGTTTGACTATAGGGTAATTTAAAACCGTAAACATAAGACTTGAATGGTACTTACATGTTTACAATATCTGGAATCTTTATCAACTGTGGTTGCGCACGCGAATGCCCTTTCGATTGCAAGCTTCAATGTATTCCTCCTTTGGAAAGCTAGGAAATCCGGCAGAGGTTCGAGAGAGTGTTTTGATTCTGAGTCTCTAAGACTTAGAATAATGATATGAAAATCAAGTGTAATGAATAATGAAGTGTAGGTCTGTATTTATAGGTAAAAAATTAGGTCAAACCGGATTAGGGTTTGACCTTGGGCCTGGCCCAAAATTCGAGACAGATTAGGTCATGGCGTCGCGGCGCTGACGTGGCCCTAAACTGTCTCGTTTTATTTTCTACACATTCTTAATTAAATCCAAAATCTAATTTTGACTTAATTAAAACAATCATTATTCATTTAAATATCTCGATTCTAAATCGAATATTTAATACTCTCTCAATACATCCTTAGATCGAAAAGACAATCGACATAGTGTGACCCTACATGCCTTCACATATCGCCATTAATCAAATTAAGGTCTACGCGGAACTCCTAGACGGCGCTGCAAGACGAACTCAATATGTGAAGTATGTTTACACGAATCCAGTAAACTTAACCTCTATGTGGTAAGATAAAATCATTTCATTCACGACACACCCGATCAAGCTTAGGATTTGTCAAGTGTCTATCCAAATGGCTTAATCATTGTATCTCATCTATATTAGTTGACAACTAGACCATATTCTAAATATGTCTATTGGCCAACGACTTAGTCAACCTAATATCACTGAGAAGCTAAGTGTTCTCTTGAATATACATTCGAAGAATGAATCCTAATCTTGGCTCAACTACCACCTTTAATCCACATCGTAATGTACCCAATACAAGTCGTATCTCAACCTATAAGGCATTTGAGCTTAGGACAGGATCAAAGTATATTACTTTGTAGACAAGGTGCGCATTGACCTTAAGTCTAAGGACTTCTATCTCCCACACGCTGATCATACTTTAGACAAGTATAACAAACAATATATCAGCAGGGTATACCAATACTTTCAAAGTATCCATGTGTCCATCACGAGTAGTCATTACTCATATCATGTGAGACATACTACATCCTCTAAGGATGTGATGCAGACCACATGTCGACTTATCACATATCATCGATATCCCATTCTCAATGATCATTAGTCAATGCTATTTTTTTATAATATTATAATATTAATAGCTCACATTATTAATAACAACGTAACCTCTAGGGATGCATATTATAGAATATTATAAACAATCAACTAATAATTACAAATATCAAAATATTAATCTTTATTAATAATAATACGAATGTGTATAAAGTACATTTGTCATAATACATATACTTTCACTACCAACCATGATCAAAATCTTTTGCTACATAGTAGTAGTAGTTTTGAACAATGCCAAATCCAGAGGACAGTAGGTCCTGAGTAAATGCAATCTGTCAGTATATATGTATGGCTTTAAATTGTCTCTGCATGTGTATACATGGCCTGAGTTGGAAGCAATGTGTTTGGTTGAACGCGCTGCACAAAGCCTCTGGTTGTGAGTGTATACTGACTGTTACAACGACTGCCACCTCACTCTATCGAGTAAAATAAACACGCTTATTCATCACTTAAAATAGGCATAGGCATTCAGTCTATCGAGTAAAATAACTACACACGAATAACGTATTCATCACTTAAAATAGGCATAGCTATTAGACTTTTGTTCACCACCACAATAGCAAAAAGAAATAAGAGTCTGTTAGACAGCCATGAAACCATCTCAAGACGGTGATCCGGGCTGATCATTCTCAGCCTGGATCATCAGCCCGGAAGCCGTGGAGGGTTATTAATCACACTCTGGTCTCATGGCCACAGTTTGTGGTACGAGCCTATAGAACAGATCCTGTTCAAGTAAGGTCGTCCCAATTATGCTGCTGCAATGGCATATAAAGACTTGGCTGCCTTGCTAGTTTATCGATGTGGGGGAGAGGCGACAAAAGAAAGATTATTTAATTCTTTACTGTCTTTAGGAATCGATGATTGCTGCAAATTAAAAGACTGCAACTATCTTATAGTTTATTCAATTATTTGAATAAAGTTCCCTCTTTTTTAACATTAAACTTTCAAGTACTCTCTTGTACAATTAATTCATCTGAATTTGTGTTCTAAAGTTACGTCATAAAAGATTAATCGAGTAGAACGAGACGATTGGAATTGGAAAATACATAAATTATTGAAAATGTGGGCTCAAGCATAAGTCGATAAATGAGACACTACAAAAAATTAGCCTTGGAGGATTGGGTAGGGGCCGCGCGAACGCACGCCCCATTGTCACAAATTATGACGTAGGCTCAACCACTAGGGCCGACCTTAGACAGGCACCCCTCCAGAGTGCAATGGAGGTCACCAACCTAGGCCATGGGCCTTATTGATCGCACATTGACCCCGTCCAGGTAAGTAAGTTTCCCTGTTGTCCTTGGCCCTTTTTTATAGTATCTCTTCACTATCTTCTATCTTATTCTACTGACGATGTGGGTCTAATTAATCACATTTTAATCTTCAAATCATTTGACTTCAGTTTATTCAGAGACTTTTTTCTGCATTTGCTATGTAATTCAACCTTTGCACAAACATTCATCCACAGTGCTGCTTCCTTTCAATATTGAAGATGCTTTAAATAGAACAACTAGCTTTTTTTGATAGATAAAAAAAATAAAAATTAACAACAAGCTTCTCTTGATTGGATAATGAAGATCACTTGATTCCTAAGTCTAATACACCACTAGATTTGCTAAATGTGACAATTACACAGCAGCTAAATGGCATGCTTGTGAAATGTAGAACGTAATATTACAAAAGAAGTAGTCAAGGTTTTGAAATTTTGCCATTTAGAGTTACTGAGTTCTGAATAAATAATTTGTCCAGACTAAATGAATTTCTTAATTAAAACAAATATCGAATTTGAGTCAAAGTTGTTGAGTTCTATTTAACCGGAGGCATATTCAAGATTTAAGGTTTTATGGGTTCTTTATTATAGAACCGGACAACACATGGATTCATGATAAATACTTTATACATATTAAGTGGATTTCTTAATACAAATACAGAGTTTGAGCCAAAACTAATCAGTTATGTTGAATCTGTAACTTGTGTAGATCCACCCTGTCCCAAACCCATTCGCCAACTCTACATCCGTTAAAGAAATAGATATCTCATATCAATAGACCACAATTTCCAAACATATTTTGAATCCTTGACACCAAGTTTGGCCAAGGAGTAACACGAGACATGAAGGACATTGACATCACTGCTTAACAAACCATGATTGAATACAGTTGAAGAGTTCTGAGAACCTCTTGTCACAAAATCGAAATCTACAGAAGTAGGTCATTGACAATTCTAAAAATGGACACTAGAGGAATAGCATTTCCTAATTGGAAAACATATAGTAACACATAGTACCAGCCAAAAAAAAAAAAAAAAAAAAAGAGGTTTAAGAGTCTGTCAAGATAGCCACAAGGCCATCTCAAGCCCGGCAAACCAGCCTGAAACGACTGGCTAAACTATATTGAGAATGTGTTGCTCAAGCAATTCATAAGCATGTAAATGAGACTGGCTAGATTATAACTAGACAATGAATTGAGAACTATATTGAGAATGTGTTGCTCAAGCAAGCAATTCATAAGCATGTAAATGAGACTGGCTAGATAATAATTAGACAATGAATTGAGTAGGGGCCGCGCGAACACAGGCCCCTGTTGCCACAAATTATGACAACGTAGGCTCAATCACTTGGACCAGCCTTAGGCAGGCACCCCTCCAAAGTGCAATGGAGGTCACCAACCTAGGCCATGGGCCTTCTTGATCACCCATTGACCCCGTCCAGGTAAGTAAGTTTTACTATTGTCCTTGGCCCTATTTTATACTATAACCTCACTACTCTTCTATCTTATTCTATTGACGATGTGGTACTTAGTGGTGGTTCTTTAAATTGCATATAATTTAATTTCAAGTTTCCAGAGTTCACACAGGTCACACATTTGCTAGGTAATTCAACCTTTGCAATAATCATCCAGACTATGCATCTTCCATTTGAATCTTTCTGTATTAAAAAAAGTTTTATAGGTTATACAGTTATGATTTAAGTTAAATATTGTTGTCATATTATTTTTCCAATTACCATACCAAACTTGCTACTAAAACTGACATGTTATAGCATGTCAACTTAATTTGATGGTATAAAAAATTATTGATTGGCTCAAGAGCTTTCTTCCTTCAATTAGAGAGGGTCTAATGGTAACTCACAACTATTAAGCTCTTCGGGGAAATCAGAAGTTCTTCCAATTGTATGTCAATGCACGGAACTTAAACTAGATATAATAACTGAGAAGAAAGCGGGACACGGCTTGATACGAACGTTAATAATAAATATGTGATAAAACAAATTGAAAATGCAAGGGCATATCCACATATAGAATAAGCAGCTATACGTATATCAACTTATTATACGAAGTGTACTAAAGTTCGTCACTTCTTCATATTCAACTTAGTTTGGTTTTGGATCCAAAAGTTGTTTCTAAATTTTAATCATATTCCCAAAAAAGTCCACCCCTCCATTCTAATAATCCAAATATCATTCTTTTGTCTATAAAAAGGTTTGAAGGTTAGTAGCATTTGAAACGAGTCCGGCGCCTAAATGACACCTTTTCTAAACCATATTGCCAAAAGGGTCGTGGTCTCCACAATAGATCAAAACGGATTTATCGTGAGGAGCCCATGATTTACCCCAAATGTTAACAACCCCATTTGCCGTCCGTCAAATGTCAAGTAATTTTTTTATAAATTTTACTTTACAAAACGTGGGGTGGTCCACGATTTGCAAAAGGAAAAATCCTCTTGCAAATTGTGGACCATCGCACGTTTTTTAAATTTTACTTTGCAAATCGTGGACCACGCCATGATTTGCAAATCGTTTTGCAAAACATGGGGAGCTCCACGATTTGAATAGGAAAATATATTTTTTAAATTTTGTTACTAATTGCTAAACGTGTAGGGTGAAGAATTGCAAGATTTCCTTTGCAAAACGTTGGGTACCCCACGTTTTGCCCTTATCTCCTTTCTCTTTTCCTCCTCCTCCATACATCTTCATCAGCCGAAATCCTTTTTTTCAAAAATTTGTTCCATCTACTTTGTGGAATTCCTTGCTCATCTTGATCAGAATTTTTTTATCAACAAATATATCTTGAGGTATTTTCTCTTAACTCATTTTTTTCATATATAATATTATTATATTATGTTAGATGATATAGTTTGAGTGAAATAAGGCAAAGAGGTTAGTGGGTATTTGACTGTTAGTAGCTCACAAGATTATAATAAGTCGCTGAAAAAATAAAACCCAAATTGGATTCTAAGTTCTTGAACTTTCTAAGTTCTTGTTGGATTCTGCTTGTTGATATCTTGAATATCTCAATTTTACATTGTCTAGTTTATAGAGGAGAGTTTATTTGGCGTTAGCACAATGTGGAGGAGAGCAAGTTGCAATTTTTTTTAGCACTTTATGATGTGAAGTTCTTAACTTGTTTGTCTCCTTACAGTTTACTAGCGCATTGTTTAATTGCCAGTACAAGTAGTCTTAGTGTTAATCAAGCATGGACCTTTTTAGATTAGTATATTCATGTGACTAATTTTTAGTTTGGAAATCCCCTTAGATTCTATAGATTCAATTTTCTACTACCTATTATTTTTATTTATAAATTTTTGATACAATAAATTATTCCAATCCAATGGAATTTATGAACAATTTAATAAGATCGGTAGTATGTAAATAACAATATATAATGTTTGTCTCATAAACATTTTATTTTAATGGTAAAAGTAATTTTTCCTTTCTCAATTAATGTGAAGGGTTCTAAAATTAGCATTTAATTACTCACTAATCAAGATTTAAATATAATACTATAAAAATATAAATAATTTAATCTTCGTCGCTGTCTGGAATGACGTTAATGTTATCGTATTCATTCGATTCTTCCTCCTCCTCGTTGTTGGTATCGTCATCTTCATCCCCCACACTGTTAGTTGAATGATTCCATCCCTCCCATCCGAGAGTGTCGTAGTCCAAGCCCAAAATTTTGCATTGTTCTCTTTGTTAGGGGTGAGCAAGTCCTGATACCCTAACTTTTTTGAACTACCCGGACCCTACCCAGTAAAAGATCGATTTCTAAATTTACTACCCGGAACCTACCCGGAACCTACCCGGAACCTACCCGGACCCGCGGTTCCGGGTAGGTTCCCGAGTACCCTGTAAATTTTCAGAACAAATTTTGCAGAAGAAAAATTTATAATCAAGGTGATGTTTTCCTCCTCTGAAGCAATGAATTGAACATATATAAGAAGTTTCAATAAAAATGAACAAACTAAATTATTCACGTAGCGAAGACAGATTCAAGCAGAAGAAATACACAGCTTGTTAGTTCCAGCCATGTCTTAAGAAATAAGCGTATTAATTTTTAGCACTTACAGATCTGCACATGTAAGGAAACAAATGAACATGAAAAGAATTTAGTGGGAACATCACCACTGGGTTAAGCTATCTTTAACGTACGAAACACAAATGTGTCTTAAGCTATCTTTAGGCAATCAAAATTAACCGGGTTAAGCACTCTCTAACATAGTCCACATATAGTCGTACTTTCTATTAGGCAATTTTGTGAACACCTCTACTGCAAATCCAAATGTAGTATCTAAAATAACAAACTCAAAATTCATTGTTTCTCATCTTGGAAGAGTTCAAACACGTGAAATTGAAGATTAAAACGTGAGAAAGAGCAAAACAGAAATGTAACAATATATCACCAATTAGCCTACAAAAGAAGCTAAATCTTTCATCCAAAATTCAAAACATGTTCGAATTAATAATTAAGAAAAGCAAAAGGGAAATCAAGCAAAACAGAACTTACTTTATGATCGATCAAGCTATAACAACGATTATTCGGAAGGAGCAGCAACAAATAACAGTCGAGGGAAAATACAAAGAAGACGAAGAAGAAAAGTGAAGTAGAGGAGTTTAGAGGCGAAACCGGGGAGCTTTTCATAGTGATTTTAAGGCGAGTCGTTTTCAGAGTGATATTAACAATTATTTTAAAAAAAGTAAAAATATTTAATATTTCATAGGTTCAGGGTATCGGTTCCGGGTCCGAGTACCTTGTCTCTATTTGCTAGAATCGGAACCGGATCCGACATTGATCGGTTCCTAATTTTACTACCCGAAACCTATCCGTTATTATAATATATCTACCTGGAACCTACCCGTTAGTGTCGGTTCCGGTCGGGTATCTGGGTACCATGTACCCGTGCTCACCCCTACTCTTTGTTCATCATTGTCAAATATTAATTCCTTCATAAGGATTTTGCAGCACCATGGTATCCCCCAATTCACACTTCCTGGTAAATGTTTCTCTAGGCTATTCCACTCCGTCATGTCCGGATAGGTTGGACAGGAGTAATAACGATGCAATTTTTGATTTTCCAACATTTCTCAACATGCTTCCTCGGTCCCTTCGAAATTAAGGTCTTCCAAAGCATGATTGAGGGCTAGAATTTTCTCTAACTCCAATGTCTCCTTGTATAAAGCCATAATAACCGGCTCTTCATCCTTTAGATAGTTCGTTTGGTAGGTTGTTGATATTGCTTGGATGACCGAAAGACCATGCCAACGACATAACACCTCATAGTCACATCGCTTGGAGTATAACTCCACCCACTTGAGTTTTTCTCCCCATATGTCTACGTTGTGAGTCTTGTAGTCGTGAACCTCTCCTACGGTGATATGTCTGGCATCTCCTAGCGGTTGTGTGATATTTATTGGTTCGTTCTTCAAGGGGCGAAAAATACTGCAATATTTTTGTTGGAGCATGCTAGTTTAACAACCAAGCATGGATTTCCCCCTAGATATGGTGTAATTTAATTTAATTTTTCATTCCTCCCGTTTGGATTTCTTGAACTCTCCTCTCCTTTCTGTTTCTTTTTAAACCAGCCGCTGAAGAAAGGTTTTTTAGACATTTTAGAAATAATCGGTGAAAGTATAGAGAAATGAATACGAAAAATACTCGTTGAATCGTTATATTTTTTTTATTGAAGGAGTCCGCTTATTTATAGATGATTGAATGAATCTCAAGTACTATTGAATACATCATCATATATTTGCATGTGAATTACATAGGAGATTGAACTATACAATGGATAACGTGACAACTCTTCTCACTTTTCTGACAATATGTATATGACATAATATTTCACGTGCTTAAAGTTATTCATGTTAGGCGACAAATAATGTAACTTTATGACTTATCTTACTTGACGTTTTTATTTGACTATTTTTTAAAAAAAAAATAATTGGTTTATAGGTATTGATCTTCCACGAATGACCCTACATCTGGGTCCAAAAGAGTATGATTTGCTAATAATACAGTAGAAGCATCGATCACATGGTCTGTGAAATGGGACCTTGGCAGGACACAAATCGTACCTATCTCCACGCCGTGCGGATCGCAAATTCTGGAAGCACGTGAGGCGTCATCCTTTGCATCCCCGCATCCTTGACTACTTTTGCAGGTGTGGATTTAGGAGAATAATAGAGGTAGGATTTATCCCATATGATTGGGGAATCATCATTGCACTTATAGAGATGTGGCGCCCTGAGACGCACACATTTCATCTGTATACGGGTGAGGCAACAATCACTTTACTGGATATTGAGCTCATATTTGGCATGGTCGTAGATGGTGACCCTTTGTTCCAAGCTAATGCTAGAAATATAAACCTTCAGAGGTAGCAATAGTTGATCCACGACCTTACTGGCTGGGCACTCGCTGAGGATTGTTTTGACGGTGTTAGTAGAGTGAAAGTATGTAATTAGTTGAACATATGAACCGCATACATGTGATTACAGATCAGACAACAGAAATTGATGTGCAAAAGCGGGTCAGGTTGTACTTCCTATGGTTGTGTGGCGGCACGGTATCTCCGGATAATTCCGATGACAAGCTTAATTTATATTATTTGCTTGAAATGCGTGACTAACGTAATGGACACACAAGTTTGGGGTGCAGCTGCATTGTCATATTTGTATAATTCTCTATGTCGTGCTTCAATGTCTGAGTCTAGCGATGTGTGTGAATTTATTTCATTGTTGCAGGTACATGACTTTTAAAATTGTGTGATTTTATTTAGTTTTTTATTTTATTGTTATAATCTTTATATTTTTTAAAATTTTGAATTTAGGTCTGGGTTTGGGAGCGACTTATACCGATGCAGCCATCACCACATCATTGAGAACGGTATCTACCCGAGGCACACACGGCTCTTGCACAGAAGTGAACTCATCGTAGAGTCAGCGAAGATGAGAAACCTAATATGCTAGCCATATGTAGGGATGTATTGGACAACCTAACAGAAGGCTAGGTATTTTATCATAATTATGTTTGTTATTGGTGTTTTGATATTATAATAGGTATTTTATCGTAATTTATTTCTTTTATTATCAAGTAATTTAATGTTCTTTCCATCATAGTTTGTGTGGGAACCTTATTCAGAGTCCATCATTAATAGACTCCCCGAGTGGTGTTGGCGTGGCCGAGGTGTTTGGATGGTGCATGTACCCCTTATTTGTGGGATCTACCGTGAGTGACACATGGTAGGTCGCGTTCTCAGACAGTTTAGTAGGAAGCAACATATTTCTTGACCATGTGATAAGTTTGAGCCTTTTCATTTCAAACGTGACAAGCGGTATGCCATAAAAAAGTATGATCAACAGTATTTTGAGTATACGGCTAGTGAGTGGGCAGCTCGTCGAGTAAGGTTATATGAAGCCGAACTTATGGCTGAAGATCCAAAGGCACTATCAGAGTACTTTAGTTGGTATCGGCAACACTCGCGCACTTTCATAGGAAATTCAGCGCATAATGTGCCTAGGGAATACCGGTACATGGCAAGCAGGCATGAGGCACTGGTACGTACATTACATTGCTTTAGATGTTTGATGTTTTTTTACATGTCGTAGACCATTTTCATATCTTATTGTTTTATTTATTTTAGGCTTTAGGACATCAAGAATCATACATGTTGGCTTATAATACAAGCCAAGATCCCACCTCATCTAATGCAGAGAAGGTATTGACAGAGAAGTTTAGCCGCATTAATATAGAGTATATGACTGCTACCTCCTTGGGGACGATGTTGAGGTTCGCTCCACATTATACACCACCGGGGAGTACGAGGAACCGTCTACCGTGCATGTTACGTGATGTCCTAAGCAAATTGTACCTATATTTGGGGCGCGTGATAGAGGACGTCAAGAGGAAGCTGGTAACAGACGGTGTCGACGCCGCGTGGATCACCAGTTGGTTGATCAAGATGACGTTGTAGCTGATCTTGAGCCAGACGCGCCGACAGTAGATATGCCTAGCTCATCGATGTATGTTGTTGATCCATATTACCCGGTAACTGATTTTGATATGCCTAGCTCATGAGGTTCCCCATTACTAAACAACAACAATTGTCACTCCAGATGGGTCTATCAGGCAATTCGCATTGTCTGAGCCTTTGAGCTTCACAACTGATTTACCTGCATTCTCTAGACATAGCTCTCCAACAGGGAGGAGACTGAGTTTTACTGACGTGAGTACTCAACTATTCATATAACTTGTACCTTATTCAATTTTATTTATTTAATAGCTACCGTATGTGTCTATATTGTTTATTTTGAATAGTCTTCCATGGCATGTGATATTGGAGCCTCGCCCCTTCCTACGCCAGATCTAGGGACCTTAGAGCCAGAGGTTTGTTTTTTTATTCAAATTATTTAGCTATTTTTTTAATTGCAGTATAATAATAACTTATATTTTGTATGACATTTACATGATGCGGCAGAGACACAAGTGGTGGTTGCCCAACGTAGATCTAAAAGGGAGCGTCGGGTAACTCGTTGTGGCACGGATGTGCATCGATATTAGTCTTAAATATTATGTTTTAAGTGTCTAGACTGCTATATCAAACTTTATGTTTTCATATTTTAGTATGGTGGCAGTGGTTTCATATTTTTTATGTTAGTCTTAAATATTGTAATAGACCAGATATTTATAATTCTCTTTCAGTATTTTCTTTATATTTCACTTTTCTACTTTCGATGCTAGTCTTCATTAAATTATATATCGTTGCTTAATATACGACTTACTATTTTTTTAATAAAAATTACAGAGTCATACAGTCGTCCAATCAGCCATGCAATAGTCAAACTGTGGAAAGTGTTTTTTTTTAAAAGAAATTAAATTATAAATCGTAGGCAAATACACGAATCATTATTTTTCTTTTATTAAAGTTGACGATGCATGCATTTGAGGATATACATTTGTTTAGTCATGCAGTCATCAAATAAGTCATGCAATAGTCAAATCGCTTTTTTTTAAAAATAACTTATAACTTGTAGACTAGTATACGACTTACTATTTTTTTTAAATTGAGGCTATAAAGTTGTTGATCCATGCAGTCGTCAAATCAAACAGTAGTATTTTTTATTCAAGATCTCCATTATGACATTTAGAACGTTAGCAATAGTAGACAAGTCCGTGATTCATTTTCTTTATATCAGTTGATGATTCACCACAAAATATACGGTAAGTCCCGTCTTTCATAGCAATCTACTTCGCCATATTTGAATTCTCTTGAAAAAATATGGTAGAAAAATTATGTAAGAGTAAATTTATATTGGGGTGATGAAGTTGTATACGAAGCAAGTTCAGTGAGATATAAACGTCGTCCGGAGGCGGTACAAAGTTCCAATCTCCCTCAAATACGACCGTCTGGAATGCATTTTTAAAAGCAAAATGAAAATAACTGATCCTAACCTCTCGGTAATTATCACTGGACGATATCCAATGTCGATTACGGCTAGAGGTTTCTCATTTATAAGGAGACTCCGATTTCGGACGATGATTCCTTATCATTATTTTTCGAAGTCCTGAGATTTTTAGCAATCACATCAGCATAATGATGCTTGACATGTATGCAACTGTTGAACGCTCTATCCATGCTGAAGAACATGCTAACGATGAGTTCGATCTTCAAGGCACTACGTATCTTCCCACTATGAATATTGGGTTTGAAATAGGTATAACTCAACAAGAAACAATGGTAGGTGTTGGTAGCCAATCACATAATACGAGTAACTATGACACACAATATGACAATATGGCTTCAATGAGCTATCATAACTTCGATTATAGTGTGCAAAATTGTGATATTGAGGGACCGAGTAATGCTTCTACACAGTTGCACAACCCTGCTCTAATGGAGTCAATTGATAGGTAAATATAACGATGTTTTATTCACTTAAATTAGAAGTGTTTTAACTAATTGTGATGGCATTTGAACGCCTTGAATTTTGCTATGTTTGTAGGTGTAATGATTTTGAAAAAACCTCGTATTGACTTAGCTCACACAAATTGTGAGCAACAACGATGTAGCTAATAATCGATTGGATAGTGATAGCCCATTTGATCACGATGGGACGGATGATGAACAATCATCTAGTGATGATGGCCATTCTTATGAAGATGTTACCGCCCGAGGTGATGGTAACGTTAGCTATCATTCTAATGCAATTCCATATTTGGATAACACAGAAGAAGGCCCGAATGATTTTGCCTTCACGAGAGATGATAGTCCAGTTCGGCCTACACTTTGGGATCGTAAAAAGCCAGACTTTATCAAGTCAGGTTAGTATGGTGGCAATTAATTTTCAAAATGTATCATTTTATATCTTGGCCCATTTTAAGGGGTTGATAATTTTTCTTGTATATGCAATTAGGTATGTTATTTCAAAATAAGCAGGAAATGAAAGGTGCAGTGAGACTATACTGTCTCGAAAAAGAAAAAAAAAGTTCATTTCTGATCAATCCAAAGGTAAATTTTGAATGGTTATTTGTAAGTGGCATATGTTGGGATATGAGTGGATGATCCGTTTTAGAGAGATTTCAAGTGGTATGTGGAAGACATGCAAAATGATTGAGCGACACAACAGTCTCACAGATGATTACAAAGAGGATCATTCCAATTTAAGCAGACACCTTATTGCTACTACGTTGATACCACAGATTATGACCGACGCACACATCGGTATTAAGACAGTTCGGGAAAAAATAAAAGGGTTGTATCAATTTACTCCTAGTTATAGAAAATCTCAAAAAGGGTGTAAGAAAACTTTTGAAATGGTATATTCAGATTTTGAAAATTCTTTCAAGGTATTGCCCCGATACATGGTTGCCCTATAATTTTTCAATTCGGGGGCGTTGTTGAGTAGGAGCACCAGTCAATTACGATTAATCCAGCATAGGCTACATGAGCCCCTAGTAGTTTACCGGATAAATTGATAAGTCGCTACAATGCAAGACGATCACATCTTCAAGTTTCTTTTCTGGGCTTTTAAATCAAGCATCGATGGATTCAAAAATTGCAGGTCGATGATCTCAATAGACGACACTCATCTCTATGGTAAGTATGAGATGAAACTATTAATTGTTGTTGGAATTGATGCGAATAATAATATTTTTCCTCTTGCATATGTTGTTGCACGCGAGAGTTTTGAGTCTTGGACGTGATTCCTTGAGTTGTTGTGTAGACATGTTGTTTGTGGGAGAAAAGGAATTGGACTTATTTCTTACCATCATCAAGGCATCTTACAATGTGTCCAAACACATGAATGGTTGCAACCACCTTTCACACACCATAGGTTTTGTGTTCGGCATTAGAAAAGCAACTTTAATAAAAAGTTCCTCGACAGTGACTCACCTCTAAAGTATCTATGATTACAAAATCTTCCGGAGGAGAAATGGACATTGATTAAGGACGAAGGTCATAGGTGGGGGGGGGGGGGAGGGCTATGCCAACCAATGTCTCCGAGTCTTACAATGGTTTATTAAAGAAAGCTCGTGAATTGTCTGTTACTGTCATAATCCATTTGACGTTTTAAAATCTTGTTGACCGGTTTGATAAAAAAAGCTTCCTTGTTGCTTTATTGATTGCGGATAATAAGCCTTGGCGGCTCGCTGTTGAAAAGAAGTTCCAAAAATACGTGGAGAGGGCTCAAATGCACACTGACATACAACAATATAATACAACAGAGGGGTTTTTGAGATTCTGACATATGCACACGAAGGTATGGGCGAAAATATCCATAAAGTCTCTGTTGAAGGACAAAAATGTTCGTGTGGGAAGTGGAGAAACTACCATATGCCATTAAATTTTATAATATTTGTGGCATTCAGCCAAAGACCTAAGTTAGCAGGTACTACAGTTGCAGGTATTACAAACAAACGTACAGTGAAATTTTTTCACTCTTGGGTGATGAGGCATATTGGTCACCTTCTCCTTTCAATTTAGTTGTAAACACTGAATACGAGCGAACCTCAGGAGAGCGGAGTACAACTAGAAGGAGGAATGAAATGGATATAGCTCCCGCTCGCATGGATAGGAAGTGTAGTACGTGCAAGCAAACATGTCATAACAAAAATCGTTGCCCCACGCGGACTCAGTAGTTGTTGTTGCTTGTCGTTATTATGTTTGTTCCTAAATTGTAGGTTGTTGTTTCCTTATGTAATCTTCTACGAATATGTTGTTGTCTTTATTGTAATAAATATATACTACGTTTTGTGAATTTTAATTGTGTATTTAATTTAACATTTACTATTCATATAACGTGTAAAATTTATTTGACTTGTATTTTCGTGTTTTTTGCATGTCCACATATTATTTCACAATTTTTTAATTATTGTATGACTTTGTTAGTTTCAGATTGAGTTAAATATTTTTGAATATTAATGTGTCTACAAATAAAATAAAAACCTAAAAAGTGTCGTAAGCAACAAGTAGAATATTTTTTAAAAAAAAAGTTATTCATTTGCAAAACGTGCAGATATTCACGATTTGTAAAAGATTTTTTTTTTCCTTTTGCAAATCGTGGACCTCTTCACGTTTTGCGAAGGAAATTCTTTTTAAAAAGATGCATTTTGCCCTACGATTTGCAAAGTAAAATTTAAAAAAAAACTTTATTAACATTGACGGACGACAAATGGGTTCATTAACATTTGAGGTAAATCATGGGCTGCTCCACGATAAGCCTGTTTTGGTCTATTGTGGAGATCACGACCCCTTTTGGCATTATGGCTTAGAAAAGGTGTCATTTAGACGTCGGACTCCATTTAAAACTCGGTGAATAATAGGCCCACCCTTATACTCTTACCAAATGGCATTCTTTTGTCTATAACAAGGTTTGAGGATCCGTGGCATAATCCGGGGCAAAAATATTGGTCAAACACATTCACTAGTTGAAAAAATAGAAGAATAGTTTATCTAATCATTTTGGAATAAGAAAACATAATTGTTAAATATTAAGTACCATCGTATCCTTAACAATGGCTTGGAACCAACAGCAGTTTTGAAAATCATTGGCACAAAGGCAATGTACAGAAGGAAAGGAAGAAGTAACTATGAAATAAGAACTATGTTGCGTAAACTGGGTTTGAAATTTCTAATTTCTAAGTCATGGCAAATTTACAATGAAAAGTTAAGTCAGTAAATTGCCTCTAAGGGTCATCGGATGTTGCAGCACTGTACATGTACATTCAGGTGAACCACCTCTGACAACTTCTAAAAGCAGCCTCCTGCACAAGAAACAGCAAAACGGGTCAGTTACAGAAACCGTAAAGAAAATGAACCTTGAGTCTAGCTCAACCACAAAGCTAGATCACGAGATGAGGACTGTTATGTTGTTTGGACTCCTCAAAAATGTCGACGGATGCATATCGAATCCTCCAAAAGTAGTGCATTGTTTGGAAGATGCGGCAGGGGGTATCATTTTCAAGGAGTCCAAACAACCTAGACGACGAGTGCCCAAGATGACATAAGGAGACAACAGTTCATTCCCTCAACCAATGTGGGAAAATTAACACCCCCCCCCCCCTCTTCTCGCGCCCACGCCCAAGCCCAAGACTAGACATCTGAAGCATAGACAATATAACATGGTGGCTCAACATAAAGTAAATCAAGAATAGGAATGAGTCTGGCTCTAATACTATGTAAGGAAATTTGTAAAGACTATGCTTTACCTATCAAAACATACAACTCCCCTCCGTTTAATTGTGTCTTAGTTTTATGCACAGAGTTTAAGAAAATACGGGAGGTTTTTGAATCTTGTGGTAAACATATCATGTGGAATGTTGGAAACTAGAGTTACTAAATACAGAAAATGGTGTTCTTTTTGAAGAACATACTAAATGAAAAGTAAGACACATAAATTGAAGAGAGTAGTTTTTAACTCGAGTCCAAGAAATGAAAGAAAACTTCCACAGTGAATGATAAAAAAGGCCGCGTCACAATTCAAATCTAGAGAATTTTCTTTCAGACGACAAGCATGAAGAATTCCTTCCCAAACAGCCCAAGCCAAGCTATATGTTGCAGGTACTATATTTATAGTAGTATTCTGGATACATACCTCCACAATTACAGTCAGGTGGACTTCACTCAAAATTAGAAAAATGTTGCAGGAATATTGTGGAGGCTGAAATTGCACGAAAGAGAAAGTGATCTACTGGGATTCTTGATGCGTCCTCAATCATGTTAGCTTTAGCGGGAACTCAATAATGCTAGGAACTCCTCAGGTTCTTCATTTTCTTTCACAACCTAGTTGTCAATAGCATGTTTAGAGAGAATAAGCTTCGAGATAAAACACATCATACAACAATACAAAGTATACATCATCCTGCAACTTGTGAGTGCTTATGTCACCAACGATTCGGCAAAGCTATTAACTTACGGTAATCTTGATTAATTTTTATATATAGAAGAGTGAATTGTATAGACATGTTATATTAGCATCTACTGTTTTTCCGCGCACATAACATGCAGTTTCAACTCTGAATTCTAGCAACATAGCAAGGCGCTCTATTTGAATAGTGCAATTCACTTTAACCTACAAACTGTAAGGAAGATCCACTACATGAAGTAATGCATGCAATTGTTTAACCCATCAATCGAAAGCACGTCAAGCCTCACACTGAATTTGGTGCTTAATATGCTCAATGAAAAATTAATCAAAGATGATTGCAGATTTTTTATAACGGTGGTGCTGGGGCCAGAACAGCATCCCAGCACGACGACAGCAAAATATTCCAAAACCCTGAGCAGCATCACACGAGAAAATATATCGTGTGCTAAATTAACTTTCTTTTTGATAAGGTGTTGTGTGCTAAATTAACTAAAAATTAGAGAAGCTCAATAGTGAAGGATGAAGAGCATTCTCCTGATCCTACCCACATACTAGATACTCCCTCTGTCCCAATTTATGTGACACTCTTTCCTTTTTAGTACTCTCAAAAAGAATGACTTCTATATTTAGTAACAATTTAACTTTAAGCTTCCCATTTTATCCTTAATGAGACGATCTATAGCCACAACAAATATCAATGGCTTATTTTAGACCACAAGTTTCATAGACTTATTTTCATACTTAAACTCCGTGCCCAGTCAAATACCTTCACATAAATTAGGATGGAGGGAGTACTACATAAATAACATTCATTTTTCCAGTTTTTTTTTGTGAATGATACAGCTAAAACATAGAAGAACCAACAAACTATGAGCAGCTGAAAAAAAAAACTACATGAAAACTATGTAGGGGTATTAGCAGCTTTAGAACTTAGATCAAGAAAAGCAACAATAGTACAAGAGTATGAAATAGTGATATACCTTAATGTTAGTATCAATTGGCAGAACCATTTCACGAAGAACATCTGTAGCAGCCTGTTTCCAGTCAATCTCCCCTGGATCATCAACAGGCCCTTTGCGGTTTACCTGCCGAATCTTGCTAATCTCACAACTACTAAAAGACCTTCCTACCCAAACATACACAGCTCTATCTGCATCTTTTCCAAAACCTGAAGTTGGAACAATGAAAATATATGCGCCTTTAGAATCCAAATCATCAATGCTACAACAAGTAGCAAGTTTCTCCAAGCTCGGCCAACTATAAACGACAGTATCCACAACACCATTTAACACAGCCGTGCTCCTTTCATGAAAGCCACTAAAAACAGCAGCTTCTTTATCCAATGGATTAGCAATGCTTAGATTATCTAAAGACCTCTGCAATTCATCAATTTTACTCCCATTTATCTCTTGTGGGGCCTCTAAAATCTCGCCTAAAGACTCATTTGTCACTTCTGCTTTCCTCTTGATATCATCGGTCAGCATTGGCAGCTTGAGACACTTGGACAAGCTGCCTCTCCGCTCCGCAATAGAAAGGGGAAACTTTTTAGATAATGCGGGAGCTGATTGTGAAGAAGTTTTCGGGGAAGTGAAGTTGACATCGATATACCTTGAAGTCTTAGATATGGACTGTGGAGAAATTTTGGAAGGGAGAACAGACACACTGGAGTTAGATGGAGTTATAACTGAAGGTGATACAACTGGAGAATCAGAAAGACATTTCGAATTGATGCTCGAATCAGATGAGATGGAGTCCGGAGAGAGATAAGGTGAGACTGATGATGAAGAAGATGAACACGAAGATGATGAAGACAACATAGAAGAAGAGGATTGTTGTTTAGTTGCACAATTGTCTATTGTTATAAACATCGAATCTGGATAGATTCTAGAGATACCAGACTTTGTCGAAAAGACAAAATCCTTCATATTCCCCGAAACAAACTTTCGCCTTAGAATACTCCAAGAACTTTCTCTAACCGGAAGGCGGGTTTCATGTTCAGTGTCACGTGACGAAAAAGGAGGCACAAAGCCGCCCGAAGTAGCTTTTTGGAAAATCTCAAAGTCAGCATTGTACATATCCACCTTTCTTTCCCCTGGACAAACTTTACTTGACGACTCAACAACATCCCCTCCATTCTTTAATTTGTCCATCAATGGCAGGAAATTAGAGAAAGCATCCCAGAAGTACAAAGATTCCTCACCTTCCATAACTGTTATGATCGGGCCCTGCACTTTCTCATATCGTACAATCTGGCAAACAGCCCCTCTGGCGTCTCTTTCCATGATCGCTTCACATTTTTTACCAATCCAAACATATATAGCGGAAGGTATGTGTATAATAAACGCGCCTCTCGAATCTAATGCCGACGGAGAGGGATCGTTTAACATTTTCGGGACGAGATGCAAGGGATCGTACGGGGAATGAGGCGCGACTCTATACATCCTTAATAACGAACTTGGACTCAAAGGAAAAGCATGAACCCTCTTTTGGCATTGTAACAACTGACAAGCGAAACCCATATTGGGATCCGCGATACCCCTCGCTGCCTTTACGTACTCAAAGGCATCGTCGAAACTTTGTCCTTCTCGCCACATAAGATAAGCAATAACCAACGAGGTCGACCGGGAAACCCCTTGGCAGCAATGAACAAAAACCCTTCCATTTTGCTCCCTAACATCTTCAAAGTAGTCGAAAACATCATACAGGATGCTAGTAATATCTTCCGACGGGCTATCCTGCAACCACAAAGTCCGGTATACGAAATCCGACTTGAAATACTCGGGGCATACAAACCCCACACAGTTAAGAACATGTGTAATCCTGGTTTGCTTTAGTATATCTTTATCTTTTGCAACCGCGTCCCCGCCTAGATAAACGTGCTCAGCCACCTTCGAACACTCTTTATCGAAAAAAGCAATCTTTTCTCTTCTGACAAGTCCACCATTAGTCTCCGGTGGATTTTTATGCATGTTTGACAAATCCAGCTTAAGCCTCTCACTGCTGGGGGTAGAAGGAAGTGGCCCCCACTCTCCGATATCATCGGACCCCGCTCTCGGCCACTCATCTAGACTTCTACGAGCAATGGCTAATGGCTGCAACGGTGGCAAACACGACCTAGCCTTGAAACTCGACCTAGGGGTAAAGGTTGCCTCCGACCGTGAGAACTATTACTACCTCCATTCGGATCCAACCCATCTTTCTCGATATCCGGGTTAAGCGGAGGCAATGAAGTCCTCGAAGACGACCATGATGCTGACCGCCAATACATTCTCCGACCATTTGCCAGCTGGCAGGGGTCCTGAGAACCATCAGCCCCACCAGCTGCCACATCTTCCTTTCCCGGCATTCCAACAATCAGGACAAAAATCCCTAAATCCCTAAAATCTTTCAAATTTCTTGATTTTGAAGTTTACATCCAGTAAAAACTAACCCCAAAACTCAAAATTTCAGACCCACCACAGCAAACAGAACTAAACAAAACTAAAGCAAAGAAACCCAACTTTCATACAATAAATTTCACCTGCAAAACAAACAATAAGTCAAACAAAGTCAAATTACTCCACATAACCAAACAATCAACTAAATTTCAACAACAAATTAGTTGGGTCAGCTAAATAATCTTTGTATACCATTTTTTTCTCTATTTGAACCCATTTCACTCCAACATAACTAGTCTATTAGAAGAACCAAAAAAAAACTAATCTTTTATATACCCATTTTTGCTTTACTATAAAACCCATTTCACTCCAACATAACTAGTCAATTACAAGAACAAAAAAAACTAAATCTTTATGCACCCATTTTGCTTTACTAAAACTCATTTTACTCCAACATAACTAGTCAATTACAAGCAATACAAAAAAACTAAATCTTTATATACCCATTTTTGCTTTACTCGAACCCATTTCACTCCAACATAACTAGTCAATTACAAGCACAACAAAAAAATCAAATCTTTTAACAAATCTGAGATTCATAACCTATAAACAGTAACTAACCAAGATCTAAAAAAACCACACTAAAAAACACATAAAAATTCAAACAAACACTAAAAGATTCGAAAAACCCAAGTGTTAACGTAAGTATACAGTCTCTAAGTGAATAAAAAAAATATACACCCAATATATGCTTATTTACAGAGAGAAAAAAGAGAAAATCTTGGATTTTTAACTTAGTGAAGAGAAAGAAAGAGTTACCATATATATATATATAGAGAGAGAGATACTCAGATGAACAAATTTGCTAAAGGTAGTGTATGAGAGGTCTAATAGAGTGTATAGTTTCAATGAAATGGTAGAAAGAGGAACAAAGAAGAGAGGGCGATGTAGCGACCTTTTTTTTCTTTATCTTATTATTATTGTTTTACTTCATTGGTATTCAAAAAAATAATATTCTTACAAATATTTCTTAATATTTTAAATTACTACACATTGCTCACTCTGTCCCAATTAATGTGGCACAATTGAAATTTCAAGATTCAAACTTCTAAACTTTGAACGTGAATTGGGATATATAAATTTTAATTTTTTTAAAAATAAAATTTATATATTTGAAAACTACTTAATAAGTACTATAAATCACAATAGTTAACAACTTAAGATATTTAATAAAAAAAACTTGGTTGGCTATCGAAATTCCAACTCTGCCACATAAATTGGATAGAGGGAATATAACATATAGTTGTATATTTTAAATTATTACGTGTTACTATAACCTATTATGTAGTAATTTTATTTTGAAATTTTTATGTCCTAAGATTTAAAATGTTTATATTAGCTATATATTGCAGTAATAGTAAAAAGAAAAATATTAGAGTTGTTCTCGACTCTACCACTAATAGTATAATGATATAGGATTCAAGTAAAAAAAAAAAGATCAAAGCAGTAAATGAGTTATTCCGTTATAATATTGGATATGCTTACATATATTGTTTTGTTGACCGTTTCATAAATAGAAATAACCGATTTACAAACTTCATTAACCACGAAAATTGAATTGAATCGGAAAATCTATCAAGATTTCGAAATATCAAAAAGTGGATATTCATATTAATTGGATCAGAAGGCATACTAAACTTGTTTAATTTGTTTATTAGTAGAAGTAAATATTTATAATTTTTATAGTCAATGAAGGTTGTTACCCTCCTTGTACGACTGATAAAATGCCCACAAGTCATGTGAAAAGTAACTATTTCAATAAAGTTGCTTTCATTGTTCTTATGATTTACCATTATTTATTTGTGACTTTGTAAAAGACGTTATAATGTGCGTTTAGAATAATTCAGCTGTCAACATTATATCAACAAGGCACAGTTTAGCTAATAGTATTATATATACAGTTTTGATATTTTCTTTTATATTTTTCTCACTCAATATCTGATAAATGATATATGCTTTGGGCCTCGAATAACTTTGCGCCGAGAAGTCTCATTTTAGGGGTAAAACACTCCTTATCAAGGGCGATTTCATTCCCTAAATTCAAATCTAAGATCTTTAGTAAAGGATAAACGCATACTTAACACTCCAACATAATTTTAGGTGGTATTCAATTTTAATCTCATTCACTATTGTCTAATCTACTCTCCTATTAACTATGCAAAAAATGAAAAGTGAAAATTTTCATTTGCTGTCCCTTTTTAAGATAGTTACTTAGTAAATGATCATTTATTTATTTTCTTTGCAATTTATAGATCTTTTAGATATGGTCTAGAAATTCTTTTTGAACAAACTGAATATCTCATAATAATAAAAAAATTAGAGTCAGACCGTGATTAACAATTTTATCCAATAATAGTAAAACTTTTCTCACACGAAATTCATAAGATCAACAATATATATTCTCCATTTCTCCTCTTTCCAATATTTTCTATGCTATAATCCCAATGACTTACAGCATGCATTAGTCTAAGGTCACTATCACTGCAAATTCTAGAAAACCCCTGTCCCCAAAATTTCTTGGCTAGTAGAGATGTTTAAGTCAAATTTTGGGAGCTAAAATTTATGTTTCTTTTAATTACCCAATATTTGTGCTTGTGACATGTATCTGCTAAAATAGTCTAAATATGTGCAAACTAATAGAAACACCACCATTATTAAAAAAAAAAACGTCTTTCTTTGCAGCTCCTTTTAATCCCCTTATTGTCCCCCCCCCCCCCCCCCCCCCCCCCAAACCCCCAAAACCCACCCAACCAATCCCCCCAAAATGGAAAAATTGTATATATTTTAAATGGATTGTTTGAATAAGATGGTAGCAAATTATGGAGATTTTCTTGTGTCTTAGCCTCTTATGTCACTAAGTTCGAGCCTTGTGCCAAGCAAACTAAGTTTAGTATGTAAGTGGAGAAGAGTAAATTGTAGAGCGACAGACACATCATCCCCAAGTTTCAAAGGCAGCGTGTTGATCCAAAGAGTTGGCACCAGATGGATTTCTCGGTCATGAAAATAATTATGAGAATTTTCTTTTCGCGTAATATAAAAATAGGAAGTAATGAACTAATATATGAAATTACAAGTTTGAATGTAATACCTGAGGGGTAATATTGCCAAATGCAAAGTCTTTAGGCATGGAAGTCTTGCAAAGATAAACCAGTTTTCTCTTATTCACATTAATAAAACACCATAATAGTACAGTGAAAGAGCTGAGAACTAGCGAGTAAACGACAGCCAATCTCTAAAGTGGAATCCTTCATAAGCCCAGGAGACTATACAGCAGCGTCAAGTTGACAAGATTTACTAGATCACGAGCTTCGCAAACTTACCAGTTCTAGAACACGGATCGGACTTGATGATACAACAAAGTTATTATTCATAACATGACCCTGGCCTCAATGGAGGACGTCGAGCATAAAAATTTGTAACCGGAGCAGCTGGAACACCGCGCCTTGTCAAGAGGCATCGAAAGTACTCCAGCCTCTGCAATGCAGCTGAAGTAGTATTTGTTCAAGATGTGGCCTCCTTGTCTCTCCACAGCCGTTTTAGAAGGTAAACATAAGAGCAGTATCATTAGCAAGCTTGAAATTTTTTCTGGAGAAAGAAAACCAAATATATGACAGCAAAAGACTGAGTGAAAGATCCAGTATCAAGTGGTGGTTGAGCTCTGTTTCATCACCCGTCTTGTAAAACAAAGATGTCAATACCAAAATGAAAAAATAAATAAATATCTTGGTTTCGAAAAAAGTTGTCATTCTTCTGCCACTTTGGCCAAATGCTCCTTCGAGAAATGCTATCATACCTAAGGTCGTAGAACAACAGATATTCGTGATGAGTTTAAGTTATATACACCGTTAGAATTTTTTACACTATCAGGTCATCCAAATGATATCTACGGATAAACTTCCTTAAAATATGAATTTGTAATTTTGAAAATAAGATAAGTTACCTGCTACTAAGGGTGTCAAATGAGCAGGTTGAGCTGAATTTAGGCAGGTCAAAAGTTACTTGAGCTGAAATAAGTTGAGCTAAAAAGCAGGTCATAACCCAACCCACTTAATTTTTACTAAGTTTTAATTTCTTTATTTGTTCTTTCATAAATTTTTAAGTACCTAATAAAACTTTTTTTATGACTATATAAAACATATCGAACAAAAAAAATGTATTTTTGAAAAATATTTTGACAAGGTTTCTCAGGAGTCAATTTGAACCACATATAATTGAATTGGGCGGGTCAAAATGGGTTGAACCAATAAATAGGCGCGTCATGTTTTTATCGGCTAATTTTGCCACCCCTGCCTGCTACAACAGGTAACTTGATAATGTAAACATTCTTTCTCATTCGTGATATGCAACGTTGAACTACAATAAGTGTCGTGTAATCCAACATATCCAAGAGAATACCTGGTGCAGCTGCAGCCCGTGGCCATATGGTTTGTTGAACATCGGAGGCATCATTGTATTCTATTCTTTTAGTCAAATGAAATTATCTAAAATTAGAAATGCAACGAAATGTAGGGAATTTTCTGCAAAAATAGATAAATAATACTAACATGTGTTAACCTCGTCACCACCTAAGTGGAAGAGCTCAAATGGAAAAATCTTCCTCATGTCTGCAAAAAAGAAAATGGAAATTTAACATCCATCGTGACAAGAATGAGAAAAAATAATGTCTTCATGTGCAGCAATTTTGAGTTCAGTGGAATTAAAATTGAGTGTTCTATGGTCAACTGAAAAGTTTATTAATAGTTGTACATTTTACACAGTTTAATTATTTCTAGGTTACTGATTCCATTTTTTCAGACTGTAGTTAACTTTTAGGTGACATGAGTTTTTTATACTGTTAGTGTATATGTTGGAAATTTACTAATGTGAAATTAAGTATATCCTATTATTTATGACTCAAACAATTGGGGTCCCGCACGTCGGAAACGTCGTTTCCACACACGTGCACACGTAGTGCCAAATATCGCAAATTTCATTAGTGAAAGAGATATTGGTACGTATGTAATACGTTTGAGACATAGAATGATGGACAGTTATTGGCCAAATAACAAAGTATTCCACGTTGGTAAACGAAGGAAGAAGTGTAAGATGAAACAAGTCGGAAGTCGCCGCGGAACCGTGAAGGGCCGCGGCGCAGCCCCGTCGGAGCCGAGGCGCCGCGGCGCTAATTGGGTGGCCAGTCACTGGAGCCGCGGTGCTTCGGAGGCAGAATGCTGCGACGGAAAGTTGGAAAGTTCTGACCTTTGGGCTGGTTTTGGAGCATTGAATCTCCATTACTTGGCACATGAATTCAATCATTATTTGGCTGAATATAACCCCTCTAATAAGTGTCATTACATGGCTATTGAAGGTCATTAGTTGGCTAGTTGAGGGGTCATCTCCTTACACTATAAATTGAGGCCTTTGGCTCAATTGTTGAACACTACACAACACTTAAATATTTACAGAATTTTCTAACATCTTCTTCTTCCTCTCTAGCAAGTTTATTACACTCAAAGTTCTTCAAAAGTAACACTTGAGTTTCTTTTGCTCAATTGTTAAGTTGTTGTTGTATCTTGGGAGACTATTGCCCGACTACGTAAAAGGAGATATACGGGGCAATCTTGTTTTAAAGACAGAGTGCTATCACTCGACTCAACAAATCACACAAGGAGTTTGTTCCATTCCTGGTTTCCAGTTTTATTGTAATCTTTCGTTTATCCTTTCTAGCAATTGTAATATTTACTTACTTCCCGTTCTCTGCAATTGTTGTAACCCCACAACTTTAAGACAAGATTCGTTGTAAGTACTTAGAAAGATGACTGGAAGAGAACAACTCGCTTCTGATTCTGTTGTTGCTACTACTCAAGGCAACCCCTCTGTCTTCCCCACTGCTCAAGGCACACCAAATGCCTTTCCGGTTGCTCAAGGCTCAACCAACGCCTTTTCTGCTGCTCAAGGGAACGCTCCAGTTCCTCCACCCGCTGGATTTCATCATGAACTCCCAGAAAAGTTCATGGGCTCCAATTTCAAGAGATGGCAACAGAAGATGCTCTTTTATCTAATAGTTATGGGAATAGCTCATTTCCTAACAGAAGATCCTCCACAAACTGGAGATGAAATGGACCCTTCGCCTACTGAAACGGCTTAAAGGGGCCAAGGTATCCATGTCATTATTGGCATGAAGATGGTTCTTGATGCATGGAGTCATAGTGATTTCATGTGTAAGAATTATATTCTAAACTGCTTGTCAGACCCTCTCTATACGGTGTACTGCACCGTAGGCACTGCCAAAGAGTTGTGGAAAAAACTGCAAAAGAAGTACAATGCACAAGATGCAGGTACTAAGAAATTCATCGTTGGGAAATTTCTTAAATTTCAAATGGTGGATAGTAAAACAGTGATGTCCTAAGTCCAGGATCTCCAAATGATTCTACATCACCTGGATTTGGAAGGTATGAAACCAAATGAGCAGTTTTTGGTTGCATCACTGATTGACCTCTTTCGTGGAATGAGTTTATGAGTTACTTAAAACTCAAGACAAATAAGATGACCTTTGAAGAACTTATTATCAAACTCCAGATTCAGGAAGATAATAAGAAGTCTTGCCTAGGGGTAAACAACATGCTGAGGCAAAGGCAAATCTGGCTGAGGCCAAAGGAAACCCAAGCAAAAAGCGCAAGTTCCAGAAAGACGGCAAGACCCAAGCAACGGTGAAGTTCAAAGGAAACTGTCACCACTGTGGGAAACCTAATCACATGATCAAGGACTGCCGCAAGCTCAAGACTGAGCAACAAGAGAAGGGCAAGGCATAGGTTAACGTCGTCAAAGACAGGCTTCTGGACAACATGATTGAGGAGTTCTCAGCGGTGGTGCTTGAAGCAAACCTTGTTGAGAATCCCATGCAATGGTGGATGGACACATGTGCTACAAGACACATCTGTTCCAATAGAGATGCCTTCTCCACTTATACACCAGTTACTAACAAGAAGCTGTTCATGGGTAACAACGCTTCCTCTGACGTGTTGAGGGTAGAAAAGGTAGTCCTGAAGATGACTTCCAGAAAGGAGCTCACTCTGAAGGAGGTGATGCATGTTCATGAGATTAGGAGAAAATTAATTTCAGGTCATTTATTGGTTAATGCTGGTTTTAGGCTAGTGTTTGAGTCCAATAAATTTGTAATCACCAAGAATGGAACGTTTGTGGGAAGGGGCTTCGTCTGTTAAGGCCTCTTCAAAGTCAACGCCATGTATGTATTACGTGCAAGCAATAATATTGAAGCTTCTTCTTGCTTGAGTCCTCTAATTTATGGCATCATGGATTAGGACATGTTAACTACAAGTCCATCCAAAAGTTGGTAAAGTTGGAGTTGTTGCCGTCTATCGACGTAAACCCTCAACATAAGTGTGAGGTGTACGTAGAGGCAAAACTCACAAAGCTTCCTTTTCGATCCGTTGAAAGGAATACCGCTCCTCTAGAACTTATTCACACAGATATATGTGATTTGAAGTTAGCACAAACTAGAGGGGGGAACAAGTACTTTGTGACATTCATTGATGATAGCACAAGGTATTGTTACCTTTACTTGTTGAAAAGTAAAGATGAAGCCTTTGAAGCGTTCCGACGTTACAAAGCAGAAGTTGAGAACCAACTAAGCATGCGGATTAAATGCATTCGTAGCAATAAAGGGGGAGAATACGTAGCGCCATTTGAGGAATATTGTGCCCAATCAGGCATTATTCATCAAACGTTAGCTCCATACTCACCTCAGTCGAACGGTGTGGCGGAACGTAAGAATCGCACATTGAAGGAAATGATGAATGCCTTGCTCATCAATTCCGGTCTTCCCCAAAACATGTGGGGAGAAGCCGTCCTTACCGCTAATACGATTCTTAACAGAGTCCCACATAAGGGTAAGGACAAAACTCCATATGAATCATGGAAGGGAAAGAAACCCACCTATAAATATTTAAAGGTGTGGGGTTGTTTGGCAAAGGTTGAAGTACCCAAGCCAAAGCAGGTCAAGATTGAGCCTAAGACTGTAGATTGCATTTTCATCGAATATGCAAATAACAGTAGTGCTTATCGATTCTTAGTGCATAAGTCATATATTCCAGATATCCACGGGGGTACAATCATGGAATCAAGGAATGCTCAATTCTTTGAAGATACCTCTCCTAGAAAGGAAAAAGACATAACCTGTCGCAAACGAAGTTATGAACAAAGCTCTCAGGAACCGGGAGTCGTTGATTGCCCGGATCTAGATGGTTCAGATCTAGTAGACTTCGAAGTGGCTGAATATACGGAATCTAGTGTTCCAGATTCTCAGAACTTGGGGACTCCAGAGATGGAACCAAGGCGAAGTAAAAGGGCCAGGAAGGATAAATCCTTCGGTCCTGACTTTGTAGCTTATATGGTTGATGACGAACCAAGGACAATTGCTGAAGCATTGTCAACTCCAGAGGCACCGCTCTGGAAAGAAGCTATTGAGAGTGAAATAGACTCCATCCTGCATAACCATACTTGGGAGTTGGTTGATCTTCCTCCGAAAAATAAACCATTGGGTTGTAAGTGGATACTCAAACGGAAGTATAAAGCAGATGGGTCTATAGATAAGTACAAGGTCAGGTTGGTAGTTAAGGCCTATCGACAGAAGGAAGGCCTTGACTATTTTAACACGTACTCCCTGGTGTCTAGCCATACGAGTATTCATTGCAATCGCAGCGTTGCGTGACCTTGAGATACATCAAATGGATGTCAAGACAACCTTCTTAAATGGTGATTTGGAAGAAGAAATTTATATGGAACAACCCGAGGGGTATGTGGTTCTAGGGCAAGAGAAGAAAGTATGTCGGCTTGTCAAATCTCTGTACGGGCTGAAATAAGCCCCGAAGCAATGGCACGAAAAAATTGATAGTACTCTACTATCGAAGGTTTTTCCATTAATGAATGTGACAAATGTGTCTACACGAAAGGTATCTCTGACTCGTTCATCATGATATACCTGTACGTAGATGACATGTTGATCACAAGGAGCAGTCCTAGCTTGATCCTAGAGACTAAGAACATGTTGAAACAATGCTTCGACATGAAGGATATGGGTATCACAGATGTCATCTTAGGGATAAAGATCTCTAAGACATCTGACGGACTGGTCTTATCTCAGTCTCACTACATCGAGGATGTGTTGAGAAAGTTTGAGTTGTTTGACAGTTCGCCTATGAAGTCACCAATGGGTAGAAATCAAAAGCTTGATAAAATTTGTGGTGCACCCGTATGCCAGGAGCAATATGCACAGGTGATTGGGAATTTGATATAAATAACAAACTGCACCCGACCTAATATTGTTTATGCAGTCAACAAGTTGGCTAGGTTTACCCGTAATCCGAGTAATGATCATTGGAAGGCGTTGAATTGGGTACTACGATACTTGAAATACACACTAACTTACGGGTTGCATTATTCGAGATATCCAACTGTACTAAGGCTGTCCAGTGGGTCGGGTTGGCCCGGTCCTGCCCCGGTCCCGCCCTGAACCCGACTATTTAAAAAAAAATGCGGTAACGGGACTCGAACCGGGATGGGACATGGTCTCGTCCCGACCCGCCCCAGGCCAACCAGTCCTGACCCGATCCCGATCCCTCGCGAAACCCCCTTTTGCAAAAATAACTGTTGCACCAACGACTATTTTACATTTTGGCCGTTGTACAACGACCATTTGGCCTCCCCCCTGCTCCAACCCCCCTACCCCCTTAATATTTATTTTTAACCCATAAGTTATTATATTTACACTTTAACCCAATTTTCCAACTATAAATACCTCATTTTCTCTTCCATCTTTCTCACAAATCTTCCTACAATCTCTCAATACTCAATCTATCTCTCTACAAGTCTACATTGTCTACTAAATATTCAATTTTATAATTCATTTGGGAGTGAAGTTGGCAACTAGCTTGAGGATCTTCCATCGAGCAAAGTTTCAATTTTCAACCTCTCGATTACACGTCGACATTATGTCGGTGTTTGATACATTCATTCCTTCATTAAATTATTATTGTCTGTTTATTTTATTTACCGCACTTAATTTTATTTACTTTAATAATTTATTAGTATAATTATAAATTTATAATGGAAGGATTTAAACGTATGCTTATGGGTAGGGGTCATGCTTCTTCTAGTAGGGGCAACAAGGGCAAGGGTCGTATTTCTAGACAGAATCCTATTCCTACACAGGATGATTTTGTTGATACTGAACATTTTCCTACAATACCATTAGATTTAGACGAGGGGCTATTTTCTGGAACTCAATAAGACTTTAATTTAGACGATGATCTAGATGATACACCCACTAATGTAGATGACAACATACCCACTAGTGCACCTTCAACTGAAATGCCTCATATTCCCCCTAGTATGAGATGAGGTCCAGCAAAACGACCATTAAAATCAGATGCATAGACATTTTTTGATAGGGACGTAGATAATCAAGTAGCTAGATGTAAAATTTGTAAAGATGTTTTAAAATTTAAAACTGAAAAAGGTCACGATGGGACGGGGGTTTAATGAGACACGTAGCAAGGGCTCATACAGAATTGAAGCGGGTAATTATTGCATTAAATAATATGTACATAGTGAAAAGCAGTAAACAAGTAGCAAGCAGATTGTATGGAAATTAAATGTGCGTCCTAACATGCATGGGGCCTCTCTTATGCCAGAGGTGAGTCTAAACGCCAAATATGCAAGATGATGATAAATTGATCCGAGCCAGTAAATTGTGATGCCTTCTGTTGGAAATAAAGGTTGAATTCTATTGCATACAATAATAAAGTTGATAACATAAAATATTCTTATGACCAAGTTTAAATCTCGCTCTTGATCACGGAGATGAAGATGAAGCCCTAACACTGCTAGGTCCGGCTCCTGCATCTTCTAGGTACTGCATTATGTTTTGCATTTGATGCCACATTTCAAGGGTAACGACTGTGTCTTTGAGCCAAAAATTTCTTACCCAAACTGTTGTGCCAATATCTTCAAAGCCTTGTTCGCCTTTGGGACTAAGGTTTGTATTACCGTGATCTTCACGTAGTCGTGCGTGATATTCTGGAGTACCTCCTGCCCGACTATCTCCAATATCCATTTTGTCAATGTCGTTCCATTCATCGAGAATTTGCCTAGCTCTAGAGATAATGAAATTCGGCCCGAATTGGATTTCAGAAACTCTAATATTTGCTCGGAAGGGGACTATTTGCTCTTGGACAAACTGTCGGAGTACGCTGAGTGGAGCATATGTTTGGAGGCCTTTCAACCCGATAAGCTCAATATAATAAAGCCTTCTGCATCTTATATAGGCTTTCTTGGCGCTCAGGAGCAACGGGTATTTCCATTGGATCTGATCACTAGTGTGGGATGCCAAAAACTTGTACCAATCATTGGTGCCGACTGGCGACACAAAGCGTTTTGTCTTGTCGTAAAAGCTGACAATTTTGTTTGACTCGCTGAAGCATATGTCTACCATATTCGGGCGCTGATAAAAGTGTTCCATCTCCCACATCTGCAGGATAAGGTTGCAGCCTTCGAAGAAACTTGTTTCACCTCTTTTACATTTCCCTAGAGCCCGAAATATCTCCGCTAAAATCATAGGGGCCAAAGTGAGTTGTGCGCCGTCTACTCCTCCAAAAAGTGACCGTGCCACGGAACATATGCAAGTACTGATCTTTCCGTGTTCAAGTGGGAATATCAAAGTCCCTAGTAAAGCGACAACAAATGCAATAGGACGTCTAGCCTGCCAATGGTCGGGAGTGCAAGAGAATTCATTTTTGAACAGCTTGTAACCATCTCGACAGTCGCATCTCTCATAAAGATAATCCAAAGAGATCCAGTTATTTTCAAAGTACCGAAGTTCCTTAATGTTCTAAAGCTCCAAGTAGCGGAGAAATTTCTTCCCGGACTGACCGTGCGGGATAATTTTTCCTTTACCTTAGTAAATTAAATTGGTGAAATAGTTGATCTCTTCCAAAGTAGGAGTCATCTCAAAATCTCTGAATTTAAAGACAACCCGATCAGAATCCCAAAAATGAATTAGCGCTCTTACCAAATGCTGATCGGGGGAAATATCGAACAATGAAACGAGGCAACCCAATCTCCTCCTAATTTCCATCTGGCTGCCAAGGTCGAAATTTTCCCACCATATTTTCAGCTTACTCGAAATCTCACTCACCATCCTGACTTGCGGCACATATTCCATCTATAATACAAATATAAAAAAAAATATACATTTTCCAATTTCGGCATGTCATGATTAGGCTTGGATCCGTCTATCATTACCACGCTACACATAATATGCTGATTGGTCGTTGGGTTGTGAGACCCGTCGACAATTTGGTGGATTTCTTAATTGTGGAGTCGATGCCAAGGATCGACCCACATATGGTGTATGCATGCATGACTTAAAATAAAAGGTGGTATAACTTTATCCTAATTTTTTTAAGATTTGGCTTACTAGACTCGAGGTTTCCAAGCGGACTGCTCGAGTGAGAAGGCTACGCGGCCACCGGATGGTCCGGACACTCAGCGCATACGCCAACTCTCCTAAAATTTGGTAATTTGAAAGAAAATTTTGTGGGTGCGCAAAACACACCTCGCGTGTATGTGTGATAGTGTCAATTTTCTGAAGTGGAAGAAATATGAGCGGAATGTCAATTTAAGGAAAGCAGTAAGAGAATATAGCAATTAAAGCAGTTATGCATGCAAAATTTCACAAAGGAAACAAATCAAAGCATTAAATCAAATAAGGAGCAAAAAGTAAAGCGCAATAATAATTAACCTGGGTTTGCTATGGTTAAAAACCTGAAGTTCCCCAGCGGAGTCTCCAGAGCATCAGCAAATTCATTTTGAATTCGTGGGATATGCTTGAATTCTTTCTCGCTGAACCTTTTGCACAATTCTTTCACGCAATGCAGGTAAGGAAGTATCTTCACATTCTTGGTCGCCCATTCGCCTTGTACTTGATGAATCAATAAGTCTGAATTGCCGATAACCAACAATTCTTGTATGTTTATATCAACGGCCATTCTAAGTCCGAGTATACAAGTTTCATATTCTGCCATATTGTTGGTGCATTGGGAATCTGAGCTTTGCCGAGATTGGATAGTGCTGACCCGATTCTGAAATCAAGACTACTCTAATACCAACTCCTTTGAAGTTTGCAGCTCCGTCGAAGAACATTCTCCAACCCGGGTACTCTTCGAAAATATCTTCCCCAACAAACAATACCTCCTCGTCCGGAAAATAAGTCCGAAGGGGCATATATTCTTCATCTACGGGGTTTTCAGTAAGATGGTCGGCTAGTGCTTGTCCTTTGATAGCCTTTTGGGTAACATATATGATATCGAACTCACTTAGCAAGATTTGCCACTTTGCTAGCTTCCCAGTGGGCATGGGCTTCTGAAAGATGTATTTGAGTGGGTCCATTTTGGAGATGAGATAAGTGGTATATACAGACAGATAATGTCTAAACTTTGGTGCAATCCATGTCAAGGCACAACAAATGCGTTCCAGCAAAGTATACCGAGCTTCATAAGGTGTGAACTTCTTACTCAAATAGTATATAGCTTGCTCCTTCTTTCCTGTTTCATCGTGTTGTTCCAGCACGCATCCAAACACATTTTCTAACACAGACAAATATAACAACAAAGGCCTTCCGGGTTCTGGAGGCACCAAAACAGGTGGATTAGACAAGTATTCTTTGATTCTATCAAAAGCTTGCTGGCAATCCGCTATCCACTTGGTAGCGGCGTCTTTCTTCAGTAGCTTGAATATTGGCTCACATATCACTATTGATTGCGCTATGAACCTGCTGATGTAATTGAGACGACCAAAAAAACCCATCACGTCCTTTCGACTCTTTGGAGCAGGCAAGTCTTAAATAGCTTTTACCTTCGAGGGGTCCAATTAAATACCCCTTCTACTCACGATGAAACCTAACAGCTTCCCAGCAGGGACACCAAATGCACACTTTGCAAGATTTAACTTCAGATTATACCGCCTCAGCCGGTCAAAGAACTTCAAATCTGTAAAGTGATCTGAAGCCCTTCACGACTTGATTTTAGTTTAGATCAGGCGAACACCTCCTAATATGGGTATTTTATTTCAAATCAGGCGCTCATATCCTAATGCAGGTATTTTAATTTAGATCAGGCGCCCACCTCCTAATGCGAGTATTTTAATTTAAATCAGGCGCCCACCTCCTAATGCGGGTATTTTATTTTTCAATCAGGCGCCCACCTCCTAATGCGGGTATTTTAATTTAAATCAGGCGCCCACCTCCTAATGTGGGTATTTTAATTTAAATCAAGCAACCACCTCCTAATGCGGGTATTTTAATTTAAATCAGGCGCTCACCTTCTAATGTGGGTATTTTAATTTAAATCAGGTGTCCACCTAATGCGGGTATTTTATTTTAAATCAGGTGCCCACATCCTAATGCGGGTATTTTATTTTAAATCAGGCGCCCACCTCCTAATGCGGGTATTTTATTTTAAGTCAGGCGCCTACCTCCGAATGCGGGTATTTTATTTTAAATCGGCGCCCACCTCGGGCGCCCACCTCTAATGCGGGTATGAATTTTATTTTTCAATGCGGCGACCACCTTCTAATGCGGGTATTTTAATTTAAATCGGGCTCTCACCTTCTAATGAGGGTATTTTAATTTGAATCAAGCGCCCACCTCCTAATGCGGGTATTTTAATTTAAATCAGGCGCCCACCTCCTAATGCAGGTGTTTTAATTTCAATTAGGTGTCCACCTCCTAATGCGAGTATTTTAATTTAAATCATGCGCCCACCTCCTAATGCATGTATTTTATTTTTCAATCAGGCGTCCACCTTCTAATGCATGTATTTTATTTTTCAATCAGACCCCCACCTTCTAATGCGGGTATTTTATTTTAATCAGGCGTCCACCTCCTAATGCGGGTATTTTAATTTCAAACATGCGCCCACCAACGGTGTCATCTGCACAACGTCTAAGCAACGATGTCATTTCAACTTACAAAGTCGTATTCTTACATACCCATTGTATGCAACAGTTATGCACTAACTTTTATCTTAGCTCTAGTTCGCAGGAGTTTGAATAGGCGTGAGCTTTCATCACAACATGGAACTATCTCTTACGGCGAACCGAGGCAATTTTGGTCAGCGGCCTACTTCGAACGTCGTTCCGCTCTTTCCCAATATGTTGTCACCCCGCAACCAGTGTCATTATAACCCGACACTAGGGCAATATTTCTCGAATCTGCACCATCTTTTGCAACTTCTCTCCCCCTCGGGATTCTATTTCTACTCATGCATCCCTAATCTTTCTTCGAGTCTCGATGATCATGGACAAAATTGGCTACTCAGTCAACTTCTTTGTCCGAAAACTCTTTCATCGTTTCCGGCCAAAGACGGGCATCTGTTGACACCCAATTATGTCTACTTTTTCCGATATTTAGTTGCAATTTTAAATATTTTGACACCTCAAAAATAATTTTAATATCGTCGTCTATTTTCGATATCATTATTTATTTATTATTATTATTATTATTCGCATTTTTACTGTCATTTGCCTTTTAATATCCTAATCATAATTTTACCGTAATATTCTATGTATTTCTCTTTTTCGGAAAATGACACCGCTTTTTTTTATTTTTAAAAAGCATTAAGCATCTCGCAAATATTGTTTTTATTATTATCACATCGTCATTTTTATTCTAAATAATTTATATATTTTTTCTCAATGCATTCCCTTTTAATAATAAACCCTTTTATTTTAATTCAAATTCATTTCACCCAAAACATTCTATCAACCCCAAAAATCAATCTACAAAATTAACCCCCTATTTTTCGTCCCAAACGACCCCTCCCCCTCCAGGCCCAATCGGCCGGACCAGCCCAATCCCCAAATCCATCGACCCAAGCCCAATACCCATTTATCCCCATTAAGCTCGAACGCCCGACCACAACCCCAAAACCCAACCAAACCCTAAAAAGATAACCAAAACCAACCAGGAAACCAGCAGCCCTTCGTCCGAAACCACCGTCGCCTCCCTTTACCCGCCGGACAAACACCATTACCACACCATTGCCACCATGTCCCCTCCACCATCGAGCCCTCGCATCATCCCAGTCCTTTTTTCCCCTTTTTCTGCAAACCCCAGGGCTTTGAATAGCTCGTCCGAGTCAAATCGACCTGCAAAGCATTCATGAGTCGTTGGATCTCTAGGACACCCTCAAGGATTCAAAGGGTAAAGGCATAAACCCAGACCCTTTTTCATTATCATCTCAGTTTTCGAAATGAAAAGAAAACTGTCACATTTTTCAACCTTTTGCTTTGAATTCGAATTTCAAACCTTAGCCATTATGGTCTCAATTAGGGCTATAAATAGAACCCTTTATGGGTTGTTGAGGGGGATTTTCAGACAAAAAAAAGCCCTCTGTTTTTTTCTAAACCTATTGCGAATAGTCGACCTATATGGGTTTCACAAAAGATTTTTAGAGCCAAAGATCCTTTCTTGAACATGTTTCGAATTTGAAAAATCCTCCATTTTGACTCTTGTTTCTGGCTCGATATAGCCACGAAACACTCAAACTCGTTTTCTTTTCAACCGCATAAACACACTCCTCCGAGCGGACTCGACGATTCGAGACGACGCCTCGGTTTGCCCGGAGAAGGTCCGTAAATCCGAATTCCCTTCAATCTTTATTTCCACTTGCTGTTTTGCATGATGTTAGTTTAGCTTAAATGTCTGGTTGTTGAACTCGTAAATTATATAAGCTAGTCAATATAGTTAGGAGAAGTAGCATTTAAATGTACTCTATGCTTGTTTGAGATGTGGTAGTTAAGTCTTATTATAGACCAAACATGTTTAGGCTAGGTTTCTGATTAATCTGTTCAAGTAATCTAGTTTGGTTGAGTTATTCAGTAGGCTTGTATGCAATGATGTGGTATTATTGATATGTTTTAAGACTGTGATCAGTTAAAAGAACTGTGATATGTTGTTTGGCCTAGTTGTGTGTTTTATGGTTAATAAGGGACATGAGAGATGCTTAGCACATAGTATGAGCAGGATCTTATGTGTTTATAGGCCAACCTAGATAACTCTGTGCTCTTTGATATATTGCCCCTCAAAAGATTACTTACCTACCTCTGTGTCTCCCGAATTGGCTATTGTTCGCATTTCTCTGATCATGTCTAGTGCATATGTGGTCTGTTCAAAATTAAAGGATGCATTTCCTCTAATTTTCTTTCTGTTTTTTATTAAAGTTGGAGTGATATCCCTAGTTTACCATTTTCTCTTGCCTATTTAGGGTGTATAATGTGTAATATATCTCAAGATGTATGAAGTATGAGAGCATAGGTATACACCAGATGTATACCAAAACTGCATATTTTGCATACCTCCGGGCATATCTTATATATCTGGAAACATTTGCTTATATCATCCCTCTATACATGTTAAGTGTGTCTTGTGTGATGGTATCTACTTAGAATTTTATGGTCTGAATCTGCTCATGTTGGCTTATTTTCTTATATTCTTTATTTGGTTTGTTGAAACTATGACATAATATACCCTAAAGTATACAAAGTTACAGGTTCAGTATATGCTAAGTGTATACAAGAACTGTATATCAGCGTATACCTTTGAGTATATCAGTTATATTCTGAATATATCCGCATATGTTCAAGTGGATATCAAATGTAGGTCTGTAATATTTACGAATATGTGTTAATTGGGCACATTGTGCATCTGGGCCAATCTGTTTTCTTTGTATATATATCTGAAAATTACATGTTTGGGCCTGCTTTTATTTCCGCGTGTTAATTGGGCCCATCACGCATCCGAGCCGATTTATTTCGGTCTAAAATTCTGTTTTGGCTCGTTTTTACACCCTCCCGCACACTGTTTGCATCCCGAGGCCCAATAACATATTACTTTTTCATAAATTATTTATTTACACGTATATATATGTCCATGTCCCGTTTACTAATCCTTTTCTTTTCTTTGCTTTATTTACATGAAATGCATCGGGAGCTACGAAGAGTCTCGTTATGAGACTCATCATGATCATTGCCAAACGAAGACCCGCATCCACATTACTTGCACTCTCCAAACTCGGGATTTCAAAACAAATAGGGCATGATGACATCGTCATCCGCCTTAGTTCCCTTTTATTATTACTCCTTAATTCCGTTATTTCTATTTTTTGGGGGTTGTAATAATTATTTAATGTTGGGTGTGATTGTTAGGACATTTAGAATAATTAGGCTATGAATGGATAAGTAATAAGGTAGTTTTAAAATTAGAACCGTCGCTAGTTATTTACTTTAGGCTCGGTTAGTTTTAAAATCGGAAATCCGCCGCTAGTTTATTTATTTTAGGCGCGTCATGCATGTTCAAATTCTCAAAACAAATTGGTCCTCTTCTATTTTGCATTTTAAACATAAGGCTTTGCTTCTATCCAATCTTATGATTTAAAATGACTTCCTAAAAAATCATTTCTTTATATTACAACTAATTTACTTTAAACCCTTTACTATCAATTGCAAAATAAATACTTTATCAACTTTCATACAAATGCACTTTTATCCAAAATCAACTTTATATGTATTTTATAGACCATACCTTACAATGTCACACATACTCTTCCGGATTTCATACCGGAATTTATTTTCGCAATTATTTTTGCAAAACTCCTCAAAAAGAAAAATCATTACTCTGTCAAAATGCACCCTCCTTAAAACACTATTTTAACTTTATACTTGTAAACATGCATTTTTCTTAGCATAATAATTAACCTAAGTTTGACCGGATAACCGCAAGTTAGCGGATTTTAAAGGATGCCTAACCCCTTCCCTTTAGGATAATAAAAAACTCTTATCTAGAATCTCATAAGTTAGTAGATCAGTAATTGGAGTTATTTTTAAGCAAATTGCTTAGTCAAATAGGTGCCCTAATTCACCGTAAAATAAATTAGGTGGCGACTCCTTAATTCAATTTAGGAATCATCAATATGTTGTACTCCGCTTTGACCTGGTTAAAACGGGATACGACACATCTTTCTAGGCAAAACATTATTACTACACCAAAAATGTCAAGCAGAACTAATAAGAAAATGTCAAACAATTATCTCTATTCTGCTTGGAGGTAAAATTACTTTTGCCATGCAAATATCATATTCTTCCATATTTTATTTTTTTTCCTTTTAACATTTCAGAATAAGCAGGACTCTTCCTTTATTACAGAAATCACAGTTTGATGGTTGGAATGGTGACCAAATAAGACCAATCTGAAAAGTAAAGAACTCAATACACACGAAAAACTCTTCCAATTATCACCTCAAAAGTACAGCTCTAAAAGTTTTTGTGCTTTTTGCCTAAGCATTAATATCTTAATGCATTAGAAAAAAAGCACCACATTAGCGCAATTAGTTTAAAACCTACAGGAGATTTAGTCAGATAAGAGTGAAGAGCAATTAAGGCAAACCAGCAGCAATTCAAAATCCAAAGAACCATAGATTTCTAAAAGAAGCTATAGACCCAAAATAGTACGAGGCCAATTCTCTAAAGCACTTACCATGATTCTGCATGACCGGGAACATCAACTTCTGCCATAACGTTGATACCTGTGGAGGTAACACTTTTGGAATTAGAAAAGGACAACACATTCTTATTATTTACTTATCAAGAAAAATATAGCTGCATTGCATTAACCAACAACCAAAAAGCTTTAGATGAGGTGTAACGAAACATTTGCATAGACTTCAAAGATACCACATACCTCTCATCTTCGCAAAGCTTCAATTGATGTGACATCATGAAGACAAGAAACAAGGAGAACTCTGTCAGCATCACTTTATAATATAGGAACATCTGACGAGAAGCCAAAAACAGAACAAACAACTGAAACAAATTCTAACGTAAAAGAATATTATAGTTCTTTCTTTGTATCATTTTTTCTGGAAACTTGTAACTTTAAGTTCATAGCATTCGTTCAGTTCAACACTGGAAGAAGGCTCTCTTTGAAAGTTGCTCAATTGATTGGATAGTTTTAACCAATTCTCTAGATGGTACAAAATGATCCAGTTAATGCGTTGAACTAAATCTATAATAAACTTTTTGACTAAATTAAAGTGTTATGATGGTATCCAGTATTTGGTTTTGCCAAAATGGCACGAATCCAAAATGGGATCAATTCACTAATCCCATCCCCCAGCTACCCCCCCCCCCCCTTAACTACCAAATCCTGATAAATTAGAATATTGATCCAGTGTAATATAAGTAATTCACTAATGTTGGCCCCTCTAAGTACATATAACCAATTGTTTAGAATACTACATATGAGAAGAAGATTTTAACACCTCCGGCCACCACCCTTTCATATTTTTTACTTTCTTCTCTAAGAAATATGGAGCAAATGCTCAAAGTATTTGATTCACTTCGGGGACTTCTATTCAGAACTCTTAGGCAATAAAAGGAAAAATCACTTTCTGTGCTCAAGGTTATTGAAGAACTTAGGGGGATCCTTCATACCAAAAAGACTTCAAATTATATGAGTTGGGGGGGAATTCTTACTCAACAATTTCAATGGCATCCTCGACAGTGTAGCGTTCCCACTTTGTATATGACCCTTTCCACAAGTTTGGATATGAAGGCACTTCTAGAGGAAATGACTCTTCATCTATGATGTGCCAATGAAGAACATTCTACTGATTCCAATCATTAATATCAGAAATAAGGAATCACTCATTACAAAACTGGATTAGTATAATAGGATTCAACAACTTACAAGTTTAGCATACTACATGGATTCAATAATCTGCTTGATAATTTCAATTGGCAAATAGTGCCTTGACGTATCTGCAAAATAATTCAGTAATATAACAAGTAGATCACTTAGTTTTCTACAGAAGGCAATGTCCACCAAGTCAAGAAGAGTGCACAGGCAACCTATAGGGCAACTGAATAAAGATTGGATCTTACCTAACAGAAGCCCTCGATATGCAAATCTTGGCTTGCCTTGTCTTGAATAAACCATGGAGCCTTATAAATTTGCACTGTTTTAATCCCATAATAAAAAATACATAACTGACTCATTGTCTGCATAAAAGGGTTTGAGTAAATTTTTTGTTATCAGTGAGTATATGAAAATAACAGTCATAAATCCCTGATGCCACTATGATAAATCATTTCATAACCATGTTCATTCACCATACGTACCTCAAGTCCTCTTAGAGCACTATAAACCGAATTTGCCTGCAGTGTTGACGAAACTATTATTCATGTACTTCTAGTTATAGAACTTCAATTAAAGAATGCACAATCTAGCACCATCATCGCGTAACGGCCAAAGGCAGGGGAAGAGATTACAGGAAAAGAGTTTTCTGTTAATTTCCTTTTTCTTGATAAGTGGGAGTTAACAGTACGGATTGGAGAAGTTAAGTCACTATGATAAAGTTAGACTAGCTAGTTACCGGGATATCAGAGAGAAACAAAAGAGATGATAAAATAGGCAAAGGTTACTATCAAACTTATGTTCTGAAGTAGAATGGGCAAATCATTCTCAACATCCTAAGCATTAGACGCATTCTTTAACTTCGATGTAGATTTTGATCTAGTTCTACTTCCTATTTGGTTAAGTTTCATATCACGTTTCATGAACCATAATCCTACTCTATGCTACAAAACATTGCTTCTCAAAATTGAGAGCTTCTGAGCAGGAAAAATTACTTGCTGCACAAATAAAACTTATAGCTCAAATAAGATTGAACAAGAAATAAAAAAAAGTTCCATCACATCAAAGGTGATAAATTATGCAACTTTACCTCAATTGACACTCCCCCAATAATCGAGCGTTCATTGCTTTTCGTCACCAATAACGAATAGCTCTCATCAACACCAAGTTGCAGCTGGGGAAAAAACAAGATTCACCACATCAATAAAAATTCCCTTCCAACCGGTTCAAGTTGTTGCAGCAATAGATAAATATGTCCCCTCTCTATCAGCAAAAAATAAGGTAGTTCACACAACTCAACACGATATGAGAACAAAGGTCCAGAATTCAAGTATTAGGCCATACGAAATGTTGTGTCACAAACATAAGCACATAAAAAAAACAGTACACGTTCAAACAGTGACGGCATAAAAAAATATTTACACAAGCTGGTCAATCTTAAAGCAAGTACACGTAAGTCTATATAATAAAGCACTAATTGGCAATCTGGTAAAAAAACAACTAGCCAGCTATCTCAGCTTAAAATCCTTAACACTGTCAGTTTATATAACTCAAATCCCTTAAAAATGATATCTCTGGATCAGACAGTTTACACAATCCAACACAATATGTAGCAAAAACACCAAGTAATTTCTTCCGGCCTTGGTAGACAGAGTTACTCGATACCCATGAGGTCTTGTTCAAATCCAGGCAAAAACACTAGGTGATTTCTTCTATATGTCCAGACCTTGGTGGACAAAGTTAACCAGTACTTGTGTTGTGTTGATGGTAGGTAGCAGGTAACTCGTGTCATTAGTCGAGGTACGCACAAACTAGCTCGTTTATAAAAAAAAAAAGTAATTACACGTAAATCTCTACGGTAAGCACTAATTGGTAATCTAAGTAACACTTTATATAACTTAAATCCATAAAAATCATAACTTTACACGAGACATTTCACAGAATTCAACACATTATAAATCACAATAAGATAAAGCAAAAACAAAACAAATAATTATTTTTAAAAAAAATTACCTCATCGTTATCGGAGTGAACAATGACAGTAACCCTATTAATATCAAAATAATCACCAGCTTTAGATAACTTATTAGCACCATGCTTAAAAATAATCTTCTTATATCTCTCAAACACTTCTTCAACAACAACAACTGACCGACTACCGGCATTACCGGTAAACTCAAGTGTTAAATTGGGATTAACGGTGAGTGTATCGTTACCGGAAGTGAATTGTGAAGGTAAAGGCCATATATATGTGAGTGATTCATCGAGCTTTGTACTGTAAATCGTTGACTTTATCGAACGAGAGTTGACTAATTGGAAAATTAATGTGAAGAAGAAAAGGGTTTTGAGTAGACATTGAGAAGAATTTGAGGACATTTTTTTTGGATGACGAAATTGAAGGAATGATTATCGGACTCGTGATTTATATTAACTATATATGTTATTATTGTGATGGAGTCAATAATTTGGTGTATTGTGAAAGCATAATGATGATCATATTTCTTTAGTTTTTATTTGTTTTTTTGGTGATTTGTTTATTTTTCAAATTTTGATTTGAACGTTGGAGGAGCCTTGGCTAAAGTTGCATCTACTTGTTACGAGTTTAAATCGTAAAAATAATATTTTACATAAATGCAGGATAAGATTTCATACAATAAACTTTCAAAATCACACTTTTTTTCAGATCTGTATATAACAATAGATTAGTGCACTGGATTATTTTTTTTATTTGAACCATTAGGTTTTCATCAAAGGGTGTCAATTGACGTCCATTGGACGAGGGTGGCTCCGGCGCCATGGGATAAACATACAGCGCTTCTTCTAGCTAAGGTGTTAATTCACCATAGTAGGCAGAAGGAAAGCAGTCACAATTCAAAGTGGTTCGTACGTAGCATTCCCTCTGGATGCTACATATCGAAGAAAATTATGCACTATAATAGTTACTAATCGAAAGCAGAAATAAACATCACGACATTCCTGACCAGTAATAACTTATTTGCGATATCTGGCTCTCTGTCTTAAAAAAAAGTACTAATGTATATATTTAGTTATATATCTTCATGCATCAGCTTGGTATATTCTTCAGAAAAAATGCAGTCCTTCAACAGTTGCACCGAGTGCTTCAATTAATCTCAGTATAAACAACGAACAAATCCTTCAAGTGATGCTAGTAGGACGCCACAAGAACCAAAATTAGAATTTATAGACAACTAAGGAACCAAAAGTATAATTATCCAACGCTGATATGCAGTACATGACACCAAATAAAGAGCAATTCAGCTCTTGAACCATAGAATTTACCTATTAGCAATGTTTGAAAGTTATTGATTCGTTGAGTTCTGTAACCTGGTCCTTGAAAATAATTTACATCCACTTCCATGTCACCTTTCTTCCTCTGGTCCCAAATCTATAAGAAGATTATAAGTAGTGTTTCAACTCTTAATTAAAAAAATGAGTAACAACTCATGAAGAGAACTACTTGTTGGGATACAATTGTTGTAGGAAACGGAAAGTAAGTAACTATTACAATAGTAAGAAAGGATAAACTAATTATTACAATAAACTGGAAATCAAGAACTTAACCGATTGCTTGTGTGATTCGTTGAGTCGAGTGATGACCCTATTTCTTTAAGACAAGATTGCCCCGTATATCTCTTTTTACGTTATCGAGCAATAGTCTCCCAAGATACAACAACAACTTAACAATTGAGTAAAGGAAACTCAAGTGTTACTCTTGAAGAACTTTGAGTATAGTAACTTTGCTAGAGAGGAAGAAGATGAATTCAGAAAATTTGGAGTATTTTCTAAGTGTTGAGTGTCTTTTCAATTGAGCCAAAGGCCTCAATTTATAGTGTAAGTAGAAGACCCCTCAACTAGCCAACTAATGGCCTTCAATAGCCATGTAATTGCACTTGATTGAGGGGTTACATTCAGCCAAATAATGATTGAATTCATGTGTCAAGTAATGGAGAATCAATACTCCAAAACCAGCCCAAATGTCAGATTTTTCCAACTTCCCGTCGCAACTTTCTGTCTCCGAAGCGCCGCGGCCCTGTGAATTAGCGTCGCGGCACCGCGGCTCCAGTGACTGGCCAACCAATTTGCGTCGCGGCGCTGCCTGGGAGGCGCCGCGGCTCCGACGGTGTGGCGTCGCGGCCCTTCACGGCTCCGCGGCGATTTCCGACTCGTTTCATTTTACACTTTGTATACTTCTTCCTTCGTTTACCAACGTGGAATACTTTGTCATTTGGACAATAACCGTCCATAATTCTATGTCTCAAACGTATACGTACAAATATCTCTTTCACTAATGAAATTTGCGATACTTGTCACTATGTGTGCACGTGTATGGAAACGACGTTTTCGACGTGCGGGCCCCAATTGTTCGAGTCATAAATTAATAGGATATACTTAATTCCACGTTTAGTAAATTTCCAACACTACTTACAAAAAGTTGAAGCACCTTCAAATTGAGAGAACTTCTAAGAATGATTAGAAGGGCAAACATCTGATCTTTACAATCAAAATCATAATTAAAAAGATAGAGATGTCTCAATCTAGCGAGGCGCGTGGGAAGACTCTTAGCTTGAGGAAGTATCTGCCCAATAAGATGACTAACATTAATAAGGTTAAACATTGCAAATACGGTCAAAAACAACATCGTTGGTTCCGAGATTTTTTGACTGCGATAGCGACCGACTATTATACACCTATAACAATCTTTTGACATTTAAATAATATTTCATTACAAGAAAAAAAGATGCTAAATCCTAAGCTTAATTACACTTTGTATAAAGAAGAAACTCTTTTAATGATGAAAATATATATTCATGCAATCTTCTTTGTCATAAATAGTGTATAACGTATCAAAATATTTTGTTAAAATTTCTAGACATATTATTGGTAATCTTAGAGATTCTATTTTTATAAAGATGGTTAATTATTATATTTTCAAAAAAGAAGATAGTTGTTATAGAGGGTAATTTTACAAAGAACTTATGGTTATAAAGATGAACGTTGTTGTTATAGGTAAAAATTATTATAGAGAGGGAAAATATAATATAAAAAAATAATTCCAAGAGGAGTTGTTATATAAGGATGTTGTTATACACAGGTAACATGGCATATCCATTTTTTGCAACTTAGCTTGAGAGAGTATCTGCACAATACAAGATGACTAAGGTTAGGCCAGCTGCTGAGAAGATCTGTCAATTTCATTGCTTTATCTTGTCTGTTTAGTGAAACTTCTTCTTGTGATGTAATTCCAAATATTTTCAGCTTCCTACAGTCCATCCCATGTTTAGGGCGTGGGTGCCACATCCATAGAGATATAAACGATGAAGTTTTGGGGCATATATATTCAAGAAACGAAGACCACTACACTGAGTAAAGTGTATTATCTCAAGGCTTGGCATCCAGAGGGAAGAAGTTGCAACGTCTAATTCAAAGTCGACCCGGCGTAAGTAGAAGCCATTTGAGCCTGTGGAAACACCTAAAACTGCACGGCGGCCTGAAAATGCAGTTCCACAGGACCAAACGTTCTAGTTCCAATCCGTACACATAGGAAGACAATTTATAAGGGGCATTGCCACTGTCTTGATTCTGAATAGAGAGATCCATGAGACCGTTTCTTGACAAAAATATCATCCATCGATCGACAACTGAGTGCTGCGAAGAATGGATTTTTGGAATATCCAGGAGGAATGTCTTAATGGCTCCATGGTGCTGCAACAGAATTGTACTAATTCTCAAGAAACCAGGTTGGACCATAACAGTTTGTTTTGAAAATTTTGTTAGTCACCTTTTTCACATACATTAAGGACTATATATGTCAAGGGGCATATATCAACGACCAAATTAAATAAATGGCCCGATTAATCCGGATTCGCATCGGAAAGTCTCCATACCCATGGCTCAAGGCTACTCCATACTCAGGACTCGAACCCCAAGATTCTGGTTAAGGATGGAGAACACTCCACCACAATTTCTTGTGATAATCACTAGACATTCTTTTATACAAACTACTCTACCGAGTACTAATTAGTACTACTATAATTTCTAAGTATGCCATGAAGAAAGACATGTTTGGGCAAGAACTACAACTAGAAGCCATGAAGAAAGACATGTTTGGACTTCGGCAAGAACTACAACTAGAACTACAACAACAATAATATACTCAGTATCATTCCATGAGTGGGGTCTGGGGAGGATAGAATGTACGCAGATTTTACTCTTATCTTGAAGGTAAAAAGATTGTTTCGGTAGACATGGCTATAAAGCAAAATAGAGTATGTCAAAAAGAAAAAAAACATTATCTACAATAAAACAGTACGCTAAGCGAAAAACAATAAAAAATATATATTAGTACATACAATTTGAGGAGTTCGCAGCAGAACAATTTAGGAGAATCCTTTGATGTTTTAATAGAACAGAAAAAAAGTATGAAAAACAAAGGTTTTATAGACATGAAAATCGACAACCTGTGACTTTCCGATTTGATTGGGGATTGGATTTGGTTTACTCACACGCATGGGAGTTTTTATTTTATTCTAGTTGCGTTGTGTCACTTTTTTACTTTTTTATGATGGTGGTATCGGATTAAAATTATATTATATATGACCAAAATTATTATTTGAGTTAATGGCTGAAAGCTCCTTTTAATTATAATTATATTTTTTCAAGTTTTATATTTGACTATGTCTTGTTTTCGTTACTCTTGAATTTATTACTTCCAAAGATTAAAATGCTCGACTTGATAGATGGTGAAGTGTTTGTTCTTAGAGGCGCATTTCTTTGCATTTTGTGTTAAAGTAAATACAATATATCATATATTAGTAATACTCTTTCCCTCTCAATTATGTGATACGTTATTTTTAAATTTGTCCCCCTAAAAAATGTTATCTTTTTATATTAAGAACAATTTAATTTTAAAAGTCCTCGTTTATCCTTAATAAGACTCAAATATGTCATTGAACTATCGGAAATGATTCACTTATGCCACTCGTCAATAGTTTGGCTCATTTATACCATTGTCGTTACCAAAATGCTCACCCACGCCATTTTTCACTAACGCCGGTTTTACAATACCATTTTTCATTAACGTTGACGTTAATGAAAAATGGCATGGATGAGTCATTTTTGTAACGACAATGGAATGAATGAGCCATTTTGGTAACAACAATGGCATAAATGAGTCAAACTATTAACAACAACAACAACATACTCAGTGAAATCCTACAATATGAGGTTTGGGGAGGATAAAGTGTACGCAGACCATACCCCTACCTTGGAAGGTTGGGAGGATGTTTTCAAAATACCATCGGCTCAAGAGAAAGCATGACAATAATACGGTCTGATACGGACAAGCAATTCAAAGCAGTATGAAAACGGTATTAGCGAAAACGAAAAAGGTATGATAAAGCAGTCTGAAAAAGGAGCAGTATATAAATAAGATAAATCAAAGTACAAGAGACAACACATAATATCGTAAATCAAAGGGCAAGAAACTAAAGAGCCAAACTACGACTACTCGTACAAAAGGATAGGTGGACTACCTACTAACTTACTACCCTGATACGCGTCTTTCATAACCCCTATTTAAGGTCATGTCCTTGCTAAGCTGGAACTGTGTCATGTCCTTTCACCTCTCTCTAATACTTCTTCGGCCTACCATTACCTCTCCTGAAACCGTCCATAGCCAACCTCTCACTCTTCCGCACTGGGGCATTAGTGTCTCTCCTATTCACGTGCCCAAACCATCTCAGTCTTGCCTCACGCATCTTGTCCTCCACCGAAGCCACACCCACCTTGTCCCGGATATCTTCATTCCTAATCCTATCTCTCCTACTATGTCCACACATCCATCACAAATATTCTTCATTCCTAATCTTATTTCTAGTACATTTTCGATATTATATTTAAATTATTGTTTATTTGAATTGTATATTTATTAAATAAGGAGATTCGTTATACACACTCAAATAATGAGAAACAAAACATTCTTAGTTATCCTGTATTCAGTTTTAGATATAGCATGTTAATCATTAGATTCAGACATATTAGTCATAAAAAAGGAGATTTAAAATGTCTCAGATGCTTCAAGTTCCCTGGTCTAGAAATAAACCATGTTATTTCGACAATGTCAACTTACTAGAACTCTCAAATGATATCTAACTGCCAACTAGAAATGACTCCCAGTTATTTGATTTTGGCAGCTCCATATTTTCCAAGCTACCAAATATCTCATCATCTGTTATGCTGCGAGTTATCTCACAATATTTTTCTCCTTTTCCTTTTTATCCCAACAACTTGTCTTGATTTTTAGAATTGTGTCAAAGCTGGGGTTGGTTCTTTGTCTTCTTTTATGACAGAATATACCGTGGTATACACGATATACGCTGCATATACAATGCCTTGTGTATACCGTGTATATCACGGTCATACATGGCAAACCGAGGGCAGTTTAAGCCGTGATATACATGGCATATACAGCTGTGTATATCACGATTTTGGAGCATATTTTAGGAACCATAATTGTATTTACTTAGCATTGTACACTTACCATAATTGTAGAATTATTGTACAAGTAGAATAAGGTTTTAGGAGTATAATAGGAATATGATATTCCATGTTATGAAATTGTAAATTGTATATATACTCATTCATTAATGAAAATAATTAAGGGATTATTTCTTTCATGGTATCAGAAGTCTAGGTTTCACATACATGCTTCTCCAACAGCTTCCGCTTGTCTTGGCCTCCTCGAAATCCGAGTCCTTCATCGGTTTCCATGTCGAGTTCTTCCTCCTCTCTTCCCAACTTTTCTTCCAAATCCTTCAAATCCCCTATTGTTCTTTCGTTATGTCTACATCAAAGAACGTATTTCATCCCGCCCTTACTATTTCCAACATCAAGAACCACATCCCTATTGTTCTTGAGAAGGAAAACGTCCAATACGCGAGGTGGGCGGAGTTTTTCAAAATTCACGCCATCTCACATCAAGTTCTCCATCACATAATTCCTCCCGCTATCCCTACTCCGGGGGAGGATCCTCAGTTATGGATTACTCTTGATGCTACCGTCCTTCAGTGGATTTATTCCACTATTTCTACCAACCTTTTACAGACGATTATTGAGTCGGACATTACGGCTATGGCTACATGGAATAGAGTGCGTGATATATTCCAGGATAACAAACATTCTCGTACTATCACCCTTGAGCAGGAATTTTCCCAAGTCAGCATGGAAAATTTCTCGAATGTTTCAGCTTATTGTAAATGGCTCAAGGAATTAGCGGACCAACTCCGTAATGTCGGAGCTCCTGTTACCAATAATCATTTTGTTCTATAAATGGTTGCAGGCTAAACATTAAACTAAAACCCGCATAATAATAACAACCTAAAATTTGAGCAATAATACCCTGAGCTACATTGTAAAAGTTGTGTGTGCAGCGTGATCCCGAGCTACGCACCTTCATCTCTAACATTTTCGTTCAAAATCTTCGACGATCTCCAGAATTTATCAAAAATCTTTGGCGACTTGTATAATTCATCAATATCTTTGTCAATTTGCAGAATTCAACGTAAATTAATAGTGTGAGTGTTTTTTCGTTCATAGTCTGAGTATTAGCACGTGTACATTGTATTATATTTAACCATATTTAGTCTTGTGTAATTATGATAGATATAAGATCTCTATTGTATAAGGTTCCACATTGTACACCCTATATATATTTTTGTATTAATGAGAAAGGCTCCCCAAGGAAGATTAATACAATTCTACATGGTATCAAGAACCAATAATCCTTCCCAACCTAAAACCTAAAATTTGGTCGCCATTCCCGTCTTTTTCCGGCACTAAATTGCCCGTATACACCCGGTATACATCTGATATAAGCTGATATACTGCTTTACAGCCCTTATATTCTACAAACAGCCTTGTATACACCCGATATATCACTGATATACCACCTTATTCCCCTCTATATCTCTTCAATATGTCGTATACGGTATACAACCCATACACGTCGATATACACATGTATACGACTGATATACTTCTCCAGCCATTGTATACTACCCGTATAGAGCTATCTCAAGCCACTATACACCTTGTATACGGCTGATACTACCCCTAATATATACGTCACGACCCCCCAAAAATTTATCCTTTCGCTCGCCTCCTCTCCGGCAGACGTCATGGCATAGAATGACTGTGGTTGTGGCAGCAGTCACCGCATCAGTTGTGGCAGCAGCCACCGCGACAGTGGTGGCAGAAGGGCTCAGGCGAGCCACTAGAGGCAGCAGGCGTCCATCTACTGCCTGGGCACACAGAAGATGGGCCACATTCAACAGGCCCACCCTCAGGCAGCCAAGCAGACCAGATCAGCATAGTCGTTGGGCCTCTATTATTCGGTCCAGCTTTCTGAGGCCCAACAGGGAGTCCATCTTCCTCAGGCCCAATTGATTGGAGCCCAACAATCCGCTCCAGACCCTCTCCAATCCAATTTGGGTCAGGCTTTTGCCACATTGACTCTTCGGCAGCCCGATACCGCGTGGTATATGGATACAAGTGTCACGTCTCACCTCACCAGTAATTCTGGTAATCTTACTTAACTGCAAAATTTAAATACTCCGTAGTCTATTATGGTCGGTAACAGTCATCGCATTCCAATTCAAGGATTTGGTCACACCCTTACCCCACAACCGCATCCCCACTTCTCAATTAAAAACGTCTTTTATGCCCCACACATCATCAAAATCTAATTTCTGTTAGAAAATTTGCCACCGATAATTCTGTCTCAATTAATTAATTTTGACCCGTTTGGATTTTCTGTAACGGACCTACGTACCGGAAAATTCCTTATGAGATGCAATAGTGAGGGGGACCTATATCCTTTTCTACCCACATCCGCTGCTAGTGTCACTCCTCCCACTGTTCTAACAATAATATCTCCCTCAACGTGGCATAGTAGACTTGGTCATCCGGGTTTTCACATTTTTTATTCTCTTAGAAACCGAAATTTAATCCAATGTAACAAAGGAAACCTTTCTCATAGTTGCTCCTCTTGTTAGTTAGGGAAACACGTTAAACTACCATTTACGACTTCTATGAGTACAAGTTTCTCTCCCTTTGATATTATTCACGTTGATTTATGAGCATCTCCCATAACTAGCAATTTAGGCCACAAATATTATCTGGTATTTTTGGATGATTTCTCTCAGTTTCTTTGGGCATACCCACTCAAACTCAAATCTCAAGTGTTCTCCAAATTTGTTGAGTTTCGTACACTGGTTAAAACGCAATTTGAAAAAGACATCAAATCGTTTCAATGTGATAATGGTCGTGAGTTTAATAATTCCCTATTTCATAAATTTTACGCGGCTAATGGCATGATCTTTTGTTTCTCCTGCCCCTATACCTCTCCTCAAAATGGAAAAGCCGAAAGAATTATCCGAACCATTAATAATATGATTCATACCCTTTTTTTTCATGTGTCTATCCCCTCTAACTTTTTGGGTATATGCGCTAAAAACGGTAGAACACATTCTCAATATTTTACCTATCTGTGCGATTCAAAATAGGACACCCACCGAAATTCTCTACAGTCGGATCCCTACCTATGACCATCTTAGAACTTTCGGTTGTCTGTGTTACCCTAATCTGACATCCACGACCCCCATAAATTGGCACCTAGATCTACTCCGTGTGCCTTCCTAGGTTTTTTTTTGCTGAGTATGTTTTCCCATTTAACAACATTGAAAAATTTTGAGTCACTGATTACCAATTCCTCGAAGAGTCAGACCCATCACCGCTTGTCCAACAAGCATTCCGTCAGGCTGCCACTGTTCCGACGGCAGCAGACGCAACAATTGCCACCACCGGCAGTCCAGTCCCGATCTCCCTTGTCAGCCAGTCGTCCGGTTCCCCCTCACTGCTGACAGCACCTGTCATCCTCGACAGTCAGCCGGCCCTCCCCCCACTCACCGATAAGTCCCTGCGTCATCAGGGACTGGTCGGTGTTAGCACGTGCTAATACTAAGGTTTAACATATCCAAAAATTGGCCAAGTCACACTATTTTACGCTGGACCAATAATTTGGGCTATGGTTTATATCATGTTTGGACTTGCCAGTCATGGGCCATCGTAGCTACTTTACACGTAGTATAACAGTACATTTAACTTTGAAAGGAATTTTGTCATTTTCCCCATAGATACAGACTGGTGGTGCCCCCAATACATACGAAATCTGCATGATTCCTTCATTATCTGGAAGGAAGTCCCCCCAAAAAAGGCATAATTTAATTTTGCCTTGTTCAAACAAACAATAGCTGCAAATCTATAATACTCGTATATGTATACTAGTGTATATAATATATAATGGCTAATAGCTAGTAATGGTGTGTGAGGAGAGGTGGAAATAGGCCGAAAAAAGTATTGGAGGAGGTGATTAGATAGGACATGACGAATCTTTAACATACCAATGACATGACCTTAAATATGAGATTATGGAAGTCGCCTATTAGGATGGAAAGTTTGTAGATAGTTGAGTGTTGACTCGTTTTTCGATGAAATATACATGGTAGTAATTTGGAGCACCGTATCTATCTTATTTGTTCTCACTTTCTTATAGTAGAGTAGTATTATCATTATTCTCATAGTTATTTATTTGTTGTTCTTTGATTTCTGTTACCACTTGTGTTTTGTGCTTCGGTTACACATTATTTTGTTGTTGTTACTGTTCTTTTTTCTGAAGGTTATATGTACTGCTTTTCTTATTAGGTATCAATGTATCATGTCTTCCAATGGTCTATCGAAATAGCTTCTCTACCTCCATGAGATAGGTGTAAGGTTTGCGTATATTTTATCATTTTCAGATTTTATTTGTGAAATTATACTGAATATATTATTATTATTATTGATAATCATTGTAATTATTTTCGACTGAGCGATCAAATGTACAACTTTCTCAACCTAATTAGCAATTCAAAAAATGGCCAGCTCGTGCTATTTTTACGTGTCCAAATATATGGCTTATATCATGTTGAACTCTGCCAGTCATGGGCCATCGTAGCCACTTAACACGTATAACAGCACACTTAATTTGAAAGGAATGTCGTCATATTTTTCATTTTTCTACTCTGGCATTTCAAAATAGGTTAAAAAAATTGCACCAAATATTTATATTAAATTACTAAATGCATGTGCATCTTCAACTTAATGAGAATATGATTTCGGGTATGAGGATATAGCTAGTGTGGAATAACATAGACGGTTACTTGATAGTTGAGTGTTATTTCATTTTCCGATGGGATAAGTTTGGTGATAGTTCGAAGCACTATTTATGCTTCTCCTTTCCTGCCAATAGTATTAATATTGTTATCGTAATTTTTTGTTTTTCGATTTCTGTTATTATTTATTGTTTCTTGTACCTCGATTATTATATTATTTATTTATGATATTATTCCTTTCTTTAAATGTTATGCATAGCCTTCCTTATTATTTTACATGACTTCTTTACTTTCTTATTTTTTGTGTCCAAAACTACTTTGAAATGCTTTTTTTCTTTATTTGAACTGAGAGTCTATCGTAAACAACATCTACCTTCACAAGATAGGATTAAGGCACACTACCGTACCCAAACTTCTTGTTGTTGTAAATTACTAAATGCATTGTATATAGACTTTTGCAATTAATAATGGTTAATTAAATACTATTATTTTTATGTTATTAAATTATTTAATCACAATAAAGAAAATTTATAAATACCCATGAAATTATTATTTTTCACTAAATGCAGATAGATTTCTGTTTTTAAAAACATCCCATAGACTGGTGGTGCCCCCTTTATTCAAACAAAAATGGGGACCCACCGCATAGTTCTATCAATGTAGATGAACCATGCGATTCCCTCGGATTCTTCGTTTCGTTACAGAAAAAAATCTACTCGTTACGTCAAATCAACAACGAGTCGTTTGATTGATACTTTGAAATGTTTAATCTCTATTTAAAAATCTTTAATTTCGTATATGATAATACAATATTTGATTGAGCACACCGTTTATTAGTAGTAATATTACACACATTAAGTTGGGTGAGAATTCACATACTAGTTTTAATTTAATTGTCTTAATTTAAATACACATCGATTAATTTCACGTGATACATACTAGACTGTCACCTGTCACAAGCAACATGTACCAAATAACTTTTTTCATCAAAACTAGGACAAGTGAGAAGAAATAATCTAGTGGGTTTGCCTCTAAAATTTGCACATGAGACCTCATAGTTCTCAACTCACGTCATTAACCACTAGGTAACACCCATGAATATTTGAATCTTATAATCTTTGTTGGAGATTCTGCTTTCTACTCTCTATTGTACTTTATAGAGCAGTACAGGAAGTATATAACTATTACAAGTATTCGAAAGGATAAACAAAGATTCAATAATTCAACTATAAATCTGAAATTACAATTCTTTTGAAGACGGAAAAACTGGAAACTGTTTTGTTATTGCTGAGTCGAGTGTCGCACTATGTCCTTAAGACAATATTGCCCCGTATGTATCCTTTATACGTCATGGACAATTCGTCTCCCAAGATAAAACAACAATGGAACACTTAAGCAAAGGAAACTCAAGAGCTACCGTGAAGAATATTGAGTAACGAAATGATGCTTGGAAGTTGTAGGAAGAACTGTTTTTGGTTGTGTATTTTCGTGTAGCATATCTGATGTAAGTCTTAGTGCTCAACAATGGTGTAAGGGGATGTTTATATAGGTGAGGAAGGGACATAGAACTGCCTCCATAACAGCCAAATAATGGCCATTATGGAGGTAGTAAAGCCACCAACATAAATGGATAGAAAGACCAACGGATTGGCCATTATAGGAGGAGTAATTCGGCCAAAATAAATGGTGAATTGAGTGCTTGACGTTTCGCTTTGATCGCCCGAATTTTGACTTTCTGGAAACTTCGGGGACCAAACCGTACATCTTGAAACTTCGGGGACCAAAGCGTACATCCGAAAGAATTTTGGTCCAAACTCGTACATCTTGAAACTTCGAGACCAAAGCGTACATCCGAAAGAATTTCGGTCCAAAGCGTACATCCGAAACTTCGGAATCAAACTCGTACTTCCGGCAAAGTTCTCGGCCCAAAAAGATAATATCAGAAGGCCCACAGCCCACAGTCCGTGACCCCGGAACCCGGACCGGACGGGCGGGCGGCGACGGCGCGCGTGTGGTCTTTCCTCGAACCGAAGCACATCTAGGTCCTCCCTCCTTTAAACAAATGGGATACCCCTTGGGGTCCCAAACCCCAAACCAATTTCGAGTCTTATATACACAACAATTCTTTCTTCCTCTACCGATGAAGGAGAATTGATCACACACCACACTTTTCCATGCTTCAAACACCTTACTTCGTGAACCAATATCTCTTTCATTTCTCAATGAAATTTGACGATTCTTGGCCCTACGGTTATCTACGTACTTAGTAAATCATGCATGTGTGAAGAACCGAATTCTCCAATATGCGTAACACTAGTGTTTAAGCTGTTAAAGTTGGTCGGTCGCAACTCCCGCCAAAGGCTAATTTCCAACAATCTTAAATAAAAGATATCACGTGACCAGGAGGTCACGTGTTCAAGCCGTGAAAATAACATTTTGCAGAAATGTGAGGTAATAGACTGGTCCGATCCTTCCATGAACACCGCGCATAGCCGAAACTTAGTGCATCAGACTGCCCTTTAATATTAAATACAAGATGCGTCTAATGTATCAAAATATCTTTTAAATCTTGTAGATCTAAACAATGTCATAGATTAGAAAGTTATCAAATATAAAGAGATTTTTTTTTTGAAAAAAGATTAAAAGAAAAAGTAGACACTCAAATTAATATACACGTAGTATTATTTTGTGTTTTCTCCGTTTAATTTTATGTCTTATTTTGAATATTCCGAAGAATTTTAAAAAATAAAAACGTATTTGAACCTTGTGATCATTGATAAATTCATTTAGTTGATATAAATATGAAATTTGTCCATTGTTTTTATATGTTTTCCACGTGACGGTCAAAATCTCCCAAGACTCGGCTCCATTTTCTCAGTCCACGTGTCACGACACTATAATCTCATCAGCCAGCTCGACAATCTAGTGGGCCCTACATACACGTCATTATAATTCCAGTCAATAATATAGCGAGTAGCTCTCACGGCCCGTGAATTTTGAGAATTATCTGTAATTATTAGTTCCACTTTTTCGGTTCAAAAAAAGTTCCGCCACAAGCCTCCCACAAGCACAATAACTATCTCCACTAAATCTCTAAAATACCCGAAGAGCCCCTCGATTTTCATCAAATTTACCCACTTTGCCACTATACTTTACAAGTATTTCATCATTACAAAGTACTGCTATCAGTTTTGCGCTTTACCTTAGGGTGACCGGAAAATGTTGGAATTAGTGACTCACGACGGCGATCACGGCGGCGGATGCGGCGGCGACGAAGAGAAGTTTCTATTGCTGGAGACAAACAATGTCGAGCGGTCATGGAGGTTGAACTTCGATGAACTACGGTTATCGTCGGAGAACAAAGAGAAACCGCCACGTGGCCTCCATGATTGTCTCGGTGTATTGAGTAAATTCTCAGAACTCTATACGACGTCGTTTTGATTGAACTTTCCTGCATTTTGATTCACTTTTGACGACTACGAGTGAGTTTTTAGTGTTATTTTCTGTTAATTAGTGTTGGAAATTTACTAATGTGAGATTGAATTTATTTCGTCTTTAATGACTTAAACATGTGGGCCCTGCATGCCAGAAACATCGTTTCTTCGCACATGCCTAATCTACTAAGTGAGTAGATGATGTTAGTACCAAGTATCGTCAAATTTCGTTAAGAAATGAAAGAGATATTGATACACAAAGTAAGGTATTTGAGACATAAAAAGATGGAGTGTTTTTGGCCAAAAATGACAAATCTCCATCATTGGTTGAAGATGGAGAGTTTATGCAATATATAAACTCTAAGTTTGAATAAGGGTTTGGGATCTCAAGGGTTAACCCATGTGTTTAGAAGGGAGATGACCTAGGTGAGCTTGGGTTCGGGGCTAAGCCGCGCGCCGCCCGTCCGGTCCGGGCTCGGGTTCGGGTCACGGGTTGTTGCTTTCTTTCGAAACTTTCTTTTTGGTCCCTGAAATGTTAACTATTTACATTTTGGTCCCTGAAATTTTCGGAACGTTACAACGTCTATGTCTTCTCCAAAAGACACTAGTCAACAGACATGATTGTTCTATTCAACTGAACAGAGCGTTGCCTCCCTTTCTGTTCTTATAAATTGAACATTTCTGTTCAAATAAAATACAGGAAAAACACAACAGAATTCTGTCTATTCGAAATACACAGAATATTCAGAAACGAAAACCCTCTTTTGTTCTGCACGAAAAACTGAGAGAACACAGAAAACGAAAAATCTTTCTCTCAAGTTCTGTTTGAGTACAGAAACAACATAATTCTGAACTCGAAAACACAGAAGCAGAAACTCTTTTCTTGTGTTTTGTTCGAAACACAAAAACAGAATCATCAATCTCTTCTATATTTATTTTTCGCTAGGATCAACTATATTTGCTTTGTATAGTTGATCGTTGTTGTTTTATCTCGGGAGACTATTGTCCATCACCGTAAAAATATCTATACGGGGCAATTTTGTCTTAAAGACATAGAGACATCTCTCGACTCAACCTTTATTCTTGTTTATCCTTTCATATACACTTAACACCAATTTATACTAACAATTTTAAGACAAAATCTACTGAGTGTTCGAAAGATGTCTGTCAACAGTTGTGTTTCCAGTTCTGGTTCTAATTCTGGGTTTGGCTCTGTTTCTGCCAATTGTTCTGTTGACAATTCTGTTAACTATTCCGTTGGTAGTTCTAATTCTACTCCTGTCAACAATTTTGTTTCTTGTTCTGCTGTTGATGTTCAAGGTACTGCTGCTGGTTATGCTGTTGCTGATCAAGGCACTGCCTCTGGCACTGCTCAAGGAAGTGATGTTGTCCCTACTCCTGACAGTTTTCAAAGCAAACACCAAGGTAAGGTTCTGGATAACAATTACAACAACAGAAGGAGACTAAAGATGTTCTATCTTACTGTGTTGAGCATGTCACGATTTTAAACAGAAGATTCTCCTTCTGGTGGGGATGCAATGGACACTCAGTCTAACACAACGACTGAAGTGGCCAAAATATCCAGGTCACAAATGACCTAAAAGCCAAGAACAAACTCAATGCAGATGCTAACGTTATACAAGACGAGGGTAATCCTCTGGATCTTGACGATAAGATTGTGGATTTCTCGGCAGTGGTGTTGGAGGCAAATCTGGTGGAGAACCCAAGTCAATGGTGGATAGACACGGGTGCAAATCGGCACATCTGCTCTGACAAAAATGCATTCTCCTCTTACGCCCCAGTCACGGGCAAAAAGCCGTTCATGGGCAACGGCCCCACCTCTAAAGTGCAAGGGGTTGGAAAGGTTGTCCTCAAAATGACATCAGGCAAAGAGATCACTCTAAAGGAAGTGATGCACGTCCCTGACATCCGCAAGAACTTGGTTTCAGGGCCACTGTTGGTCAAGGCTGGTTTTAGACTAGTTTTTTAGTCCAACAAATTTGTAATAACTAAGAATGGTAATTTTGTAGGAATGGGCTTCGCATGTGATGACCTCTTCAAAAAGAATGTTATATCTCTAATTCGTTCATCTAATGAAATAAAGCCTTCTACCTACTTGCTTGAGAACTTTAATTTATGGCATCATAGATTAGGATACGTTAATTACAAATTCATTCAAAAATTAGTAGTTGGAATTGTTGCCTTCCTTCGACATAAACCCTCAACATAAATGTGAGGTGTGCGTAGAGTCAAAATTAACCAAATCATCTTTTCATTCAGTCGAAAGAATCACCGCTCCTCTAGAACTTATTCACACCGACATGTGATTTAAAGTTTGTGCAAACTAGAGGGGGGAACAAGTACTTTGTGACTTTCATTGATGATAGTACAAGGTATTGTTATGTTTTACTTGTTGAAAAGTAAAGATGAAGCGTTTGAAGCATTTAAACGTTACAAAGCAGAAGTTGAAAATCAACTAAACCTACGGATTAAGGCAATTCGTAGTGATAAAGGGGGAGAATACGTAGCACCGTTTGAAGAATACTGTGCTCGATTTGGCATTGTTCATCAAACGACCGCTCCTTACTCGCCTCAGTCTAACGGTATTGCCGAGCGCAAAAAACATACGTTAAAGGAAATGATGAATGCTTTACTTATCAATTCATGTTTAGCCCAAAACATGTGGGGCGAAGCGATTCTTACCGCTAATAAAATTCTCAATAGAGTTCCGCATAAGCGTAAGGATAAAACTCCATATGAATTATGAAAAGGGAAGAAATCCACTTACAAATATTTAAAAGTGTGGGCTGTTTGGCAAAGGTCGAAGTACCTAAATCAAAACAGGTCAAAATTGGATCTAAGATTGTAGATTGCATATTCATTAGATATGCAAATAACAGTAGTGCTTATCGCTTCTTAGTGTATAAGTCAGAGATACCTGATATCCACGAATGTACGATCATGGAATCAAGGAATGTTGAATTCCTTGAACAAATCTTTCCTAGAAAGGAAAAAGAAACAATTTCGCGCAAACAAAGTTATGAACAAAATGCTCAAAATCAACAAGACCCGGGAGTTTCTGATTATCCAGAACTAGACGTTCCAGATCTACAGGACTCAGAAGTTACTGACTATTCGGAACTTAACGTTCCAGACCTACAAAACTTAGGGGTTCTAGAGGTTGAATCAAAACGGAGCAAAAGTGCCGAAAAGGACAACACCTTTGGTCCAGATTTTTTAACCTATATGGTTGAAAATGAACCGAGGACAATTAAGGAAGCATTGTCAACTCCAGAAGCACCGTTTTGGAAAGAATCTATAGAAAGCGAAATAGATTCCATCATGCAAAATCATACTTGGAAAATGGTTGATCTTCCCCCGGAAAGCAAACCTTTGGGTTGTAAGTGGATACTCAAAAGAAAGTACAAAGCAGATGAAACTATTGACAAGTATAAGGCGAGATTAGTAGTCAAAGGCTACAGACAAAAGGAAGGCCTCGATTACTTCGACATATACTCCCCTATGTCTAGATTAACGTCCATAAGGGTATTCATAGCCATTGCAGCTCTGCGTGACCTTGAGATACATCAAATGGATGTTACGACAGTCTTCCTAAACGGAGAGTTGGAAGAGGAAATATACATGGAACTACCGAGGGGTATGTAATTTCAGGACAAGAAAAGAAAGTATGTCGTCTTGTTAAGTCTCTGTACGGACTCAAACAAGCCCCGAAACAATGACATGAAAAGTTTGACAATACTTTATTATCAAAAGGTTTCTCCATAAATGAATGTGATAAATGTATCTATATCAAAGGGAACTCTGACTCATTCGTCATGATATGCCTTTACGTAGATGACATGTTCATCATCGGAAGTAGTCTAAACTTGATCCTGGAAACCAAGAATATGTTGAAACAATGTTCTGACATGAAAGATATGGGTATGACAGATGTAATCTTAGTAATTAAGATTTCTAAGACATCTGACGGACTGGTCTTATCTCAATCTCATTACATTGAAGATGTTTTGAGAAAATTTGATGTATTTGACAGTCCCCCTATGAAGTCACCAATGGATATGAATCATAGAATTGATAAAAATCGTGGTGCACCCGTATCCCAGGAGCGATATGCACATGTCATTGGTAGTTTAATGTACATTACAAACTGCACCCGACCTGATATCGCTTATCCAGTCAATAAGTTGGCTAGGTTTACTCGTAATCCTGGAAATGATCACTGGAAGGCGTTAAATCGGATACTACGACATCTGAAATATTCGCTGACTTACGGATTACATTATTCAAGATATCCAGCCGTATTGGAAGGATACAGTGATGCAAACTGGATATCAGACATAAAGAACACTAAATCCACCAGTGGGTATGTTTTTACAATTGGTGGTGGGGCTGTGCCTTGGAAATCCTCTAAGCAAACATGCATCGCCCGATCCACGATGGAATTGGAGTTTATCGCTTTGGATAAAGCAGGAGAAGAAGCAAAGTGGCTTCACAACTTCTTAGAGGATATCCCTTGTTGGGATAAACCCGTACCTTCGGTGATGATTCACTGTGACAGTCAATCGGCTTTAGGAAGGGCACGAAGTAATATGTACAACGGCAAGTCTAGACATATTCGTTGGAGGCATAAGACCGTTAGGTAGTTGATCACTACGGTGTCATTTTCATTAATTACGTCAAATCAAAGGATAACTTAGCAGATCCATTAAACTAAATGCCTACCCAAAGATCAAATATTTTGCTTGTCTAGGGGAATGGGCTTAAAACCCAAACAATAAGAATCTTTATGGTGGTAACCCAACCTTACTGACTGGAGATCCCAGGAATTTGGTTCAATGGGAAAACTAAACTATAGAGGTTCAGTTTAGCGCTTCACTTGAAGTAAGAGCACTTCGGATTATCGTTCTTTAAAGAATGATAACTCCAAAGTCGTTCCCGTGATAGACATTAAGTTCTACCTGCATAATGGGTAAAGGATAAGTTTCTGAAACTTTTAATGATTCCCAACACTTGCGAGTGGGTAGAGCAATATACCTTATAGGAGATCACCTATTTAAGTGCGAAGATAAGCCGCTTCAAATGTACGCACTTAAGAATCCAAGCGTTGTCCATAGCCACAACGGACAAAACAATAAGAAGAAATGAATAAGGAGAGTTATATCATTGTCTTGGTTTACACTAAACACTGACGGTTCAAGACATCGCGTTCACCGCGCAGTAAGTAAATCCGATGATAATCGACTAAGGAAGGTTCAAAGCCGAAAGCTACCTTTCCTGATGCAATATCTTTCTGTTGAAAGATTGCTGAACTTTGGCACCCTGTGTGCACCAATTCTTTTCAAGAGGGGATTGTTGAAAATTTACTAATGTGGGATTGAATTTATCCCGTCTTTAATGACTTAAACACGTGGGCTCCGCATATCGGAAACATCGTTTCTTCGCACATGCCTAATCTACTAATTGAGTAGATGATGTTAGTGCCAAGTATCGTCAAATTTCGTTAAGAAATGAAAGAGATATTGATACACAAAGTAAGGTGTTTGAGACATAAAAAGATGGAGTGTTTTTGGCCAAAAATGACATATCTCCATCATTGGTTGAAGATGGAGAGTTTATGCAATATATAAACTCTAAGTTTGAGTAAGGGTTTGGGATCCCAAGGGGTAACCCATGTGTTTAGAAGGGAGAGGACCTAGGTGAGCTTGGGTTCGGTCCGGGCTCGGGTTCGGGTCACGTGTTGTTGCTTTCTTCCGAAACTTTCTTTTTGGTCCCTGAAATGTTAACTATTTACATTTTGGTCCCTGAAATTTTCGGAACGTTACAACGTCTATGTCTTCTCCAAAAGACATTAGTCAACAGACATGATTGTTCTGTTCTGTTGAACAGAACGTTGCTTCCCTTTCTGTTCTTATAAATTGAACATTTCTGTTCAAATAAAATCCAGGAAAAACACAACTGAATTCTGTCTATTCGAAATACACAGAATATTCAGAAACGAAAACCCTCTTTTGTTTTGCACGAAAAACTGAGAGAACACAGAAAACGAAAAAACTTTCTCTTAAGTTCTATTTGAGTACAGAAACAACATAATTCTGAACTCGAAAACATAGAAGCAGAAACTCTTCTCTTGTGTTCTGTTCGAAACACAAAAACAGAATCAACAATCTGTTCTATATTTATTTTTTCGCTAGGATCAACTGTATTTGCTTTGTATAGTTGATCGTTGTTGTTTTGTCTTGGGAGACTATTGTCCATCACCGTAAAAGCATCTATACGGGGCAATTTTGTCCTAAAGACAGAGAGCCATCTCTCGACTCAGCCTTTATTCTTGTTTATCCTTTCAGATACACTTAACACCAATTTATACCAACAATTAGTTGCATTAGGTTGATATACGACGTCGTTTTGATTGAACTTTCTGCATTTTGATTCATATTTAACGACTCGGAGTAAATTTTGAGTGTTATTATCTGTTAATTAGTTTCATTAGGTTGTTGTTGTTGTTGTTGCATTAGGTTACGTAAGAGTAGTGAATCGAAGGACACGTGTTCACATAGAGCAGAATGTATATGGAGGATTCATAGAGCTGAATTGAACTAATCAGGGATGGAGGAATAGTTGATTGATATACTGATTTGATTGTACTTCCTGCATTTTTATTCATATTTAACGACTCGGATTAAATTTTCAGTGTTATTTTTCTATTAATTAGTTGCATTAGGTTGACGTAAGAATAGTGAATCGACAGATACTTGTTCACATTCATAGAGCTGATTCCAACTAATTAGGGATGGAGGAATAGTTATGACAGGATGTTACAAATTGTGGAAATTTTCGTCCTTTAGTTGAGTGAAATTTTGGGGGACTCCTTTTTTATACTTTTCTAGTGTCAGAAAGTATTTTACATAACATCAATTCATTGCCACGTGGGTCCAATTTTCTGGAGAACATTATGATTCTCGTATGGATTGCTTAAATTTGCTAAAGATGTTACTTTTTTTATTGTGCTCTGGCTCTTGACTATTGAACATGTTTGATGCCTAGTTCACTGGTTTTGAACAAATTGGCATATATGTATGTAGAGGGATGATTCTTTTTAGATAACTTTTAGATGGATGATTTCTGTTATAACCTATAAGAAAATGAGTTTTTGAACTCAAATTTAACGTGTTCAGCTACTGAAAATAAAAAGGGAACTTTAGCTAGCTGAGTGTGCTCAGCAGGTAAGTCTACAAGGTCATAAAAACAAGGGATCCCTTAGTTTTCTCAACATCTCTGCAGTTCTTAGGTCAGTGTAATAGAACAGGTGTATTTGGTGTGTATGTTTGCATGTGACATGAGCCAGTTATTAGATTGTTTTGATACGGCTACTTTCACTTTCAGTTGAATTGTTAAATAGTCCCATGAAACTGTAACTTTCGAATTGATATTGGTACTTTAAAATTTTATTATCAGCTTTGATTAGTTGATATGAGTGGTGTCATCAACTCTTGGATTTAGTGCTTATAGGAGGGTATAGTGCTGTATAGGCTGTAAGATATTGGGTGTCTTGAAGGGACGACTTATCACACTTTGTGCTTTTACCTTTGGTGCTTACAGGTCAAGACGATAACATTGCCGTGTACTACCAGCAACAGGTGGAAATGCTCGAGGGCTTCAATGAAATGGATGCCTTGGCCGATCGTGGTTTTGTACCTGGGATGTCAAAGGTTTTGATAGTTTTTATCTGCTTCTTCTATATATATAAGACCAACCATTTGTTTCTTCTCTGGATGCGGTCGTTCTTTTCTTATTATAACTTGCCAACTTGATTTTTAATAAAAAAAAATGTGACTCGAAGCTTGGACTGAACAAGGTCAATTAATTTGGTTGCAGGAAGAGAGGGAAAACATGGCTAGAAGTGAAACATTTGCCATTAGGATATCAAATATTGCAAACATGGTTCTCTTTGCCGCTAAAGTATATGCATCTTTCAAGAGTGGTTCATTGGCCATCATAGCATCCACATTGGATTCACTGCTTGATCTCCTCTGTGGTTTCATATTATGGTTTACAGCTTTCTCCATGCAGACACCAAACCCGTATCAATATCCTATAGGAAAGAAACGTATGCAGCCTTTGGTTAGTGCCACTGCTTTTATTCTCCAAGGCTTTCCTATGCCTTAAATGGGGCAATTTGCATTTTACACTAGTTACTTGCTATTGGCTAATTTTCATGACTGCATATAATAACAATTGCCTTGCTTGTTCATGCATTTAAAAGTTGTCTAACAAGGTAATTACACTAAGCATTCTTGTGGCATCTGATTCTAGAAGGACCTTAAACACTTTGTCTTCTATTTTATTTGGTGGTCATGGTAAACCTTAATATTCATTTTGTTTGTTGATGCAGAGGAAACTTAGCCTTCTTCTTGAGATCAATCTCTAATCGTGACATCATGTAGTCCTAAAACAAAAGGAAAAATTTCCACGTAAAGTATAGAACCACGAGAAATGCAAAGTTAATGCATACTTCCTCCGTCCCAATTTATATGAGGTAGTTTGACTAGCACAGCGTTTAAGAAATAAGGGAAGACTTTTGAATCTTGTGGTGTAAAATAAGTCAAAGATATTTGTGTGGTTATAGATCAGCTCGTTAAGCGTAAACGATAAAGTTTAAAGTTAAATTGTTGCCAAATAAAAAAATGTGTCATTCTTTTTGGGACTGACTAAAAAGGAAAGTGTGTCATATAAATTGGGACAGACGGAGTATAAGACAAAATAAATGAATTAAACAACAATCTATTTGATATTAACCAAGTACAAAAGGTAGAAATTAAAGCAAAGATGTGAAGATTTTTATAATGACCTCTAGAAGTTCAAATCTTCAGCATCTCTTTCTCCAATCATTGTCTTCGGAGTGTACCCTCAATGGAGAACCACATTGAGTACGTTGCTGAGACAGTATGGTGAGAGCAGATAGGTGAAGCCAGGGGGAAGGTGAGGGAGGGAGAGAGGGACATGAGAAAGACGAGACCGGAAGGGAGGGAAGGCCACATAGAGATTGAAGCTGATTTGGCATAGTGAATTGAGTGAGATGAAGAAACACAGACTGGCTGACAGTAAGAAGAATGAGAGGGGTGGGCTAGATGGAAGATTATGAAGTGTTTATTAGAAATTCGACAATATTTAGGTGCTTTGTTTGTACTGTGGGAGAGGATGAATATGGTCTATTCTCTGGGGCTTCATTTTCTCCCATAGTGTTGGCGCCAAGTAGTGATCCTCAAATTCATTTAGTTAATCGTACTTTGGTGGATACACATATAGACATCTATACTATCATTTCCTGCTGTTACCTATAAAAAAACTATCATCTCCTGATGTTCTACTGGTCCAATATCTGAACAGAACTAAGATAGGAATCCTAGACTTGAGCTACATTTTTTTTACCTTTCCAAAAAAATAATCTTGAGCTACGTTTGGCTTCTTACGTAGTTTTTGTTGCAGTTGATGTATCCTGTGGCTCATTTGGATTATCAAAATTGACATTAAGGACTTGCTCTTTGATTGTTCAGTGAGTGTAACTAGTCTGGGACATGAATTTGGTGTAGTACTATCACAACAGTTGCATTTTAGTTAGGAAGCTTATGATGCACATCTTAAGGAGGAATATTGCTCTCTAGCTTGGTCGTTTGAAGATAACTTTTCCTAATATCTGTAAATTAAGTACCTCTGTGAAGTTTTACTCTAGTGCTTAGTAAATTGCCATCGTGGATATACTATTTCATTTAATCTGTGTATTCAGATAAATTTGACCTTCTGGTTTAAATCAGTTCATAATTCCTTAGGATCCTGGGATGATCCCACTGTAAATATGATGAGCTTGTTGTGATATTTGAGCTGTTGATTGACCATCAGACATCCACTAAATTGAACAGACTTTGACAGAGAGATTTTTCTTTCGTTTCTAGAGAACCATTAGTAGAAGATTGACATTTTCGCATTAGATGATTTGAAGGATATGCTTTTCTTCTTCCATCATGTATTGCTAGCAAAAAATGAAAAGGAAAATTTTGATTTAGATACTCTCGTAACTTCCATTCTGTTGCTGAATGTTGTGTTGAAAAAGATCTAGTGTGCAAACAGGTTTTTACCCTGCATGCTGGCTGATCCTACGCAATTGAATATTTTGCATACTGTTAGATTTTACAAGGAGCTAGAGCAAAGTTCAGGTGTATGGCTATCTTCAAAATGCATTTCGTGTAATTCCCAATGGGTTCAAGATGAATTATGTTTTAACTTTCTGTTTGACTTATACATATCTGGGGATTACAACGTACAGGCATGAATAGAATTATTGTATGATTTTTTCTATTCTTCTCTGGGAGCTGGTCAATTTAACTTTGAAAAATGATACACAGGGAATCCTTGTTTTTGCTTCTGTCATGGCGACTTTAGGACTGCAGATAATTCTGGAATCTATGCGTACACTAATATCGGATGTAAGTTGTGGCTCCTAAGATTGCCAAATTTATGTTCTATTTATGTTGTTGTACTGTCTGGTTGAAAAATACATGGATTCTTATAATCGTATTCCTTGACGTTGTAGACTGACAAACATTTTAAATATTGGCCTTCTCACAGGAGTCAGATTTCAGCCTTAGCAAGGAGCAAGAGAGATGGGTTGTTGGGATTATGGTCTTTGTGACTTTGGTGAAACTACTTTTGGTGTTGTATTGCCGGTCTTTTACCAATGAGATTGTGAAAGCATATGCCCAGGATCATTTCTTTGATGTTATCACAAACATCATTGGACTAGTAGCGGCATTGCTTGCTAACTACTTCAGTGACTGGATAGACCCTGTTGGAGCTATGATTGTAAGTTCCATCTCCCTTATTCTCTTCCGTTTGGCCATACACAACATTTCAGTGTACTTTAGTATTTGCAGATTAACATATTGGGCCTTTAGGCCATCAATATTCGCAAATCTTGAACTTCAGTATTTGAAATAATGGTGAAATATCGAAAAACTTGTTTGAGGAGTATTTCAAGTGAAATAATTGTTCACTCAACATATTGTTTTCAACTTCAATTCCAAATACTCTTTTTTCAACTTCAAGCAAATATTGTCCAAAACGCTCACTTCAGACAATGTTAGATGCCTTAAGCAATTCTCCCTCTGCTGCAGCTCGCATTGTATACCATTCGAACATGGTCAATGACAGTATTGGAGAACGTGAACTCCCTTGTTGGTAAGGCAGCTGCACCAGAATATCTACAGAAGCTGACCTACCTCTGCTGGAACCATCATAAGGCCATAAAGCATATAGATACAGTGAGGGCCTATACATTTGGTTTTCACTACTTTGTCGAAGTTGATATCGTCCTACCTGCAGACATGCCCTTGCAAGAGGCACATGATATCGGCGAGTCATTGCAGGAGAAGCTCGAATTATTGCCTGAGATCGAGCGTGCCTTTGTTCATCTCGACTACGAATACAGCCACAAACCTGAGCATGCACAGGCATACCTATAATCAAACGATATTGGTGACATCTTCTCTAACCACTGTACCTAATATACCTCTGCATAAGTGAACTTTGCAATGCTGCTCGAAATCAATCTGCTGATTGCTATTTAGAAGAGAAGTCGCTATTTTCTGGTAGAACAGGGATTATTAATTATATTTTTGTTAATTTACGTTGCTTATTCATATAATATATATCATGATTCCTCAGTTTGCTAGCTCCTCATATATTGCAATTTTTATTCGAGAAATTTGGGTCGTTAGCGAAGCCAAACAATTTTTTTTTCAAGCTCAGGTGAAAGTTTTTATTTATTTATTTATTATCATTATAACTTCTCTTAAGATTAAAATATTGTTGCCCAGTGGAAGTAGCATTATCAAAAATTTCCGAACAAAACAATCATAGAAGCTGTATACGAGGTCATGAAACTGAACTAGCTCATATACTAATTTCTTTTTATAGGTACTAAGTCCTTACCTGCAAAATAAAGTGATGAAGTTATTTCAATTTTAAATTTTAAAATATAATTGTATTTGACCTTCTTCTCCTCGTTCCCTTCTTAGAGGTATAGTTCTTTACTCTTTATGTGTGTATTACTATATGTTGCCCCATTTGCTTTATATCTGAATATTTTGTTGTCTTATTTTTCTTGGAACCCTGCTACTTTCCTTTTGAGACGAGGGTCTATCAGAAACAATCTTTCTACTCCATAAATATCGAGGTAAGGTCTGCGTAAATCCTACCCTCCACAGACCAATATTATGGGATTATACTGGGTATGTTATTGTTGTTGACCTTACCCATTTCTACCTTCTATTTCTCGATTTTAATCCTAGGTCTGTGTGGAGTACTTTCTAAATTCAATTAGCACTAGTTTGGTACATGTGTGATGAAATTGACCAAACTCATATAACTTGACCCATTCACTCCATTTTTAATGGGTTTGGGCTAGAACGGTTTTTATGATGGACTGATTAATTGCACGTTTTCCTTCAAATGGTCTGGTCTTTAATTTCTGTGTCCCAAAGGAAACTTATGCTTATTGGGACATAATTCTTTAAATGATCCAACATGTCGGATTTCACAAAAATTAAAGACTAGCACAAAATAGGAACAAAAGTGCAAATGACCTTGGACTGATTAGTTGCACGATTTGTTCTTCAAATGGGCTGGTATGGTCAAGCTAACTCATCAAAAATCAATGATGTTTAACAAATAATCCATTCGAATCACCATTTCATTTTTATGTTATTAATCTCTATGGAGTCATGAAATGTAAGTTTGGAATTGTAAAAATAATGTATCAAGTTGGATACGTTGGGTTGTGAGCCATTTTTTAGTCCAATTTAACCTATTTGCCTGTGTAAAATTTGGGTCAGACTGGATAATGGCTCATTTGTTGATTCAATCCATTTTGACTCGCTCAAATTCAGTTAAACCCGCTCATTTACCACCTCTAGGGAAGCAATAAAGTTCCTAAATCTCATTTTGCAGAAAAATTGCACAGAGGTCAAATTTATTTTGTATTATATAATAGATGTTGAATACTCTTAATTTTTTTTATAGTTACTTCTTTAGATCAATCTCGTTAATAAAAATTATGAATTCACTGCTAAACCCCCATAATATGAATTCCAATTAACCTATCATTGGTGATTTGAGACGTGTTGAGATTAAAGAAATTATTGGTGAATGATTAAATTCTCCAACTTATATATATATATATATATATATATATATATATATATATATATATATATATATATATTATGACTAACGATTATAATTATTTTCTTAACAATGAACCAAATATGTAACTTTTCCTTCAAAATTTACTGACCCGATTAATAAAAGTATAAATTTGAAGGGATATAAAAGAAAGATATATAGAAGTGATGTAAGTAACAAACAAGAGAGAAGTTGGAGGATTTGATCATTCACCAGTAATTTCTTTAATTTCAACACGTCTCAATCACCAATGATAGGTTAATTGGAATTCATATTATGGAGGTTTAGTAGTGAATTCAGAATTTTTATTTGGTTCATTGTTAAGAAAATAATTATAATCAACAACAACAACATATTCAGTGAAATCTCACAATGTGGGGTATGAGGAGGGTAGAGTGTACACGTACATTACCTCTATCTTGGTAGGTAGAGCGGCTGTTTCCGAGAGACTCTCGGCTCAAGACAAAGCACAAGCCCAAGCAAGGCAAGACAAACAAAGTGCCTAAGTCATGATATCGAATTCTGAAATAGAAAAGAAGCAAAAAGAAGTAATACCTAATGCAAGTAATAAGACAAACAAAATACACATAGCAGTATAAATCGAACGACAAGGATTATAAGGCAATATTGTGTCTACTAATATGATAGGCTAAGCGAGCCTACAAAATAATAATACTACGTTGGACTACCTACTACCCTTCTACCATAATATGTGTCCTTCATAACCCCTTATCTAAGGTCATGTACTCAGTGATTTGCACCTGCGCCATATCCCGTCTAATCACCTCTCCCCAATACTTCATCGGCCTACCTATGCCCCTCATGTACCCGTCCATAGCCAACCTCTCACACCCTGCACGTGACCGAACCATCTCAACTTAGCTTCCCGCATCTTATCCTCCACTGAGGTCACTTCCACTCTGTCCTGGATATCATCATTTCTAATTATATCCCTCCTTGTATGCCCACACATCCATCTTAGCATCCTCATCTATGCAACTTTCATCTTTTGGGTGTGCGAAGTCTTGACCGGCCAACCCTCCGCCCCATACAACATAGTCGGTCTAACCACCACCCTATAGAACTTGCCTTTAAGTTTTGGTGGCACCTTTTTATCGCACAAGACTCTAGATGCGAGCCTCCATTTCATCTACCCTGCCCCAATACGTTGTGTGACATCGTTATCAATCTCTCCATTCCCTTGGATAATAGACCCGAGGTACTTGAAGCTCCCTTTCTTTGGAATGACCTGAGTACCAAGCCTCACCTCCACTCCTGTCTCAAGGTTGCTCCCGTCACTGAACTTGCCCTCCAAGTATTATGTCTTGGTCCTATTCAGCCTGAACCCTTTAGACTCCAAATTTTGTCTCCAAACCTCCAGCTTAGCGTTCACTCCGTTGCGAGTCTCATCAATCAGGACAAAAAAATAATTATAATCGTTAGTCATAAATAATATATAAATATATATATATATATATATATATATATATACAAAATACAAAACAAGATATTCCATGTATATATATTAATATACAAAAAAAATGGCTATTATTTTAATGGACGGAGATAAAAGAAATCCAATTTTTAAATACCGAATGCCAAAAATGGTACATTGGAGGAGTTTTCGAAGAGGCCATTGCTATGTTCTTTCGCACTCGTTCACTTTGTTGGGAAAAAGAAAGCAAGTGTTGTTCAAGCGGAGGCATGCAAGATGCCACAATGGGTCCAAAAATTGACAAAGGTGATCCTCTTTTAACGGCTCCCCGTTCCCTCAATTGTGCTCCACAACATTGGAAAGATCTCAAATTAAATTCCTTTTCTAGTGTCGATTTCCGTTTTAACTTTTATGTCGTATTTTAGAATTTACTTGCACCTGTTATTTATGTTAAATCATACTAATCTACAATAATAGCAATATATATTAAGTATAACTCTACAAGTAAGATCTGGGGAGAATAGTATCTACGCAAATTTTACATTTACTTTGTGAAGATAGAGAGACTGTTTTCGATAGACCTTCGGCTCAAAGAAAGAAATAGAAAACATTTCAAATCAATTTTGAAAAAAAAACACGACAACGAAGAAGCCATTACAAATAATAAGGCTACAAAACAACAACAAACCCAGTGTGGTCCCACAAGGTGGGTCCAGAGATGATATGATGTACTCAGACCTTACCTCTACCTTTATGAGGTAGAGAGGTTGTTTCCGGCAGACAGTCGGCGCAGAAAAAAAGTACATGTCGCAGAAATATATGAAAGGAGTGAAAATAACAAGATACAAAATAAATGTGGAAATATACAGTAATAACCATCAAGAAAATAAAACAATGTGATATCTGACAACTACTACTAAAAGGAAAAAAGGGAAGGAGAAAAACTCGACCCCCTCCCCACACCTACCTACCTACTACTAGCTTTCTACCTTAATCCTAGACCTCCATATCTTCCTATTTAAGGTCATGTCCTCAGTCAACTGAAATTGTGTTATGTCTTGTCTAATCACCTCCCCCCAGTTCTTCTTCGGCCTACCTCTACCTCTCATAACTCCAGCTATAGCCAACCTCTCGCACTTCTTAATTGGTGCATCCTCGCCCCCTCCTTTTCACATGCCCGAACCACCTCAGTCTTTGCTTCCCTCATCTTGTCCGCCACTGAAGTCACTCCCACCTAATCCCATATAAATTCGTTCCTAATCATATCCCTCATCGTATGCTCACAAATCCATTTGAGCATCCTCATCTCCGCTACCTTCATCTTCTGAACGTGGACACTCTTGACTGACCAACATTCTGCACCATACAACAATACTGGTCTAACCACCACTTTGTAGAACTTTCCTTTAAGTGTTGGCGACACATTCTTATCGCATAGTACCCCGAAAACAAGCCTCTATTTCACCTGCCCCGCTCCAATGTGATGCATGACATCATCGTTAATCTCCCCGTCTCCCTGGAATACATACCTAAGATACTTGAAGCTTCCTTTCTTAGGTATGACTTGCTCCTCTATCTTTACTGCAACTTTCGTCTCATGCGCAACACCACTGAATTTGCACTTTAGATACTCCGTTTAGTCCTGTTTAACCTGAAACCTTTAGACTCTAGTTTCACCGCGCGTCTCGTCGATCAAAATGACAAATAATATGGCTAAATCATATTAATCTATCATGATTCAATTAGAAACTAAGGTACAAATATGTTTTAGTTAATTATGATTTAATAAGAATGTGTGTGCCATGTATTTATTGAATTGGTGTAAATACCGGATGCATATTTATAATAAAGAGTGTGTCCCTCTCAAATTTTCCTTATGTAACGTGAACTCAAATTAGTCGGATTAATAGATTTCGAATACCATATGGTTTATACAGAAGCCCATGATCCTACTACCAACATTTTTGTACGCCTCTTAATGAGATATTTAATAACCTTAATTAACACTTCCCTGATGAAAAAAAATGAAGAATATATCAGGATAAACATGACTTTTTATATCTTTCTAAAACGTCGAATATTACAATATCTCGAAATAAATTTAGTTTGTCACAAGACTAACTTTTGGTTCATGAGCAAAATAAAGTAATTTTTTTGGAGAATTTTACTTGCCAAATCAAGAGGAACATTTCTGGTTGATTGTTGTTCTTGAAAAGTCTTTTTGAATGTTTCTAAATTTTTTTCTTTTTTTGTTTAATCTAAATTTATCTTTTAAAGTAGTGGCCAAAAGAACTTTACTTGCAAAAACATTTTTTTTCTAGAAAAAATTCTTTGATGTATATATATATATATATATAAAGGATATAGCCAAGCAAACTTTCCAATCTTCTGAAATAGTATTGGCTCTAATTGGATTAGAAGAGCCCAAAATGGATGAGGTCGTAGAAGAAAATGCATACTATATCTATATAATTATCTAATATAAATATAGACACTCATTTATTTTACTTAAATCAGCTAAAGTCATATTCAATGTATTGGGAAAAAAACAATGCTTTTTTCAGCTTTCCAAAAACTTTGTTTTATTAAGTTAAAATAATGTAAAACATAGCTGATTATTTAAAGGGTCAACTTATTATGTAATAATTCGCTAAACGTGCAAGAGATTTAGTGTACGTCTCCCCCCACAGGGAAACGAGTTTTGTTGCTTTTTGTGTGTAAATACAAGTGGGAATGAAACTTCCCAATTAAGCGTCTACATACACTCTTGATCAGTCATGCAATATTCCGACAAGCTTGTTTTTTTTATTTGCATCATTCCCTGCCCTCCGAGGATCCTACGTTGTGGGATTTTCACTAAATATTATTATTATTATTATTATTGTATCCTTAGATATCCAATCCGGATCCGATTAATTAAATTTGCATTAGGTAGTTTCACTTTTGGGGTAAACACTTTTATTAAAGTATTTTTGTACCCAAAGTTCGAACCACATATCAGGGGTAGAGGTCAGTGACGGATCAAAAACTTTACCTATGAATTCACATAAGCCTACTAACATGATTTTTTTGCACTTCACAATTTTTTTTTAGTTTTATGACATTTTTACAAGAGATCTTCAATTTTTTCACATAAGAGGTCTGGAAAAACACATAAGAGATTTTAAAAAAATATTTTCTTCTATTTAAATTATAAGAGGTCAAGAGATCACATTTCCTCATTTGCTCAAGTCTTGCACATGTATTTAAAAAATTACTAGAAGTATATAAATATTTGATCGTGAACACGGTTAGTATTATAAATTAATTTGAGATTGTTGTAGGAATCCATGAACATTAAATTTTGAATCTACTATTGGTGAAGGTAGAAGCTCAGGTATGGATTCACTTATTCGAGTAACTTTTGCTCAAACAATATATCGGTGTTAATAAATTTATTAAATATGTACATATAATAAATTCAAAATACAGTTATTAGTACGTGAAGTCATTATTCTAATATCTAAAATTCATAAAGTTGAAATCTTAACTCTGGCTCTATCCGAAATAGCTGGTTAAGAGATGGAGAAGTATGCATCGCTCCACTATAACATTTGCTAATACTATTCTTACAAGCTAACTTATCTGGATTTGATTTTTACACCATCAATGCATAACATGTTCGTATATTTTCACACTTTTATCACTTAATTATACTTAATTAATATATATTTTTACAACAATTTATCACTTTTAATTATATGGACTAGTGATGTTTGTCTCCACACTCTCACTAAACTTTATTTTCATTATTTTTCCTTTTCAATAATTTTATTTGTAAAAAAGTATTGATAAGGACGTTTGTGGATTTTCATGGCCTGACTTGGGATCCAGATTTTTAATAAAAACTAGCAATTGGCCCTTCCATCAAATTATCCCTATCGTATTTGTAATTTTCATGGCCAAACACTAATTTTTTTTTTTAAAAAAAAAATCAAAAAAGTGAATAATATCTATGTTCAAATGGATCCGAAAGATCGATAAAGTTCAGTATAAACTACAAAGATAGAAATTGTGTAACTTGGTTTATATTTTAGAATTTGGTTTCTCAAAAATTTCAAAATATATTCTTAAAAATTACTAGAAAAACACAATATATTAAGTTTGTTATAATTCAAAACTATTAGAAAATGTTAAAAGATATAATCAATTAAACAACAGCTTGGCCTTAACCAAACATATTGTCTTTATGTATTTGATTTTTTAAATTAATAAGAAAATTACATCATGAAATAACATTCTGAGTTTGCTACAATAGTAATAAATACAGATAACAGTTGTATAAAAAAGTTTATTCCTTAATCGTAGTTAATTATTATGTATTAATTGTTCTGAGTTCAATTTGTAAACTTCCAGCGTATGGATTTGATGCATGTACTTTTGGACTACTGTTTTAGACTTTCAAAGTGATAAGTTCAACCAAATTCGGATAATCTGATGAATAATAATTATTCTACTATACTACATCATAGTTTGTTTAAAGTAAATATTTTCATCTTGCTTCATAACTTTTCATGATAAAATAATTTTATTAATTTGAATATAAATACAGCCAGCAAGTAAACTTTACATGGTAAGTATCCTCCATTTTTTATCAAAAGTTTCAATTGGAGTCCTGAGATTGAATCATAATATTTTACCTCCAAAATGAAATTTTTTGGACGACTAAAGCTAAAAGGAGAAATAAAGACGATTCTAGTTGTTGAGTACCTAAGGAAGGTATCCGATTGACTTCTAGTTGTAGCGAATTTTACTTGCATCGATTCTAGCATTTTCTCTTGATTTTATTTTTATAACACTAAATATTATAGTAAAGTGGTAAGTATTTTCATTCTTAAATAAAGATCTCCCTCCATTCTTAATCGAAGATCTCGAGTTCAAATTCTAAAATTAAATAGTCTTCGATAAGAAACACTTTATCCTTCAAAATGAGACTCTTCGACACTAGCAAAATATGATACAATCAAGAGTGGTAAGTATTCTTCGTTCTTAAACAAAAGATTTTGACTTTGTATCAGGAATATAAAGTCGTTTTTTATATTAAAAAATTGATGCAAATTCAAATAAATCGAGCTCGGTGCGAAACGCCGAGATTAAAAAGAATATAACATAAATAAAATAAAAAAAGAACAAGAATAAAATAGTGAGATTCCTAAATGAGATTTGGGAAATCCTTTTAAAAGTGTGTATTGTATATTACCACAAATGGTGGCCTCTCTTCAGTCATCATGTGGCAAATCCAGGTGGGCCCCACCTCCCACCACCCACCACCCACCACTATTCACCGCCGTGCTCCGATAACCAAATGCTTTCATAACTAACCACTTTGCATCACAATGAACAGAAAAACATACGCCTTAACAACTAATTCACCAGATTTCGCTTCCATGTCCACCGGTAGCCGTTCGGTGAAAATCATTCCGTTAGAACATCCTTCCGCCACGTCATCATCATCGTCGCCGTCAGTTGTATCGAAATGGAAGGCGAGGATTAAAAGGATGACGTGGAAGGAATGGATTGAGTTGTTTTTTCCTTGTCATCGTTGGATGAGAACGTATAAAGTGCGTGAGTACTTGCAATCTGATCTTATGGCTGGTATTACAGTTGGCATCATGCTTGTTCCTCAGGTATATATGTTTCATTATTCTCTGTGTACCAATTTATAGGATACTTTTCGCTTTTCGAGAGTAATTTGACTAAATTTTGAAGCTAAATTGGATTAGGTTAACTCAATGTGTTAAGATTAGAAATTATATATTTGAAAACTACATGAAAAGTACTATAAGTTGCTAACTTTTTCATATCAATTTGGTGAAAAAATACATCTTAAAATGTTTCTCAAAGTTCATGTAGTTTGAATCTCAATCTCACGAAGGGAAAACAATAACAACATACCCAGTGAAATTCCACAACATGGGTTGGGGAGGGTAGAGTGTACACACACCTTAACTCTACCTTGTTAGGTAGAGCGGCTGTTTTCGAAGCAAAAATTGTCACATAAATTGAGACAGAAAATATTTGTTAAATTATGAATTGAATTATACAGAATTGTTATCTTATTCTTTGCTGAGCTGAACGAAAAATATTTTATTCAAAATCTCAATAATCTTTGAATGCTCTCTACAAACTATGAAAAATAGCTAGCAACACTCCTATTTATAGTAGTACGAATTCTACTTTAACATGAAAATCTATCCTATATATAGCACTCCTATTTATAATAGTGCGAAACCTATTCTAACTCAAAACAAGAAAATCTACTCCTATATCTATTTGACTATAACTCCTAACTAGACATGGAGTTACAGTCGGTATCATGCTTGTTCCTCAGGTATATTTTTTCAGTATTTGTCAAATTATGAATTGAATTATGCAGAGTTGTTATCATCTCTGTTACCTTATCCATTGCTGAACTAAGTGGATGAAACAGTGAATTCGTCCTAGCCTTTGTAATGATTCATAGGTTGGTGATGCCTAGTTAATCACTTATAGTCTATCCATCCAGTTTTATGTCTTCAAGCTATTTGGAACAAATTTTACAGGTTTACAAACTTGATAAAGAGTATTATTAGTCACAGTTTTTGATAATTCAATACATTTAAAAATGTTTGAAAATTTGCAGTCAAAGAAAAAACTGTTTTACTTAGTAATTGTATCACATAAAATGGGACAGAGGAACAAGCACATCCAGCTTATAAACTGTGGGTGCATGTACTGTGACGAGTTCAAAGAGTCTGCATGTATGTGTGTGTATAAAATTTAAGGATGTCTGTTTCTAAATATATAATGTTAAGTAATTCATCACTGCGTTTAAATTCTAGATCTGCCTCTAGTTATAAGCTTACTATTGATGATAGGATGGATGCTAAACTTTAACCTTATAAATAAAAGATGATAGGATGGATACCTCTGCATTTCAATTGTGTAATTCAATCCGTAGTCAGTTCATACCTTTCTGTCTCCACTTTTCTTAAATGTTTTCTTTTTCTCAACAATTTTATAAACCAACGTCACAATTTAAGATAATGGAGTTCTGGTTCCTCTTTTAACTCTTATGATATGTAATACTCCACAGTATGATTGATGATGTGATAGAACTATAGACTGAAGGACCTACCAGGCTCACTTGTCCTCATTAGTTGTTTTTGATTGGGAATGATCATGTGGATGCTAGAACATTTTAGACTAATTGCTAATATTAAAATGATGATTGGATAAATTATCCTCACTGTTAGTCTTTAGCATTATATGAGCTATCATCTTATGCTAGAGCTAGACTGCTTGTCAAGTGTGCCTTTTTTTGAGGCACTTCTGGTCTTTCAATGAGAAAGAATGATATATACATTTTCGTTTTAATTGATTGTGTTATGTTTACAGTCGATGTCCTATGCAAAGCTGGCTGGGCTTCAACCCATATATGGACTTTGTAGTACACCATTGGAGCTTAATTTACTTATTTAAGTTTCTTTTTCTTCATTTTAACAAAGTGAAGCAGATACTGTTCTCGGTATGTTGATGTAATTTAGTAAAGTAGTAAAGAAACCTTTGAATACTGTTGCTAAAATTGAAACAAAACTCGATTCAAATATGGCTCTCTGGATTAGGTGCTAAGATTATTTTCCTTGGTTTGAAATAAGAAGGCGAAATTTTTCTCCTCTATGAAGCAGTATTTTCTTTCTTTCTTAATTTATCATCCATAGCTGAAAGAAAAGTTTATGTGGATTAACTAATTGCCGTGACCTTTCCAGGGTTCTTTTCTATATGTTTATGAACCTTTGATTCCTATCTATGTTCATGTGATTCTTAATTAGTACAAACTCCTTAACCTTCTGCTTCCTTGGTTATATTCATAATTGTAACTTTTCTAAACAGATTCTGGTTTCATCCCTATATTTATCTACGCCATATTTGGGTCATCTCGTCAGCTTGCAATTGGTCCAGTTGCATTGACATCCCTTCTAGTGTCAAATGTCTTGAGCAGCATAGTTGACCCATCAGACGAGTTATACACGGAGCTCGCTATACTGTTGGCACTTATGGTTGGCATCTTTGAATGCATAATGGCGCTATTACGGTATTTCTTTAAGCTTTGGTTCTTCTTATGTTAAAGTGTTAAACTTTGAATTATCTAGATTGTATACTCTCCTGTGGTGACAGTGAGATTCCACGTCTATCATCTCTTATACACACACAAAAAAATGGTAGCTTCTAGGAGAATTCATTCACCATGCACCATGCCCCAACTCAATTGATTGAAACCATTCATAACAAAGGGGATTGTAAGATAGACCGTGCTTAACACTTAGCTAGACCTACTACTTCCTAAGAGGAGTATGATGCAAATATTGCTGTCCGTGTAAGACTTGGAAACTTGTTGCTTAGCATTTAAAGAGTTGATAATGATTGCTAATAATGTCCCTTTCAATGTTTCCTTGGTCTCTGATGAGTTCTGTATCCCTTGCTTGTCTTTCGAACTGGTTGAAGATTCTGCATCTTGGTTTTGTTTCTGGCTGAATTTGTTAAAAGTCTCATTCCCAGTTTCAATTCCTCTCTAGGCTTGGATGGCTCATACGTTTCATCAGCCACTCTGTGATTTCTGGTTTTACAACCGCCTCTGCTTTTGTCATTGCCTTGTCTGAAGCAAAGTATTTCTTGGGCTATGAAATAGAACGGAGTAGCAAAATACTACCTCTAGTCAAAAGTATAATTTCTGGAGCAGATAAGGTACTTTCCAGAATTAACATTTGCAGGTTACTCCATCTTTATGCATGCTAGGAGAAACTAAATTGTGAGTAATTTAGGTCGAAGTATGCAGACTGGAAATTTGATTTCTTTCTTTTGGGTGTTGGACATACTATTCACTGACAGCTCCAACTTGCATGAGACTATAATTTTCTCTGCAATGTCAGATGTATCTGTCTACTTAAATTTTATGATGATTGTTCTGCAAAAATTGTATAGATGGGTAATGTTCTACAATATTGCCTTGGAGAGTCATATTTCTCAATCATATAGAGACAAAGGACATATTGAAAGAACTAGTACATGAAGGTAATGTAAGTTAGTCAGGGGTAAGTGCTGAATGTCGTCAAAGAGTATTTTGAATTTTTTTGTTGGAGACTTGGAAACTGCTTTAAGACAGGCAGTTCTAAGTCAACAAAATCCTTATTGCCTTTTCCAGAGTAGATTTTGGAAAGGCAAGAAAATTTTCGTGTTGTTTTAAGTCATTCAGTTAATTCTTTATTTAATCGCTACAAGATATTTTTTGTTGTTTCAGAGGCTAATTCTATTTTCTTTTATAGTTCTCGTGGCCTCCTTTTGTTATGGGATCGCTGACGCTAGCTATTCTTCTGATCATGAAGCACTTGGTAGAAGCTTACCAACATTTTCATGTGTTATATACTTTTTTGTCGGTAATATGAAGGTTTTATGTGTTTTAAATGTTTCCTCTTCAGGGAAAAACAAGGAAGTACTTGCGGTTTCTGCGTGCAGCTGGTCCCCTCACAGCTGTTGTTCTGGGTACAACTTTTGTGAAAATCTATCATCCACCTTCAATTTCGTTGGTGAGAACGACATGAGTTAAGCTCAACCTGAACTGTGGGAGTTGAATCTAAGATTATCCTAAAAAACATTACATGTGACGTAGTCCAAGAACACAGTAATTGTGGGCTTCAGCTACATCTGATAGTTGCATAACGTTAATTTTAATGTCTGACCTACAGGGTCAGCAAGACGAAAATGTTGATGTTAACCAGTTTGGTTTATTCCATTGGAGCATTACCTTAGATGCTACACATGTCGATATGCCTGTTTTCATACTTTTGTCAGTTTCACTTTAATAGCAATTTTCTCAACTCCACATGCACTATTGAGAATGCTCTAGTCAGCTAACATGTTGTCCTAATAGGGTACTATTTTCGTTAGAGCCGTAGATATGACTGAAAATTAGGATTGATGCTTGCTCTGCGTTCATAGGATTTTGGTTGAAAGACTGAACCTGCATGACAGAAAAGATTGTTGCACTGTAGTTCTTGTTCAAAACATTCTCCTGATTTATAACTCTGCATGATGGAGTTGACAGAATTGTTATCACGATAGTAAATATGTTTATATGATGGTTTAGGTGGGAGATATACCTCAGGGGCTGCCAAAGTTTTCTGTACCAAAGCAATTCGGCCGTGTAAAGTCTTTGATACCTACTACAGTTCTTATTACTGGTGTTGCTATCCTGGTAAGTAAGAATTTAATCATTCACTGTAACTGTTTGTCCTTTTCTATTTCTTCTTTTGGCTAGACTATCCATTTGTGATAGGTGATACCAGTTTCCAACATTATAGGAATCAGTGGGGATCGCTAAGGCACTGGCAGCAAAGAATGGATATGAGTTGGATTCAAATCAAGAGGTGTGTGACTTTTGATGATCTCGCAAGAACTGCTATTCATATCTTATGGTCTTTTGTGAGATTGAACAAGATTTATTGTGTAATGTATAAGAGTTAAGTGATATGTTTTGCACCAAGTATTTGTAATTTGGATAGTTTAAATTTTAGATGTTCATATTTAGCACATAGTATTACCTTTTTCTTTTCTCCCTTAATTCCATTATTTAGCCGAATGTTTTTTTTGAGCTTCTGATCACGCTCTAGTTCTTGACCAATTTCCACTCAAATTATAATAAACATTATTTGTGGTCCAGCCCTTCCCTGGACCCAGCGCATAGCGGGAGATTAGTGCACCGGGCTGCCCCCTGCCCCTTATTATCTGGTTACTCATATTTCGTTCTTCTCCTCCTTCTATTAGTCGTCGTATAACAACCGCAAGAAGTCTCATGCTCTTAATCAGAACATTTCGTACTAAATTTCTTGTGGTTCTGTTATTGTAACAGTTATTTGGTCTTGGGGTGGCCAACATTTGTGGCTCATTCTTTTCAATTTATCCTACGACAGGTGAGTTTTGAATATTATGTGGGGCTTGATCAATTTCATAATTCACAATTTCTCCAAAGTTCCTCTTTACCTAATGCGCTGTCAGGCTCTTTTTCTAGATCAGCTGTAAATCATGAAAGTGGAGCAAAAACTGGCTTATCAGGGCTTGTTATGGGAATTATAATGGGATGTGCTCTATTATTCTTGACTCCTGTATTTGAATACATACCTCAGGTAAAGGAATTTGTTTGAAGGTGTAAAGTTACATGATTGTTGGTAACTAAATTGCATTCAACTGTCACATATTTAGAGCTATGTTTTCCAGTCTTTTGGCTCTATCTTGGCTCCAATTTGTAATGTATGCTATGGAATATAATCATTGTTATGACACGGGAGGATAACCTATTGGGAGTTTTGAGTCCCAATGGAGCAAAATGGGGAAAGGGCCACTGTGCTGCCCTCATATTTTTCAAGTACATTTCTGTATTAATGATCTAGGAAGTTGGATGGTGTAGATATTTTCATTACTGCATGCTCCTAGGTCTTTTCATTATTGCATGCTTGCAATTTGTGTTCAACATTTGACAATTTCTTGTCTTAGTTATGATATTTTAATCGCTTCCGTGGCTCACAGTTTTTATGTATTTGTATTGCTGTGGCAGTGTGCTTTGGCTGCGATTGTGATATCTGCTGTAATTGGACTGGTATGTGTGCCATCTTCTACCTGGAAATGATATGTTTCATTTTATAATATCAAGGTTTCCATTCTTTTTATGAACTTCTCTATATGATGGATATAGTTTAGTTGAAGTTAACAACATCAGCAAAACTTAACTAAATACATCAGCAACTACTATATCATGCTTCATTTGGGTTTATCATGCCATTGTTCCCTGATTATCTAGTTGGCTTGCTTGGATTTTCACATAATGTGCTTTAAAAGGTTAGTGTCAAATCACTGACCAGCAAGGGAAGAACATCTGACATCTTTACCTTTTTTTTCACTAAGGCTAATAGTAAGTGTTATAGGAGCATTTTCCAGTTCATTGTTTGATTGTCCTGACACTCTATTGATATCTTCCCCGGGAATTATTACTTTATATGATCAGGTGATATCGACTATTGAGTCATACAGTAACATGGAAGCTGGAGAGAGAAATACTCTTTCAGCTGTCAAGGATCATTTGAGGATTTGCATTTATAGTTTCTTGAATCAGCTCAGTTATGATTTTCCTATTTGTTTTAGATGATTCTACAAACTTCTTTGTTTATTTCTAAATTACTTTCACTAAGCACACCACATTCCTGTAGTATTCACCACCTTGAAGCATCATGGACGAAATTCTGGTTTAGGTGCTGACTGTTTATGATCAATTAAGACCACATTCTGCATTTCACTATTAGTACATACAAACGAAATTTTACTGCAGCAAATATTATATTCAGATTGTAAATGTATATTCATGTTCCCATTTTCCCTCCTTTCAGGTGGATTACGATGAGGCTAAATTTTTGTGGCGTGTCGACAAGAAAGATTTTCTGTTGTGGACTATTACTTGCATGACAACCTTGCTTCTAGGCATAGAGATTGGTGTCCTTGTTGGGGTTAGTTTTTTATCTATAATCAGATCTAAATATATTTTAAATTTCATTCTGGATGTTGTGCATTACTAAAGTTTTTTCATACACTAGAAACTGAGAACTATCTTTCCTGTTCAGCCAACTGTTTGTTGCTACGAGCTTTCCTGCATGCTAGTTACATAATTTTACAGTGTTCTTTAATACAATTATTTAGCCGGAAATACTTGAAGTTAAATTCATTGATCATTGAAATGTTTTGCAGTATTTTCTTGAAGTCCGATGCCTTGTTTATTTTGAAATTTCACATAATGGAATTGAAAAATGACCTGTTACTCTAATTCTATAACCAGAAAAAGAACCTGATGATATGTAATGAAGATGTTAATAGAGGCCAATATACTGGCTGATAACTTTTGTACTGGAAAAATATATTTATGATCTTAAGGATATACTCAGGTTGCCAATTTTTTGGTGTCATGTATTCACAGGTTGGCGTGTCGCTTGCTTTTGTTATCCATGAATCAGCTAATCCACATGTTGGTGAGTTACTGCAATCGTCCCTACCCTATAATTGAATCATTGAATTAATTAATTTTAAATTTAATTAATATATGTTTGTTGCCATGACAATTCATAAGCTTTTCATATCACTATCCTGTAATTGAACCATTGACTTCTTCCTATTGACATAGCTATTCTTGGTTGCCTCCCTGTATCCTCTAAATATTCAGTACAATATAATGTTTTATCTGGATGTTTTTCTTATCCCTCTTTCATATATTTCATTTTCTTGGTGACACTTCAGTCCTTACAAGCATTTCTTTTCCGCTGGTTGTTTATTGCTAAGTTTACAAGATAATTAAGTACTTGGTGTTTAAACCACAGGTGCTAAGTTCTATTTTTTTGTTCTTTCGGTCAATGCATTATAATTAATGTAATTTTTTTATGACATGAGTTGCTTTCAGCTGTCTTGGGGCGTCTTCCTGGAACTACTATTTACAGAAATACACAACAATATCCCGAAGCATATACATACAACGGGATTGTGATTGTTCGAATTGATGCGCCTATATACTTTGCCAACACTAGTTACATAAAAGACAGGTGAGAACACTATGTCTTTCGTTTTCTTTAAATTTCTAGGACAAGAAGCTTTTCCCTAGAAATCAGTATTTCTGAAGCATTGACTTTACTGTTAAGGCCCTATTGCTTTCCATCAAATCATATCCTACATGTCACTATGATCTCTTTTATTTCTTTCACAGATTACGGGATTATGAAATTGAAAAAGATGAATCTAACGGCCGGGGACCAGAAGTTTCAAGAATTCATTTTGTGATCCTTGAGATGGCCCGTAAGTCTCCATGAGTTGGCACATTTTCTAGTTAAGCAGTATCTGAACGACAAAATTATGCAGAATTTACCATACCTATTTCCTTTTCTATGCTTTAGTCGTGCTAAAGCTTTTTCTGTCTCTTACAGTTAATATTTTCCGGTATTTGATGTGAAAACTGAAGAAACGTATACTACTTTTAAGGATTGAGCATACTATATCTACTATTTGTTTCTTCGTACTAATCACAACTCACGTTTTATTCCAGCTGTTACTTATATAGACTCCAGTGCTGTTCAAGCTCTGAAAGAGCTCCATCAGGAATATAAATCACGCGACATTCAGGTTTGAGAATATCTCTCTTTCACGAAGACTGTACAAATATTTATTTCGAATTCTATATCCTATACAGTAATACCTTACTTCCGAGCCTATCAAAGCGAACAATTATGTGTTTTGTATTGCAGCTAGCCATTTCTAATCCCAACCTCGAAGTGCTACTGACCCTGGCTAAAGCTGGTGTGATTGATCTGATTGGCAAGGAGTGGTACTTTGTCCGAGTCCATGACGCTGTGCAAATTTGTTTTCAGCATGTTCAGAGGTTAACTGAATTTCCAAAGGCACAAGACTTTTTGGCAGAAAACAAACCAAGCTTGTCCCAGAGGCTTCTCAATCAAAGGAAAGACGGATTTTTTCAACCTGAACTCGAATCTGGTGTTCGCGGATCTCTTCTTTCCAAGGATACCAACCCTCAACTAGAGCCACTCTTATCAAAAAAGCCTTGATGATGGAGACTGGTTCCAAGCTGTATCAATATGTATGTCATATCATGTAATCGATTTTTTCTGACTTTGGTTTGTTTGATTGTTTGATTGTAATTAGCCTAGCCTCCTATTTGAACAGAGAGAAAGCTATTCATCATATGCAATTGTCATTTGTATGTTTTTCCTGGTTGATACACATTCTTCCCCAAGTTTGTAATCAGATGCCAGTGCAAATTTTCTTTACATCATAACGGAAATACAAGAAAAGCATATTGTTTATATCATTTCAATTTGCATTGCAAACCTTACAACAACATACCCAGTGAAATTTCACTATGTGGGGTCTGAGGAGGGTAAAGTGTATGCAGACTGTATCCCTACCTTTGGTTGTTTCCGAAAGACCCTTGGCTCAAGAGAAAACATGACAAAAAGACGGTCAGATATGGACAAGCAATTCAAAGCAAAAAGCAGTATGAAAACGAAAATAGCGAAAGCGAAAAAGCTATGATAAAGCAATCTGAAAAGGAGCAGTAGATAAATAAGATAATCAAAGTACTAGAGACAACAGATAATATCATAAATCATAGGACTAGAAATTAAAGAGCAAAACTGCGATTGCTCATACAAAAGGATAAGCGGCCTACCTACTACCCTAATACGAGTCCTCCATAACCCTCTATCTAAGGTTATGTCCTTGGTAAGCTGGAACTGCGTCATATCATGTCTAATTACCTCTCCCCAATACTTCATCGGCTTACCTCTACTCTCCTGAAACTGTCCATAGTCAACCTCTCATACCTCCGCACTGGGCATTGGTTTCTCTTCTATTCACGTACCCAAACCATCTCAGTCTCGCCTCTCGCATGTTGTCCTCCACCGAGGCCATTCCCACCTTATCCCGGATATCTTCATTCCTAATTCTATCTCTCCTAGTGTGCCACACATCCATCGCAACATGCTCATTCCGGAAGTTTCATCTTCTAGATGTGAGAGTTCTTGACTGGACAACACTCCGCCCCATACAACAGAGTCAGTCTAACCACCACTTTGTAGAACTTGCCTTTTAAGTTTTAGAGGCATCTTCTTATTACACAATACTCCAGAAGCGAGCCTCCATTTCATCCACCCTGCACCAATACGATGTGTGACACCATCGTCAATATCCCCACTCCCTTGTATAATAGATCCAATATACTTGAAACTTTCTTTCTTCTTGATTACTTGAGTACCAAGTGTCACTTCCACGTCATCCTCACATGATACATCACTGAACTTGCACTCTAGGTACTCAGTCTTGGTCCTACTCAACTTGAACCCTTTAGACTCCAAAATTTATCTCCAACCCTCCAACTTAGCGTTAACTTCGCTGCGAGTCCCATCAATCAAGACTATGTCATCCGCGAATAACATACATCATGAAACCTTACCTTGAATATGCCGCGACAATTCATCCATCACCAAGGCAAATAGAAGCGGGCAAAGAGTTGATCCCTAGTGCAGCCCCATCATAACTGGGAAGTGCTCCGAGTTTCCTCTCACTGTCCTTACCCTGGTCTTGGCTCCATCATACATGTATTTAATCGCCCTAATGTATGTCACATGTACACCTCTAGCCTCCAAGCATCTCCATAGAACCTCCCTTGACACTTTGTATTAAGCCTTTTCTAGATCGATGAATACTATGTGCAAGTCCTCTTCCTCTCCCTATACTGCTCCACCAGTCCTCTTCGTAAGCCTTTTTTTAAAAAAAATTTGACCAACCAAACATGAGAAAATTGAAAAATATTTTCCTTCTTGCCAAACAGATCTAAAGGGAAGACCTTTTCTTACTCTTCAACTCCCGGTAATTTCTTCCTTTTTTTATCGAAAGAGAGTGAATGCAAACCTTAAGGGGTCGTGAGCGAGAAATTTAAAGAGTAAGTCAGGCCCCTTGAAAGATGCATTCAAATCTGCACTCTAGCTACAATCTATTCCCTTAGGCCCAATTGTCCCTCGGCCAATCGTCACTCGTTACTTAGAAAAAAACCGAACCATTATCTCTTGATTGATATGTTTTTTCTACCTTTATAGCTCGCACACTCCTTGTCTGCTAGAGAGGGCTGTTTTACATGTCTAGGGATTCAATTGTACAATATTAAAGTGCATTGCAAACCTTAATACTGTACAATTGAATCCCTAGATATGTAAAGCAGCCCTCTCTAGCAGACAAGGAGTGTGTTTGGCTTTAATTTTCTCATGTTTGGTTGGTCAAATTCTATTTTAAAAAATATATATATTTTCTAGGAAACAAGTTACTTTAAAATGAGGAAAATGACTTCCCACATTAAAGTAAGGAAAATATTTTCCAGTGGCATCCCTCGCTCCACCCTCCAACATACCCCAACCCCATAGCCTCTGCCTCCATCACCCCACACCCCTACCCCTATTTTCTGATTATTTACCAAACACTAATATAAATAAGATAACAGAGTACTTATTTTTTAGGAAAATATTTTTCATGAAGAACATGCTTTTGGAGAATAACAGTTTGTGTTTGACTAATCAATTTTAAAAAAACTTTTGTCAATATTATATTAACAATATTTGTTTGGCCAAGGTTTCGAAATTATTTCTACGGAAAAACTATTTTTTCACTTTCGTAATACATCTTCTACTACTACTCAGAATCATTTACGGTTAAACACAACGAAATCAAAGGGAGGAAAGAGCTATAAGGAAAATACAGATTCACTCGCTTTTGAGAACTAAAATTTACAAAATTATTGTAACACCCCGTAATTTCGGGCGATGGTTTGTACAACTAGACGTATGAAAGTAGACCCGAGCCTCGGAGAATTTTAGTCATATTCAAACATATAAATTAAGGGCTCGTCGTATAAGGAGATGAAGACCAGAAATGATTAAGACTTAAAAATGTGATGACGGTAATTAGAAATAATATTTTGTGTGTGCCAAAAGCGGTTACGGACTGGTATCATATTGCATGATCATTATAAGGAGTATACTCGTATATGAGGTGTGTCAAAAATGATCTATTATTTAAGTGAATTGAGATCAGGAGATTAATTACGTGGGTATTTGATTAGATGTCCGATGTAGTGAGATGTAAATGAATTTATTAAGAATATGTGGCATTTGGTTATGTGGACAAGTGTCCATGTTGGGGGATTCTATGGTATAAGTGACTAATGTGTACACATATAAGTGACTGGATATATAAGTGACATCTAAGGAAAAGAGTTGGTAATATAATGATATAATGAAGAGGTGGGTGGACCCCACGGTCCATGATGGATGAAACACTTTCTTTGGACCCTTATTATTAGGAACATTTTCAACAAATATGACCCCTTGTCACTTTAGCTAAACGTAGTGTTTCATAAATAAACTACACAATAACTATTTTGGTTCTTTCATTTCACGAGAAGTAGAGAAATTTGGAGCAACATTTATCCTTGGATATTATTCATAGCACAAAGTATTTTGTGCAGCAACATGTTCCAATTTAAAGCGGATTGGAGATTACTTCGTAGTGAAGTAAAGAAATGAGATTTTAAAAAAAGGGCGTCTAAAGTACGACTCACCATCTACGACCTTCAACGAGCTCGTATGAGCATCTAAGGTTAAGCTTATAATGGAAGGATTGACTAGTCGTAGTCATTCGAAGGTATGTTAAGGCAAATCATTCTTTCTTTTTGCATGTTCTAAGTACAAATCGTAAACGTAATATTGTCCCATAAATGATTCAACTCTTAGTAGTTAAGAATATTCATGTTATTCATTCATGTTGTCAAAGCATGTCTAAATATGTTCTTAAATCCTTATTGAGGTATATGGGAAAGATGTTGATATTCCAATGTTAGCCGAAGGTACAAGGATATTATGTCATCCGATAAGTTCAGAATGTTTCATTGTCATTCATGCATTTTCATTTGCATTATATTCATGTATTACCTTGGACCCACATGTGTTATATATACTACTATATGGTATGAATTATATATATATGTAGGGGATGGGGAAAGGGAATGGAGTTATATACGCAACACCACCTACAGTTGGTACAGACTATCACGAAAAAGAAGATGCCCAATGAGGCCAATATGATAATGATTATGCCCAAAGGGGCCGAAATGAAATGATGCCCACAAAGGCTGTTATGAGAAGGAAGATGCCCTTGTGAGGCCAATATATATATATATATATATATATATATATATATATATATATATATACATACATATATATATACATATACATATATATACATATATATATATACATATACATATATATACATATATATATATACATATACATATATATATATATATATATATATATATATATATATATATATATATATATATATATATATATATATGTATGTATGTATATGTATATATATATATGTATATATATATATATATATGTATATATATATATATATATATATATATATATATATATATATATATGTATATATATATATATATGTATGTATATATATATGTATGTATGTATGTATGTATGTATGTATGTATACTGCATTTGCATTGTGCATGACATTTAGGCATATTATGGCCCTTAGAGGCAATTCACTACCGGTCGACTGTTTCTGTCGGCTGTTTCTGTCTCAGTTTATTATTATATCCTTGTTATGTTATTGTTCATGCTCGACACACTCAGTACATCAGTCGTACTGACGTCCCTTTTGTCGGAGGACGACTGCGTTTCATTCATGCAGGCTCAAGTAGACAGTGGGATGGTTCACGCTAGTAGGTTGCTGGTTCAGCTGATATTGGATCACTCTACTTATTTCAGAGTTGCAATTTGGTCGTGGTATGATAGTTTGCATATGCATATGGGTATGGCGGGACCCTGTCCCGACCTTATGATGTACTAATTCTTTAGAGACTTGTAGACAGTTGTCCTGTGTTTAGTAGTCGTGTATAGCCATGTCGGCCTTGGTGTGTGTGTTAGCAGATACTTGATAACGGTCCTTGTGGCCACGATTGATTACAATTAGCTGATAAATATGTGAAGAGTGGTGCCTGACAGGTAGGGTCTGGGTGCCCGTTATGGCCCTCCGGTTTGGGTCGTGACAAAGTTGGTATCAGAGCAGGTCTGTCTTAGGGAGTCTGCAAGTCGTGTCTAGTAGAGTCTTATTTATGGGTGTGTTACGCGCCACACTTATAAACAAGAGTTTGCAAGACATTTAGGGATGATTTCCATTCTTTCATATCATAGGTTGTGCAGTAGAGCTGAGTCTTAAGAATTCGAGTTTAACTCGTGCCTAATACTGTTTCAGTGATGACAATTACCGAAAAGACTTCGGTTAATTCATATTCGTATCCAGTAAATGGGTGACTTCTACCAGACGATTGATACGCCATAAGGGTGGTATTATGTTCAAAAATTTGAGATTATGAGAAATTGTCTCACTCATATACGGAAGAGATAATGTAAGTCTGGAAAGCAAAATGTTTGCTTTGGGATACAAAAAAAAAGGGTAAAGTAAAGGAAGTACTAAGCACTTGAACGTAAATGATTGTGTGGATTCTCTCGGTAGACCTTATCATGTTTATGGTCACAACAATGCCTCATTCCAGTAGGGCTCTTATTAGCAGTGAGATTGAAGTTTGATCGAATGTAAATGCGAGTAGTATGCTCTCTATTGGGACAAATCTGTTAGAGGATACGAGTAAGTTGCTTTCCCCAGGCACGACTCCATCCTAGAACATCTGATAGAGATAGGCCCTTGAGGGGCCAGTGAGCTCATAATCGAGGATGTTCATTAGTCATGGATCGCCGATAATTAAAGGGTTCAAAGATGCCAATATCTCAGGGTAAAAGTTGTAAAGGTCAAGTGAGACCGCCCCGCCCATATTGTAGTCAGTATGGTCAAGAACATGTCGGATTATGCCGGAAAGGTACATGGGGTTGGTTTAGTGTGGCGTTCCCGCAAATTAAAAACTCCCCGCAAATCATGGCCACAACGTTTCGAAGTGTCCCAAGTTAATGCGCAAAGGTAAGAATAATATGAATATGAGTTGTACGGATGAAAAGTAGAAGACATCATTGGAAGGTGTAGTAGGTTATGAAAAGCTACACGTTTTACAGTGACTCGTGATGATTAGAATGTGGGAAGATGTTGTGTACGTGCGACCTAAATTGTAAGGTCTTACCTAGAATAGATTGGGAATTGTCCAATGATATCATTAACAATAATGAAGAAAATTATTAAACAAAATGAAGATTGCTACAATCGAATCATTTTAGATACGTGTCATTTTGAGCTTTCAAAAAAGGTGGAGGTAAAACATATTAAATGCATATATGTGATTCAGTGCCTCAATCGAATCGCATTGTTTCATTAAATATTAATACAATTTGGGTAGACATGATTGAGAAATAAAATATGGGGTGCTCCGCCGCTTTAGTCAACACAAATCAACCTTTGGGGAAATAAATTAGGCAAAATAAACCTCATTGAGAAAAAAAAATGAAGAAAACCAAGTTAGTATAAGACGAGTAATTATTGCTTCAAATAATATGAACGGAGTGGAAAGCAGCACAAAATAGCAAGCAGATTGTATGGAAATTATATGCGCGTCCTAATATGCATGGGGCCTCTCTTATGCCGAGAAGTGGGCCTAAACGCCGATATGCGGGATTACGACAGATTGATCCAAGCTGCTAAACTGTAATGCTTTTGTCGGAAATGAGACAAAATGAATGTACATTTTCCAATTTTAGCATGTCATGATTAGGCTTGGATTAGTCTTATCATTATCACGCTACACATAATATGCTGATTGGTCGTTGGGTTGTGAGCCCCGTGGACAATTTTGGCGGATTTCTTAATTGTGGAGTCGATGCCAAGGATCGATCCACCTAAGGTGTATGCATGCATGACTTAAAATACAGGGTGGTATAGCTCTATCTTAAATTTTCTAAGATTTGGCTGACTAGACACAAGGTTCCCGAGCGGACTACTCGAGTGAGAAGGCTACGCGGCCACCGGATGGTCCGGACACTCCGCGCATACGCCAACTCTCCTAAAATTTGGTAGATTGAAAGAAATTTTGCGGGTGCGCAAAACACACCTCGCGTGTAGTGTGTGATAGTGTCAATTTTCCAGAATGAAAGAAATATGAGCGAAATGCCAATTTAAGGAAAGCAGTAAAACAATATAGCAATTAAAGCAATTATGCAAATTTTCACAAATGAAACATATCAAAGCATTAAAACAAATAATGAGCAAAAGTAAAGCATAATAATAATTAACCTGATTTTGCTATGGTTAAGAACCTGAAATGTCCCCAGCAGAGTCGCCATGCTGTCGCGCCCGATTTTTTTCGACCCGCTCGCAGGTCAAAGCGGAGCACGGCGTGTTCAGGTGATTCCTGGGTAAAAAGGGTTGAGGAGTCGCCACCTAATTATTTTTTACGATGAATTAGGACACCTAAATATTTAAACTAATGCTGCAATGTAAACTCCAATTTTAAGGTCTGTGAAACTATTTGAGATTCTAGGTAAGGGTTCTTTATTATCCTAAAGGGAAGGGGTTATGCATCCTTTAGAATCCGCTAACTTGCGGTTATCCGATCAAACTCAGGTTAAATATTATACTAAGGAAAAGTGCATGTTTAAAGTATGAAGTTAAAAAGATGTTTGCAAATAATTAATGAAAGAGATGCATTTTTGTACATGTATGCATTTGTGACAATGAATAAGGAGAAAAGCACTTCATTTGTAATGCCAAAGGAGTAATTTTTTTGAAAATCATTTTTTGACGTAACTTCAGATCCGTATCCAAAAACGGTGAGCGTTTTGGTCATGGAGGGCTCAGACTTAAAATTTTAAAAAGAACATTCCAATCACGTCGTGGCTGCAAACATATGACTAAGTGGTTATTTTGATTGCCTCGCCTACTAAACGTGTTGGTCTCTCGGATGAAAAGAAAAGATCACTATAATCACATCGTGGCTGCGAATATATAACTTATTGATTATTTTATTCACCTCGCCTACTAAACATGTTGATCTCGGATGAAATAAAAGGTTTAAGTCTCATCACTGCCCAGAAGTTATTTTTATTTAGAAAATGCATATTTGGCAATTGAATAAAAGAAGCAATTTTTTATGACAAAAAACCTTTCAAGGTTGCAAATCGGATAGAATGCAAACCTTATTTTTAAAGAAAGTGAATAATAGATTGCCAAATTATTTTTTGAAAGATATTAAAAAGCATGCATAACGAACCTAAAAAATATAGCAAAATAACTAGAGGCTAAGTGTGGAACTTACGAGACAACCCTAAACAAATAAAGCTAGCGATGGTTTACAATTCAAACGAGCCTAAGAAATTAACTAACGGCAGTTAGATTATCCTATTCATTCATCTATTCGCGGCCTAATTATTCTAAATATCCTAACAATCACACAAGCATTAAAATAATTATTACATGCCCAAGAATAGAAATAACGAAATTAAAGAATAATAATAAAAGAGGAAACTGGGGGAGGATGATGATGTCATCCCGCCCTATTTGTGTAGAAATTCCGAGGCCGGAGAATGCAATGAACATAGATGTGGTTCTTCATTTCGGACGAAGTCATGATGAGTCTCATAACGAGACTCTTCGTTACTCCCGATGCATTTCATGTAAAGAAAAGAAAAGAAAATGATTAGTAGACGGAACGAAAATATAAACACATGAATATTCCTAATATATATATACACGAAATATACAACATTAAATGTACATAGGAATGAGTATTCATGGCCTTATATTCTACATATCCTTAAGACATTATTTTTTCAGATTTTGGCATATTAAAGTAGCCGAAGAAAGAATATATGTTAACACAACCGGTTCTAAATTTAAACAAGAATAAAAGAGGCAAGAAATACCAATGTATAAATTATGTATACATACATAATAAATTTCGTTGGACTAATCTTAATTCTTAAAGAAACATGACATTCCTAAACTTAAACCAAACGCACATACTATTATATTAAACATGAATGATATACTCCCTTTAAAATTGCACATATTAATCTAGAATATAACATGTAAATATTGTCATTTTAATCAATTAAAGTATGCTCGTTTTTTTTTTTTTGATTAATTAGGCAGCCACCAAACTAACAACTTACACAATGTTCAATAATTTGAATATCAACAATCCGAATATTTAATCAAGCCACAATTCTTCCAAACACGTATTAATCTTACATTATCCGTATTGCACTTAATAATGAACCCAAGATACCTTATTAAAGCTAATGACAATAACTAGTTAACCAACACATCGACGTAATATCATATATCACATATCTACTCCAAATCAGAAATATCCCAACGACATGTATACAATTATAAGCAAAATGTCGCATTATCATATTAATTAATCAAGACTACATTACTTAACAAAATATCATACTAAATCAAGCATAACACACAATCAAATAAGCTTAAAGAAATATAGAAGAATTGGAACGAGTCTAACCTTTTCCGGTAGCGAACCTAGGCGTTGTTTGAATCGTCGAATCCGTCGGAAATGTTAGAATTCCGATTTGTTGTAGATTTTCGAATTCTGATTTTTTTTTTGAAAATAGGACTCGTTTTCTGATCTCGGGCCCGACCCGGAATGACCCGACCCGAGCCGGAATGACCGACCCGGATTCGAACCAAAAATGAAAAAAATCAGATATTTTGAGGGTGAATTTAGGGAAAAGAAAAGTAGTATTTTCGGATTTTTGACCCAACCCGAAATGTGAAGAACAAAGAGATTTTTTTTTGGATTGAAATTAAGAACCAAAAAGAGTATTTTGTAACGAAAATTAAGAACAAATCAAACCCCCCTTTTGTGTTCTTGGGACCCGAAAAAGAAACTCAAAAATCCTCCCTAAAACCTCCAAAAAAGCTCCGAAAAAACCTCTCCCATTTGTGTGAACCAAAGGGGTTTTTTATAGGTGTCAAACCCCAACGTTCAACCCCCCTCATACCCCCCTAAAACGAATTCGAAATTCAAAATAAAGGGGGGGACAAAATCTGATTTTTGGGGCGCGTGTTGCGGATTTTGGGGGTATGGGTATGGTGAAGTGATGGGAGGGGTGTGGTGGTGTCAGGGTTGGTGGCAGGGTGTGGGTGGCGTGCGGGTTTGGTTGAAAGAGAGAAGGGTTTAGGGTTTTCGTTTGGTAGGGAATGGGGGATTTGGGGTATTTTGTTTTTGGGTTTTTTGGGTTAAGGGGATAAAAGGGACGAGTGGGCTTCGGTTTTTGGGTTGGGGTTTTGGGCCGACGGGTGATGGGTTGGGGTATAAGGGAATGGCCGGTTGGGGCTTGGAAGGGTAAGGGAATGGATATAAAGGGGAAATGGGTATTTAATTGGGGAGTTTGGTTTTGGGCTTGTTTTTTTGGTGTGGGCCGAAAATTGGGGGGGGGGGGGTTTGTTTTGTTTTGTGGGTTTTGATTTATTTTGGGTGAGGGGAGATTAAATGGGTTAGAAATTGCTTTGGGTTTAAAAAATAAAAAGGGGTTTAATATAAAAAATATTATTTTTGTAAAAGATGTGAATTATTTAAAATAACATACGATGTGATAATAATAAAAATATAATATTTGCGAAATGTTTAATGCTTAATAAAAAAAATGGAAATACGATGCAATTTTGTGAGAATAAAATAACATAAAATTTTCGGATAAAACTTATGATTATGATAAAAATGCAAATGATAGTAAAAAATGCGAATAATAATAATAATAAGAGAATAATAATATATATATATATATATATATATACGCATGTATGTATATAGATTAAAATTGTTTTGAGGTGTTAAAAATATTTAAAATTGCAAATAAATTAGAAAAGACGGGACAAAATTGGGTGTCAACAATGGATCGCCGATAATTAAAGGGTTCAAAGATGCCAATATCTCAGGCTAAAAGTTGTAAAGGTCAAGTGAGACCGCTCCGCCCATATTGTAGTCAGTATGGTCAAGAACATGTCGGATTATGCCGCAAAGGTACATGGGGTTGGTTTAGTGTGGCAGTCATGGCCACAACGTTTCGAAGTGTCCCAAGTTAATGCGCAAAGGTAAGAATAATATGAATATGAGTTGTACAGATGAAAAGTAGAAGACATCATTGGAAGGTGTAGTAGGTTATGAAAAGCTACACGTTTTACAGTGACTCGTGATGATTAGAATGTGGGAAGATGTTGTGTACGTGCGACCTAAATTGTAAGGTATTACCTAGAATAGATTGGGAATTGTCCAATGATATCATTAACAATAATGGATTGCTACAATCGAATCGTGTGAAGAGTGACCATCAGTAAATTTAAGAAGATCATGTAAAGTGACGTACTCGGAATAGTGAGCCCAAGTCATATATAAGGATCAGGTTATCCACGGTAGTGGAAGGGGACATAAGCCTCGCGTCCGTGTGTAAAGGGACATACCACGTAGTATTAAGAATTACATGTATCAATGTTAGTAAGCTGAGGCATGCTATATGTATTGGACTGGTAAGGTCTTCAGTTTCATTGTGCAGCATGTTACAATTTTAAATAACCTCTAGATAACAATAGTTTGTCGGAGATAATTGAGGATGAAAACTATGGAGCAATCAAAGAATGATTGTAAGAATATGAAAACAGTTAATAAGTATGAATGGAATGGTATGATCAAGTATCAAGGCAGAAATGTTTTACGTTTAATGACGAGTAGAAGGAAGGATTATGACAAGAAGGATAAAAGTGAATGAGATTATAGTATGTAGGTTTCACAAATGTATGATTACTCTAGAACAACGTAAGGACCAACGGTAGAGGAATGACAATAAGAACTCTTCGGCAAAAGGTGATGAACCTATGATGTTCGGGAAGATAATATGAGAAATACTTTGAGATAAGAGACCCCCTCAAGGCAACTTGAAAAGGAAATGTAAAGGTAAGACGATAAAGCACACAGCCGATAAGAGATTTAATAATGATAAGACAAGAAAGCTTGACAAGTCATGGGATCATGTAACACCGTAAATTGGATCTACACATACGAAGCATCGATTCCACAACATATGCAGTCATACCTCTCAAAAGATAGGAAAACGAAGGTAACAATAGGTAAAGCTCGAGATTAGTGCCTAAACAGGTGGAAAGGGGCCAATGACACCTATGGATATAAGGTAGACATTGAAGATATATGCCAAGAGATAATGCCATTATAATAAAGATAAAATGTCAGGCAATACAGATGTCTATGAACATTTATGAACTGACCAAAGGTTCTACGAGATAGATAAAGTAACGAGTTTACAGCTTAACGAGACCAAGGAAATCTTTTCCCAAAAGCGCCATTGACAGAATGTCTTATCAATGAGGCGAGTGAAGGAATTCAAATCTACGTATAATGACCAGGTTTGGATATAGTAGGCCAACATCAGGTAATGTAAATTCTTCAGAATCTTCCACGTACTGAATGAAGGAATAAATTAACAGGTCATCCCTAAAGGGTAGTAACGCCAAGGATTAGAATCAGGAGCAATATTTAAGATTACGTATGTATACCGAAATATATTGGAACTAATAGGAGTACAACAAGTAAGAAGATGAGTGAACAAGTGTCAAAAGAAGTAAGAAATGAGAGTTGTTTATAATTACGAGTAATGAGAAAGTACAGATTCCTTTCAGACCATGAATGAGAGTTAACTGCGATGATACACGCACTTCAGATTCGATGATATTGCCCATAAAATGTTCATGATTGAGATACTACAGATATAAGAGTTTTCAGCACACCAGTTAGTAAACAAAGCTAAGTTGACAACATAATTATTCACCACAAATGGCTTGACTAATGTAAAGACTAAAATAAGAAGTTAACCTGAGGGAACACATATTTAGTTAAGTATGAGTCTAATTGGAGGATTTAAGTAGTGATAGCCCTATGACTCAATATACAACAAGGTCATCCCTCATACTAGAAGAAAATGAACGTCATGATGAAGATCCCATCTTTAGGGAAGATCGGGAAAGATGTTTAGCAAAAGAAAACCGCAACCTTCGAGTAAAATAGGAGAGGGACCCCCATGTGGAAAGTCCATTTGTGTATTCCCAATGTAACAAGATATGATTATAACAGAGGTCCAGTGCTCACAAAATTTCGTTCACCCTGGATCTACTAAGATGTGTTAGGATCTCAAAGGTATGTATTGATGGGACGACATGAAGAGGAACATTGCGGAGTGTTTGTAGCTTAGTGTCTTAACGGTCAATAGGTAAAGATAGAGCACTAAAAGCCCGGAGGCTTGATTCAGAACATTGAGGTTCCGATATGGAAAGGGAAAATAATTAATATGGACTTTGTTACGGGTTTACCTCATCCTTATTACGAGTTTAATTCTATTTGGGTAATAATTGATAAACTGACCAACTCAGCTCAATTCCTCGCGGTCAAAACTACCTACACAGCTGAGAATTATGAAAAGTTGTATGTTAAAGAGATTTATACATATTTCTATGATATCTGACCGAGATGCACAGTTCACAGCTAAATTCTGGAGATCATTTCAAAAAGGGTTTGGACACTCAAGTTAGTCTTAGCACAATTTTCCCACCCTCAAACAAACGGGCAAACTGAGCGTACAGTTCAAACGCACGAGGACATGCTACGAGCTTGCGTATTGAACTTCAAGGGAAGTTAGGATGATCATTTACCCCTTATTGAAATTGCATACAATAATAGTTATCATGCTAGCATTAAAATGGCTCCATACGAGGCTTTGCACAGACGGAGATGTAGACCTCTTATCGGATGATTCAAAATAAGCGAATCAAGATTAATTGGGCCTGATGTAGTGCACTAAGCTATAGAGAGAATTTGAAGCTTATCCAAGAACGGTTGTTAACCGCTCAGAGTTGTCAGAAACCGTATTCAGGTGTGCGGCAGCGAGACTTAGAGTTCCAAGTGGATGATTGGGTCTTCTTGAAAATTTCTCATATGAAGGGTGTAATGAGATTCAGGCAAAAAGGGAAAGCTCAGTCCAAAGTATAGTGGGCCATATCGCATAATTCGATGAATTGGCCAAGTAGCTTACGAGTTAGATTTGTCTTTGGAGTTAGAGGTTGGTCATCCGGTTTTTCATGTTTCTATGTTAAGAGCGTGTGTTGGGGATCCTTCCCGAATTGTACCGATTGACGATGTGAAGGTTACGGAGGATCTATCATATGAAGAGGTTCCTATTGCTATCTTAGATCGACAAGTACGCAAGTTGAAGACTAAAGAAGTAGCCTCCGTGAAAGTTCTATGGCGGAACAAGAATGTAGAAGAAATGACATGGGAGGCGGAAGATGAGATGAAGCACAAATAACCTTACCTATTTCAGACCAACGCCGAGGGACCGAGAGAAGCATAAGGTGAGTTATATTTCAGATTATTATAATTAATGCTTGAGGACCATGTGAGGTCTAATGTAATAATATATGTTATATTATATGGCCTAGTGAAAAGAGGGGGGTTTATGTTTTCAGGCTACGTGATGGGGACTAGATACGTCACCCTAACATTCGAGGACGAATGTTTCTAAGGGGGAAAGAATGTAACACCCCGTATTTCGAGCGATGGTTTGAACAACTAGACGTATGAAAGTAGACTCGAGCCTCGGAGAATTTTAGTCATATTCAAGCATGTAAATAAAGGGCTCGTCATATAAGAAGATGAAGTCCCAAAATGATTCAAGACTTAAAAGTGCAATGGCGGTAATTAGAAATAATATTGTGTGTGTGTCAAAAGAGGTTACAGACTGATATCATATTGCATGATCATTATAAGGAGTATACTCGTATATGAGGTGTGTCAAAATGATCTATTATTTAAGTGAATTGAGATCAGGAGATTAATTACGTGGGTATTTGATTAGATGTCCGATGTAGTGAGATGTAAATGAATTTATTAAGAATATGTGGCATTTGGTTATGTGGACAAGTGTCCATGTTGGGGGATTCTATGGTATAAGTGACTAATGTGTAAACATATAGGTGGCTGGATATATAAGTGACATCTAAGGAAAAAGTTGGTAATATAATGATATAATGAAGAGGTGGGTGGACCCCACGGTCCATGATGGATGAAACACTTTCTTTGGACCCTTATTATTAGGAACATTTTCAACAAATATGACCCCTTGTCACTTTAGCTAAACGTAGTGTTTCATAAATAAACTACACCAACTATTTTGGTTCTTTCATTTCACGAGAAGTAGAGAAATTTGGAGCAACTTTTATCCTTGGATATTATTCATAGCACAAAGTATTTTGTGCATCAACTAGCAACATGTTCCAATTTAAAGCGGATTGGAGATTACTTCGTAGCGAAGTAAAGAAATGAGATTTTAAAACAAAGGGCGACAAAAGTACGACTCACCATCTACGACCTTCAACGAGCTCGTATGAGCATCTAAGGTTAAGCTTATAACGGAAGGATTGACTAGTCGTAGTCATTCGAAGGTATGTTAAGGCAAATCATTCTTTCTTTTTGCATGTTCTAAGTACAAACCGTAAACGTAATATTGTCTCATAAATGATTCTACTCTTAGTAGTTAAGAATATTCATGTTATTCATTCATGTTGTCAAAACATGTCTAAATATGTTCTTAAATCCTTATTGAGGTATATGGGAAAGATGTTGATATTCCAATGTTAGCCGAAGGTACAAGGATATTATGTCATCCGATAAGTTCAGAATGTTTCATTGTCATTCATGCATTTTCATTTGCATTATATTCATGTATTACCTTGGACCCACATGTGTTATATACACTACTATATGATATGAATTATATATATATATATATATATATGTGTGTGTGTGTGTGTGTGTGTGTAGGGGATGGGGAAAGGGAATGACACTATATACGCAACACCACCTACAACTGGTACAGACTATCACGAAAAAGAAGATGCCCAATGAGGCCAATATGATAATGATTATGCCCAAATGGGCCGAAATGAAATGATGCCCACAAAGGTTGTTATGGAAGGAAGATGCCATTGTGATGCCAATATATATATGTATACCGCATTGCATTGTGCATGACATTTAGGCATATTATGGACCTTAGAGGCAATTCACTACTGGTCGGTTGTTTATGTCGGTTGTTGCTGCCGGCTAATTTTGTCGGTTGTTTCTGTCTCAGTTTATTATTATATCTCTATTATGCTATTGTTCATGCTTGACACACTTAGTACATCAGTCATACTAACGTTCCTTTTGTCGGGGGACACTGCGTTTCATCCCCGCAGGCTCAGGTAGACAGTGGGATGGTTCACGCTAGTAGGTTGTTGGTTCAACTGATATTGGAGCACTCTACTTGTTTCAGAGTTGCAGTCCGGTCGTGGTATGATAGTTTGCATATATGCATGTGGGTATGGTGGGGCCATGTCCCGACCTTATGATGTACGTATTCTTTAGAGGCTTGTAGACAGTTGTCATGTGTTTAGTAGTCGTGTATAGCCATGTTGGCCTTAGTGTGTGTGTCAGGAGATACTTGGTGACGTTCCTTTTGGCCACGATTGATTACGGTTAGCTGATAAATATGTGAAGAGTGGTGCCCGACAGGTAGAGTCTTGGTGTCCGTCATGGCCCTCCAGTTTGAGTCGTGACACTTATTCATTAAATCTTCTACCTAAAAACTTGTCATACACCTCAACTTTTTAAAATAAGTATTTTTTAAAAAATAATAAGCATCTTTCATTTCTTATAAGCTTGGTCAAACAAGCTACATATTAAACTTAATTCTTTTTCTTGTTTTCTAAAGAAAAAAAGAGAAAAGACTTTCAACAGTCGGTAAGCATTTGGCGTTGTCCCACATCGGGACTATGATTTTACCACTGAATAAGTGACTGGTATAAAGACATAGGAGGCAACAACAAGAAAAATTGCCTTAAACTAATGAGTAAGGAAAACAAAGCGGACGGTGAGAGCCGGCCGCAGCGCTTGTGAAACTCAAATGTTTGCGCAAGAATTTATGGAGGGGTTATAGGCTTGCCAAGTGTTGACGCTGCCTACTTTGCAGAACTCACTTGTGCGGGCCTCCCAACCCAACCCCCAATTCTAAGTTCAATTTTTTTTTGTTTAAATTAAATTAATTAGTATAAAAACTAAAAAATAATGGAACAGTTTTTGAATTGCTATCTAATACAAAAATCAGTGGCCACGACCTTTAAAGCTTAGAGATTAATTTTTTTGTAAACCCTAAGATGGATCTGAATAGATTTATTTTTGAGAACGTTATTAAAGGGTTGTTTAATTGATCAAATCATAAATTAATTTATTGCTTGCTACTGTTAATCAATTTAGTTAAATAAATATATACTTTCAAGTACTTTAAGAATTAGCAGAGATATCCTTTTGTTAATACTTTGCCTGCTTCAAATACTCTGTTAAAAGATGATAGGAAGATCAATTTTGCTTTGTTAATGATGAGCAAGATTACCATGTTTAGCACTTGTATTTCGTTTTTACGGCATAATCATTTATAGCTTGATTGAGAAGTGTTTTTCGAAAAAATAATTTTGGAGCTGGCTGATCATTTGAGAAATCTTTTTATCAATATTAGAGCAGTGCTCTCAGGAACGGAGCTAGTATTTGAGTTACGGGTTCAGCAAAATCTAATAATTTTGCTCAAACTCTATATTTATATGTAAAAATTCATTTTTATTTGCAAGTAATCTTATCCAGAACCCAGTAAGTAAAAAAGTTATGATCTACGACCTGTAAATTAAAAACTCTTACCCCGCCTCTGAGTACTTTGTCCTTGACCAATATACCAACCTTTCTTTAGCTTATTAAAAAAACTTCTATTACTCAAAATCAAATTCTTTTTTCGAAAAATTTAATCGAACACCTTAAATTTCTAAAATAAACACGTTTTAAATAGAAAAAATAATACTTTTAGCTTCCGGAAGCTTGGTCAGGCTATTAATCTTATCTCATATGCACGAGTGTTGAACTGATGTAGTATGGAAGCCTTCACAACTGGCTGTTAAGGAGTATGACTCTGCCAGTTTAAGTCACCTTAAGACTGGCAATTGCCAAAACTGAGTGTCACAGATATAACTGGCCTTTTTATCTCTCTTGGGATAATTTACTGGTTTATCATGTAAAGTGGTTTAGGTAACTCTTACTTCTACATTATGTACCAGAAGTTGCAGGATTCTTGAACTTGGATAGGTCCTTCCCGGTGTCAGCGCCTGGAATTTGAGTAAGTGGACATCTAAAATATAAACCTATATCAAGGGGATTCACTAGTTTTTATGATATATAAGCAAATATTTTTATCCGTTTTACACAATGTAATTTTCCAGCGAAGGGAATTCAGTTGAACACCCTTCACCTGGTATAACTACACAGGTGAGATTACCCATCGTCCTACCATCAGAAGCGGATTTGAAGTTTATGAGTTCTTGCAGTAATCTCAAATTAATTTATAATATCAACTGAGTTCATAATCAAATATTTATAAATATTTAGGGAACTTTTTAATACATATACAGGTTATGAGCAAACGTTACCGTAAGTTAACCTCTGGATCTGCCCCTGCCTGCCCTAAGGCCTTGTCGGCCACAACTTGCTGACAACAGAGCACGGTCCTCGCCTTGGACTTAGTCGGAAAGGTATGTGTTCAGTATGTCGCTTACTTCTTTAGTAGGACGGAGGTACCATTCCTCACGTGTTGTCCCTAGAAATGCGGGACTCTTCCAATGGAGTATCCCATTGACAACTCAATCTCGAAATCTTTATTGCACGTGAGGTTAAATTTAGAATAGACTGGTAGTTTGGGAGATTGTTCACCACTTTCACTTGAGGTCTTGTCTATCTTCAAAAAGTATAAGTTCCTGCAGTTACTCTAAGGGGGTGTCCGGAATGGAGGAAAATGTTTTCTTGGGAAATATTACTCTGTCCCCAATTTATGTGGCACAATTTCCTTTTTGATCTGTCCGAAAAAGAATGTCACCTTTCTATATTTAGAATTTTTTAAAAGTTTTTGAGATGATTTACAGCCACATATTTATATAAGATTTGTTTTGGACAACACGTTTCAAAAGTATTCCTTTCTTTCTTGAACTCCGTGTCAAGTCAATGGTGCCACATAAATTGAGACGAAGGAGGTAAGTGAATTTCTTATTTATTTTCTCATGTCGATTGATTAGTACAAAATATTTTTCGAAAAATACTCACCCAAGGCAGTGTTATTAAAAACTTGTAAATCACGACAAGACAATAAAGTGAAAATGAATTGAAAGATGCATTGGCAGTTGAGAAGAGTGCAAGACAAGGGAGTTGAGGTTTACACAAGCCTCCAATTGTTGTAGGTCATATGTTATTTTAGGCGGTCTTGGAGCAAATATAAAGTTATTTTCGTGTAACCTTTTGATCACGGGTTCTAACTGTGTAATCAGCCATTGATGCTTGCGTCATGATAGTCTGGCCTTTATCTAAATCCTTCATGAACATAGAATGCTTCATGCATTGAGCTGTCCTTTATATGTTATTTTGCGATGATAACTAATTCAACTAATCCTCTAATTTTTTTGAAAATGAAAAGAAATGCTAGTCGGCTGGACGAAGTTATATCTTGCATTATGCTAAACTGTAAACTAAATACGAGATCATGAAAAACTAGTGAGTTATGAATATACCTATTGTATAGTCAATCAATCAGCCACATGTTTACAATTGATTGCTCGACGATAGCTAAGTAGATAAATTGCTACTATAGCGAGTAGCGACATCTTGCTGGTGCTCTAAATTCGTTCACTGAATTTAACTTATATACACTGATAATGTAAAGCATTTTTACATTATAAAAATTTGTTACCATAGCGAGTAGCAACATGTTTTCTGGAGCCCTAGATTCGTCCACATGATTTACCTTATATAGACTGATAGTATAAATAATTTTTACATTATAAAAATTTGCTACTATATGGAGTAGCAACATGCTTTCTGGTGCCCTAGATTCGCCCACTGAATTTAATTTATATATACTAATAGCGTAAAGAAGTTTTACATTATAGTTGTATTTTAACCTATTATAGCAGGTTACATGTCTTATTCTTTCGGATATTAATGCCACTTTTTGTGGACAGTTACTGAATTTTTTATACTGTTGTCCACTTTTGGGTTATTTCCCAATATCTGGACAAAATCATCAAGTGGAGGCTGCTGCCTATGACAATTCTAAAAGACAAAGAAATGGTCATTCACAAATCTCCTCTAATCCCCTCTCCACCAATTATCTTTCATCTCTCACGTGGCACTCTTCATTCTTGGCCCTACAACTACTATACTTCTATTTTTGTACACTATATAATTTTATTCCACTACTCAACTCAGCTCATGATCTTTTATCATACACTACAATTCATTTGCATTTGATCTCATATAATATTTTCATGAACTTGCTTTTGTGAAGATCAGATACTAAACTATCATGGGAGATTCCCCTGTTTCTTACATATACATGGTAACTAACAAAGATGCATAAATTTTCTTAGAGCGAGTGGTCTTTCTATCTTTTATTGCATGCCCAAGACAATGTTTTTGTAGATTAAGATAGATTGATCTTCGCTATCGTGCTTTCTGATTTTTGACCACTCAACAATAATTATCAACTTCTCATCATGATACTTCAAAGAACTTGCAAGGGTCCTTTTTTCACTTGTTGATTCTATATTTCAAGGAGAGACGCTTTAGAGTAACAGTAAAGTTGTTTTCGTGTCACCTGTAGGTCATGGGTTCTAACAGTAGAATCAGACCTTTGATGGTTGCGTTCGTGTGACCTATTGGCCACACGTTCGAGCCATAGAATCGACCACTGGTGATTGCGTCTGTTGGACCTATAGGTCCCGGGTTAAAGCCGTAGATCAGCCACTGATGGTTGAGTCCGAGTAGGTTTCCCGTATCACACCCCCTAGCTAGGGTATGGCCCTTTCCCGGATCCTGCGTGAACGCGAGATACTTCGTGCACTGAAGCTGTCCTTTTCTTGATTCAGTATTTGAAATTTGGGAACCTTTTTTTGGGATTATGTTGCTCTTTTTGTTTCTTTTGTGTACTAACCTGATTATTCTTGATGTTAGGTGCAGCCCTGATAGAGAAGTGCCTAATTTTTCACATGACGAAAGAGGAGTGCATGGAGGCCCTTTCCAAGCATGCAAATATCAAACCTGTCATCACTGTTACTGGTTTGTGCTGTAACTTTTCATCAGATTTAACTTAAATACAATCAGTGTACAAAAATTTTACAGTATCAATGTATTTTACTTATTGTTATAGGCAACCTGCCTTGTTTTTCAGTTTACTAGTCCCACTTATTACTAAGGGTGACCAGTGGGCCCGACCCCGCTCCGCCCCGATCCCGCGTAAAAAAAAAAGGGGGGGGGGGGGGACGGGATCTGGGCTCGTCCCGCCCGGGCCCGTCCCGACCCAAGCCCGATCTCGCCGCCCCGCCCCGGTTCTGCCCGATCCCCTCCCCTTTGCAAAAAATTCTGTTGCACAATGACTATTTTATATTTTGGCCATTGTGCAACGACCATTTTTAACTCCTATGATCGAAATCCAACTGATATGGTTATAGATAAAGATTGGGAAAAAATTTAAGAACTTATTGTATTTTTAGAGAAATTTTTTCAAGCAACAAAAGAATTTTTCGGTATTTATTATCCTACTATTTCAACTATGTTATTTTATATAGCTCTAATATTTTTATTATTTAGTGAATATATGGAAAAACCATCTTATAAGACATCTATTAAAAAAATGTTTATCAAATTTTAAAAATATTTTATTCCTATTCCCACTATTTATATTATTGGTGTTATATTAAACCCGACTATTAAAATAGACAGTTGTAAAACACTTATTGAAACTATTTATGATTGCATAGCTGTACTTCCACCTCCAACTCCAAAAAATACAAATGACCAACCACCTAAGGAACCAACTAAAGAAGAAGTTTTATCTAACATACACGATGAATGTAAAAAAATATATAGATATTACCAACAAGAAAGTGCTAGCAACCAACTGACTTCCATACCATCTTCATTTTCTTCAATACAACCTCAAAAAAGACATGTTGTTTTTGCGGCCAGTTTTGAAAGCCTTAGAAATAGAATGTATATTGGTACCACTACTAATCAAGTTAGCGAGTTTGATATTTTTGTTTTGCAGGGTATTGTACCGCATCAAACAGTTCTCAATGAAGAAGGACGTGAAGACTTGCTGAACTACTGGAGGGAGAATGAGAAGACATTTCCGACATTGTCAAAAATGACCCGAGATGTGTTGAACATTCAAGCGTCATCAACAGCGTATGGAACCGTTTTTTCTACCGAAAGATTTCAAATAGGAGAATACAGACACTTATTAGCGGGAGACAACTTGGAGATTGCATTATTATTCAGAGATTGGATACGAGCGGAGCGTAGAAGATGCGGTCAACCGGAGATCAACGAAGAAGACGATGAAAACTACAACGAAATCTTATCCGACGGAGGTGGAAGCAACGTCGAGCAATTTGACCAACAAATTCCAATTCCAACCGAAGAACCACAAGACATTGTGAAGAAACTAGAAAAAGTGTTTTTAAATATGTAATTTTTTTAATTGTAATTTTAATATGTTATTTGCAACTTTCAACACCACAAAGTTGCAATTTTGAAATTGTATTACAAAAAATTCATATTTCTATTAAATAATATACGAGGCACAAAAACGGCCTTGGGATGTTTTTATTACACTATCTTGTTCAATTATTGAGTTGTTTATATATGTTATTTTTTAAAATTAAGTGAAAAAAAAATCGGAAAATCCCGTAACCAACCCCCCCCGCCCCGATAGGACCGGTCCCCTTTTCCGACGGGACCGGGAACGGGACGGGACATCGGCGGATCCCGCCAGTCCCGCCAGTCCCGCTGGAGGACCGGTCCCGCCCCGTTGGCCACCCTTACTTATTACGGACGTTTTTACCTATAGTATTCTTTCGTAACCTGATAGTATACAAAAGTAACTCTGTTTTCATTTGATGTAATCTCGTGTTAGTGCTGCTGCAGAAAAAAATTGAGACCTTCTATAACTCAGTGTTGGTAATTTAAGCTTCAAATACTTATCCCCTTCAACTGCACAGATGAATATTAACTTATTCACTGCTCATATGTTGTTGCTAATATGCCATTTCATGTATACCTAACAGATCATTGTGATACTTATTTGTATTATCCAGTGTGGAATGAGTTAGAGAAAGAGAACAGAGAGTTCTTCGAGGCATACACTCTATCACATAACAAAGAACGCGCGACAGAGGCAGAGGCAAGTACAATGATTCAGAAATTGATACTGGATCATGATCATACTAAAAATTCAGACAAGGAATAACATATAATCGTGCAAACACGATATATATAACCTTTGAGTTCCTGTTGGCGTACGTGCATTGTTGCCTGTGCTGGTACTAAGATTAAAGAAACTATGTTCAAGCAAGCAAACATGTCGTGGTTCCAGGAGCCTATCTATAGTATATAGACTTTTAGAGCATGGTGGCCTAAGAATATAGGTGAAGATCAGACCTAAACGAGCTCTCGGCAGTTTCGGTAACCATAAACTCGAACTCTTTAAAAGTGCCGCTAGGTGATTGTTTGATCCTCCAAAGTAGTGCATTTTAAAGAGTTTTAACACCGATACGACAACATTTTTGAAAAATCTAAGCAGATGATACAAAGCTTTATGATAGCACCCAATTTTTTCGATTCGGCGGTTCGATCTATAATTTATCATTCATGGAGTCAAGGTCTGAAGAATTTGACCAATTTCCAGATTCAATTTGACTAATCGACGAAATGCTTCGGGGGTCGGGGGTTGAAAATCAGCATAGATCCGGAGATTCCCGAATGCAAGTAGTAGTACTATGTGGTCCCTTACTGAAATGTTCACTATAGTATATGCTAATCCAATCAGCTCCCAAATCCCAAGTAGAGTAGATATATATGACAATTGTTCAAGCAAGTTGGTCTTAATGAGCCAAAATCTTAAGGATGTGTCATGGCCCTGTTGGAATCTTCTGTTTCCTATGTGAAGTGTTGCCTAGTGAATTTGGGCCTCTAGCTGTCTTGTAGTGCTGTACAAAAGAGTCCATGTGACTTGTGTGATTTCCTTGTTATTTAGCAATTAATGAAGTTGTAACATGTGGGGGGCTGCTTGTTCATTTTCATGTAACAAGTATGCACCTTTTGGAATATGAAACGTATAATGAATGTTATTATGTATTGTGAAAATTCATCATAAATTAAGTTTTAGCTTTTTCTATAACCCTCCATTATTCGGGCTTGGAACAATCCTCACCTCAATCCCACACTTTAAAACTACGAACTAAGACATTTAAAAAAAGAAACTACGAACTATTTGCATTCATCTTAAGGGCTAACTTGAGCTAACCCAAGACTATTACCGCCCTCATCCAGGCAAAGTTAAATGGGACAATATGATTAGTAATGATTCATAATGGAAAAATATGATTAGTAGTGATCATATTTTGTCTACCCCAACTAGTTGGGATTAAAGTATAAATTATTATTGTAACTTATAGTAATTGCGATGAATTTTTTGGATCTTTCAGTTAAACCGTCCTTCAAATGACAGTTCTCAGATTAAGAAAATGTGTTGGCGTTCATGGTTAGATAGGACTAGTTATGGTATAGGGTTTGTGTGGCCAGGGTTAGGTGGTGAGGAGACAAGTCGAGTTTGAGAGGGGTCATTGGGGTGGGGGAGGGGACACAAATGGGGTGGTGGGGGTATTTTTTTACACCAACACTTGTCCCAAAAGATTGATTGTATCAACAAGGTGTGGCTTAATGATCAACGAAGAAAATGACTAGAAAATACTCGAGGGAAGCACAAACTGACCTGAACCCCATTAAATAAGTGGAAAAAACTTCTCTAATTCCAAACTTCTCTACACACTAAGTTAGGCATATGCATTATTCTTTTCTCCTTGAACTAATTACCTCTTTTTAACTAAAGTAAATGATAGAGTGCAAAAGCTTTAGTATAATATTGTTAACTGACTTTTTTTTAAAAAGGAATGCCAACATGACATCCCTTCAGCTGACTTAGCTATATCAATCTAGCAATTCATTATAGCAAAAACAGAAGCAAAAGATTAATAACCAACACATTACATTAGCTAATACGAGTTTCAGAACGTGACTCTCTTATTAGACATAAGGAGCAGCACAATGATGATCAATCCACAGACCACGATGAACGATTTCTAGATCTCACTATAGATTACATTCGTAATGCTGCACCCTCAAACTGCTAACTACCCGAGACAAAACGTGATCATAGTTTTGAGTCAGTTCATGGATTGACCTTTGGAGCCCACCCTGCGATTACATACTTTTCTTCAGCCTTGGTTTTCTTGAAAGACTCTCGCTCGAAGAGCAACTGCAGAAGGAGCACAGAAAGGTGTCAACTCTTGCACCACTTACGCTTTTGTTTCAGAGAGTTGGAAGACATGACATCCTTAGCACAAGCAAAGGCATTGACATAGAGGATCGAAAGAATATGCAATCATATATTAGCTATGGTTCTCGGACTCTCCAAAATTGTTGCTTCACCTGTGTCTGATCCTCCAAAAATGCATTAACTTTGGAGGATCCAAAGTGCACGAGTTGGCATTTTTGAAGAGTCCGGGCAACATAGATTATGAGCAACTAAATATGAATTTTTTGTTGTTTTCGTAACAGAATTACACACTATCAAGACATTCAAACATATGAGGAAGCAACAAATCAACAAATACCAAGTTTCGTACCATCCTCGAAATTGAAGCTTACTTTGAATTAGGAATGTTATTGAAATAAATTCTCAAGAGGGTAGAGTTTTAAGACCACCATAATAAAGTATGAGCATCTCTGTGAAAGTATGAGGGTATTCCTGTTTCGAGATAACTATTTCCTACACAAAAAGTACTTCAACTCATTGGTCTACTCTACTATAGAAAAACGATTACCATCTGTTGGCCAGAGAAATACAAAGAAATTTCAGGTATCAGTCAAAGAGTCAAATTCATTATAATTCTCTACTTCTGTCGTAACAATAACGATATGCTTAATAATCTCAAAATTGTCTCTACTCCAGCACAAGAAATGTTCTCAACACCCACAGACAAGCAGATACCGAGCATGCATGCACACACAGAGAAACAGAGAGTATACCTTAATGTAATTACACACGTGACTCAAGCTTTCAGGCACACTCCACTTCTTGAAGTGGCCAAGAGCCACCTCGAGATGGTACAGTTTTGGAGCCAAGCTCATATCAACAGAACAAATATTCTGTCCATTGACATATGGTCCCTAATGAAATTCACAACCAATAGAAGTTAACATCATGGTAAAAATGAGAGACGCATCTTAAGTAAAAACCATCAGACAGTTCAATGACAACAACATACATGAGCCTTGAGATGCTCTTCCAAGGCCTTTAATTCGTCAAGCAGAGCCTGCTCGGTACCATCACTAGGATCTTTGCTCTTCAGAAATGAGACGAAGGTAGGAAATATTTTCGAGCCCCTGCAATCCCGAACAAGTTACATCAATGAAGAGAAAAGGAAACAGCAACAGACGCTAGCTCATTGCCATGATAAATCATATAAACACAGTATAGAGACAATCATGTAAAAGGAAATACTCAATAGACAAACAAAATCATTACTCCTTTGTTCCATATTGAATGTCCATTTTGACTTAGCATATTAAGATAAGAATCTAAAGGTGAAAAGTATGAAGCAAAACGGCACCTTTTGTTTCTGCAAACAAGAGAAATGTTGTATCGAGTAACAGAAAATTAAGATGTATAAGGTGGTGATTGGTTCAAAAGTTTGAAAAGGAGTTTTTGCGGAACTTCTTGTAGATTGTTGTTAGAACTGTTTTTCAACCAAATGCCGCCTAAGACGTTTGAGATAGACAAAACATAATATGTTAATTCAATTTGGAACACAGGAAGTACGAGTTTTGCATGATCTAAAGAAATTCAAGCCACAAAAGTGAAGAGAACTATCATAAAACTCATTTAAATGTAGCTTGCAGAAAGTGCAGAAACCTAAGACGAATTCACAAATCAAAACATACTTCACCCCAAGGAAAAAGAAAAGAAGGCTGGGGAAGTAAAAACAAGAAACCTTTTTGCAGAATTTTGAAGGAAATGCCATATTATAGTAATTGGAAACAGCAACACTGTAAAAGGCTTCCATCTTTGATTTCAATAGGGAGTTCGAGACAAAGAAAATGTCAGAAAATTGTCGTCTTCTTTTATTTTAATAATAACTTCTGCTACATATAACATGAAAGTTCAAATTATAAGTATTCATGACCCAAAACACTAGAATCTAAAACAAATTCAGAGATGCAGTCAATAAAACAAGCAGAGAAATATCGGCAGTGTAGTAAACTTATTTAAACACATGGAAAAAAGAAGAAGAATAAAACATACACAGGGGCAAATTCAGGGGGAGCAATGAGAGAGGGATTTGGGTATTTCTCTTCAATAAGTCCAACAATAACATCGGAATCAGGAATCCATTTGTCACCAAAATTGATCACTGGAACTTTCCCTTCTGGGTTCACCTCCAAGAACCTGAAAACACAAACCAAGAACAAATTTTCAGTGTCACAATTGAAAAAAATGTGATCTTTGAAACCAAAAAAGTAAATTTGCTTCAAATTTACCATTTGGGCTTGTCACTAACATTGATCAAGTGCATCTTGTAAGTCACTTTCTTTTCCTCCAATGTCAGAAGTACCCTTTGGCTAAATGGACCTTAATATCACAACCATCACAAATTCAGAAAAATTGAAACCAAACCCATGAAATTCGCCCAAAACACGCACACACTAAAACAAGAGTATGAATCTTAGAGAGCAAGATATTACAGTCTCACAAGTACCTTTTTGCTAAATGGACCTTAGAATCAATAAACCATCACAAATTAAGAAAAATCCAGACCGAACCCATGAAAATTTGCCCAAAACACACACACACACTAAAAAGATGGTATAAATCTTAAAGAGCAAAAAAATTACAGTCTTTTAGAAGAACCCTTTAGCTAAATGTACCTTAGATCACAAAATCCATCACGAATTCAGAAAATTGAAAACAAACCCATCAATAATTACACACACATACGCACTTAAACAGGGGTATAAATCTTAGAAAGCAAGAGATTACAGTCTCAGAAGTACCCTTTGGCTAAATGGACCACAGAATCAAGAAACCATACCAAATTAAGATAAGTTCAAACCAAACCCGTGAAAATTTTCCCGAAACACACACTAAAACAAGGATATAAATCTTAGAGAGCAAATGTACCTTAGAATCACAAACCCATCCCAATATCAGAAAAATTAAGCTAAACCCATCCCAAAATCAGAAAAATTAAGCTAAACCCATAATAATTTGCAAAAAAGAAACACACACACACATACACAAACCTAAAACAATGGTATAAATCTTTAAGAGCAAAAAGTTACAGTCTTTAGAAGTACCCTCTGATTGAATGTACCTTAGAATCACAAATTCAGAAAAATTAAACCAAACCCATGAAAAATTTCCCCAAAACACACACACAAAAAAACAAGAGTATAAATCTTAGAGAGAGCAAGAGATTACATTAGTCTCATAAGTACCCTTTAGCTAAATGGACCTTAGAATCACAAACCCATCAAAATTTGCCCAAGAAAACAACACACACACAAAAGGGTATGCATATATCACAAAAGGGGCGAGAAATTACAGTCTTTAGAAGTACCCTTTACTAAATGTATCTTAGAATCAAGAAACCATCACAAATTCAGAAAAAATCAAACCAAACGCATTAGAATTTGCCCAAAAAAACAACACACACACAAAAGGGTATGTATAAATCTCAAAAAGGGCGAGAGAAATTACAGTCTCCGAGGACATTAGGGGCACCAACAGCAGCCTTAACACAAACTTCAACAGCCATTGATGAACAGTAACTTGGTAGTAGGATGGTTAGAACAAGTACTAGAGAAATCTGGAGAAGATAATAATAACTCATATAACTCTCTAAATCGAGTGTGCAATATAGCGTCTATTTAAAGCATTTTACACGTGTCAATTCTTATAGTCGATGCTACATTACAAAATTGTGTTCACGGACGAAAATGTTTTTTTTTTTTGTGAAATGTTTTCTTTTGAAAAAAGAGTAAAGTTATAGGAAAATAATTGCACCATCTAATCAATTAAAAGTTGATTACAAAGAAATAGTTGTACAATTATTAATTGGTAAATTTTTAGGATTTAATTTATATGTATGGATAGTGTAATGAATTTTTACATTATTAATGTAATTAGTGTGTTTGATTGAGCTTCTTAAATATCAAAAGTGTTTATTTAGAAAGAAAAAGATATTTATTTTTAAAAATGAAGGTGTTTGATCCGATTTTTGGTGAAGAAATAAGTATTTTTTGACTAGTAGCGAAGTTATTTTCTGTTTGTTAGGAAAACTGCTAGAAGTAATGCCATTGATTATTTTAGGACAATATTTATTTCAAAAGTTTAGATCTCGCAAACTAAAATTAGTAATAATTTAGTTTTATCGTAATTTGACACAGAAAAGCATTTTTTGAAAATATTGACCAAATACAATATACTAAAAAGTGACTATATAATAATCTTATTTACAACTAAATTTAGTCCGTTCAATTGACCGGATCATATTATAATATTAATTATATCTTTAGCCAAAACTTAAACTCTTAAAATAAGGAGTTGTATTTTATAGTAATAGACCAAAATACACTGACACATGTAACAAAAATTTAAACATTGATGAGTAATTTAATGCTGCGGCAACTTATCTTTTGTTTTTTCACAAATAGTAATTGGCTTCTGGTAGACTAGTAGTTAGTGTAAGTTTGTATTATAGTATTGTAGAACGTCAAAGGATTAAGATTTTAGATAGTATAGATTTACAATATGTCTACTTTTATAAAGAATTAGTTAGTAGAACAATAGTTGAAGATACTTCATAATAATTCGTAGATACTGCAGATATTTAGTAATCAATTATCAAGTGATTACTTGTAGATGATAATTAGTTTTTATACACATACTAAGGGATTGTTTTACTAGAGAATAAGTTATTTCGAGATTGTAATGATAAAATTATAAATAATAATAAGATTGTTAATTAGTAAATATACTTCGTTAGTAGATGTTTGATTTATTGAATTAAAAATGAATAAATATAACAAATGTGTTTGGTACTACACCGAATATATTAGGATAATTTTTTTCAATTTTAATCTTGTCTACTTAAAAACTACACCGAATATATTGATTTTTTTTTTCAATTTTAATCTTGTCTACTTAAAAACTTTGGAGAAGATCAAATATATGATTTTGTTACTTTATCTTGATATTATTATCCCACATAAAATGTGATGTAAAGTAATACCACAATATCATATAAACAATCTTGGGATTGTCAATCCTAAAATTAAATAAATACCATAAGATAAAGTAATCCTATTTTAGTTTGTAACTATAATCTCTTATCCCATCAAGCAAATGATCCCTATACCTCTTATATAATGAACCGCTTTTGTACATAGTAACACTATATTGCAGGAAACCTAAAATTCTATAAAAATAATTTCTTATAGACCACCAAATTGTTTAATATTTACAGTTTGATCCCTGGAGTTTCTGAAAAGTTGAATTTGGAAACAACGGAAGGCAGAAAGTTTCTGCCTACCGTTGGAGTTGATTTTTGGAGCATTAACCAGCCATTACTTGGCTGTTAACTCCTCCATAAACAACCCTCCTTCAATGGCCATAAACAACCATTACTTGGCTGTTTAATTCCCTCATTCAATGCCATTAACAGCCATGTTTTGGCAGTTGAGGAGTCCCTCTGTTATGCTATATATTGGAGCCTTTTGGCTCAATTGTGACACACACATATACACAAAAAGCTAGAGAAAAACGAGACTATACACTATATACACAGAGACAAACAGAAAGAGAACACAGTCTAAAACGTGAGAAGAAACGTTGGGACGAAAAACAGAAACTCTTCCTTCTTTTTCCATTCTTCAGCAAGTCGTTTCGTGTTTGTTTTCTTCGTCAGAATCAACCTATTTGCTTTGTAGTGTTGATTAGTTGTTGTTTTATATTGGGAGACTATTGCCCGTTAACGTAAAAGCATATATACGGGGCAATCTTGTCTTAAAGACAGAGAGTCATCTCTCGACTCAGCCACAGTTGTAACAATCCAGATTTTAGTGTTTCTTGATTTCAAGTTATCAAGATTTAAGACTCAACAAGCTTACGGTAGTTCTGAATTGCCTATTTGTTTATCCTTTCGAACACTTGTAATATTTTTTACATTGTCAATCTAACAAATAAATCATGTTTTACAAAAAATCAGTAAAAAAATCTCAGTTTTTCCTTCTGGTTTCACCAATGCCATCAATATAACTGTTTTTCTTTTGACTAGTCATTTTCTAGGCATATAGAGATTTAAGAATGAAAACGAAATATATTCACATTTTGTGGCTGAGATTTATTTTAGATTAAAATAAAGTTGATCGTGGACATAGATACCACTTTATCATGAAATTGATATAATTGGTAAAACTTTAAAAGTATAATTTTGACGAAACATAAAAGTGCCACTATCACAAGAATCAACACTGACTATCTGAAATTTAAGAGTCCCTTTTTTTAAATTAAAGAAAAATTCCTTTATTTTGTTGTTGCTAAAGAAAGAAAAAGGTTAGAAAATGATACTCTATCTTTTCTTTTCTTTTTCTTTTTCTTTTTGGGATCTTTATACCATCATACACAACAACAACAACAAATTATACTAAGTGAAATTTTATAAAATTAGGTCTGAAAAGAGTAGAGTGTATGCAGATTTTACCAATACCTTGGAAGGTAGAGAAGTTGTTTCAGGTAGACACTCGAGACATGCCATTCAAAGCAGTAATTATATATGATCATACACGAATTATACATATATTATATATTCATCAGCTATTTTTAATTTAAGTGATAAGGTAGACAACTATTTAAGTAATCTGTTATAGAGATTATTTTTCATAGTGGGAATTTCTTTTTCCTATGACAATATCCATGACATCTTCTTATATATTGTTTTTTTCATAGTGAGAATATTTGAGAGTTTTTTCATATATCCAAAATGCATTCACCTCCAGAATTAGTGGGATCTTTTTTTTTTTATGTCCCCCCTTCCTCCCTCCCTCCCTCTCTTATAAGGAAAAAAAGTAAGAAGTATGAACATTATTTTGCTGGCAATTTGGGATAGGAAGAAACAAATACCCTTATTCTGGAAGTAGTAGTTAAGATGCTTGTAGCACTGAAGACCCATTTGATTTAGTTTATTCAAAAACTTTTCTGAAAAATGAAAAAGAAATAAAACAATGGCATCTAGATTCCCCCCCCCCTCGGAAAAAAAATCAGACCAAAAGTTTACACAAATGTTCTCCAAAATATTTTATTCATAAATGAACCCAGACATATTCATTGCTTTTTGCATATATTCACATGTCAAGTTAATAAAGAAAAATAAAAAACTCAAATATAATATTTTCTTTCTTCAATTGATGTGATTTGATTCGGAGCAGTGATCAAACTAATTTAATCTTCAATATGAATTATAATCTAGAATGTTTATATATTTACAAATTGTATAAAATGTACTATAAATTAAAAATAATTAACAATTCAAAAATTTTAAAAATATTTGAGAAATGGTGATAGAAAGATATCATTTAACTCTCTAAATAATAAACAAGACACATACAATGAAATATGAGATATAATATCTTTTTCGAAATGAATGTCTTTCTGTTGACAAAAAGATAGCTACCCTTATTAACATGGTCATACATTGTATTACTTCTTGACTTCCATTGAAAAATATTTGAGATGTTTCTAATAACAAGCATGTAGTCTTGTTAAACCGGTTATCTTCTAATATTAAGTGGGTGGCTTTGAACACGAATGGAGTTCTTCGAAGTACTTTAATGGGGATTGTCGGTAGTATTTTTCAAAAATTTTAAAGGTAGGTGGCTTGGAGGTTCCTTTAGACAAGGGTGACATCTAGTTGCCTTGCAAATTGATAATTTTAGTGTTGTTCACATGCTATGGTTCGAAGGGTTTGTGTTTTATATGTTAAGAGTCTTACATCGGATATGGAATGGGAACATAGACTCCTTTTATTGAGTTCATCATACGACGCAGTCTAGAAGTTTCGTATGGACCTTAATTAGATTAATGTCGATATGTGAAAGCCTATAGGGTTACACTATATGCGATTGTTTCTTCGATCTAAGAGTGTATTGAGAAAATATTAAATATTCGATTGAGAATCGAGATATTTAATTTATAATAATTATGGAATAATTCTATTTGATAGAAATTATTTAATTAAGTCGAATTGGATTTCGGATTTAATTAAATGTGTTGGATATATTAAATGGGTACTCGGACAAATACAAGGAAACAATTGGTCCAGAAATTACTAGCCCAAAATGGGAGCGTGGACGTCCACTTTGGGCAAGTGAAGTGGACCAGCTGGGCTGGTCCACTGAACATTAACATGAGCTCAAGTTTTCATGTTTTATATCTGTTTAGGTTTTGTCATGAACTCCTATATATACAACACATACCCCATAATTATAGTGTGACAGAAAATAACTTCTCAGTTCCTAAAACAAGATTTTCTAGCTTTCTTGAATAGGAAATACACTGGAGTTAGATCTTGCAATCGAGGAAACAAATCGCGTGAATACCTTAGTGTTGAATCTCGCGTACGAAAACCTGTAAGTTTTCTTTTATCATATTTTGAACATACAACATGATTATCGTATAAGTCATGCCAGGATTGTTGTTGGGTAAGAAATTTTTAAACTTCCGCTGTGCTTATTATTTGATTTACGAACCCAACAAATTCCTACATATATAATAGTAGTGCTGGAGCTAGCTTGGGAAAAGAGATTTCAATTAATATTTTTTTGGTTGAAAATTTCAATTAAAGCGTCAAAGGAGTTTCTTCGAAAATTATTTTTGAACATAAGTTAAATCTTTGAACCCCATTACAGGAATTCTAGTTCCACCACCAAATAAACAATTATAAAATTTCAATTAAACACTATTCAATTTGCTATTATTATTAATAATAATAATCTCTAATAAGTACTTATGTATTTTGAAAAAAATGATCAAAATGGTCCTTAATGTATGAACTTTGGTCCTAATTATGTCATATAAGTAGAGAAAATCGTTACTTTTGTTGTCAAAATTAACAAAGGCCCTTGGCATTTGCATTGAATGTAAGCTATCAAACTAGAAAATAAATCCTTCTTGTATCATTCAATTCGATTACAGAACCTACATCAAATCCTAATCCTAACTCGAAAAATCCATTAGAAAACTTTCGATGTAGATTCAGAACTTGAAGAAAATTGTATTTTTATAGTGAATATACTTAATGGAGTATGGAAAGAAGACTAAAGTGTCTTAAATTGAGCTAAAGGCTCCATATGGAGTAAGATGCTGACGGTCTCAATTTATTTTACAATAGAAATTGTAAATTGTCTTTATTTTTGTGTTTTGGGACCAAACTAATCATTTTAGAGTACATTAAAGATCATTTTATCATATTTATACATTAAAGGTCGTTTGGTTGGAAATATGTTATTCCAGGATTAATTATATCGAGATTAGTTATTTAGAGATTATCCTCTTACCGGAATAAAAATAATACTATAATATTTGAATTAGTTATATTGTAATTTTATCCCAACCAAATATAAAATTTTAGAGTTAACTATGTTAACTAGTAATTAATTTATTAATTAATTCTCGCCTTTCGCTTTTTAGAATGGAAGAAAAAAGAAAACATAAGGGAGGGATTGAATCACTACACTTAAACTCATCTTAAAATTAATCCCGAAACGTCACCAGAGCCCTTATAAGGACCGAATGAAACAAAAAACCCTTCATTAAGGACCATTTTGGTCATTTTGCCATGTATTTTTGCTGCAGCTTAACTGCACTTACCTATTACTCTTGTCTTTACATAGTAAAAACAAAAAGATATGTAATGATTGGGACATTTCACCGACCAAATTTTGGCGCAAAATCTGCTGACCTACCGTAATGGCGGCGGCGAGTTGACACCAATTTTCTCCCATCTAAACCCTGACCAAAAGCATATTATTATTTATACTAAGCACTAATATTACTCCCTTCGTCTCAAATTATTTTATTTTTTTAATTTTATATTTAAAAAATATTAATTAAAAGAAATATTCAATTATTTTATTTTTATTTATATCTAAATATAATCTTTCTTTTATTAAATATTTACTCTATTTTTTTTAATAAAATTTTATTAAAAATAAAATTAAAAAAATTAATTAAGCTTTAAACTTTTAAAATACCTTATAATTATAATTTTGAGGAGAAGGCATTATTATTTATAGTAGGTATTAATAATATCAGTTTCCTATTTAGTACTTAATTAATTTCCAGCTGTTCTTCTTCATCACTCCATTATTCTCTCAATTTTTCAGCCCAATATTTCCTTTTTAATTAATATACTCATACACAAATTCCCACAAGTTCATTTTTTACATTCAAATTTCTTGGAATTTGATCCATTTAGTTTTTCCAGTTTTATTGGAGGTGGGGTTGTTCTATTCTTGCTTGAATTTCAATTTATAATAATTGATTTTAGTTATCATTATGGAATAAAAGTATTTGATGGCTGCTGTTATATTGATTATTTTATCAATTTTGTTGAGTATAAATCATCAATTACAAGGAGGAGAAGATCATATCCAATAAAGGTAGCATCTTTTTTTGTGGGTTTTTGATATTCTTTGAATTTTGGGTTTTTTCACTATGTTTTGTGTTATGGGGTCTGTAAGTAGTAGTAAGTAATTGTGTGAAATGAATCAGCTTGGTTTTTTCCTAGTTATAGTTATTGTGATGATGATATGAAATGAGCTTAATGTAAAACTCGGGATTCATATAGTTGACTCCAACTTGTTTGGAACTGAGGCATAGTTGTTGTTGTATTTGCAAAACATAATTAGTGTTAAGTTCAAATAAAGGTAGCATCTTTAGTTTCTGGGTATTTGATATTCTTGGATTATTCTCTATTCTTAGATTTTTTGGGTTTTGTGTTGTGGGTGTGTAAATATTAGTAAGTAATTATGTGAAATGAATTATCTTGTATTTATGCTAGTTATAGTAATTGTGAGAATTGATGATGATATGAGTTTAAATGAAAAAGTCGGGATTCATATAGCTGACTCCAACTTGTTTGAGACTAAGACATAATTGTTGTTGTTGTATACTAGTAATTGTGAGAATTCTAGCTATGTGAAGCTTTGCAAAACATAGTTAGTCTTAAATTCAAATAAAGGAAGATAGATGCGGTAGGACAAATCCTTTAAATATATGTACACAAGATTGAGGCATAGTCAGAGTCGGATCCCGGATTCGAAGTTTATGGGTTCCTACAACGACCTCAAGTTAATATATAATAATAACTGGGTTCACGGTCAATCAAATATCTATAGATATTTAGTGGATAATTTAATAATTAGTTGGCTAAAGTAGTTTAGAATTCTGGCCTATTTGATTGAGAGTGATGACGGGGAATGATTCTGTTGGGAATTGAGTTGACTTTGTGTTGTAGTTAATAATATTAATTTGCTATCTTTTATGATGGCTCTGAGTTGGACTCTCTCAGTGTTGAGGTTTATACTTTATTGATAATGATAATGTTTAATAACTATAGTCTGCTTCTTTTTAGCTTTGGAGAACATTTTTGACTATGTGTCTCTACTTCATTTACACTTGTGAATTGTGATGCTTGAAGGTATACTATGTTCATTTCTTTGGCTAAAGCAGCAAAGAACATGTATTTTCCACATCTCAAATCTTTTCTCATTTTCTGTAAATCAAGATTCACGTGTAAAGCTTTCTCATCTGTGTGATTTAGATTGAATTAAGGCCCCCCTTCTTCTTTTCTTGGCAGCTATTGTATTGATATGATTTTAGCTGCTTTCTGTCTTTTAGGTGAATAGAATCAGTGGTATGTACTTAAAGTTTGAAGCTTTTGTTATTATTCCTTTTTTCCTAAATTCAACGTAATGGTTCTGTAATGGTGCATGTTAATTTGCAATTTTCTGCTTTTTCTAGTTTAAGTATTAAATGTTGTCAATGGATATTGCCTGCTAGGGTAATTAAATGTAAATTATGCTAGATTCACTAAAGGACACTGGTGCCTGAAAGACGTTTAGGTTCTTGAGCTTTGGTCTCTGATTTTGTTTGTGAATTGCTTGTTTTGTGTATAGGGATTTAGATATATGTGTGTATAAGAACCATCATTTAATGCCTCTTTGTTTATTTTAGATGAATGCTCTTATTATTGTAGGCATTATTTTTCTGCAGCTTAGAACTGAGAAAAGTGATAGGTTCTTGACAGCATTCCATGTGGATATTTGGAATTACGATTCTCTATTTCTTTAATTGCAGCAAACATATTCTATATCTGGTATAGTGGCATTGAGTTAAATTGAGTTTTGGATCTTATCTCACACCTAGCTTTGTAGTGCTATTATCGTCAAGTCATTTATATATATCTTCCCTTTTATTTTCTAAAAGAAATCACTATTTGCATCTATTTTGCTCTTGTAGACAGGATTATTAATCTAGAAAACTAACACAATTCTCATCTTATTTGCACAGTGCCTGGTTGAATCAACCAGACTAACTAAAGAGTTGTTGAAAAAGATGGAAGAGAAGCAGCACACACAAAGTGTTATAGCAAGGCTAATGGGCCTTGACGAGCTTCCACCTCAGCCGCCCCTCTCAGTTAAGAAAAGGAAAGTACTCTCTGAGAACTATCTCCAGAAAACGGCTTCTATAGGTTTACGAGAGAAGAGCTCATTCTCTGTTAGTCTCTCCCGTGGAATAAATACTCAGAAACATCAAGTAGTTAAAGATGCACCCGGAGTTGAAATGCCAGATATTTATAGCCAAAATGCTGCCAAGTTGAAGATGCAGAAATATACTGATTCAAGTTTTACTTCAATGAAGGAGAAGTATTCTTATTTTAAGGACTCCGAAAGTACCTCAGAAAGTTTACGTTCAACCAAGAAGTTGTCTGATCTACATGCTTCTAAACCTTATTGCCTTCCGGTTCACTCAGATATCGCTAAGCCAATAGGAAAGATGTCTGCTAGGACTACCACTGAAAAAAATACTTCGAGAACTCTTAAAGATGATGTTGGACAATGTTCTATTCATCACTTGAAGAAAATAAACTTTCAGTTCGGTCCAAACGCGAACATGCCTCATCCATATACAAGAATTATTGTGGTCAAACCTAGTTCTGGAAAGTATCGTAACACCAAGGTTCTAAATCCGCCTTCTTCGAAAAAATTTAGCACAAAAAGAGAAGATGATGCTCTAAATTCCTTTTCAAAGAGGTCATCTTTTTCGCAAGAATCCAAGAAGCAAATCACTGAAAGATGGAAACCGACAAATGATCTTGAAGAAATTGAAATAGCTCGTAGAAGCCGGAGTCCTGGAGAAATACTTGCTACGGATGTCTTAGAAACGAGGCCTCAATTTTCGGACTCCAAGGGTGGCAAACATTCCGAGTCTATGAAGCAAAAACAGAAAGATAATGCGGAATATAGAGACTTGAACTTGAAGGAAACCGAGCAGCATAGTCCAAATTCAGTTCTGGAGCCATCTTTCCGGGAAGAGAAACCATGTACCTCTGCATTCCACGGCTTATATAGTAAGTAAACACGAGAAAATGACAAAAATGGTCCCTTATGTTTGCCAAAAGTTAACACTTTTAGTCTCGGTCAAATATTTAATAATTTATGTTCGTTAGATTTGACGGAGACAGTGTAAAAATATTTAACCATAAACACCAACAAAGTCTCATCAAATCCTAAAATGCAACACTAAAAACTGCACTAGACACTAAAAAGACTCAAAATGTTATCTTTTGGCATGCATAAAGGACCAAAACTGTTCAGTGCATAGGGACTATTTTAAACCTACCCTTCAAACATAAGGGATTATTTTTGTCATTTTCTTAAGTAAACACAAACATATTGTTAAACTATTTTTTTTCAACAGCTTTCATCCAATCTCATTGTCGCTCTTCTGAACTTGTTAGGTGTAGCAGTGCAACTTCACTTTCTTGAGACCAGCTCCGAGGAAACATATTCAGAAGGATCAGAGATGGATGTCTCAAGTGATGGAGACTCCAAGAGAGGGTCTCCGGATCTCCTTCAAATTAATGAAAACATATTGAAAGACTCCAAAACTGCAGAAGGCAGAGATTTCTCTTACCTGGTTGATGTTTTAGATGAGGCCGTTTTGCATGGCATGAACCTAGGAATGTGTTTTGAGACATGGCATTCTTTGGAATATCCTGTGGACCCGTCGGTGTTCGACTTGTTAGAGAATAAATACGGGAAGCAAACATCTTGGCTAAAATCAGAGAGGAAACTTCTGTTTGACCACATAAATTCAGGGCTAAGTGAGATTTTCCATTCAATTCTGGATATCTACATAATGAAAAAATCTTTAAAGAGAAGGTGCTGTTCTACAATGAGGAGAATTGACATTGAAGAAGAGTTGTGGAGGATGCTGGTTAGCCAGGAAAATGAAGTCCGCAAGGACTTGTCTGGGAAGGCAATTGGAAATGAAACCAAATGGTTGCAGGTCGACGAGGAAATTGGTAGCATATGCAGAGATATAGAGGTATATTTGTTTGATGAGCTAGTTGCAGAATTAGCTTTGCATTGAGAGCGTATAAAGTGGGATTTTTGGCTCCATAAGGTTTCCTACTATTTCCCTCCTCAAATTATTGGAGGATAGATATAGTGTTTTCCAACAGCAGTTTTGTTTGAAAGTATAGGATGTTGTGTAGAAAATCTGAAAGATGTGGGAGTGACACTATCTATTCTTGTATTCATTTAAACACTGTGTGCAATTCTCGAAGGATTATTTATCTGTAGAAAGATTTGGTTTAAACAACTAAATATCAATACTATTGGTATATTTCTGAAGGCAGAGAGCCAAAAATTTAAAAGAGGTTATCACTGAGAAGGAGTTGTGTTTTTAATTTTCTCTTTGAATTTAATATTAGTGCATCTTTTCTAAAAAAAGCTAATCTTTTTGAACATTTAACATCCAGAAGGAATGCTACAGCCTACGAGCTACTTTGCCATGTGACACCTTTTCCTTTTGCTGCTGTATTGGTGTAAAAGGTTTCCAGGTATAAGAATTTGGAAGTTCTTACCTTTAATTAGATATCTTTTCGTATATGCAACTAGTGTTTCCAGTGTTATAAAAGGCATGCTTAAGCCCTGAAGCGAGGCACAAAACATGTTAGAGTGCTTCGTCAAGGCTATAAGGCATACTTTTCCTTGCTAATGAGTGTAATCTTGAAAAGACGACACAAAATAACTGATATTTCACTTGTCGTTATTTTTTTTCTCAATTTCTTTGTCTATATTTTTATTTTTTATATTAATTATTAGTCTTGAACTACATATACATATTTGTATTTTTTTTCTCCGTGTGCGCCTTTCTTCATTAATGCCCACGTTTTATTTCCAGTTTGCGCTTAAGGTCCCAATAGACCTTAGAGTTTTTTTGCGCTTTTCGCCTTTAATAATACTGAGTGTTTTATAATGTGTGATGGCAAAATGAAACTCCAAATTGGATACACCTTTTTGGACTGAGTTAAAGAGCTCTGATATAGATCATAATATCACCAACACATATAACCATTCAATTACATGCTTCAAAGTACGAAATACAAAGATTCAGATATACAGTAAAACATATCGAAATAACCTTTATCTAGAAGACATGCTGTTTAAGGGGTGATATAGACGATAAAGTGGGTAATTGTCTCCACTCCATCAGTTGTATGTTGATCCATGTGAGGAAGAGTTTCAATGGTGGCAAATCCTTTAGCATTTTCGTACTTGCCAGTTCCCCCAATGATGGCAATGTGCGAAATTGGTGTGGCTGTCCTGTGAATTCCGAAGAAACTAATCGAATCATCAAATTCGTGATTATGTTCTCCACCATGGAAAAGTGCTGTCAAGGCTAAAGTGTGGCTGGTTCCATCAGAAGAGCTTGTCAGGTAAATTCCTTGTGCTTTTCCAAGAACAGCTGATTCCAGTTCATGCCCCTCGGTGATTTCATTGTCAACGACAGTAATAGAGCCAAACATGAGCTGCTGAAGCGATAAGCCAGCGGGAAGCTGCCCGGCTGTTACAAAAGGTTGCTTGTTTTCACCATTGACTGTTGTTGTTTCCGGTGTTTTTCAGGACAGTGTTAGCTTGTTGCTGACCATTAAGGCCTGCAAGGAATGGATAATTGTTGTTGTTAATGGTGTTCAAAGGAACTCTGCCGTTGATCGGAAAGATTTGATTGTTAGGCTTGGAGAAAGGCAGATTGTTGGCATCGGAAGTGGCTACAATTCCAGTGACCACTCTTCCTGAAGGATGCGAACCGCCAAGGATGTCATGCATGGAAAAGGAGAATGTTGGGTGCTCAAGGGTAGGATTTTCTACTGTGGCACCTGAGGTAGCAGCTGCTGCGGCCCCTCCTCGGGTTGCAGCGGCCCCACCTGGTGCTGCATTGGCGACAGGGGCTGCTCCAGTATCCGTTAAGTCAGCAGGAGGAGCCACTGACGCAGCAGGGGCGACGACAGGGGCTGAATCTGGTTCAGGTTCAGCTGGTAAATCTGCTGGAGGAGCCACTGTGTCTGCAGGAACGGAAGGATCAGCTACTGGTGCCACGTCAGAATCAGGAGCGGTGACAGTAGCTGGTGGCAGTGTGGCAACTGGGGCAACCACAGGAGTCACAACAGGCTGTTTCTGATGACGCATCCGCCACTTGGCTCACTTCATCAAGGAGCCTTGCTGAGCTGGCACAGGCAAAGGTGAGGGCTAGCAGCAAAATGCAGAACATGGCTTGGAGTGTTTTCGAGGTGAGTTGGGAAACTTTCGCCATCTTTTCTTGCGATTAGAAGAAACAAATGAAGTTGAGTAGATGCTTGATTGATGAGGAAAGACTGGAGGCTCAATGGGTATATATAGTTTGATTACATCCTAATAAAAAGTGGAGCTGATAAGGTGGATTTGGTAAGCAGTGATAAGATGCCCTTATAGTTACTAAATGGACTCAGGTTTGGTTGAACCAGCTCTGGAAACTTTTTTCTAGTTATCTATACAGTCATATTACATTATCGTCTTTTAACTAATCAAAATATTGTTTTACCAAATAACAAAAAATAATTAATTAGTACTTTTAAAGGGTAAAATATATTTATGTTTCATATACTAGGGACTTTACAGATGCTTCCGTCTTTTCAACATCTGCAGGCAGAGTTGGCGAGTAGCTACGTCTCATTCTTCCTGTATTTCCTAGCTTAAGAAAAAAATGGTTGCAAGAAGGAATGCAGTTTAAGTTTCTTTCTATAGATGATAAAAGATTGAAATTTTAGCAGTAAATCTTGTTGAAGACAGAAAAGTCTCCGTGAATTTTGTATAATGTTGAAAAATGGGTTCATAAATCCTAGAATTTTCGTAAGTATTTAGTGTAAATTTTGAAGGAAAATTTAAGTTCATTTGTCATAAATAGAACATCTTCAAGAATCCTCAAATATGTATTTTGTATTCGTCCTCCAGCATTATTTGATTTCTTTTTCAAATGAAAAGGATCTATGCAGTTTATTCCATGCTTTCCTTAATTGGCAACATTTGTTAACTGTTAACTTTATGAATTTAGTCAGTCCATTTAACAAGACTATGCCTATGCATGCCTACAATTGAAGTTATTTATGCACTATACTTTATTTGATTTGCTTATCAAGTAAAATGTTTGTGGTCCGAAAATTTTCTGTGAATTTCATACATTTTTTAAACTATTGAAGATTTGTGTAACTTTTTGATAGAACACAATTAACATCATGGTGACACTAAAGGAAGTTTAGGTAACATCTCTCTTTCTATTGACAGAAAGCAAAAGTTCCACAAAAAAATATGCAAGATAAATGATAGGAGAAATCTTCATCCTTAAATAAATAAATCTTGAACAATCAAGAATTACAATAGAGAAAGAAATTACAAATTACAGCTCAATGATTACTCTAGCAAGTTACTAACTTTAACCAAGATAAACATTGAATGAAAGAATCTTGTATGCTCCTTCACTTTCATTAGATGTTTCATTGATAATCTTGACAGTAGCATATCCATTTGCATCATGAAACTTCCCGGTACCACCAATGACTGCTATATGTGATTCAAAAACATCGCCCCTATGCACACCGAAAAACCTTAAACTATCCTCGTACTCATTACCAAGAAAACTAGTAGTCATCGCCATCATGTGACTACTACAGTTTTCTGAACTAACCACATACATTCCTTGAGCTTTTCCCATCAAAGATGAACCGTAAATGGAACCTTCGTATATGTCCTTATCGATTGTTGTCACTGTCCCTAGCTCTAATTCTTGAAGTGTGGCTATAGCTGGGAATGTCATGCTGATTCCTTCCAAATCAAGCGTGTGAGTATGCAATCCGTTTGGATTTGTGTCGGTCAAGGGAATGCCTCTTACTGGAGGGAAAAAGCCTAATGGTTTCGAGAAGGGAAGTTGATGACTATTTACTCGTGTTGATGCAGGTCTCGATGAAGGGTGTTTTTGGCTAAGAACGTCTAGCATGTAAAACGACGTTTCATGGCGTGCATGATGACGATGATGATGGTTCGCCGGGGAAGGATTGTTATTCAGAGTTCTAGCTGAAAATGATTGATTAGTTAGTGTCAAAAAAAAGAACAAGAACCAAGAAATGGCTAGTTTAGAAGGGGACTTTAGCATCTTGATTGTTTGTAGGAGTGTTATTTTTTCTCTTTTCAGTATGTTTATTGAGAACTAAGTTCATTAAAAAAGGGAAATCTCCAATAATACTTTGTTTTTGAAGTGGAGTAGTTAATATATTAATGAAGTAGTTAACTTTATTGGGGTTTCATCCTCTCTAGACTTGCTAACTAGTCCAATTTTGTAGTGATTATGTTAGTTGATGTCTAAGGTCTCAAGGACCATTCTCTCCTATCAAGAAAGTATGAAGAAAAGAAATATAAAATTAGATAACTGTTTGATCTCTTTGAATTTAGGATTTTTGGTCTAGAACACAAAGGGGTTGTTTGGTTATTGTTATTGGAGATATAATCCTTACATAAAAATCAGCATAAGTTTATACTCCCTCATGTTCATTTTACTCATCATGGTTATTCGTTTGAAATATTTTGTCATTTTAGAAATGGAAAAGGATAAAAAATATGCTTTAACATATTAGATATGACTCAAAATTTTCCGCCCTCCTTCCACTTATTGGATCAAAATTTCCCTAATGTTATTTTCAGGCATAAAATTGTTCCTCCATTAACAACATAATTATATAACAGTTAATTAAATTTTAATTAAACATGTGATCTTAATTTTATTAGTCCACATAAAATTTTGATCAGGCCCATTCATAACTCAATCGAACAAAAACCCATTTTAAATTAACACAATTAAGCAATAAAATTATATTTCACCTCCTATTTTAAATTAATTTCTATACCAACAGCTTTAAGAACTTATCTCACGTAGGAACAAATAAAATTGTATCAAGAAAATAAAAGCGAATCTCATGTAGCACTTGTATTATGCACATTGCATTGACTTTTCATATAATAACCGATAAAATATTGGGATTCCGACTAATTCGGATTCGCACTGTGTAAGATCTATCAAAAGGAAAAGAATTTCCTGCCAAAAGATTTCTATACCCATAGCTCGAATGTAGTAAGCATATATTTTTCCCATGGCTAGACAAAATGGCTATAAGACATTTAAGTAAATACATACATCTATGACGTATTTAATTAATTTCAGATTTTTCTGGAAAAAAAAACTTGAATAAACTCTTGTATCAGAAATATTTTATTACAATCATTGTTTGACTCAAATTATACGTGAAAACATTACAAAAAGAACTTCTTATAACATAAACTTGTTACTAGAACAAAGACACCTACCAAGATGATGAAATGTTCAAAAGCTGTCAAAATGGGCTTGTTCTGTGAGGCCGGCCCAATCCAACTTGAGTAGGGATGGACTAAGGATTGGCATTTAAGCCCAGCGCCATTTTGGCCTGCTAACCTCAAGAGCCGGGGCTAGCCCGTTTTGACACTTCTATTCAAGCAAATCCACTTCATGGGTATGGTACGGTAGATATCAATGATCATATCGAAATCGAAATCGAAATCGAATTTTTTGATATTGTGATTTTGTTATTATGGTATTCGGTATTTATTTAAAAAAATACTGAAATACCATATCGATGTATATAGTTATATATACAATTTATATATTATTATAATACTAACAAATGTATAAACTAATATTAATACAAAATTAATTGTTTAGATGTTGGAATTTCTGTACTTTCTTTTGAACATTTTTACATGTGTAAGGTGTTAGTATGATATAATTGATTAAAATGCCCGATCTCTGTACCAAAGTATCTTGATTGAAATGTCATTTTAATGTAATTGATTAACAAAGAGAATTGTTTGTACTTTCTTTAAACTTTTTTACCTGTGTAACGTGTTAGTATAATATAATGAAACATTTCTTGAATAGTCAAAGTCATAATTTTCTATCATAAGAATATACGTAAGTCGAAGTCGAAGTTGAACAAACTATGGTTATCGATTTACCGTATCACAATTTACCAAAACGAACTTAAAAATACAGAACCATGCCCACCCCCACTATCAATTCCAACCGACAAATAAGAAGGATCTCCAAGTTAATTGTCTTGGCTTAGCTATGTAATCATGAAAGCCATAGACAGAAAGAAACATAATCCATCAACTACAAGATGAGCAATTCGAAGAATATTTATCACAATCCATGGATATGCCAAAATCCCCTTTACACTAGCCATTTCTTGGTCCTTGTTATTCTTAACCACTATCGAGTCTGTTCCTCATGTAAATCAACATGTAAGAGTAGAAACAATTCAGCACTTTTTTTTTATTCAAGTACCCAAACAATGTCTGAGTGGTGTTGTATTAGTAAAAAGGGATCACAATACAACACAGCTCTGAAGCTCTTGGTGATACCATCACCCATCAGTCTAGAAGGCCTTACAAATTATACAACCCTCTTATGTTAACTATTTACACAAAAACTCAGCTTACAAAAAAAAATAGCTTTGTCAAATTTTGTCCTAATGCTAGGCATTTGGCACTTGTCAAGTTGTATGTAGTAGACCCTTAGCCTTCCCTGGAAGTTGTTGGAAGGACTGGATCAACAGATTCTGATCACTATTGGAAGCAAGTTTAGCAAGAACGTCTGCTACATTAAGTTATGTAAAGGAATATCTTCCATTTATTTTATTGATGAATAATTTACAATATATATAAGGTTATAAAAATATTTACTTTGATACAAACTAAGTAATTAGTTAACCAAATTACAAAAGGATTATAATTCTACTTAAAATAGGAGATATACAATTAATACAATTAATGAAAGAATATTGGGAAATATTCTATTACACCCCCGCAGTCGAAGCGGGAGGTTCTCGAACACTGAGACTCGCTCGAAAATCATCAAATAGTATGCGCGGAAGTCCTTTGGTGAAGATGTCGACAATCTGATATCTGAAATGAACATGAAGGACACGAACTTGACCACGAGCCACTTTTTCGTGAACGAAATGAATGTCCATCTCAATGTGTTTAGTGCGCTGATGTTGGACGGGATTGCCGAAAAGATATATCGCACTAATATTATCACAGTAGACCAGTGTTGCCTTTTGAATCAGGCAATGAAGCTCAAGTAGAAGATTACGGATCCAACAAGACTCAGAGACGACGTTGGCAACACCTCTGTATTATGCTTCTGCACTGGATCGTGATAGTGTAGGTTGCCTTTTGGAAGACCAAGACAATAGGTTATCTCCGAGGAAAATACAATAACCAGACGTGGAGCGTCGGGTGTCAGGACATCCACCCTAGTCAGCATCAGAATAAACAGTGTGATCAGTGAGCAGAGACCTGTATAGATGTAATCCGAAGTGAAGTGTACCTTGGACGTATCGTAAAAAACGTTTGAGGGCATGCATGTGTGCTTCCGTCGGACTGTGCATGTATAACCAGATTTGTTGCACGACATATGATATGTCTGATCTCGTAAATGTGAGGTACTGCAAGGCCCCTACCAGGCTACGATAGTGAGTCGGTTCTGAATATAAATGGCCGGAATCAGCGCTGAGCTTGGAATTGATGTCTATAGGCGTGTAGGATGGTTTGCAAGATGTCATGCATGCACGGTCAATGATATCTTCGGCGTATTTCTTTTGACATAGAAATAGGCCGCCAGAATGTCGAGCGACAGAGATACCCAAGAAATAACTCATGGACCCCAGATCTTTCATAACAAACTTAGAAAAAATGAGAGACATAATGGAACTGCAGAGAGCATCAGATGATGTGGTGAAGATGTTATCATTAATATATAATAATAGGTAAGCCATGTCTATACCCTTGTTGTAGATGAACAGGGGATGATCGGATCTGCTGTCTGAAAAATCGATAGAGGAAACATAATCGACGAACCGTTGGTACCATGCTTGAGGAGCCTGTTTCAGTCCATAGAGCGATTTCCGCAACAGACACACATATTCTGGATATATAGGATTCCTGAAATCCATAGGTTGATACATATATACTGTTTCATGAAGATCCCCATGTAAGAAGGTATTCTTGAGATCAAGCTGATGAATGGGCCAAGACTTGGACATAGCAATGTCGAGGACGGTCTGAATGGTTGTGGGCTTTACGATCGGGTTAAACGTTTCATCACAATCCACTCCCACCTGTTTAGACATGCCATCACCTACACGACGAGCCTTGTACCTATCAAAATAACCATCAGACTTCTTTTTATGTCTAAAAATCCACATAGAACGAATAATGTTAGCATCAGATGGACGGGGTACTAGGTCTCACGTCTTATTATCAATAAGAACATTATATTTGTCAATCATTGCAGCTTTCCAATTAGGGTCGGATAAGGCATCATTCGGGTTACGAGGGACAAGGGAAGGGACAATTGAAACGAAAAAGTTAAACAACCATTTAGGCTTATAAATTCCGTGCATGGCACGGGTTTCCATGGTTCGAGAGAGTGTGGGACGCGGGTTCGGATAGGAGTGGATGTATAGCTTAATATTCGGGTTTGATTTATTTGTATAGATATCATTATCTACATATAGAAAGTCGTATCTGAAAAAGCTTGTACAATTTGGGAAGGATTTTTGATTGATTAAAAGAAGTATCTACTTCAACCAATATACTCTTAAGCACGGTCATACATAAAATAGAGATCACACTTGAGAAGGGTGAACAAATATTAATAGAACCGAAAGCGTCCCTTCTTTTGAAGAGAGGAGAGATGAAACATACATTAGTCCTAATGATCAGTAATAAAGTGAACGGCGAAACATAATATTTTAGGTTCAAATTTCAACGAAAATAAAAGATAAAAGGTACTCCCTCGGGATCAAAAAAAATGTCAACTTAACCATTTGCACACCCCTTAAGAAAATACTAACTCCTAGACAAAAGAAAATCATTTTTATAACGCCCTAATTAAATAGGTATTGAGATTTGATCATCTACCCCCTCTGTCCAGTTTTACTTGTTCACTATACTAAAAATAGTTGTCTAATTTTACTTGTCCACTTTAGAAAATCAAGAGATAATTTATCATTTTTTCCTATTTTACTCTTAGTAATTAATAAGTCAAAATTTTCAATTCCTTTTTCCAACACTACTTTTTTATGGGGAATATGTGAATTGTTGGAACCCATTACTTAATTAGTTGGTTGCACATTTTATTTGGTAACTTTAATAATTTCAATCATTAGGTAATTAACAATAATTAGGGGTAATATGGTAAACTTTTATTTCTATTTTTGGCTCCTTTATAGGCGTGTAAAGTCAATATGTGACAAGTAAAACTGGACGGAGAGAGTAACATTTAATAAGAGCAAATTTGAAAAGTAAGGTTAATTCTTTCTTGATTTAGTAAATGAACAACCTTTTTAATTAAAAAAATAAAGAATAAATAAACACTCTTTTTTATCCGAATAACGTATTTTTTTCTCAAATATTTTAAGCCTTGATGAACATAATTACACAATATCTATATTAATAAGACTATAGGAGAACACTTACAACATTTTTTTTTTAAAAAAAAGTAACACAACTCAATTAGAGTAAAACAAAAACTCTCACGCGTGTGAGGAAACCAAATCCAATTCCAAATCAAATAGAGAAAAGTGACAGGTCATCATCAATCTATAAAAACCTTTGTTATTCATACTTTCTTCTGTTCAATTAAAACATCAAAGGGATCTCCTAAATTATTCTGCTGTACGTATGTTCTCCTTTTCTTTTTGTCTCTTTAGATTATTTAGCCCAAAAAAAAAAAACCTCCCCTTCTAATGAAAAGATACTATTATTCTAAGTGTATATGTGTTATCTATAAGTTAATATAATTATACGATGGTATACAATTACCCATTCTTTAAGTTCAAGTTGTAAAAAGTCTCTTTAAGTGCTAACTAATTAGAGTTTATATTGTTAAAATTGCTTATCAAAAGCTAATATGAACTCCCTAAACCATTGTAACAGCTATAAAGTGATATATTAGCTTTAATGGGATTGTCTTGCTTCTGCAGGAAAAAAAACATTGCTTAAGATGTGTAACATTTTATGTAGTCCAAAGTTCTAGTCAAGGTACGTTATGGGTTCATCTGAAATCAGTAGTTTTAGCTCAAACATTGTATATCCGTTAAAAATTCACTACATAAGTATAAATAATAGATTTTGAACCCAGTATTATTAGTAGTTTCTTGTCCTTTTCTGTTACTACCGGTTGTTTATTGTGCTTTGATTATCGCATTATTTTGCTGTGGCGGGATTACAATGGGTATGTTGTTATTGTTGTAGAATTCTGAACTTGCAGCCATAAAGTTCAATTCCTGAATCTGCGTGTGGTTATATTTGCAGATCTTGTATTATGATTTCTGAAGCTTAACATGTGTAACATTTTATGTCGTCCAAAGTTCTAGTTGTAGTTCTTGTCCAAACATGTCTTTCTTCATGGCATACTTAGTAATTGGTACTTTATAGAGTAGTTTGTATAAATGAATGTGTGTAGTGATTACCACCAAAGGTACTTGTGGAGTAGTAAGTACTCCTCCATCTTTAACCAGAAGTCTCGTGTTCGAGCTTGGGTAGGGATAGCTTTACCCCCACAGTTGGACTTCCTGACATGATCCGAATTAGTCGGGGCCCAAAGCGGATACTTCACACTGGGTGGAAAACCAAAAAATAAAGAATGTGTGTAGTGATTAAACGTTTAGGAGAAAATGATCAACATGGTGCTTTATTTTGGTCCTTGATGTATACCCCTTGATTGAAGGGGAACCTTGGAGTAACTGGTAAAGTTGATGCCATGTGACCCGGAGATCATGGGTTCAAGCCGTGGAAACAACCTCTTGCAGAAATGTGAGGTAAGGCTGCGTACAATAGAGCCTTGTGGTCCGGCCCTTCCCCGGACCCCGCGCATAGCGGGAGCTTAGTGCATCGGGCTGCCCTTTTTATGTATACCCCTTGACATATATAGTCCTTATTGTATGTCAAAAGGTGACTAATTTGGTCCGGAACCTTAAGTTTAACAGAATTTTCAGAACAAATTGTTAGGATCCAACCTAAGGTAAATTGAGCATTGGTCTAACAGCTATTCTAGTTATATACCTGACAATCTTTGCTCTGACATGCATTCAACATCATAAAGTATGGCATTACTTTCTTGACTAGAATTTAAAGTTGGATTTGTGTACGCAGCATATTGAAACATGTTCTCACTTATGTTTAAGTTCCCTCTTTTTTTTCTTTTTCAAGTGATCAGAAATCAGAATGGCGATGACAGATAGCAATAACGTACTTGCAGTTGGAGGGGACAAACTTGATAGACTTACGGATCTTCCTATTAATGTCATACACCAGATTCAGGATCACATATCTATTGAGGACGCTGCAAGGATGAGTGCTTTGTCCAGGACATGGAGATATATTTGGGCTTCAAACCCGAAGCTCGTATTTGATGCGAAGTTTTGCACAAAGAGAACTCCATCAAACACAATAGACATCATTAGTACAATTCTGTTTCAGCACCATGGATCGGTCAAGACATTCCTCATGGATATCTCAGTAATACATCCTTCTCAGCACTTAGTTGTCGATCGATGGATGCTATTTTTGTCAAGAAACGGTCTCGTGGATCTCTCTATTCAGAATCAAGACAGTGGCAATGCCCCTTATAAATTGCCTTCCTATGTGTACGGATTGGAACTAGAACGTTTGGTCCTGTGGAACTGTATTTTCAGGCCGCCGTGCAGTTTTAGGGGTTTTCACAGGCTCAAACGGCTTCGACTTACGCGGGTTGACTTTAAATTAGACGTTGCAATTTCTTCCCTCTGGATGCCAAGCCTTGAGATACTACACTTTACGTACTGTAGTGGTCTTCGTTTCTTGAGTATATATGCCCCAAAACTTCATCGTTTATATCTCTATGGATGTGGCACCCACGCCCTAAATATGGGTCCTTTCATGGACTGTGGGAAGCTGAAAATATTTGGAATTTCATCACAAGAAGTTTCACTAAACAGACAAGATAAAGCAATGAAATTAACAGATCTTCTCAGCAGCTGGCCTAACCTTAGTCATCTTATATTGTGCAGATACTTCGTCAAGGTAAGTTGCAAAAACTGGATATGTTTGCATATATTTGTGATGTTTAAACTTATTCTTTTGTGGTTGTTTTTTGTCTAGCTTTTTGCTTCTGGTACTGGAGCAGAGAGTCTTCCCATGCTCCTCACCAGATTGAGATGTCTCTATCTTTGGGATTATGATTTTGACAGTAAAGATCAGATATTTGCCCTTCTAAGCATTCTTAGAAATTCTCCCAATTTGAAGGTGCTTCAACTTTTTGTAAGTAGTTCTCTTCATGAGTAGTTATTCATTTCTGAGTAAAGAGCTGGAAACGCTACTGATTTTACTTTTGAACTATTTTTAGATGTCGGGCCAGAGGAAGAACGGCAACATGGAAGTCGATGTAAATTATTTTGAAGGACCAGACAGCGGGACTCAACGACTCAATAGCTTTCAAACATTGCAAATGAACAGATTCTATGGTTCAAGAGCTGAATTGCTCTTTATAAGGTTTATACTTGCCTCTGCCCCTTTACTCCAGAAGGCCATCCTTTTGGTAGATACAAGTATTAATGAAAGTCAATCCTTGAAGATCTCAAAAGAATTGATGCGTTTCCCTCGGGCATCTCCTAAATCAGAAATAATATTCGAACAGTGGTCAAGAGAACGAGCCAGTATGGTAGTAGCGTAGAGGATCCTTTATTTTGTGTCTTGTACTGCATATCAGCATTGGACAATTATATTTTTGGTTCCTTAATTATCCAGAAATTCTAATGTTGGTTCTTGTGGCATCCTACTAGCATCACTTGAAGGATTTTGTGTTTGTATTAAAGATTAATTGAAGCACTCGGTGCAATTGTTGTTGAAGGACTGCATTTTTCGAAAGAAATATGCCAAGCTAATGCATGATGTTTATTTTAATGACGTGATTATTTGTACTCACTCCATTCCATTTACCGTGAAATTTGTTTAATGCGACTTGTATTACTTTTTACATAGTTTTCAAATATATAAATTTTAAATATTTTGAATTGTTAGTTAATGTGATTTCAAATATATAAATTTTATTTCAAAAAGCTTAAAAATTATATATCCTTCTTGACTCTCGAAATCCAAAGTATACCATATACACTAAAACATAGAAAGTATTATTTAACCAAGATTAAGTGAAAAATGTATGTGCAAACACATGATCTACATCTATTGGTTTAGTGTAAATCGTGTAAGAATAAGTTTTTACCATAAAACTTTGGGAAAATATATAAAATCCCCCTAAACTTGTCTCCAAAATTCACTTTAACAATTTAATTTTACGAACGTTTATAGACCATCTATTCTAGTCTGAAGTGAAATTAATATCGCCTCCAAAATTAGAGTAGAGATTTGTTTGACTGCATTAGTTATGTGTGACTTCCAGATTTCCCATGGAAGATTGTTAACCCATCTAATAATATAATTTCTCTATCTCAATTTATGTGATACAATTTGACTTTCGAAAGCCAATTTCTTTTATTTTGACTGTGAATTTTGACATATAATCTTTAAGTTTTTTAAAAATAATTTATATATTTAAAAACTACATAAAAAATATTATAGATCACAATAATTAATAATTTAAAATATTTAAGGTCATACGAATAAATCACGGTCAAATTTTTTCTTATTTGACTCTCGAAATCTGAACTGTATCACATAAATAGAGACACAATGAATAACTATATATTCAAAGTGTACTGTTACTACTCCCAAGTAAGATTTGCATGAACTTACTCATGCAATACAATACAATACACTTTACTTTGAACTCATATCTTCCACTTATATTGGCACGTCTGGTTTCCTCCAAAAGTAATTGAGAATGTGCCTTGTTGAAACTCAATAGCGAGTCGGCTTGTTGAATCATAGTGGCGAGAGTATCAAATTCTCCTTTTGGTAAACCCGCAATAAATTGTAGTACCATCTTAGTTTAGGAAACGGGTGTCCCCACGTTCATTAATTGGTCTCCAACTAGTTTCAATTGTCTGCAATATTCGAACATGTTGGAGAAATTTTTGAGACGTGTATTGTTGAATTGTTCCTCCAAATACACCGCTCGAGTATTTTTATTGTCCTGAAAAATTTCTTCCAACCAAATCCATAATTCACAAGCCGAGGCACATGTGTTTCATGATGATGTGGAGAAGGTCTTTGGAGATGGTGCCATAGATCCACTGTTTTACCATAGCGTCAAGACGACGCCATGTCGAGTCTGCAACGTTGAGAGGGCGAGGGATAGAGTCGTCGATATGATCAAGTACATTATATGCACAGGCGTGGATAGTGAATAGTTCAACCCACGAGGAGTACTAACCCTCTTCCTGATCAAGAATTAGAGGGATGAAATTCTTGATGTTTGTGACGGTAAAAGCAGGGTGAAGAGAGGATGTGGAGGAGAGAGAGGGATTATTATCAACGACCGTAGATGATGCGGAAGCTTTGGGAGAGGTGGGAGTAGACATGGTGGCTACAGAGTGAGAGAAGAGATGCTAAAAAAATAGGGAAGGGTTCGCCGGTGGCTGCTGCCCGTGAGGGGGGGGGGGGAGTGGAGGGCGGTTGAATTTTTTTAAATGTTTTAGGGTTAGGCTCTTGATACCATGTAAGATTGTATTAATCTCCCTTATGGAGTCTTTCTCATTAATACAATATATATATATATATATATATATATATATATATATAGGTGTACAATGTTGAATACTTGATCTCAATTCTATCATAGTTATACAATACATAATATTATCACACCTATACACGTGTGCTAACAGATACAATACAAACTATGCATGCATTTTGGACCAACACAAATATGTTTTTTCCATTGGCTAATAAAATAAGAAGCATTTTGACTAATGCAAATAAAAATCACATGACAATGACCGAAGAATGTTACTAATAGATAATATAACAACGATTAATGTCAATTTAGTGGAGTATTCATTTTATATAATTTAAAGAAGGAAAATTAAAAACTAAAAATTTAAAAAAAATCAAAGTTTCATCATAAAAATATAGGTAGCTAAGTGCAATTTTAAAATTTTAAATGAGAAGATATATTTGAATCCATATCTATAAAATATTAAAAGAAAATAATGGGAAAAGACTAATATTAAATTAATATTTTATAACAAACAACTTAAATGTATTAGAACAGTGCAAAAGAAAGCAGTAGGTATCACTTGAGAAGAAGTTAAAAGGAAAAGGTAAAAAGGAAGCAACGCCCGCAAATTTTAAACCCCCACAAGCTCTCACATTGTGATTCTACATTCAAAGTAATTATTCCTTCAAGAAAGTTTTCTTCTTTCAAAAATGGAAGATAACATTGACAATCAGTATCACAAATTCTCATAGGTAATGGTGAAGGTGGGAATGAGTGGCGTTGGAAATGACTCTGATGATAACAATCACTCACACGAGCACTTTTCCGGCATGGATTGTCTATGGCTAATGATGAACAAATGGTTGATTCTGGGACTAATTCGTCTTCTGGCCCAAATCAGACAAGTTCTTATTCATATGATGAAATTGATATAATCAACTTTTTGTTGGAAATTTGCCTTGAGTGGGAGTTGCGTCCACCCATCTTTAATGACTTAAACACTAGGGTTCCGCATGTTGGAGATTTTGATTCTTCACACGTGCATAATCTACTAAGTGAGTAGATGACCGTAGGCCAAAGATCGTCAAATTTCGTTAAGAAATGAAAGAGATATTGGTCCACGAAATGAGGTATTTGAAGCATGAAAATGTGGTGTGGAACAATTCTCCCTCATCGGTGGGGAAAGAAGATTTGTTCATTTTATAAGTCTCAAAATTGGCTAAGGGTTTGGACCCCGAGAGGTAACCCATGTGTTTGAAGGAGGGAGAACCTAGGTGTGTTTGGTTTCGAGGATAAGCCCACATGCACTCCTCCCGTCTGGTCCAGTCATGGGTTGTGGGCTTCTTCTGATATTATCATTTTGGACCCAAATTGCTTAGTATTTATAGTTTGATCCCTGAAATTTCAGGAAAGATAAAATCGGAAAGAGAACTTATGCTTTTTGGGTTGGTTTTGGAGCTTTAAAACTCCATTACTTTGCACATCAATTCAGTCATTTACTTGGCTGAATAACTCCTCACTAATTGTCATTACATGGCTATTAACAGTCATTAGTTGGCCAGTTGAGAAGTCACCCTCCATGTACTATAAATTGGAGTCTTTCGCTCAATTGTTGAGACTAGAGACAGAAACAAAAACAGAAATCTTTTTACTACTATCCAGCATCATTTCGTGACTCTAAGTTCTTCAAAGTAACACTTGAGTTTCCTTTGCTCATTTGTTAAGTTGTTGTTTTATTTTGAAAGACTATTGTCCAGAACGTAAAATGATATATACGGGACAATCTTGTCTTAAAGACAGAGTGTCATCACTCGACCCAGCAAAACATCAAAGTTGTTGTAATTTCAATTTGTTTGTTGAAATTTCAGTTTATTGTAATTTCAGTTTATTGTAATAGTTAGCAGTTATTTATTTTTCGTTTCCTGCAATTGTTGTAACCTACACTTTTCATCATCCGTAAATATGGGGAAAAGATCAAATAGAGAGTAAAAATGAGGGGACATCTACGCCAGCCGAAAAGGGGATAAAACAGATAAAGAAGGAGCTAAAACAAGTGCTGAAAATACGAAAACCGATAATGGTGAGCAAGCAAGTGCTGAAAATACGGCCGATAGCGGTGAGCTGAATTTGCTACCGATTACAGAATCCATCTTGATGTCTCAACAGATGAGAGTGATACGGATGAATCCGATTCAGATTGTAGCCGTGATGACATTTGAGAATAAAGCATAGAGAATGAGTCCCGATAATCTAATTAAGTATGCAAACTTCGAGGCTCCGAGATAAAGATACATTTTTTACGAAAAATTATTAAAGTAAAGCATGGGGAGAATCCGACACAGATACGACAACATTTTGGAGAGACCGAGCAACATAGGTCTTTTCTTTGTTTTCTCTTTATAGAGAATTCCATATTCTATGTTATGTGCAAATGACATTAAACGAGTTTCCTACTATGAAAGTGTTCGTGCATGTACTTCTCTTGATTTGCTGCCTTATGAACCTGGTCTTTTCTTTTAAAAATTCAACTTATAATGACTTTTTGTTATATATTGATTTCATCGTCTTTTGCTGCTAGTTGGTAGAGTTCCTTGTAGAGGTGCTTATTGTTGGGAGATTTTGCTCTATGGTACTTTATAAAGCAGTACGGGAAGTATTTAACTATTACAAGTATTCGAAAGGATAAACAAAGAATACAATATTTTCGACTAGAAATCTGAAAATTACAATATAACAACAAAACTGAAATTACGATTTTGTTGAAGACTGAAAAATGGAAACTGGTTTATGTTGAGTCGAGTGTGGCACTCTGTCCTTAAGACAATATTGCCCCGTATGTATCCTTTATACGTCCTGGACAATTTGTCTCCCAAGATAAAACAGCAATGGAACCCTTGAGCAAAGGAAACTCAAGAGCTACCGTGAAGAATATTGAGTAACGAAATGATGCTTGGAAGTTGTAGGAAGAAAAACTATTTTGGTTGTGTATTTTCGTACCTTTGTTTGTCGCATCTCTTTTTTTCATTCTTCTTTTTCAACAATGGTGTAAGGGGGTGTTTAAATAGGTGAGTGAGGGGGCCGATCACTTTGCACTGAAATCGCCTCCATAATAGCCAAATAATGGCCATTATGGAGGTAGTAAAGTCACCAACATAAATGGGAGAAAGACCAAACGGATTTGGCCATTATAGGAGGAGTAATTCGGACCAAAATAAATGGTGAATTGAGTGCTTGGCATTTCGTTTTTGACCGTCGAAATTTCGATGTTCGGAAACTTCGGGGACCAAACTGTATATCTGAAACTTCTGGGATCAAACTGTACTTCTGGCCCAAAAAGATAATATCAGAAGACCCACAGCCCGAGAGCCCGAGAACCGGACGGGCGGCGGCGCGCGTGTGGTCTTTCCTCGAACCGAAGCACATCTAGGTCCTCCCTCCTTTAAACACATGGGATACCCCTTGGGGTCCCAAACCCCAAACCAATTTCGAATCTTATATACACAACACTTCTTTCTTCCTCTACCGATGAGGGAGAATTACACACAATACCACACTTTTCATGCTTCAAACACCTTACTTCTTGAACCAATATCTCTTTCATTTCTCAATGAAATTTGACGATTCTTGGCCCTACGGTTATCTACGTACTTAGTAGATCATGCATGTGTGAAGAACCGGATTCTCCAACATACGTTACACTAGTGTTTAAGCCGTTAAAGTTGGTCGGTCGCAACTCCCGCCAAAGGCAAATTTCCAACACTTATTTCCTTGTTTGTTCTAATCTGCTGCAGCATTAGTAGAGTTTTCAGATTCATGTTTTGCAAATTTTAAATATACCATGAAGTGTTTGTTTCTAAGTATATTCTCTGCTTTTGTATCTTTTGGTAGGTAGGATTTCTCAAATAATGTTATATTTGTTGTTACTGTCTATTAGTGTAATCAGTCTGAACTTATAAAAAGCTTAGAATTCCCAGAATTAACAAAATGTAACAAAATATAGTTAAATTTTTAACAGAAATTCTGCTATTTTTATTTTAATAATAACATGATGAAAATTATCTCGTTCTTAATTTAGGATAGAATTATAGTGCAGAGAATACGTGAATTGGTGAAAAAATCAAGAAAATGAAGAACAAAATTATATTTATAAATCGCAATTTTCATTATCGAAGATATGAACGTCTATTAAATCGATATATTATTCACATTGTTAGTATGTAAAAAAATCACATTAATTTAAGCTAAATTATTTATCTTCAAACTTAAAAATTGGGGTTCTTTGGTTATTACATAAACACAAGAATTTTTTACTACATATTAAAAATATTAAACAATTAGTAAAGGGTATATATGTCTAGTTTTGCATACTTTAAGGGCATATTTGACGTCTTTTTCACTTATTAATAAGCTAATTAAGTTAATTAGATACTCTAATTAAATTAAGGACATATTTAAACCAATATATTGACAGTGATAAAATATGTGAGCTGCATTAATGAAGGGTATATCTATTTAATTTCGAATACTTTAAGGGGTTGTTTGGTTGGGAAAAAGTTATCCCGGAATAACTTCCTCTAGGATTAGTTATTCCACCGTTCTATAGGGATAAAAATAACATTACAATTCCTGAATAACTAATCCCAAGTTTAGTTATATCGTAATTTTATCTCAACCAAACATGAATAAACTCATCTCAAATTTAAATCTTCTTTGTTTATATCAATATAGAAAGATAGGTTTGAAGCAATAACGAATTTATTTACGTGTAATCTATAAATTACTGTTTGAGTTGTGAAATCAATCACTAATACTTATATCAGGGTAAGTTATCCACATTATACGCTTTATTCCTTATGATGCAATCCTTCCTCGAGCCTTGTGTGATGCAGATTACTTCATACATCAAACAATTATTGTTACTAAAATCCTCACAAATCAGATCACCCTATATGTGGATAGAAATTCATCGCATTGATATTTTACACCTAATCAATGAATGTAATATATATTATGTATTTCTTAACATTTAACCGCAATTAAGTGATATACAGTATCACTATAATATTTTAACTCATAAGATCAATTATTTAATTAGACATAACCACTTGGATAAGTATTTACCCTATGTGAAGAAAATACATGGAAGTAAGGACTCATTTGGTAGGAGGGAATTTGGATAATTAATTTCGAATTGAATTTGAGAGATGTTTATCCTGTGTTTAATTAAAATAAAATTATGATATAACTAATTATAAAATTAATTATTCCAAAATTATAATATTATTTTATCCTACGGGAGAACTTATTTCGAACCAAACGACCCTTCACTCTTTCCGTACCCCACCCACGCCACCCTACCAACTCTTCAATAATAGAACCTTCCTTGTAACCTTCGCCCCTCTTTCTAGAAATACAAAAAATGTGGACTAATTCGTCGTCGTTTTAATCAAGAAAATACTCCTAAATACAATTCAAAGTCAAACCAAGCAATTCTTGAATATACAAAACCCTCAAAAACGAGTAAACCTACACCAAATTCTCCATATATTCCAATAAAAAATCCAATCTTTCTCTACAAATCACAGTACCCATTTCCCCAATTCAACTCTTTGTTCATTTCCCCCAAAAATTACTCAAAAATTTACAGTCAGTTTGACCTAATTTTGACTAAAAATGAACCCTTCATCATCAAATAGTACTGGGGTTGCCGGATCTGATGATAATACTTCAATTAGAAGAAATTCAAACAGACCCAAGTATTCAAGATTCACTCAACAAGAACTACCAGCTTGCAAACCAATATTAACTCCAAAATGGGTAATATCTGTGTTTTTACTTGTTGGTGTTGTGTTTATTCCAATTGGTTTAGTGTCCCTATTAGCATCTAGAGATGTTGTTGAAATTGTTGATCGTTATGATGCTGCATGTGTACCACAAAATTCAACTAATGATAAAGTTGGTTATATAACTAATGGTAATCAAGATGATAAAACTTGTGCTAGGACTTTGATAGTGCCTAAGAAAATGGAGCAACCTATTTATGTGTATTATCAGATTGAGAATTTTTATCAGAATCACCGTAGGTATGTGAAAAGTCGAAGTGATCAACAATTGAAAAGTAAAAATAAGATCGACGATACTGGTTCTTGTGATCCGGAAGATAAGGTTAATGGGAAGCCGATTGTGCCCTGTGGGTTAATTGCTTGGAGTTTGTTTAATGATACTTATAGTTTTAGTACCAATAATGGTAATAAGTCGTTGGTTGTTAACAAAAAGGGTATAGCTTGGAAGAGTGATAGGGATCACAAGTTTGGAAAAGATGTTTTCCCATCGAATTTTCAGAGTGGACCTCTAGTTGGGGGTGGGAATCTTACGAATGTATCTTTGAGCGAGCAAGAGGATCTAATCGTTTGGATGAGAACTGCTGCACTTCCGACATTTAGGAAGTTGTATGGGAAGATAGAGGTGGATTTGAAGGAGGGTGAAGTCATACATGTGACGTTGAAGAACAATTACAACACGTATAGTTTTGGTGGAAAGAAGAAGCTTGTGCTTTCTACAACAAGCTGGATTGGTGGAAAGAATGATTTTCTTGGTATTGCTTATCTTACAGTTGGTGGATTGTGTTTCTTTCTGGCTTTGGCTTTCATGATCGTGTATCTAGTTAAGCCAAGACAACTTGGAGATCCAACTTATCTGTCGTGGAACCGGAACCCGGGAGGTAACTAGCATGCCCATGTGGCTGGTGGCTTGAACATTCTACCATCTAGTTTGGTGAAAGACAAATCTTGCATCTTGTGGTAGCTGTTAGTGTACAAGTTCTTTTTTGAAATGTTTTGCATATACTTTCTAGCTCATTTGCTAGCAAACAATGATATGTAATGAAGTTTGTATTCCTTAGTTTAAGTGCTTATTCAAAGTTGCACATATCTAACTGAATTGCACCTCTATTGAGTAATGCCTGAGTCGCAACATCAAGGTCTGAGCTGGTCATTTCTTGTCTTACGCACCATGGTGCGAGTAGATTAACTATAGGTTACCATAGAGGGGTTTGGTGAGATGATTGGGATCCCGCTACCCCTATTATGCCCCATTTAACTACAACATGAAGAACATATCCACCTGATACTTCATTCTATGATATATGTAAAATTCATATGAGCAATTTAAGTGGGTCTTCAAAGGGACAAGGATTCCAGATCGCTATGTACAATTTTAATTCTTTTTAAAATTTTAGTCCTATTTTGTTCACAAATAATCTTCTTTTTATTTTTCTTGAGAAGTGCTTCAATTTTAGTTTCTCTTTTCTTTACCAAACAAACAAACTTGTTTGTCCAGTAACGAAACAAAAAAAAATTGAAAATTTGAAACTAGTATTTAGCACTAAATATTGTAATCTATAAAACACAAATAATTTTCTGTAGATTTTTTTTAGGAAAACATCTCTAATTAGTGCTAATAGATTAATGACATTTCAGTAATTTAAACAAAAAATGCTTATTGTCAATCCGAAGCTTAAGAGTTTGTGCTTCATTGAGTCATTCCCTTACGTGAAATTTATCAAGTGATTATCCTGCTTTAGCTTAAATGCAAATTCCACCAATGATAAACTTAAAAATAAGAGTTAATAGTAAAAAACAAACCAGAATTATCACCTTTTCTTAAATTTTCTACCTGAATTATCACCAACTATTTATCAAAACACACCTCAACTATTAGTTGTTCACTTTTCCTAGCATTGAAAACATGAGCAAAGGGGCATATTCAATTAATTGTTAATCAAGGGATGTATCCAAGGTTGATATGAAGTTCAAGATACAAAATACAGAGAAGGCAAAATGACGATGGAAAGTGAAAGGGAATCCATCCGGCCATCTCAACCTTATAGCACTCAACAAGAACAACAACATACCCAGTGTAATCCCACAAGTGAGGTATGAAGAGAGTAAGATGTACGAAAACCTTACATCTACCTTATAGCACTCGCATGACTTATTTTTATGACCACAGTCTGTATGTTATTTCCGATTCAGGAGATGCCCGAGGAAATTGCATCCACTTTTCTCTTGTTAATAATACTACAGCTTCAAGCAAAAAATGTCAAAAGTTTGCTGCTAAACTTTAGACCTGAATTTTTGCAACTTCAATTGTGAATGTGTGAATGCCTTCCTGTCAACCCATTTTTCTTTTCTTTCGAAAATTTGAGAAACCTGTTCACAATTCTACAAATCACTAAAAGACATGGCGTGTACACTCTACCTCCCAGACCTCACGGTGTGGAATTTCACTGAGTATGTTGTTGTTGTACTAGAAGACATGGCGTCAATTGTTCATAGTACAGAGTTTCATCCTAAAACTCTGAAAGCAGTAAACAAAATGGAATCACTGTTCTCCCAATGATTTACATTTAAACTCAAGTAAGCAACCACATCATTTATTACGACAACAGTGAACAGTTGGGAATGTGTAAAGAAAACATTTGACAGAATTTGAGGATTGGGAGAGGGGAATAAGGGGATGGTATGAATTTTTATTTAGTTGAGTCAGTTTAAATAAATGAGTGGGTGTCGAATTATTTTGGGGGATTTGTGATTTCGGTTAAGAGACGGATATATTTGAAAACTTCAATGACGGGAGAGGTATTTTTTTATCCAAATTCGTAACAAATGGTATTTTTAGTCCCTTTCTCAAAGTAGAAGGGTCTATTTTTGACCCTTTTCCTAATTCTATATCATGCGGCTAAGTCTTAAATAGTAGTCCTCAAAATTGAACTACATGGCCTACAACTCAGCAATAAAAGATATTAGCCCATATTAGGCAAGTCCAGCCCAAAACGAGAACTTAAGACAGAGCCCAGTATATAATAAATCCCATAATTCCCTCCATATTCCAAGTAGGGTTTCAGTATCAAAGACTCACGAGCAGCCGCCTCTGCAGTAACCTCCTGTAACAACAATGGGTACGTATACTCAAATTACTCAAATCACAATTTTAAATCAATTTTCACTATATTAGTATATTATTTTCTCTAATTCTTAGATTTATACGCTTAAAATAGTCTAATTCGAACATAAATAGAGCGCGAGATGATTCATTTAGTCTATCATAGTAATTTGCTACAATTTTGTGATTTACATATAAAATTAGTTTAACTATGATGAATCTGAGCTTAAATAGAGCGAAATTGATAAGAGGATGTAACCTCTAGTAACAGCGATGGGTGCGTATACTCAATCTACTGTAAAATCTTAATTTTGTATCCATTATCACTATTTTCTGATAATGTTTTCTCGAATTCTTAGTGATTTATATGCTTAAATAGTCCAATTATGATAAATTTTCGAACAGAAATAGAGCGACAATGGTTCATTTTGTCTATCATAGTAATTTGCAATTAAGTTATAGTCGTTAGATTTACTCCAATTTTGTGATATACGTGTAAAGTTGGTGTAACTATGATGAATCTGAACATAAACATAGGGAAATTGATACATACGTTTCATTTAATGGATGTGTTAATTAATTTGAATTTGAGGATTAGTTGATTTGTTGACTGATTGATTTACTTGATGTCGTTTTGGTGGCTTATTTTGTGTTTGGTAAAAATGCAGCGAGAATCAAGGTTCATGAGCTGAGGAACAAGTCTAAGACTGATCTACTGGCTCAGTTGAAGGATCTGAAGGCCGAGCTTGCCCTTCTTCGTGTCGCGAAGGTCACCGGTGGTGCTCCTAACAAGCTCTCCAAAATGTATGTTCTTATATGCTTGATTATGATTAGAATATTTGTTTGGAGTTAATGATTTCACATGAGATGTGTAAGTCGAGTGTGATTAGTGTGATTGCTTAAGCATACATTTTAAATGAGCTCCTTGTACATTAGTATTCTACTAAGTATCTTATATTGCACTTTAAATGGCACTCTTTGTGTTGGGATCTCTCGCGAAATATTTTACCCTACTCCACTAATATGCAATAAGATTGTTCTATATAGTCCAATTCCTTAAATTATTAATATAGCTAATTACGTTTTCAAGAATTATTTTCGTATGTTTTTCCGGTAGACCTATATAATCCAGTCAAGCTACTTCAAGTGAGCATTGCTAGAAATCTTTTAATACAAAAGTGAAGCAATTAATATGCTTTAATGGCTATGGAAATTTGTTATTTTAACATTGGACTAAGACTTATATTGGTGATTTTTTTAGTATTAGTGATTATTCTCATGGCATGCAAGAAAAAACTTTGTTGGACATGTCTTTTCTGAGTTGGGTGACTACGTGCTAAAAAGAGTAACGCAAATGTGTGTGCTATTATCAATTTGAGTGTTGTATTACTTTCTACTTCTGATTTCGACCTGATTATCTTAATGATTGTGCGGATGCAGCAAGGTGGTAAGGTTGTCTATTGCACAGGTTCTGACTGTAATTTCACAGAAGCAAAAAGCTGCTCTTCGAGAAGTTTACAAGAACAAAAAATACCTGCCTCTTGACCTGCGCCCCAAGAAAACGAGGGCCATCCGCAAACGTTTGACTAAGCACCAGGTATCCTTGATTTTAGCCTTCAACTGGTGTTTATGCACTTTGGATTGGTGAGCTTGTAGGGTCTTAATTTCGCAGTGCAATATGCTACTCTTGGTTGTATATACTGCATCCTATGACCCTAGCAGAATGAAACTATTACTATTCGTTGAGTCAACTAATTTTTCCTTGCAACTATTTCTAAAACATTTTCTCGATAATTTTTAACTGTAGAAAGATATTGTACATTCTCGATAATTGATCATAACAACCTATTCAGACAGAATCACGGAGTACATTCTCTTTCTAAATAATAATGAACTTAGGGCGGTTGGGGTGGCGGTTGGGGGGGAGCGACCATCGGGAGTGTTAGTTTATTGTATGTGGATTATCAGAGGTTCTATTTTCTAACTCAGTTAATGTAAGGAGTTTGTGATGCCACAGTTTTCTTCCATGTCTCCTGCATTATCTTTTCTTCTCTTTCCTAGCAATGTTTTCAATACCTATACTAAGTTAACAATTAATTGCTTTAAGTTATTCTTTATCCATACAGGCGTCCTTGAAGACAGAGAGAGAGAAGAAGAAGGAGATGTACTTCCCTTTGAGAAAGTATGCCATCAAAGTGTAGGATAGGATCCACTTTGGCAGCGATTTTGGTGTTTTGAATCAGAATATATTGGTGAAATTATTGAGCATGCAAATTTTGTTTAGCTTTCTTTCATTTTGCACTTGTGACATTAGAGACATGATGAATATGGAGCTTCATTTGTTCAAGTATCAAGTGTTTACCTATTTTATGTTAAGAGTACCTTGTTGACTGGCTATCCTATGCCGTGTTGAGATTTTTCTTTGATCTAATCGTGTTTTAAAGCTTATTGACCCTTGATTAGTTGATATGTACCTGTCTTGCGCTTACATGTATTCCTTTTAAGATTGTCTTTTTGTAAGAGTGTGAATCTGATGTGTGGTTAGCACATGTCATGAGCTTCACTTTTGTTGTACACAATAGTTTGATATTGAAATGTAGAAGAGAATACAGGAGGGAGTTTTATTATCCAATGAGTTTTGAATTGTGCGCCAACTAGTCCTTGGGGTTTCTTGTTTATCAGAAAAAAGTGTTTGTTAAAGCTCAAAAACATTAGGTGATTTTTTCTATCTGTTCAAACTTTGGTGGATACTTGCCGTACCTATACTGATGGGAAGAAGTAGGTGTGCGTAAGTGGGCTGCTTGTAAATACGTTGTGTTTTTCTAAGCCATGAAGAAACATGGTTTGAACTGGATTTTGCTATATAGATTCCTTCGTGCCTGTGGTTTGTCTAATGTAATTAGGTGCCTCATTGGTCAATAGGGAGATAATGTTATTTCAAGTTGAGACTAAAGATCCCTTTTTATTGTAGGTTAACACATTACAAAAGCTTCAACAAATCAAATCTATTTATCATAACTTGGTCATAGATTTTGAGTCAATTATTGAAGAGGGAATTAAATAGAAACAAACATTTTAGTGACCATCAACGTGCCATCTTACTTCAAGGATAACAATAGAAGTTGTGATATATGAGATTATATGACAGAAATGCAGTCGACTAATTCTGCATTATACGTGCAACCCTCTAGATTCTCTTTTACTTCTTTCCTCTTTTTTGCCCAACATTATTCAAAGATTATTTGAATTGGTCAAAAACAATTTGTTTTTAGTGATGGTCAAAAATAATAATTCTGACATATCTGAGATGTGAGCTAATTAGTAAGACTAACTCGTGCTATTTAACTCAAAATAATAGCAAGTTCGTTTTATCAACAAGTTAAAGTATACATACTTAGACGTACCCTTGTGATTATCATTAAAATAATGCCAACAAACATTTTCCCTTTTGAGAGAAAAGAAACAAATATTTCCCTGAAACTGTTGCTTAAGGTTAAAGTCGTGACGGATGTTACTTAAATAATCTAAGGTTACCAATGTAAAGTAAGGTATTGTTGCTCAAGCATCAAAACCAAACTAAAATCCTGAGATTACCTACTTATTACTGAAATGAGATGGAAAGAAAAGTGAGACTTTCAAATTCGGCTGCATAATACCCCAAGAAATAAACTATTTTTTTCAATGATGGTGTTGTTGGGCCAGTTTGCGTACAATCTCTGTCCACACTGAATAACTATGTCCATCAGTATAAGTATCGAATGATTTTGGTAGTGTTCGGGTCAATTTGTGCACAACTGATGCTCGCCAATAATAGTATCGAATGACTTTCATGGTGTCTGAGTCAGTTTGCACACAATCACCGCCCGTCAATATAAGTATCGGATAATTCTGGTAGTGTTCTGGTCAACTTGCGCATAACTACTGTCCACCAGCACGTGTACTAGATAACCCTACCCACAAGAGCTTGGGCAGATAAGAGAAGATCACCTAGTAATTTTGTCTTGGTTGATATTTGAACATGAGACCTCGTGATTCTTTCCCACTTTGTTGGTCATTATGCCACACACATAGGTGCTGAAATAATCTTAAAATAAATTTCAACATTAGAATTAATTTAATGAATTTCTTTATATACGTACAAAGTCTGAGCAAAAAAATTGAAGTTTACATAGACCCATAACTTACAAGCTAGATTTGCCCTGCGTCAAGGATGACTTTTTTGTTGGCAAATCGAAGGACAAAGTAATGATCGTGGTTCTCTGAGTCGGTTTGGATTTTCAATGTCTCGGGAAATTGATCGCCAATAAGACTCATTCATATTCACATCTTAGGGTCTTTGGGTGCTTATGTTATCTGCTCTTTCCGTCAACTACAATTAACAAACTTCAAGCATGTTCTACTCCTTGTGTGTTTTTGGGTTATCCCTCTAATCATCGTGGTTACAAGTGTTTTGATTTATCGTCTAATAAAATCATCGTTAGTCGCCATGTTATTTTCGATGAAACCCAATTTCCATTTGCAAAGTCCCGAGCCTAGTTCGTATAATTTTTTAGACGACGATATCTCCCCATATATCATCCGCCATTTATCGGACCTGTCCCGCACCCAATATCCGCCAGCGGGTCCACTGCCCGCTAGTCCTCCAGTACTGTCGTCGTCTATCGTTCTGGGTCCAGCAACTGTCCATCTATCCAGCCCAGTTCTGACCCAGTTTCGTTTCCGTTATCGGTTCCAGTTCTGGCCGTTCCTGTTTCAGTTATCGGTTCTAGTTCCCGTATTGGGCTAGCATGCCCAATGCCTGCTGGCCAGTCCGTCACCTGTCCCGATGATTTCCAAAATCCACCCAATTCTCCCCCGAGTCACAGACCGATCACTCGTAGTCAACATGGTATTTTTAAACCAAAAAGATATTTTAATTTAATTTCTAATGTTCTTTAATTCCCTATACCTCGTAACCTAGTGTCTACATTAAATGACATGAATTGAAAATTGGCTATGACCGACGAATATGATACTCTTATTGCAAATAGACGTGGGAGTTGGTACCCCGTCCTTCTGGTGTTAATATTATTCGGTCTATGTGGATTCTTACTCATAAAGATAATGATGACAATTCTTTTGCGAGGCATAAGGCTCGTCTTGTAGGTGATGGTAAGACTCAGCAGATTGACGTAGATTGTGGTGAGACATTTAGTCTGGTGGTCAAACCAGCTACCATTCACACAGTTCTCAATCTGGTTCTTTCCAAGGCATGGCCCATTCATCAGTTAGATGTGAGAAATGCTTTCTTACATGGTGATCTCAAAAAATCCGTTTATATGCATCAACCCTTGGGTTTTCAAGACCCCAAATATCCTCATCATGTCTGTTTATTGAAGAACTCCTTGCATGGGCTTAAGCAGGCCCCACGGGCTTGGTATAAGAGATTTACAAACTATGTTTCGTCTATTGGGTTTTCGCACAGCAGGTCTGATAATTCATTGTTCATATATCGTCGTGGTTCTTCCCTGACTTATATTCTATTATATGTGGATGATATTATCTTGACTGCCTCTACTGATGCTTTGCACAAGTCGATCATGACCATGCTCAGTTCCGAGTTTTCTATGAAAGACTTAGGGCCCTTGAGTTACTTTTTGGGGATTGCTGTTTCTCGTCATGTAGGTGGGTTGTTCTTATCACAATGGAAGTATGCAACTGAGATTATTGAGCGCGCTGGCATGTCCTCGTGCAAGTCTACTTCCACTCCCGTTAATACTAAACCCAAGTTGGGTGCTGCAGCTGGCTCACCTTATGAGGATTCGACTCGCTATCGCAATCTTGCAGGGGCTCTTCAGTATCTTACTTTTACGAGATCAGATATTACGTATGATGTACAACAGATATGTTTGTTTATGCATGAACTCAGGGTTGAGCACATGAATGCGCTCAAACGCATGACAATGTTTTATGTATATCGGAGCTTGTGCTCATGAGTGTTTTTCCATCTGGAGACGAGATCTTTTGCTAGATCCACCACATATTTATAGGCTTCACGACGCTTCTTTTTCTTTTATTTAGAGAGGAATGATTCCCTCGTCTGAGAACCGCCATTCACGTAGCAGACGTGGACGAGTTGCCCGAAGAGGAGTGAATCCCCACTCTCATTGAGTTCAGGGCCCAAATCAACCTTGATTGAATTTGGCTTCGCTGCGCCCCATAAAAGAAAGGATGTTCTTGTTGCTGCTTCTCGACTTTACCGATCTTTTTTACATTATAAGGCAGTAATCTCGACGGAGATTAGGATGAGCTTTGATGAATAAAAGAACGCAGGAGCATAATCTATTTTCTGGTTAAATACATTACGAGTTAGCTTACAACATCATCTTATGAGAAGGGCATGTAGCTCGATACAATCTAAGGCCAGTTGCTTAAGGGAATGCTTGACTATGACTTACATTTATATCCTTCATCGACGTCTACACTTGTCTCGTATACAGATGTTGATTGGGGTGGTTGTCCGGATACCAGACGTTCCATGTCCGGCTATTGTATGTTTCTTGGCAGTAACTTGGTCTCATGGTATGCGAAGCGTCAGTCTACATTATCACGCTCTAGTGTAGAGGCCGGGTATTGAGGGGCGGCCAATGTGGTCTCGGAATCATGTTGGTTACGTAATCTTCTTTTAGAGCTTCATTGTCCTATTAAAAAAGATACATTGGTTTATTGTGATAATGTGTGTGCCATATACCTTCCTGGTAATCCTGTGCAACACCAGCGCATTAAACACATCGGAGATGGATATTCACTTTGTTCGCGAAAAGGTGGGTCGTGGACAAGTACGCGTCTGTCATGTCCCTTCCAGGTATCAAATTGCAGACATCTTTACTAAGGGTCTTCCCTCGGTCTTGTTTGAAGATTTTAGGGACATTCTCAGTGTACGAAGACCGTCCGCTATGACTGCGGGGGTGTGATAAATACCCGTGATAAACACGGAATATTCACCATGTATATCACGGGCAAAATGGTCCAAATCGGTAGATTCCAGTCGTGATATACACAGTGTATACATACCGTGTATATCACGGTTTAGGGGTCTTGTTTAGGTAAGGTTGTGTTGTAATTAAATTAAAATTGTACACTTACCATAATTGTATAATTATTGTACAAGTATAATAATGTTTTAGAAGTAGAATAGAAAAAAGATTTCCTATTATGGAAATTGTAATTTATATATATATATATATTCTTTCATTAATGAAATAATCAGCTGATTATATTCTTTCAAGATCGAATCAATCTTTTCGTATGAATCGATTTCATCAGTCAAAATTCAAGCCTTATCTTCTCTTCACAAACTTAAATCCTCAATCCAAACAATTCTCTCTGATTTCGAGTTATCAATCCAGAAAAAAATCCATAAAAGCATCAGTTCCAGGTGGCGGGATCCATTCGTTGACCAATTCTGTTATGAATTATATAGCCTCATTGTCATGCTACAGCAGAGTTCTCTCCGATATTATAACTGACTCCACCACGTCAGGGCAATCCTCATTTCCTGAAACTTACTCCACCACGTCAGCAGTATCTGCTAGACTTGCTTGGATCATCCTCGTCCTGCTTTGCAAACTCGATAGCAAACTCCAATCTTGATATTGTTGGAATTGGTCTCGAAGAAGCGATTGCCCGCGAAAGCAGCAAAGTTGAGCTTTACAACGATATCGCCTTATCTTATCTCTTCCTAGTTAACTATATCCAGTTCGTTATCGAGAGGGTTCGTGCAAGTGAACTCAAGTACCTACTCGGAGATGAATGGATATCGAATTTGGAGAGAAAGGTAAAGTTGTATTCAACAAAATACGAAATGTAGCTTGGAATAAGGTGTTTTTGTGCTTGCCTGAAAGTTTGGATCCCTCGACATCCCCCGATACGATAAAGGATCATTTCAGACGATTCAATGAATCGTTTGAAGAATCGTATCGCAAACAAAAATCTTGGGTGGTTCCTGATGGGAAGCTACGAGACGAGATCAAAGTGTCGATTGCGAGAAAATTTGTGCCTGCTTATAGGGATTTTTATGATTATTATATGGTAGTATTGAGTGGGGAAAAGAATTTGGAGGTGTTGGTAAGATTTTCACCTGATAATATTGGGAATTGTTTGTCTGATTTGTTTCCTGAAAATGTGATGTCAGGGAGTTTGTTGGCATCATCAACATCATTGCCAAACTCATGTGTTTGGCATTGTTTACTTAATTGTTCATGGTCATTGACAAGATCTGGACATAACTGTTTTCTTGAATAATGTATACAAAGTACTGCAAGTTCTTGATTTCAATACTAAAATTCTGCTGAACCCGTAGCTTTAAGTCTGGCTCTACCACTAGAGTAGAACGCTTCAACTATAAGTAGTATTACTGATACAGGCGGAGCAAGGATTTTTAGTTAATGGGTTCTGGATTCTAGAAAACGCAGCTTATTGGATTCTTGATAGATTATTTATACATATTATAGGGTTTGGGCCAAAGTTACAGAGTTCAGTTGAACCCGTATACAAAGTTGTAGCTCCGTCCCTGAGCGCGGGCTACGCGGATTGTGCAATACTAACCAGAATGCTAGATATAATGAAAAAAGCATGGAAGAGAACCAAAAAATTTCTGAAGGAATACTATTTGCTTCACCACCCAAGTACATATGATTACTTTACATTCAGACTATATAAACTGCTCAAGCTGATATTTTTGCCAATGCATACTGATTTTATAGGTGATTTCCTTGTCTCTGTTGTTTTCTTAAACCAAATAATTAGAAAGGTCATTATAATACAGAGTGGGAATTCAAACTTTTATGCACAAGAAGGATAAAAAAAATTCAAGGATAAGAGGATTTCAACAAGTTTGCAATTTTCTGGTTCATTGAGAATCAACTAGATCAATAAAACTTCAATGATGAACAATAGTAACACAAACGCTAAAACAAATAGTGAAATTTCAAAGTAAGCCCCCCGCTCTTATAAACTTGTCAAAAAATTTCATTTAGATACCTTATCAGATGTCCGTGCAACATGTACCTATTAAACACGAGATGCTGATTTGACACAGAGCGTGATCCATTTATCTTGAATGCGTGAACATGTCAAAATTGAGCTAACACGTATCGTATAAGTTAAATACCTCAGCTAAGGGCGTGACCTATTGACTATAAGATGTCTGTGCAAAATGTACCTATCAAACACGAGCATGGCACGGAACGTGAGACTCACTTATCTTGAAAACTTGAACATGTGCAAAATTGAGCTAACATGCTCACCCATCTTCTATATCTAATTATTTCCAACCATATCAACACTTTTTTAGTCGAAATCATCAATTTCTATCTTCCATTCAGTGATACCTGTTGGAAATTTGCCTTTGGCGGGAGTTGCGTCCAACCATCTTTAATTACTTAAACACTAGTGTTACGCATGTTGGAGAATTCGGTTCTTCACACGTGCATAATCTACTAAGTAAGTAGATGACCGTAGGGCCAAGGATCTTCAAATTTCGTTAAGAAATGAAAGAGATATTGGTCCACGAAGTGAGGTGTTTGAAGCATGGAAAAAGGTGGTAAAGACCATTCCTCCCTCATTGGTGGGGGAAGAAAGATTTGTTTAGTTTATAAGTCTCAAAGTTGGCTTGGGGTTTGGGACCCCAAGGGGTATCCCATGTGTTTAAAGGAGGGAGAACCTAGATGTGCTTCGGTTCGAGGATAAGCCCACATGCTTGCTGCCGCCGCCGCGCGCCCGTCGTCGTGGGTCATGGCCTGTGGGCTGTGGGCTTCTTCTGATATTATCTTTCTGGATCCAAATTATTTCATATTTACAGTTTGGTCCCTGAAGTTTCTGGTAAAGTTAAATTGGGCAGAGAACTTGTGTTTTTGCTGGCTGTTGGTATTTGGAACGTTAACCAGCCTTAAAATGCACTCAATTCAGTCATTTATTTTGGCTGAATAACTCTCCCTAAAGGCTAATCCGTTGCACGTCAATTCACCATTTATTTTGGTGAATTACTACCTCCATAATTATCATTACTTGGCCAGTAACAACAATTATGTGGGCAGTTGGTAAGTCCTCTCCTTCAACTATATAATGAGGCCTTTGCACAACTGTTGAGACACACAGAACACACAAACGAAATCAATTTCTTCCTACTACTTCCAGCATCATTTCATTACTCAAAATTCTTCAATGTAACACTTGAGTTTCCTTTGTTCATTTGTTCATTTGTTGTTTTATCTTGGGAGACAATTGTCCAGAACGTAGAAAGGATACATACGGGGCAATCTTGTCTTAAAGACAGAGTGCGATCACTCGACTCAACATATCAAAACTGTTCCAGTTTCTTGTTCCAGTTCATTCAAATTCAGTTGTTGTAATTTCATTGTGTTGTAATACTTAACAGTTACTTATTTCTGTTTCCTGCACCATTGTAACCAACAATACCAACAACACCAGTACTTCATCCAAAAGCTATGCACCAACAAACACTTCCAAGCTAGTCTAGATTTCAAACAAAACTCTCTTTTAGTTTCTTCTTTTATCCTTGAAACAGGCACGAGAAGATCAAGAAATCCGACTCCAAGAGGGACCAATTTTAACCACACTGATCTCCTCTCAACGATGGGCTTTTTGGGTTAAGACAACCCAAATATACTTTTAGCATGATGCTATGTTATCCGCTTTAGGCCAAATCCGCATGTTTTTTTTTTCCAAAATCCTTGCACCATTATGAGTCTCATTTCAGTTTATAGTAACTTCTCTTCTATCAATAAGCTTTCAATATGAGATTTTATTTCGTGCACCCAACAATAAGTTTCACATGCTCATCACCAAGATTACTGGGTTACTATGGAGATTCACTTTGTACCACCACATCATTCAAGTATTTATGGCCACCAAAACCTACAAGTTTCTTTTTGTTTATGCGTTTCAAGCTTAGGTAAAGGTAGTTATAAATCGGGCCCCACGCCATCACCACCATCTCCAATTCTCCATACTTGTTTCACCGACCATTGACTTTAATACTATATGTTGGGCTAAAACAACTCAAACATAGTATGATATTATCCGCTTTGAACCAAACTCGCATTGTTTTTTTGGAAAAGTCTCGCACCATTCAGAGTATCATTACACCTTATAATGTAACATTTTCTTTAATCAACTTTTAATATGAGACTTTGTTCACTCATCCAACCGGGCTTTCGAGCAGTTAGGTGATCAAACTTTGGTCCTAAAGGTCTATCAAATGTCTACTATATTCAATCTAAAGGTCCATCTCCTAGACCATCCAATTACGGAGAAAGCTGTCCTCCTAGAGCAACTAAGTACAATCACAGCTGCAACAACAGAAGAATGCTAAGGTAAAGTGTAAATTAGATACGTAGTATAATACATGGTGGTGGATGAATGGAGAAGAAATTGTGCAGGATGGTGGTGGTGAATTGGAGAAGACTAAGGGGCAGTTTTTTTTTTCCTTTGATTTTTCACTTGTCAATATGTTCATTGGCTTATTGGACTTTGTCACTGAGGTCCTAGCCTTAAATAAAGAAGTACAACACTTTTCGCTTTTCCTTTTCGAGGGTTAAAAGAGTAATTATTTGATTGTAGTTTTTAAAAATGTTTTCTAAATATTTTAAATTATTAATTATGATGAATTATAACATTTTTCATGTAGTTTTTAAATATGTAAATTTTATTTTTAAAAAATTAAAATTTTATATTCTAACACACCCACCAAAATTAAAAAGTTTACTCTAAAAAAATGAAAAGTATCAATCTTTTTAAGACGGAGAAAATATTTAAATTAGAATTTCCAATAAGTTGTATTTGGCCTTAAAGAACATGTGAGTCGTTTGGTTGAAAAATAAGTTAGATTATAATATGAGAATTAAATAATACTTGTATTATCTAGTAGATATATTTTTATTGATAGATATTTAGTTCATTAGACTGAAAAGGAATATCCAAAATATAATATTAAAATGTATTTAGTTTAAAGTTTAAACTAGATAATTGAAATAATTTTTATTTGTAATTTTTCCGATAAGTTGTATTTGGCCTTAAAGAACATGCGAGTTGCTTGGTTGAAAAATAAGTTAGATTATACTATGGGAATTAAATAATAATTGTATTATCTAGTAGATATTTAGTTCATTAGACTGAAAAGGAATATACAAAATATAATACTAAAATGTATTTAGTTTAAAGTTTAAACTAGATAATTGAAATAATTTTTATTTGTAATTTTAACCTTATCTTTCTTAAAGTTTTGGGAGAAAAGCTATGGAAAAAGACGGATATGTCATTGTGTCATTTTTATCCCTAATAGTTCCGAAATGGTTATTCCATATAAAATTAATATGGTATAAAGGTAATATATAAATATAGATTAAACCAATTAAGTGATTATTTTACCATTAGCTAGTTTTGGTTACCCTTTACACTTGATATGTTGATAAAAATTAGCAGGTATCACATAAAATAGTTGAAGCATGCCAAAGTTGATTGGAATATTATAGAAAAATAATATTCCGCCTTTATAATTTATAAGGGTCATAGAATTTTTTTTTTAAAAAAAGAAATTTTGATGACCCTATACACTTAATACTATGTTGATAAAAATGAGCAGGTATCAAGTAAAACAATTGAGACACACTAAAGCTGATTGAAATATTATCAATATAGAAAAAGTAATATTCCGTCTTTATAATTTATAAGAAGAAAATTTGGTGACCTATACACTTGATACTATGTTGATCAAAGTTAGCAGGTACCACGTAAAATATTTGAGACATACCAAAGCTGATTGGAATATTATCAGTACAGAAAAAGTAATATTACGCCTTTATAATTTACAAGGGTCATAAAATTTAAGAAAAAAAGAAAAATATTTGAAATTCATGAATAAAACAAACTATAAATATTCACGTGATTGTTAAGAGTCCCACATCGGAAATGAAATGGGAATATGAACTCTTATATGGACTTGGACAATCCTCATCATACATGCCAGCTTTTGGAGTTGAGTTAGGCTCATGATCCATTCTTCATATGGACTCCTTATATGAACTTTGATAATCCTCACCCTACAAGCTAGTTTTTGGGGTTGAGTTAGACCCAAGATCCATTCTTTACATGATATCAAAGCCATACTCATTCTAATTCTTTATTCACCGATGTTGGACTCCCAAATTATATTGTCCACGCTCCAGTTAACGAGGTCTGGATGTGCGGGAGAGCGTTAAGAGTCCCACATCGGAAATGGAATGGAAATATGGACTTGGACAATCCTCAACCTATAAAATAGTTTTTGGGATTGAGTTATGCTCAAGATTCATTATTTACGGTCATCATAAATCATCATATTAGGAATAAAATAAAGGTTTAATATTAAATTATTATTAAATATAAAAATATTATTTTCTAAACGAACTAAAATAATAATGAACATAAATTGAGAACAGTAAGTACTGGAAGTAATATTTTCTCCATTGTTATCACTAATTACCTTAGCATGGCACAATTACATGGTGAAAGATTATTACTGCGTGGTTAGTTGTTGATGGCCGTCTATTTTGACCAAAGGAGCCACTATAACCAAAATCATTATTGTACTCTCTAGTTGCTCAATTTTTTTTTTTAAAAAAACCTTTAATTTCTGTCCATACAAACGAGGATGATTTATTAGTAACCTAGGGCATTTTGGTTCATATATTAATTATGGAGGATTATAATAAATTGTTTTTATAATAATTACTAAAGAAACATATATTATTATTTATATTTAAAAATTTAGTTTATGTAATATTAATATATACATTCTTTTTTCACAAATCATTCCGCATAAGATATGTTTATATTTTGTACAATATAATATATATAATCTAACAATAAAATAATAAACACTCTATTATTTTATGCTGAAATTATTTTTCCAATGTCTTCAACCAAATGGCAAGAGCTTCATCACATTCTGGAGCCTTTGGACATACAAATTTTATGTTTTTTTTTTTTTAGTTTTTTTCTTTTTCAATAATTTTGATAGACCCTCAACTCAAGAAAAAATGATCTGTTTTGAGTTGTTTTCTTGAACAGAGGATCGATCGAAAATAATTATCTAAGCCTTAAGGTAGAGATAAGGTCTTCATACACTCTATCATCTGCAGACTCTGCTTATAAAATTTGACTGAGTATTGTTGTTATTATTATTGTTACATTACAATTTAATTTTTACTTCAATTTGAAGTTAAGTTTTTCAAATTGTAACTATTTTTTTTTTCAAATTAAAAAGAGCCTTTCCCTCACAAAGCTTTAGCTTTTTCCAAGCATAATGAACAATTCAAACAATTTCAATATTTAATTACTCTTTTCTTAATTTAACTTCAAATACTTATTTTTTTCCCGAATACCACTCAATTTATCTCCAAAACACCTAATCAATCTATCATGTGAAGTATTTTTTTTAGGAATATCTATATTGTTTTCATATTTTTCCTCCGGCATGACTTAAACTCTGAATCTATTTATCGTGGGTGAAGGTGTTTTTACCAATTGAGCAATCTTTACTTGTTCCATATGAAATATTCGAATCACATTTGATAGAATAATTATAGATTCCTTGACACAAATTAAAAAAAGAATTAGAAAAAAAATCATTTTCAACTAGCTAGTTTCTTCTAATCCCTCTTTTTTATTATTTAATTTAAAATATGTCTATTCTTTTTCATCTTCCACTTTCCTTTACTCTTCCCTTTTCGTTTTCTATTACCCAAAACAAAAGGTCCATTATTATTTCTCAAATCTGAAACTCTTTTTTTCTTGACTCTCCGTTTACTTCAATTCAATTCTATTCTTCTCTAAATTTTTCTTTAAAAGGATGGCTTCTACTGTGGAAGAAGGTAACTTTTAACCATACATATAATGAAATTTTTTCATTATTGATTTGATCATCGAATTATTAGTAGCTAGCTTCGAAATTATCAGTGGTTCTTAGCTTTTTAGCTATACATATATGGGTATTTGGTAGTATTGATTTATATGTAGGAAAATGATTCTTTTTATTAGCTAGTTTCGATATTTTCAGTGTTTTTCCATTTATTACCTGAAAATATAGTTAGAAGTATATGGGTATTTCGTAGTTTTGATTTATATGTAGAAAAATGGTTCCTTAAAAAATAATCAATCGAATTATCAGTAGCTACTTCGGAAATTTCAGTATTTGGGTATTTTGCAGTAGAGATTTATATGTAGAAAAAATGTGTTTTTTAAAATAAATAAATAAATAAAATTATCCATCGAATTATCAGTAGCTACTTTGGGAAATTTCAGTATTTTTTGCTTTATTAGCTGGAGGTATAGTTTTAAGCATATGGGTATTTAGTAGTATGGATTTATATGTAGGAAAAATGATTCTTTTTATTAGCTAGTTTCGGAAATTTCAGTTTTTTTTGCTTTACTAGCTCAAGATATAGTTATAAGTATGTATTTTGTATTATAGATTTATATGTGGGAAAATAGTTCTTTTTATTAGTTAGTTTCGGAAATTTCAGTGTTTTTTGCTTTATTAGCTGGAGATATAGTTTAACCATATGTTTTTTCGCAGTAGAGATTTATATGTAGTAGAAATGGTTCTTCTTAAATGAATAAGAAAATATTACCCATCGAATTATCAGTAGCTACTTTGGGAAATTTCAGTGTTTTCTGCTTTATTAGCTCAAGATTTAGTTATAAGTATATGGGTAATTCGTAGTATAGATTTATATGTTGGAAAAATGGTTCAATCTTTTTGCCCATCGAATTATCAGTAGCTACTTTAGGAAAGTTCATTCCCAAACCCCACTTGTGGGATTACACTGGGTATGTTGTTGTTGTTACTTTAGGAAAGTTCAGTGTTTTTTTGCTTTATTAGCTGGAGATAGTATGTAGTTTTATGGATATGGCTGATGGGTATCTCGAATTAGAGATTTTTATGTAGAAAAAATGGTTTTTTAAAATAATTTTTTATCCAATGAATTATCAGTAGCTACTTCAGGAAATTTCAGTGTTTTTTTGCTTTATTAGCTGGAGGTATAGTCTTAAGTATATGGGCATTTCATAGTAGAGATTTATATGTAGGAAAAATGGTTCAATTTTTTCCCCCAATTGAATTATCAGTAACTACTTCAGGAAATTTCACTGATTTTTGTATATTAGCTCAAGATATAGCTATAAGTATGGTTATTTCGTAGTAGAGATTTATATGTAGGAAAAGTGGTTCTTCTTAAATAATTTTAAAAATAAATTATCCATTGTATTATCAGTAGCTAGGTCCGGAATTTTTAGTGTTTTTTGCTTTATTAGCTCAAGAAATAGTTGCAAGTATATGGGTATTTCACAGTAGAGCTTAGTCTGGACAAGAAATGAAGATTTTGAGGTGAAGACTTGAATCTAGTCTACTATGTTAGAGTAAAGTGTTGTACCTTATGTTTATTAAGTTGTACCTTGCAGATGTACAAAATCCTTTAACACATGAACGATTTACTTTTGTGTGATTTTGCTGATTATTTAGATGACAATAAATCAATCAACTAACCTTAATCTGAGACTAGTTGAGGTCATCTATATCAATCCTTGCAATTTTGCCAATATCATTCCAATACTAAAGAATGGCCATTTAGATAAAGTTGAATGAAACTAGTGACATTCCTGATACTTAAATAAGGTTGAGCAATTTTGTCGTTACAAAAAATAGTTTTCCGACTTTAATTGCAATAAAGTGAACGCCGAGTGACCATCTATGAAATCAATCCGTTTCAATAGTATTCAGTTCTGAAGACTTTATTATAGAATTATTTGTTATTTGTGCTTGTACTAGGTGATAGAGACATCGAGAAGGGATTGATTACTCCAACACCAAGCCAGAACCCTCTAGCTGAGCCATCACCAGCCCCATCTCCATCTTCAGCAACAGCACCAGCTCTGGTGCTTTCCAATTCTGGCAAGAGAATCGACCAAGCAGGGAAAAAGAAATATGTAAAACAGGTGACGGGAAGGCACAATGATACTGAGCTTCATTTAGCAGCTCAGAAAGGTGACCTAGCAGCAGTGAAGCAGATACTTGATGATATCGATACACAAATGGTGGGGACGCTGAGTGGTGATGACTTTAATCAAGAGGTTGCGGAGATCAGAGCGTCGGTAGTGAATGAAGTGAATGAATTAGGAGAGACGGCGCTCTTTACAGCAGCAGCGAAGGGATATCTTGAGGTGTTGAAAGAATTATTAAAGTACTGCAACAAGGAAACTCTTACTAAGAAGAACCGGTCAGGATTTGATCCTTTGCATATAGCTGCAAGTCAAGGACACCATGGTAAGGAACTTAGTTTCTTGATCATTCAACTTATTCATTCCTTCGCAATTCAGCTTAAACTCAGCTTGTCAACTTTTGTGATCTGTAGAGATGAAGGATCGAGTTTAAAAGATGTTGGGAGATTGAAAAAATTGCTAACCGTGTTATATGTCTTCCCATAATCGTATTTAAGATTTGACAATGTACTTTTCTTGCTTTACATTGAAAAGGGAAAGTATACCTTGAAGTTGCAACCTTAGTAACCAGTCGTAGCTTTCCAACAATGTTTCCTTAGAAGAGTTGAACCTGAACACCCCCCCCCCCCCCAAACACACAATCCCTTGTCAAAAAGAGTACAATCTGACCTCCCTATATAACAACCAAGATTTCACTATAACAGCCATATTTTTTGTGGAACCAATATTTCATGTTATGTTATATTATGTATTCTCTATAACAGGTTTCGCTATAGCAGCCAAAAAATTATCGAAACAAAGATGTTGTTACAGAGGGATTTTGACTTTATTAACCTTGAAATGATCTTGTTTTAGAGTATCATGCCATCAGTCTCAGCAGAGCTGATGCTGGTTGTTATTGAAGGTTTGAACTTGTATGGAATTGACCTACTGAAACCTTGTATGCCAAAATTGCATGTGGAGAGTTGTGCAATAAACATTCAGAAAAAGTTTCTACACTTCAGTAAATATTGAAGATGGATAAGTTTCATGATGCCATAAGATATTAATTATTGGACAAAGACTCATTTTTGCACTCTTATGACAGGAATCGTCCAGTTGCTGTTAGAGCATGACACCGGACTAAGTAAAACATTTGGCCCTTCAAATGCAACCCCTCTTATAACTGCTGCCTCAAGAGGACATATTTCGGTGGTCAATGAACTGCTGTCAAAGGATTGCAGCTTACTGGAAATTTCTAGGTCCAATGGTAAAAATGCATTGCATTTAGCTGCCAGACAAGGGCACGTGGAAATTGTCAAGGCCTTGCTTGACATAGATCCACAATTGGCTAGGAGAACGGACAAGAAAGGACAAACTGCATTGCATATGGCTGTGAAGGGGATTAGCTGTGAGGTGGTGATATTGCTTCTCGAGGCTGATGCTGCTATAGTTATGCTGCCAGACAAGTTTGGCAACACAGCGTTACACATAGCCACCCGGAAAAAGCGCGCCGAGGTATATAATCTGTTACTCAAACATGTCATTTTTTGTAATACTTCTTTCCCCCATTCCCATTCCCATTCCCACCAAATACGAAATGAAATTTCTTTACTATTCTCTGTTTGTAATGCATGGTGTGCTGCAAAGCATGACACAAGGTTACTATTGCATATGACCGACCAGAAGAAAATTATTCTTAATTCTGATGTTTCTCTTTACTGATACAACAACAACAACAACAACAACATACCCAGTGAAATCCCACAATGTTAAATCTGGTAAAATAAATGGATTAGGATCCCAACTTGGAATGCTCCAAGTGATTATAGAATAAGGATTTCTCACGCACTTGACTAGCTAAATCATATTAGCTTTGCTTGTCCATTAGAATCTAAACCTTCACTCCGGCGGCATTTGATAATTTGATATCTATTTTTTTGGTTCTGCAAAGTTTCTTTTGGGCTACCTGATCCACTTCCCTTGTCGCTTCTATGATCTGTATAGATTATATTTTGAGCGATCATCAATTTAAAACTTGTCTTGCAGATAGTAAGAGAGTTGCTACGCCTGCCTGATAGTAATGTTAATGCACTGAACAGAGATCACAAAACAGCTCTTGACATAGCTGAAGATCTTCCGCTCTCTGAGGAATCCACAGAAATAAAGGAGTGTTTATACAAATATGGAGCAGTTAGAGCTAATGAATTAAACCAACCAAGGGATGAGTTGAGGAAAACTGTAAGTCAAATCAAGAAAGATATTCACACACAGCTCGAACAAACTAAGAGGACGAATAAAAATGTCCATGGAATTGCTAAAGAGCTTAGAAAGCTCCATCGAGAAGGGATCAATAATGCAACGAATTCCGTGACTGTCGTTGCTGTTCTCTTTGCCACAGTTGCCTTTGCTGCTATTTTTACTGTCCCTGGAGGTGATGATGATAACGGAGTCGCGGTCGTTGTTACCAGTGCTTCTTTTAAGATCTTTTTCATTTTCAACGCCCTTGCACTTTTTACATCTCTTGCTGTTGTCGTAGTTCAGATTACGTTGGTTAGAGGAGAAACAAAGGCAGAAAGAAGAGTTGTCGAGGTAATTAACAAACTTATGTGGTTGGCTTCTGTCTGCACTTCAGTGGCATTTATGGCATCCTCGTATATAGTGGTCGGTCGCAAGTACAAATGGGCTGCAATATTGGTAACAGCGGTAGGGGGAATAATAATGGCCGGGGTTCTTGGGACCATGACTTACTATGTGGTAAGATCAAGGAAGAAAAGATCGATAAGGAAGAAGGAAAAGCATGCAAGAAGTGGTTCCAACTCATGGTACCACTCCGAGTTCTCTAATTCCGATATTGACAGGATTTATGCCCTTTGATGTGGCGAATTTCAACTTGATGAGGGAACTCCCTGAGTTACGGGTTCCAGTGTTGTATGTAGTGAAATGCATTGTTCTTGAGAGACTGATGAACAACTATTCATATCCCTCCATCCCTGTACCTGAAGGGAACTGCAAGTTTCAAATGAAGATGTTTGATCTGTTCATATTTGGAGGGAGGTTCCGTTTTACGCGTATCATCCCATCAACCAATAAGGTTTATGTCCCTAACCAGAATGATAGCGATGATATATAATTCTAAGCTAAACTCATGGAACTGTAGATTGTAATTTTTGGCATGGGATCTAAATATTCCTATTTGATCTTGAATGGGAAAGATTATGTAAAAAAGACTCAACAAGTTAACCGTTTCTGTGGCATCTACCACTTTGTGTAGTAAAGTGGCTAGCCTTGTGCAAAAATCCTATGTTTGTATGAGTCCCTGTGTGGTCAATTGCATCTGAATTTTCTGGTATGACAGACTTAGAGTTGCAGTTGTTTTGAGAAGAGTGGTAAAAACCTCTCTTATTTGGTCACCGAGGAGTCGGACGACTCTTCAATAACTCAGGGTGATCCTCCAATTCCTTATCACTCCATTAGAATAGAATCTAAAGAGGGTATTTATGCTCGTCTTGTTCTTTATATGGACATACAAGGTCAGGGGTCCATTCCCTTATTCATACTGTTGAGAATTTGACTCCACGGAAAATTGAATAAAAGACTTTTGCAGTTAAAGGTTTTGAAAGTTTTGAAAGGTTTTGGAATCTTCATTTTTTCTTTTTCCCCCTGGTTTGAAAGATTTTGTTTTGTTTTTTTGTGTAAAAACTGTTTTTCAACCAAACACAAATTTTTAAAAGTTTTTCATTTTTTACTAAAATTTGAAACACCACTTTTGAGTTCAGTCTTTCAAAAGCTAGCATACTGCAGCTTATAGTATTTTAGTTTAATTTCTCAATATCTGAAATTTAACCTTGAAAGACTGATCTATAATTCCAATTTAGAGTTTGTTAGATCAACTCTTCATAAGCAAAAGGTGCCAAAAATGGAATATATGGAGTGAAAGAATGACAATGTCCACTTCTCCCCTTAGAAATATATTAAAATATAATTGAAAAGTTAGTATGATTAAAAAAAAATTAACTTTTAAAAAATGAATAGTTTAATGAATTTATATTATTAAAAATTTTGACAAAATACAAGAAAGTAGTGTGTCAACTGAAAAAGTGTTACTAATTGTTGATTTTGATCTGAAATCTGACTAAGTACATTAATCTCTAATTAATTGAAGTGATACACTTTTTATCTTTTCATTACAGTTCTAAAAATTGTCAAAATATAACATATTTTTCTATATAAGGAGATTAAAAATATACATTTTTGTTAGTTGAAAGTTAAATGTGTCAACTCAGATAGTATAAGGATCAAAATTAAGATTTAGCAATAATTGAAGGATTAAAATGCTATTTTCTCTAAATTAAAACCGGTGGAGTTTTCTAAAATGAAAAAACTCGCTCCATTTTCCTTACGTTTTTTCCAAAACTGAAGCAATTTAAAAGCAAAATTGAGCACAAGTGTCGTCACTTGCCAAGGCTTCGAGATGGTACGCATACATGTGAAGCACGGCGACGGCAACGGCGACGGCGACGGCGAGTTTCTCTACGACACTGAAACAACTTCAACAATTGATGAAATCGCCGAAGACACTATCGAAATCGCGAATCTCCAATTGAAGATTCAGTACCTCGCCGTCGAATTCGAGCCTCAACTATCGAAGCTTCAAGGCGATACTAAAGGTATTTACAATCATAAATGCTACTAACTTCGAAATAATCATTGATTAGTTGAAGTATTTATAGCTTCACTTCAGAAAAGTAATGAAATTCGAGCCTTATCTCTCTAAGCTTCAAGGCAATTCTAAAGGTTTTTACAGTCACAATGCAATAATTTCGAAGTAATCACTGATTAATTGAAGTAGTTATAGCTTTCGATTCGAAAAATTAACGTTGAAATTCGAGCCTTATCTCTCTAAGCTTCAAGGCGATTCTATAGGTATTTACAATCATAAATGCTAGTAATGTCGAAATAATCGTTGATTAATTGAAGTAGTTATAGCTTTCTATTCGGAAAATTAACGATGAAATTCGAGCATTATCTCTCTAAGCTTCAAGGAGATTTATAGGTATTTACAATCATAAATGCTAGTAATGTCGAAATAAATCATTGATTAGTTGAAGTAGTTATAGCTTTCTATTCGGAAAATTAACGTTGAAATTTGAGCCTTATCTCTCTAAGCTTCAAGGTGATTCTAAAGGTTTTGACAATCATAAATACTAGTAATGTCGAAATAATCGTTGATTAGTTGAAGTAGTTATAGCTTTCAGTCGAAATATTAATGGTTGAAATTCGAGTATCATCTCCTAGCCTCAAGACGATCCTAAAGGTTTTTACAATCATAAATGCTAGTAATGTCGAAATAATCATTGATTAGTTGAAGTAGATTTAACTTTCACTTCGGAAAAGTAACGAGATTCGAGCCTTAACTCTCTAAGCTATAAGGCGATTCTAAAGGTAATAACAATCATAATGCTAGTAATTTCGAAATAATCATTGATTAGTTGAAGTAGTTATAGCTTCGCTTCGGAAAATTAATTGTTGAAATTCGAGTATCATATCTCCTAGCTTCAACATGATTCTAAATGTATTTACAATCACAATGCTAGTAAGTAGTAATGTCGGAATAATAATTCATTAGTTGAAGTAGTTATAGCTTTCACTCGGAATATTAATGTTGAAATTCGAGCATTATCTCTCAAAGCTTTAAGGCGATACTAAAGGTATTTACAATCAAAATGCTAATAATGTCGAAGTAATCATTGATCAGTTGAAGTAGTTATAGCTTTCGATCGGAAAATTAACAGTTGAAATTCCAGCCTCATCTCTCTAAGCTTCAAAGCGATTCTAAAGGTTTTGACAATCATAAATGCTTGTAATGTTGAAATAATCAGTGATTAGTTGAAGTAGTTATAGCATTCGATTGGAAAATTAATTGGTTGAAATTCGAGCCTTATCTCTCCCAGCTTCAAGACGATCCCAAAGGTTTCTACAATCATAAGTGCTAGTAATGTCGAAATAATCATTGATTAGTTGAAGTAGTTATAGCTTTCGATTCGGAAAATTAATGAAATTCAAGCCTTATCTCTCTCAGCTTCAGGACGATCCCAAAGGTTTTGACAATCATAAATGCTAGTAATGTCGAAATAATCATTAATTAGTTGAAGTAGTTATAGCTTTCAGTCGGAATATCAACAGTTGAACTTCGAGCCTTATCTGTCTAAGCTTCAACGCAATTCTAAAGGTATTACAATCATAAATGCAAGTAATGATGAAATAATCATTGATTAGTTGAAGTAGTCATAGCTTTCGATTGGAAAATTAACGGTTGAAATTCGAGCCTTATCTCTCTAAGCTTCATGGTGATTCTAAAGTTTTTTACAGTCAAACTGCTAGTAATGTCAAAATTATCATTGATTAGTTGAAATTAATGGTTGAAACTTGAAATTATCAATGCAGTGATGCCTCTCGTGAGAGCTCTCTCTGAAGCTACGTCATATGCTTCAAAGGTCTGTTTCTGTATCGATTTGTTTCATTGTTGCTTTAACATTTGCTCTGAAATGCTTATGTATATTATTAGTATAGTGATGTCTTGATTTTTTAGTTTATCATAATCGCTTTAACATTTGCTCTTAAATGCTGATTTATGTTATTAGTATAGTGATATCATAATGTTTTAGTTTAAGCAACTTATAGATTTATGTGAGCAAATAATTGCTATGTTATTGTGGACGACATATTTCTTAGTATTCATCTGCACTATTGGTATGAATGTTCAAAAATGTATGGCACCACATAATTATTGTTTATAATGTGCTGGTGCTCCGGCAGCTTACACTCACTGAATAATCCACTGAGTACGGCTTCCTTCCACTAGCATGCATATGCAATGGTGATTTTGCCCACCAAGGCTTCGATTTCACTAAATAAAATTTCTCTAAAGCGTTCTCCATTTTCAGGAATTCCAATTCGTTGAACTATTTATTACACTTAGATGTGGTGTTTTCTCTATCAATCGATGTTTTCGCCCATTATCTTAATATTTTTCTGTGACCCCTAATATAATATACAAGTCAAACTAACATCTTTGACTGTTTATATAGTCAAATACTATCATATTATGGAAGAAAGCGAGTTTTTGCAATGAGATGAGTTTATCCCTCCTCGCATCATATCCTGTCATTTATTCTCCACACACGAAACAGAGATTGATGGATTAAGAAAGAAACTAAGAAATGAAGCATTCGGAAAAAAATGAGGCAGAAAGTCTAGATGACCGAGCATCTTAAACAATACCACAGATATTCAACTATTTTTGTGCTGACACTGTCTAAAGGATAAAAAAATTGTGAAGGTTGAAGATTTAACTTGAGTCTTGCAAAAGATAATTTGGCATCCTTGCATTTGGTGGTTCAAATGGTTTATGATAGGTTTTGTGATCTCTGTTTCAGAAGGAAAGTTTTTATGAAGATATTGAAATGGATTACAAGACCAGGTTAGGCATAGCAAGCCTCTATCACTTTATGTACTACGAGATCATAAAAGAAGGATTGAGAAGGAATTCTTGGTAACATATTCAGTAATGGGATTATCAAGTTCCGATTTACAGCAGTTCTTGTCAGGTATGTTCATAAGCACTTATTTCAGCCTCTTTTGCCTTATATGCTTTTGCTCAATATATTAAAACTTCAGGACAAGCATTCATGTTTTAGAATTTATGAGTATAGAGTAACAGTGACTTTATTTCGAGTTCCATGACTGCATGTTATTATTAATAGCCAAATCCATCATTCCGTCGTACTTCTGCAAAAAGGCATTTGATGCTGCAAATCTGGTTTTAACAATCAGTTCAGAAAGAGAGAAAGTGTGGTTGCTTGTTTATTTTCCTGTATCAAAATCAGTTTGATAACAAAGTATATGGTCTGAGCGCAATCCTGAATTTCATTAGTTTGCACGTGTAGTATCTGGATGATTCATGTTTGCACAAGCGTTTTGCTTTATTGTGTAAAAGTATATTTTTTTTTCTTTGTTTTTCTTCCATTTGCCATCTTAAGATTTTTAGAAATCTCATCTGTGTAAACTGTGGCAAAACTTTTCAGGATACATGTTTTACTTATCAGAAAACAAATTTGCTGTTGTTCTGTTTCAAGTAATGCAAAAGCAGTTATATAACATGATTGATCATACTGCATTGGATATTGAATTGCCTTGACTTTTTTGTTAGATTGCGGTTAGTCCAAAATTTAAAGCTATTGGTGAAAAGCTTTGTTATAGAAAACTTCAGATTTTAGAGGTGTTCAGAAAAGCTATTGCAGATGAATAACATTTAATTTTTGCATTTGAAAATGCAGTATGCTAGGTTCGAAGTTATGATACAAGAATGATTTAGGGTATACTGTGCTCCCCGGGGTTGTTGTTCCTCCTTCCTTGGCATCTTTTTGTGACATGATAAAGTGATGTTACACCATATATTTATGAAAAGGTGCCAAACTAATTGACTGTGGCACTAATATACTAATGTACCCTTGTATTTTTGTTCATTCTTCTTTTTTGGGTTTTAGCCACTTGATCAGCCTGGTGGCGTTTATTTATTCAAGAGTTTCCATAATCACACCCATCCAATGTAATGGAAGTTGTTAGTTTGCTGAGTTAAGCACCTTAAACAATACTTACTGTCGTCTACCTTATAGTTATTCTCCAATATCTTTGGATTTTTCATAAAATAATTTATCTGTTGCTTGACGTCCACATTGTTTAGTTACGGGTATGATATTACTCTGTCAAGGACTTCGTAATATGAACTAAAAATGGTTTGTCTGTTGGATAGCTATTCTGATTTATGGTCTTCATTATATAACTTGAAATTTCGTTCACCACTTACTATGACGAATTCATAGCTTAGTGCTATGAAATGTTCCAACCTACACGTATGTAATTGAAGTTATTGTCAAGACTACAGTTCTACTTTCGGTGTTGTAGTTTAAAGCTTCTGAACACTTGATTACAACATATTTCATTCTCTGGGCAAATAGAAGTGAAGCCATTTAAACGTTTCGAATGAACTATGAGATATAGCTGTCCTAATGTTTTACATTTGATAGTTGGCCTACATGTTTTCTAAAATGAAACTCAAAGCAATCAGCACTCATGGAAGGGTTTACGATCTTACAGACTTACAGCTCCTTGAAGAAAATACAGTGCAACTTTTATGGGCAGGAAAAGAGCTCACAAGAGGGGGAAAATTGTGTGACTTTATAGGAAGAAATGAGAAGACAAAGGTACATAATGTTTTTGTCCTCCATCTCTCACAAGGATATATCAGTACACTAACATTCTACCTGCTGGTGGCAGATCGTAATCAGGCTGCAGCCACCTGTTCCTCCACCTGCATCACTTTCTGGTACTTTTTTTTCCTTACTGGAGTGGTATTTTTTGTTGGCATTTTTGTTTTCTGCCCTCTGTTTTTTATTTTTTGTTCGCCACACATAGAAAGAAAACTTGATGTGTTATTATTTTATTTTGAAGGTGGAGAAAATTCTTGAAATAAAATGATGTCGTCTGGTCTGTGGATGACTTTCAAATCGGGAAACACACTCCTCTTGAATGGCTTTCTTGTTTATTGGTGTGCACTCTTTCCTGTCTGAGCTGCAAAGGTTTGTCATGTATTGGGATTTAACTGCCTACTAGTCGACTGTGTATTACTGTGTTAAATGGAAACTATTTATCTACCCCTTGCATCTCAACTACAACCAATATCCTGAGAGTTCTAAAGCTTATTATGCTACAAGTCAAACTCAGTGATTCATGTCATCAGATTCCTATCTGTAAATTTGTAACCTAATGTATATTACTTTTGGATTTTCTTCTTCCAAGAAGTGTCTTATTTTGACTAGTTTTATCTGATCCCTTATCTTTTTACGGTCGTTGTTCATGTTCTTCATCTTGCTTAGTTTGCTGCTGTATTTTGAAACATGCAACGAAGAAGATGATTCGAACTCGTAATTATTCTTTCAGTTTTTTGAAGTGAGGCATAGTAGTTTATGTTCTTTTTTTCCCTTTAAACTGAAGTAGTTTAAATAGCTCTTTCAATTCATCTAATGGTCCTACTTAAGACAAACAAGGAATAATATAGAATAGATATGTGGCCTAGTAGTCAATGAAGTGGGTTGAGAACCATGAGATTATATATTTAATGCTTGATGAACTAGAGAGGACAGAGACACGAATGGACTAATGTTATAGCACTGCTATGATATTCTCTAGAGACATGAACCCCCCAAAAAATGCTTTGATATGAAAGCATATAGGCTTTGGCTTGGAAACCTGAAGTATTCTTCACTAAAATACCTTAATGGCCGGAAGAAGTGGTTGTAGGGAAATATTGAATATTGTTTCAGTTCACCATTAAGAAAGTAGATTTTACTTCAATCTCAAACTAGTTGAGGCCAGCTATATAATAACCCTATATATTCTTTCTGTCTGATTTAGGTCCATTCCAATATTATTAAGAGAACTCCTCATAGATAAATTATATTTAAAATGATCGTCAACCTACCGCCGTCCTCTTCTATTCATGGTTGGAATTTAGTTGGAAATTTTTTTCAGACATTTGGTGTTTACACCAGACCAGTGAACACGTGATATATATTTGATTCAAAAAGCAAAAACAAGTGTATCCTTGGTTTTTCTTACAAGGATTCCAAAACTTTAAAAATGGAGTCTGAATCATCCATAAATTATCTTTAGAATAGAACTATATCTATCCTCTAGACATCTTGAATTCCTTTCGTTTCAAATAGTAAACGGTACACCTGCAGGAATTGATAACCAATGACTACATGATATGTTTCTTTTATAAGCATCGTCAACACTAGCAATAGTTCATTAAAATATATATTTTACCTCAATTTATCATTTTAATTCTGGTAACTAATGTGGTTTGGAATATAGAAATTAGTGGTGATGCTTGATCTGATAACATTGATTAAAGAAAATATTCAGCAAAAGAAAAGAAAAGGAAAAAAAGCAACTTAGTCGACTACTTTTAGTAAGCTTTTTGGTTTTTGATTCTCTAAACACTGAGGGAAATTGGTGGGGAGAAAGTGTTTCTTGTAATATGCGTATCTGTATTCCTAAGTGCTGAACATCATCAATGAATCTTTACAACAATGTTTATTTTGGGTCTAATTTTTTGTCAAAAATCTGGCTGACATCTTCACTTTGTTTAAGGGTTCCATACACCCACTTGAAATTCAAATGATGAATTTTCTTTTTCTCTAAAAGCTATCTTTTCTTCTCTGACAGACCAAGATATATGAAAATGAAAGGTATGTGTCTTTTCCCTTTGTTAGTGGAAGGAAACTTGTTTATGAAACTCTGGCCTTATTTGCCCTCGAGGATTTGGTCTAGTGGTAAGAGCGTAAAAACGTAATGTGTAGATTAGACTCAAGTCACATATTCAAATCTTGTTGTAGACAAAAATGTGATATTAAGTTAAGGGTAAACGGGCGAACACATTATCCACCTAACCTCGAATCATGCATCACTGGCTCTCGGGTTTTATCAGTTATCTAAAAATTAAAAATATCTAGACTTAGTTACCTACTTCCTATGTTATAAAGCAAAGTGCTACAAAGATTTGCTGGGAATTTCGAACCAAAGAAGAGGCAGATAAATATGAAGGAAAAGATCCAAATTGATATGAATGCCAAATGCCTCTGGAACTAGTTTTCTGTGTAAAATTAGGTATGAAGTCACTCGACTGAAAGAAGAGGGAACAATAACAACATTACACTCCTGGAAGGGACATTCGACTTGAACAATGCATTCTCAAAATGCTCTTTTTCTTGTCGGATTTGACAAGTTTCCTGCACAATATATACAGATTCGATTATCACCCTTCTCTCCCATGGTAAAAATTTACCGCATTTGATGTTTGCATCAACCTAACGAATATATGATAAGTGTCTTCACATACACTCTTATTATTAAGCTATAGTTAATTAATACATATCTAACCTTAATTTTTGACTCAATCATCGTAAAATGTGTTGGTGTAAATTACAGATGCGGATAAATTTTTATGTCTCCGTCATTCTTTTCTCCTTTTTTTTTTGTTGCCCTTCCCTAGTCCCTCATTATGTAGTTAGAAAGAAGTCCCTCCTTAAGCTTTTTGCTATTGAAACTATTTATTTATTTAGCTTTAAAGTTAAGTAGTAAACATAATCAGATGACTAAGCTATTCTCGAGTGCCACACAAGTAGGATTTGCAATCAAAATTGATGATTATTTTCGGTATTTGCTTTGATTAGAGTGACCTCACTATAATATTTTATTTTATGATGACTCGGACATTTCCATTCACTAAATAAAAAGATTTGCTATCATTAGTCTGTGATGATAAGAGATAATAGAGAGCAGAAGTATTCAGTATTGAGAGAAGAAAATTCATAATATTAAGTTGAGACAAATAAGGCCCATGAGATAATTTCACAGATAATCATATCAAATGTCTCTTTTATTTCCTCCTAATGGCTTGATGTGCATTTAAGCAAAGTTGAATGATTTTTTTGTTATAAAATAAAGTCGGCGTTATTTTTTTTACTAAATTTTTTTTGTGACTATGATACTCAAGTAAAATAAAAATTCATCTGTTATAAAAATTATTTAGTGACGTTAAGGCAATAACGTCAAAGTGCACTGAACATCTATGAATTAACCTCTTTAAAAACAAGTCAGTCATTCAACTTGCTAATGGTTTGGATCTTTTAGTTTGGGTTAAAATACAAAGCTAAAAGTACTTGTCACAAATTAAGCAAAGTGACCCAGTATAAAGGGAATCATGTATGATATTTATTTAAAATAATTTATGTACTTTAAGGACCATTAAGCCACTATCCCTTCTGCCTGCATAGATTCTTATTCTAAATAAAATCATCATTAGCTTCAACAATTGACACATTAAACTAATAGCACTAACAGTTTATTACTTAAACTTACGGTTGAAGCCTTCTAAAACTAATCTTTAGCAGTCAAAAGACAAATTCATCCCATGCGCATACTGTATTTTTTTTTTGCATTATGCTCCAAATAGCTCTTTATTTGTCAGATTCTTTACCTTTCTATTGAGGGTTCAAGTTCCCCTCTTCATTAATGGAACAAAAAAAAGCAACAGAGTTCTTTATTAAGAGTATTATTTTTGTTTAATCATTCAGTATTCAAAATTTACTCAACCAACTAATTCGAATTGGCGCCACATATGCCATTTTGAAGGGGCAGTCCTTCCTACTTGGACTCAAACCAAGCCCTTTGGTTAAATGTGGAGGAATCTCAGAATTACATCCGTATCCCTACACTTCTTACACTTCTTGGCTATGTTGCTCGAACTCTCTAAAAATGTTGCCACACCAATGTTGGATTCTCCAAAAATGGATAGCTTTTGGAGGATCCGACCCATTATATTTTCAAAGAGTCCGAGCAACATAGCTACTTGATGGCAAAATAATTCTTTATTTGTCATATGTGGATTATCACCAGAGATAATGACTCTTTGCGTGAGGTAGTTCATTCAAGGTTCAAATTCCAGCAAAGTTAAAAAAGACTAGTTAATTTCTTCCCAGTTGTCTAAATCTTGATAGACAGAGTTACCCGTTACCTGTACTGATGAGAAGTAATAAGTAACTGGTAGAATAATGTACTAGAAAAACCTTCATTTGGCATTTGTCACAATTTTCTAACAAAGTTGTGCTTTGGAAGTACTAGCATTTTTTATGGCCACATCACGAGAATTGCTAATCTATATGGAGGCTTATTACACAAAAACTGTGAAAGAAAGAAGCAATCATATAATAAGATAAAAGTTTTTCCATTTCACTTCCTTCAGTAAAAGAAGAAACAATGACAAGAAAAAAGGAAAAAATTATCCCCTGCAGAGTCCAGGTCTTTCTTGTTCTTGAATGATCACTTTAGAAGCTAACAATGAACAAACTCCAATATCACTTATTGTCTTTCTTGAATTGAACTGTTGTTGAGAATTTTTGCAATGAGCAATTGCTGCTTGAATTGAGTTCTCTATATCTGAATATGCACTGCTGCTTCTCTTGAAGAAGTGCATCTCTTGAAATTCATTCGAGTTGTTCGAGCTCGGAGCTGATGAGGAGCCAGAAGTAGACGATGAAAATGAAGACGAAAGATGATTTAGCTGAAAATCTTTTAATAGCTCCCGAGAATGACCTTCTATGTCGACCTCTTAAATTTTGATCGGGATCGTTTTCTTTTAAATTCCAAATGGCTCTTTCTTGGCTTCTTTAGCTATTGGCAAAGGCCCTTTGTTGATATTTCTTGAAGCAGCTGCAGATACTCGTTCGAGCAACCAGATTTAGAAAAGAAAGACTTCAAGATAAGCCCGGGAAGACTTAATTTTCGAATCAAACGTGGAACTCTTTATTTGATTGAGTTTTCTCGTCCATGTCCTTTTAGGATTATCATCGTTTGCTGGAAATACGTTGGTTTCATCAGCTGAATACTCGAACATGTATTCCTCCGGATTGAGTTCCCTGCTAACTTGACAGGAGAAATATTGCAGGATTCAAACGGAGTGTTATTCGTAGGAGTATTAGTAGTGGTTGTGAATAGAGGAGTGCTAAAAGACTCATCAAAAACATCATTTTTTCGCGTTCCATGAACAGACTTATTTGGATTTTGAAGAAGTTTCTCCACCATTTGTGTTGTACCAAAATGGAGATGAAGTGGGAGAAGTTTTCCATAGTGGAATAGTTCATCAGCTGGTGAAGTTGTTTCTTTATCAATAGAATTAGGTAACATTTGGAATTCAAATTCTCTAGCTTGAGAAGGGGAGTTTTTGAATTGGGAAAATATGTTTGAAAATTTAAACTTACTTCCATGTCTATGTAATCTTCTTCTTCTACATTGTGACACGAACGACGAATTTCTACATATTCCATGGTGTTTTTTACTCTCTGTTTGTGAGTTTTTGGAAGTGTAAGGTTGAGATTTGAAAGTAAATGCTGGTGAAGAGGACCATTTTAAAGAGGATGGTGGTGTAACTTTTTCTTTTAAAATATGGCTGCTAATGTTTGATGATATTAGGCATATTTTAAATGATGCCATATATGAAATTTAGGGCATAAAGGGGAATATTGTTTATATTGTTATACATTTCTTATAATATTCTTTTAGTCTCATTTTCCACTCTCCCTTTGTTTTCTTTTTTGGGTGATGGTCGTGTTTGGGCAGCTTGTGTGCACCTCGATAATTTCACCGGGTATCTACTATTTCCCACCTCCTTTTACCTATTGGACTTACTTTTTTTTTTTTTTTTGCAATGGATAGTACTTATGGTGCGTAGAAATAGCGGTCACTGACCACTTTGTGATCCCGTCTTTGAAAAATAACCATTATCATGGAGTTTCAAGTTCTACAAGTGAAACTCCATGACGATATCCTAGAGTGTCATTTGTGAATTTTCGGTCTTGACTTTGAAAATTAACCATTGTCATGGAATTTCAAATTCTACAAATGAAATGGGTAGGTATGACAATATTGGAGTTTCACTTGTGAATTTTGGAAGCTATTTTTCAATTGTAGGGGCTGAAAAGTGGTCATTTCATCTAGATATACTACAACAACAACAACATACCCAGTGTAATCTCACAAGTGAGGTTTGGGAGGGTAGAGTGTACGCAAACCTTACCTCTACCTTGAGAGGTAGATAGGTTGTTTCCGATAGACCCTCGGCTCAAGAGGGTAGAGTGTACGCAGACCTTACCTCTAGATATATAGTTAAATAACTTGAGCTAGATATATAGTTTAAAGAATATAAACATTTATAGTAAGTTCACACTATTGTTTCAAAAGAGTAGTAAGTGATGAATCATTGATATTTTGGAGTAATTATCAAATTATTGGTAATCCAAATGATGATTTTGTTGGAAATTTGCCTTTGGCGGGGAGATGCGTCCACCCATCTTTGATGAATTAAACACTAGTGTTCCGCATGTTGGAGACCTTGTCTCTTCGCACATGCATGATCTACGAAGTGAGTAGATGACCGTAGGGCCAAGAATCGTCAAATTTCATTGAGAAATGAAAGAGATATTGGTCTACGAAGTAAGGTGTTTGAGACATGGAAATGTGGTGTGGGACAAATCTACCACATCGGTGGGAATAAGAAGAATTGCTCTCTATATAAGTCTCTAATTGGTAAAGGGTTTGGGACCCCAAGTGGTATCCCATGTGTTTAAAGGAGGGAAGACCTAGATGTGCTTAGGTTCATGGCTAAGCCCACACGCGCGCCGCCCGCCCGTCCGGTCTCGGGCTGTGGGCTGATATTATCTTTTTGGACCAGAGAACTCGCGGATGTGCGTTTGATCCTGGAGTTTCATATGTACGGTTTGGTCTCGAAGTTTCAATATTTACAGTTTGGTCCCAATTTACGGAGACTTTTTCGCCTACCATTGGATTTGCGTTTTGGAGCATTAACCAGCCATTACTTGGGTGATTAACTCTCCATTAACAGCTCATTACTTGGGCATTTGGGCGGCCTCTTTCAATGGCCTTAATAGCCATTACTTGGCTGTTTTAATGGCCTCCCTTAATGGCCATTCTGGTCTTCTTTTGGCGGTTGGACAGCCCCTCTTGCATGCTATATATTGAGTAGTTATTGGCTCAATTTTAAAGTGCACAAACAGGCTGAAAAACAAAGCTGAAAACTGACTGGAAAAACCAGAAAACAGGCTCAAAACAAGCTGGAATAAGCAGCAAAACAAACGGGAAATACAACAGCGTTTTTCAGTCACAAAAGAGCACAAATCAGTGAGCAAAAACTGCTCGAAACAGTGGCTGAAAATCAGTCAAAAACAGTGATCAAACCCTCACGTATACACAAGATATACACTGTAGAGACACACTATATACACGAGAGAAAAGAGAAGAGTATTGAGAAACTCTTCCTTCCTATTCCATATCTTCAGCAAGTCGAGTCATATTTGGTTTCTTCGACAGGCTCAACCTATTGGCTTTGTAGTGTTGAGATTATAGTGTTGTTTTATCTTGGGAGACTATTGTCCGCTAACGTAAAAGCATATATACGGGGCAATCTTGTCTTAAGGATAGAGGACTATCCTCGACTCAACACACAACGTTGTAACCATCCAGATTTAGTTATTTATTGATTTCAGGATATCAAGATTGAAGACACAACAAGCTTGCGGCAGTTCTCAACGTTGGCTTTGCAAGGTGGTCAAGATTCAAGACACAACACCCTTGCGGCAGTTTTGAAGATTGACCATTTATTTATCCTTTCGAACATTTGTAATAGTTATTACTTCCCGTACTGCTTTATAAAGTACGATAGAGTACCAACACTCTGAAATGTGTTAAGGCTCCTCACTAGAAAATCGTTGCTTATATCATTTGAATATTAAGTCGTGTACTTCCTGAACATGTCTGCAAATTTGGAATTCTTCCTCTGTTTTCTTTCAAATTTGAATTAATTTAGATCATATTAGTCCATCATTATCCTCCTTTGCACTTCTTTCTTTTATGAAACCAAGTCTACCCTTAATATTTTTTCTGATTTCTTGATATTTATCTCCTCAGTGAGTCTATCCAATACGAGTTTGAATTATGATCGAGAAATTTATCAGGGGCCTTGCATCCTTTAAAACTCGAGAATACTGGGTCCGTCCTTTATTCTTCTGCACTTAATTTTCATAGCGTCGGGTCCTAACCTATAACTTAGGTCACAAGTCTCTCAATTTTTGCCACTTGAACAAAGCCCTCGGGGTATACTTCTTTAACATTTTAACACAAACAATATGCTTACTCAACAGAAAAAGTTGTCGTCGTGTGACTTGGAGATCCCTGAAGCCCTAGAACAGTCGCTTGAAAAAAAATGCAGAGTAAGACGCTATACGAGAAATCGGATGTGGTTCATTCCTTCTCTCTAAACCACTCGTATAACGGAAGTACTGTGCACCAGGATATCTCTTTCTCTACCATACACTTAAATCAATTTCGACATCTAAGTCGTTTCATTTCTCAAAACTTTTTTAAAAAATCATCCTTTTTCTCCTGTAAACGAGAATGGTGCAATTTTATCTGCATGGCACTTTAGCTAAAACAGTTATTTACTTTAGAGAAAGCACACTAAATTTACTAAAGATAAATACAATAATACTTGGAGCTGACGAACCACTTTGCTTTGCCTAGTTTCCTGCTTTTTTTTACTGGATTCCAGGAGCTTTATTTTTAACTTCATATTATTGTCTTTTTCAAGAAAAAAAACTGTCACTTGTCCATGGTTTGTTGTCCCTTTACCTAAATTTGTTCACTTGTCTGCGTCTTTTCTAATATAGATAATAATTTATGCAATATGCACGCATATAAAATGACACAAAAATTAAGAAAATGATATTAAAAAAAGCAATGAATGAGATTGTTGACATTGAACTAATAAACAAAACAAACAAGAAAACACACGATCCGACAGTTGATGGTGGAGGAGAGAAAGGTTGGAACTCGAGACTCTTTGTTCTGTTCTTTTCAGGTTGAAACTTCCCCACTTTCCTTCTCTCTTTTTTTCCAAAAAAGAGTTCAAATATTATATATGGTGATAGTGAAATGTATATGTTTTCACCGATAAGGGTTGTGGTGGGATGAATAGAATCTCTCATTCTTAATAAGAGGTCTTGGCTTCAAGTCTTGTACATGAAAAATATCTTGTTATGAAGCGCTTCTTCCTTGAATGGATTTTACGCGGCGCGAATCCAATTAAAATATTAATTGGGACATCAATATGGGCTAGGTATCGGACACATGTGAAAAACTAAAAAAAGAAATGTATACGTTGTCGTTCTAATTTAGTCATTGTAGATCTCCCCTTAAATGGGACTTACGGCACAAATCTGGATTAATCGGGGCCTTAATACGGGGTAAGACATTGGGTGGGATACCAAAAAAGAAATGTTTACATTGTCGTCCTAATTTAGTCATAGGCTAAGTCAAATAGTCTCTCGATCCCAATTTATATAAAGGTGTTACATTTTGGGAGTCATAACAGTTTTTTTTTTTAAAAAATAATTTTCTCAAACTTCTTTAAAATCTTTTGCATCATTGTCTATGTTGACTTGTAGTATTTTTCGTATAATTTTTAAATATGTAAATTTTATTTTAAAATATTTAACGAATCAATACCTAAATTCATGATCAAAATTAAGTTTTTAAACCCTCGTACTCTAAACACCTTCACATAAATTGTAACGACATAAATAATATACTGATAGCATTAATTATAAAATCTTATGAATCAAGCTCGGCAGGCATTTATATCTTCTTTGTTTACAAGATAAACAACTTAGCTTAGAGCACATTGTGTTCCTCACCACACTCACCACACTGGTTGGCTGTTGTATTAGCCTTACTATAAGAAGTCTAAGAGCAACATATCTCTTGACACGTTCCACATAACATTTTTTAAAACATTGGTATAACTTCAAAAAATTCATTCTTTATGAAGCAAGTAAAACTCGACAATAACTATATTTAAAAAATAGGGTCAAAAAGTAGCTATTTGTGGATTCTCTTGTTTAAAAAGAAAGGAAAAATGTTAAAATTTGTGGTTTTTAAATGTCATAATATTTATGTGATTATAAAAAAAAATTAAATTTGTGATTTTAAACATAACATAATTTTTGTATATCAATAAAAAAACCTGCTGTCAATGATAAATAAAAAATTTTAATTAAATTATTTTCAAATTTAAGTAGCTATAATTCGTATCAAAACGGATTTAAAAAATGTTGATACATAAACTGACTCGTATTTACTACAGACAATTATTCTCTGACTCATTTGATTGCGTGGTAGGACGAAGAATCATATAATCTCTGAGAGAAAAAATCTATAAGCTAACCCTTTGCTTTAATTTATTGATACAATTCTACATAATTTTAAAAAAAAATAAACAAAATAGAAATGATTTTTTCGAATCTGAATTCATACTTTAATGTTTCATGTTTGAATGAAGTTGCAAGGCGATATAACTCTTATATCTCACTTTTATAGTTTACCAATAATTACTCAATGAATCAGTTGATTGAAATTATAGAATAATTAGACATTAGAGATGATGAATTAATCTATTTTGTGTTAATTGTCACTTTATATTTATTAATATTATCTATCTATAATCAGGGGCGGACCTACCCTTAGAGTAGGGGGTCCCGTTCCCCCGGTAACCTCGGAAAAAATAGTGTGTAATATCTTAAATATGAGATATATATTTTGATGTGCATTCCCATTGACAAAGATCTGGTTGCTTAACTTGTTGATAAAGGGTGCACAAATGGCCTTTTAGTGCTACGCTTGAGTTCGAATCCCATTGTAGCTTCTATTAAATTTTCTTAACTTATATTTTTGTAGCCACAAACTAGTAGTGCCCCCGCTACTTCAAAATCCTGGGTCCGCCTATATCTATAATGATAGATGAATTAAAAAAAATTTAATCCAACTTATTATTTCAATCAATATTGAAATTTCTTTGCCTATCCTCTTATTTTGCAAGAATCGAAACTTAGGTTAGTGCTTTATACATGTGAAATTGGATTCTTTTTAAGGTCGTACGGTCTTTGGGGATTGTACATTTGCTGCCAACTTCTATCTTAAAAAATTAATCTAAGAACAAAGTGACTATAGTTCAACATGTACTCTTTTTTTCAAGAAACAACAAGAACTTGCAATAATTTCACTTTCATTTAAAATTCTATTCGAGTAAGTTTTGGAGAAATCTACGTGGAGTGTCTTGTGGAAATATCAGTTTTTTTTTCTCACTCAATGTCTGATATCAGTATTGGAGCTCGACTGTATTCAGATTCGAGCCGCGTAGAATCTATTTGGAATATTTATGTTATACTTTACTTACTGATTTAGGGGCTTTCTTTTCGGTCACTTAGTAAACCATTTCCTTTTAATGACAAAAAGTACTCAAAATAATTTTTTCTAAAAATTAAACAATATAACCTATATTGATGAAAAGTGAGGCCTTAAAAATGAGAGGCCTAAAGCCCAAAAGTCATCCCTGGGCACAATTTTATTTATTCCCTTGATTTTTCTCTCTAAATTTGGCATCCTTGGGATTTATCTCTATGAAAGGATTTTGTGAATCTTCTTGAAGTATTTGATTATCAAGAAGAGTCCAGCTTCATCTTGATCTCTTTGTGATTATTCCATAACTTTATGAAACTTTCGAGATTGCAACAAATTTCAGAGTGATGAAAACTGATTGCAATCACAAATAAAATATGTTGAAACAAGATTTTATTGATAAAGAATGCGGGTACAATTCTGTTTATTTCTTTGATTCTTCTCTCTTAATATTCTCCATGATTCGAGGGTTGTTAGTAATCTGTTTCTCGAACTAGGATCATATAGGCCTCATTGGGATTTATCTCCATGAAAGGATTTTGTGGATCTTCTTGAAGTATTTGATTATCAAGAAGAGTCTGGCCACATCTTGATCTCTTTGTGATTATTCATGAGTTTATGGAAACTTTCGAGATGTCTTTTCAAGGAATATGTGTCCCTTTATATAAGGGTGAGTTAGGGTAGAGTAGCCTCCAAAAACCCTAACAGACTTAGAGTTTAAAGATGGAATAGACTCGTCTTATAGAGTCCTGCGAAATTTTGATGTCTATAAATTTCCCCTACTTCATGGCTTGTCGGAATGTAGACTTGCCGAAACTCAGAGACGAGACTTGAAGTATCCATAAAAATGGAGCTTCCATCTTCATTGCGGATTTGATTTGTAAGAGAAGAGATGAAGATCAGACTTGGTCCCACTGGACGTGCCAATTTGTTTGCAATAAATTTTTGATATGTGAAAAATAAATTTCAACCACAAATAAAATATGAAGAAACAAAAATAGTTTATTGATAAAAAATGTGGGTCCCTTAATTCTTCTCTTCTAATTTTCTCCGTGATTCGAGGGCCGTTAATAGCGTATTTCTTTAACTAGGATGATATAGGCATCTTTCGGATTTATCTTCAGGAAAGGATTTTGTGATCGAAGTATTTGATTGTCAAAAAGTGTCTGGCCACATCTTAATCTGATTATTCCATGAATTTATGAAACTTTCGATGCCTCTTCAAGGAATACGTGTCCCTTTATATAGACGTGAGTTAGAATTTAGGGTAGAGTAGCCTCCAAGAAATCCTAACATACTTGGAGTTGATGGAATGAACTCGTCTTATAGAGTCCTACAAAATTTGATGTCTACAATTATATTGAATATATAAACCAAAAATATTATTAATACAAAAATGAATATTGCTTTTATATTGAGAATATTGATGTAAAGGTATTGAATAGTTTTATGTTTGATCGAATAATGGTAGGTATACTAATTTTTATCTATGTGAAATACTGTTTTATATAATTTTATTTTGTTTGGATATTAATAGGTATATAGTTACTTTTAATCTAAATGTTGCTAGGTATTATGCTATGTAATTATTAGTACTTGAATTTATGTAATTAATACTGTTTCATATAGATGGTATATATGTGTTTTTTCCTCAAGTCTTTATGCCCTTGCTTGCAGGGCATGTAATTAAGGATTTAAAGATTTATCTAAACCTAACAAATTACTCGGATCATGTGTATGTGTTAAAATAAATAGCAAGTACAGACACTATTAGAGATAGAGGTTTTTTCCGCCGGCGAATTAGTGAGAATTCGTATGAAAAATATGATTTGCTCATCTCATTCCCAACGAACAAACTCACTGGGGAAACGCATGGTGGTAAACAGGTTTCCGTTGAAACATTGGAAAATTTCTTGATTTTTAATGTAAAAATACTACTATTTTTTCTTTCTCACTGATTCAATCAAAATATCTATGAGAATGACTATTGAATAATATTCATTAAAAAATTTCAGTAGGAAAATAATAATTTTCCGATAGTGAGATAATATATTTTTGAAACCCAATAAATTAAATAAATTATGGTAGAAATTCTAACTCAAACTCATAACATTCAAATCCAAAAATCATCTTTACAATTATTTGAGTACTACATAGTACCATTGCTATCAAGTTGCACATTGATTTTCCTCTGAGAACACCAAGGGGCACAACTTATTTTTTTCCTAAGACAGACAGAAAAGGATTTATAAAGTAATATATGATTGAAGGGACACTATTTTATAAAAAATGAAAAAAAACTATAAAATAAGGCATAACACTGAAAAGTGAAAGGGAAAAAAGCACAAGAAATTTTAAGGACTAGATAGAGCGGGGAAAGATTAGGAAGAAATGTTAAAAATGGCATGACAATGCGCGTTAAAATTTAGCGGGTTAAATTTAGTATCGCCCTTAGCCCCCTCCCCTGCCACTGCATACATTAGTTTTTTCTAGGGGTTTTAACCGAATTGTTCACAAGCACAAGCATGTCGTTGCACGATAGAGCAGTTCAAACGCGTCTGGTTGAGAGGGTTGATGACCATTTTATTTGAAATGTAGTGTCTGTTCATCATCACATATCAACAATTCAATGTCATATTGGTATTGTGTTGGGAGTTTTGTCTCTATTGTACTTTATAATGCAGTACGGGAAGTATATTATTATTACAAGTATTCGAAAGGATAAACAAAGATTCAATAATTGAACTATAAATCTGAAATTACAATAGAACCACAAAATTGAAATTATAATTTTGTTGAAGACGGAAAAATGGAAACTGTTTTTGCTGAGTCGAGTGTGGCACTCTGTCCTTAAGACAATATTGCCCCGTATGTATCCTTTATACATCCTGGACAATTTGTCTCCCAAGATAAAACAGCAATGGAACACTTGAGCAAAGGAAACTCAAATGCTACCGTGAAGAATATTGAGTAACGAAATGATGCTTGGAAGTTGTAGGAAGAAAACTGTTTTGGTTGTGTATTTTCGTGTGTTGTATGAACTGTTATTCGTGTATCATATGTGTTGCTCAACAATGGTGTAAGGGGGTGTTTATATAGGTGAGGGAGGGGACTGAAAAACTGCCTCCATAATAGCCAAATAATGGTCATTATGGAGGTAGTAAAGTCACCAACATAAATGGTGAAAAACCAACGGATTTGGCCATTATAGGAGGAGTAATTCAGCCAAAATAAATGGCTGAATTGAGTGCTTGGCGTTTCTGTTCGACCGTCGAAATTTCGATTTTCTCGAAAACTTCAGGACCAAACCGTACATCCGAAAAAATTCTGGTCCAAACTGTACTTCTGAAACTTCTGGGATCAAACTGTACTTCTGGTAAAGTTCTCTGGTCCAAAAAGATAATAGCCTGTGACTCGGAACCGAAGCACATCTAGGTCCTCCCTCCTTTAAACACATGGGATACCCCTTGGGGTCCCAAACCCCAAACCAATTTCGAGTCTTATATACACAACAATTCTTTCTTCCTCTACCGATGACGGAGAATTGAACACAATACCACACTTTCCATGCTTCAAACACCTTACTTCGTGGACCAATATCTCTTTCATTTCTCAATGAAATTTGACGATTCTTGGCCCTACGGTTATCTACGTACTTAGTAGATCATGCATGTGTGAAGAACCGGATTCTCCAACATACGTAACACTAGTGTTTAAGCCGTTAAAGTTGGTCGGTCGCAACTCCCGCCAAAGGCTAATTTCCAACATATTGCACTATCATTTTTGGCCAGTTTATGATGTTCTTCAACTAACACAAACTCTCCAAGATTATATAAGACATTTAGTATCTCTTTGCACATGAGAGATGAACACTGTCCATCAATATTGAAATGGATCTTTTGCTGATATGTTAATTCCTTTTGGCATTTACAGTTCAGTGTTATCAAAGGCGGAAAATCTCAAAAAAGATCTAAAGTCCGTTAGAATTTAGGCACAAAGCACAAATAATATGTGGACTTTAAGAAAGGCGCAATTGGAGGAAAAAAATACAAATATGTATGTATAGTTCAAGACTAACAATTATAAGGATGAATAATAAATATATGGATAAAGAAATTGGAAAAAAATATAGGACAAAAGTGAAATATCAACGATTTAGCGTCGTCTCTTCAGGATTATGCTTATTTGGCCAGGAAACATATACGTTAGAGTCTTGATGATGACCCTGAAGCCCCTTATAAGCAAGGCGGAGCACTCAACATGTTTTGTGCTCGCTTCAGGGCTTAAGCGCATTTTTAACAACACTGCTACAGTTCACCTGATACTGTATATATTTCCTCTTAGCTTCTGTTTTTACTCTGCCCTTTTCCTTGGTAATCAAGAGGGTTCTGCTATAACTTAATGATGCATATTGAAGATTTCTCTTTTTTTCAAGTGAATTGTATGTGATAATTGTTTTCTATGATGTGAAGTTAAAAGGTTTCATCCCCTTTCTCACATCTCATAGAGTAACTTTTATCAGAAGCAAATTTGCAGCAAAACATGTCAAGAAAATGAATATATACTTAACTTAATATCAAAACCTAGCTCATTAAAGAAGAATTGTCTGAATATGATATAAGAAGATAACAAGTAATGTGAGACATTTAACACGCCCTCCCCTAGACACCAAAACCGGACATGTGATGAGTGAAAAATATAGATCACGAAATGAAGAGATTGATCCTATAACTCCTAAATACGTTGGATTATTCTTCTTATTAATTAACTCAAAGACTTAATTATTTGTTCTCAGCATTTAAAAGAATAATTTATTTTTCGTTGATTCAAATTCTTAATATTAGTTCATAAGGAAATTATTAATTTAAGGTAATTAGAATTTTAATTAATTTTAAAGTCCATTTTCTACATAGTTTAAATAAGAGAGAATTTGCTAAATAATTTTTTTGTTGATTACAAATTCCTAAATATTAGAAAAATGAATATGAAAGATATTATAGTTAGTAATTATGTTATATACTTCAAATTAGGAAATAATTTATATAAAGTTAATAAAAGAGTCAGTCGCGTAGGCGATCGAGCTAGCCCGTGTCAGAAGACTTTGAATTCTCGTGCTTTTCCGTCTTGTTGTTTATGATCACGACCCTTTCTTAGTTGGATCTTGATCCAGCCTACTATGAGGACTTGTGTGTGTCACCTTGCCTCCATACGATTACTTTATTCTACAATCTAGACTAACTCACTACCTTTTCTTTTGTGATATTAGAAAAGCAATCGTAGAAATGAAACATATCGCCGTATCGACCATCAAATTCTAAATTGTGCTCCTTCTCAAAGATTTAATGTAGTGGCTCAACCCAATATAAGTTTAACTTTATCGCTAGGATTTCGGGATTGACTTCGGAGACTATTTCGACATATTCATGACTAAGCTATATTAAATTAAACTTTTAAATCCTAAATATTAAGTAATAACTTCTTACATAATTTAAATAAGACAAGAAAAAAAAATAAGTAAAATTCTAGGTAATTTCAAAATCCTAAATTTAGTTGGTATTTAAAAAAAAAATCATACTTAAACCCAACCCATCAGAGCGCCAAACCCCATATCCGCATTGCGGCTCAATTTGCTAGCGTGAAACCGCCGGCGGTTACCGAACAATTCTCTCTATCTCTGACTCATCTATAAATCTATTCGAGTTTGAAAAAAAAATGTTTCAAAATCCCGAAGAAAATTGAAAATGGAGAGAAATTTTGAGCAAAAAATCGAGTAGGAGAGAAAAAGGATCCAGAAACGACGACCGCCGTCATCATCGCGACGACGAGAACCGGCACCGGTCCGATGATCGGCGGCGAGAAGACCGTGAGAGATCGAGTGAGAGGGAAGGAGGTAGAGATATAGGTCACGATCACGAGGAAGAGAAACGGCATCGATCAGATGGTCGGAGAATACGAAACCGTGAGAAATCGATTGAGCGGGAAGGAAGTAGAGACAGAGGTCACGATCACGAGGAATAAAAACGACACCGGTCTGATGATCGTCGACGAGACCGTGAGAAATCGATCTAACGGAGGAGTGAACGGGAAGGAAGTAGAGATAGAGGTCATGATCGCGATGAAGAGAAACAACACCGATCCGATGATCGGCGATCGAACGTAGGAGAAGGAAGCAGAGATAAAGGTGAGAAATCACGTGATCGAGATAGACGCGAGAAATCATATGAGTTGGAAGTTAACAGAGAGGATTCAGTAGAGAGAAGGCATTCACATAAGAGGAAAGTCAGAGGAGAAAATGTGGATAGGAGCAATGGAGATGAGAAGAGAGTTAGGGTTTCTGAGGATAAGAAGGAGTGAAGAGAGAGGAGGAGATTTGATGATAAAGTGAAGGAGGAGGATGTGGAAATTGAGGAAGAAAGAAGGGGAAAAGGATTTGAAATGAGAACTGTGAAGGAAGAACCGAAACCGGAGCCGTATGACGATGGTCAGCATGTTGGTTACATTGACATTATGAGTATGTTTGAATTACAGTCTATTCATATGAAGATTTATTATCACCTTACATTGCTGTGCTCGCTTTTACCTATGTTTATACATCTCATGCTTAGTTCTTATTGCTGTGGCCTTTGTTACTAGGATACTTCTGCATTGTCTTGATGAATTATAGTTCTTAATTTATTTATTTTTTGAGTTGGGTCGTATTTTGTTTGCTGTGCTTGCTTTTAGCAATTTTGGTGCAAGTCATGCTTAATTCAACCACTTTGGATAATTTTTCGCTAGATTTATGGCTTTTCAATGATGTTTCATTGCGTCCATAGTTTAAATGTCAATTATTATGCCTTTTTGGTATTAGGTTTCTCTTTTGTTTGAGCCGAGTGTCTATCGGAAACAATCTCTCTACCTTCCAGGGTAGGGGTAAGTTCTGCGTATACTCTACCCTCCCTAGACCCCACTTGTGGGATTACATTGGATATGTTGTTGTTGGTATTAGGTTTCTCTTTGTCGAGGTTCTGTCACATTTGTTCTTGTCGTTGCATGGAATACCCTGTGGTAGGATTTGGAGTTACAACAAACAGCTTTTCAACTTTCCACCATTCATGTTAGACAAGGGGGAACACACTTCTAGAACTGCACTCACCTGTTAAATTACCTTTGTCATGCTATTTCCATGATCAATCGTCATTCAACCTCTTCATCTTCCAACTTGTTGTCTCCTTCTGCTTATCTTCGTGTAGTGTGTACCTCTTCATCACTAGTGCCTCTGTGGCAACATGACTTCTCTGTTTCCATTTGGAGTGATGATAGAAACTATCTGAATAAAAACTTTCTTTAGGATTCTTTCATCATACTGCCACTTGTTATTATTGTCATTCGCTTTGTTTGGTCTTAGGTAGTAAACTTGGGAACTTATAGAAAGGATCCACACAACTTGTCTGGTTATATCATGTTTTTCTTTATGCACTCCTAATTGTGGTATCTTTTTTATCTGATAGAGCTTAACTTTACTAGTCTGGCACGTCTTATTTCTCAGTTGTATTTTATTATGGTATATTCTGTTGTTCCTTTCATCAAGATGTTTGTCCTGATTTATGCATTTGACTTTCTTATTTGCAGAGTGTCACAATGGGATCATGCAATGCGGCATCAAGGACTTCCCCTGATAAATCTTTGACTCATAGTAGTTCTCCTGCTACCAAGGTATATTCGATTACTACCACAAATGAAAATAAGGGAGTTATCATTAACAGATCTCATAAGGTTCTTGGGAAATCTAGTACAGATGGGGCAGCTTCTGACGCTGGCAAGAGTGCAACCTTATCCATTGATGCTAAAGGAAATGCCAATGATCTCATACAAAGGCACAAGGAAAGGCATAAGGCGCTGACAGAAAAGCTTAGGCAGAAGCTGGAAGGAAAGCTTAAGGGAATTCCTTTGGTAAGTTTTTGCATCTAAACAACCAGCACATTTCTACAGTTTGTAACTCTGTTCTCCTTTCCCTTTGGCACCCTATTCCTATCTTTTTCTTCAATTGGGAATGAGAAGCACTACATGTAGGGGTGGACGTATATCGGTTCGGTTCGATTTTGTATCCGAAAAATATGGACAGAATAAAAATCAGTTTTTTTAAAAAAAAAAACGAATACAACTTTTTTAAAAAAAAAAACGAATACAACTTTTTAAAAAAAAAAAACGATATGTTCGTTTTATATGCCGAACGTATCGGATTATATCGGTTTTTTCTAGTGTGCCGGGTCGGGTCGGTGATTATTTTTTTTTAATTGAATTTTCAAAACTGAAATTGACATTCACACCTACACTATCATGAAATTTCGACGTTGAAATCTATTGTGTATCGTGAGATGTTACTAAAGAAAAATGAAAATTAGAAATCAATTTGGGTTAAAACACAAATTGATTGGGAAAACGGACGCTTTTCTAAAAATTGGCTGCGCCAAACCGCCTTTCGGCGGTTTTACCGGCCCCGTCTCGAAAAAATACGCAAAATCAAAAAAAATTTGGGTAAAACGGACATCCGAGCGCAGAGTTATGACCATTTAATTTTTATCAGTTTACAACTACTTTTTCTCCCTACATTTTATGTCAATGCTTCCGTGATATGTTAATCAAGTTTATGCCTCATGCGACTTCCATAAAAGCTTATTAGCTTCAATGGCTATGATTCAAGAGATAGTAGTAGCCTAAAATACAAAATAAAAAATAAAAAAATATATATATTTAATTCGGTTTTTTCGGTTCGGTTCGGTTCGTATCCAAAATTTAAAAACCAAACCGAATCACTAAATCCTGATTTCGTTCGATTTTTCAAAAAATCGATTTTTAAAAAAATAAAAAAACGAACCAAATTTCGATTCGGTCCGGTTTTTTCGGTTCTCCGGGTTTTTGAAATTTGGTTCGATTTTTTCGGTTCTCCGGTTTTTTGCCCACCCCTAAGTCTACATGATTAGAAGTATGCAGAAGAGCTTTAAGAGAAGAACTTTTTTTCTTTTTCCTCTTAGGTTTAAAGAGAAGCTTTCTCCTTCGTCTTGTGACAACGGCCTTACACTAATTTATGTCCTCATTTTAATTCTGTAGTTAAACAAGGGTGCCGACTCTACAAGAGATGGAAGTTCACAGATGGGTTCCAAGGATAGCCTTAATGCCCCTTCAACCAATGTGGTGATATTGCCCCAACCGGTCGCATCTTCAAATGCAGGGATATTACCCACTCCAAGTTCAGCACATAGCACATCGACTATAGCTACCATGGCTTCTGCAAATATGCCACCCAATAGCTTACCTCAGGGCCTCACAGCACAGAACTATGTAGCTGTGAAGCGTTTACAGGAGCTTTCTGTTAAGATGGGATTCCGGCAGGACCCGGAGTTTCCATCCCTAATTAACATGTTTCCTGGGCAAATGCATCCAGAGGTTACAATTCAGCCAAAACCCGCTAAAGCCCCTGTTCTTCGTTTGGATGCATTTGGCAGGGAAATGTGGTCAATGTGCCTAAGCCATTTAGCACCCTTAAGGTACGGATCATACATGTTCAGGTCAATTTTGTTCATGTATCTATATTTATTCAAATAGCCTGTGATGGTGACTTTGGGTTGTTGTGCAGGTGAACATCAATAAGCAGAAAAAAGAGAGCTTCCAACTTCTCAAACCTGAACTCGACATTGATCCTGATAAAAATCCTCACTTTGATCCGAGGATGGGTATTGACAAGAACAAAATATTGAGGCCCAAGAAGATGTCATTTCAGTTTGTGGAGGAAGGTAAATGGTCCCCAGATGCAGAAATAATCAAGTTAAAGGTACTTTGTAATCTGTTCTCCTTGTTGTATTTTCTCATTCTTTTGTGATTCTCTCTTTATTCTTGTGATTACTCTTGATTAGATTTTACTGATTATGCAACATTTGATCTTGCAGAGCCAATTTGGTGAATTACGAGCCAAAGAGCTGAAGGCAAAGCAAGCACAATTGGCAAAGGCAAAAGCAGAGCCTGACATAAATCCAAATCTTATTGAGGTGTCAGAGAGGGTTATCACCAAAGGAACCAATCCCTGATGTTGAGTGGTGGTAAGTTATTTCAATCTCCCTTCTTTTTACTTTTTTTGGTTATCATGTGTTTCCCCTCTAGTGGACAATTAATCTGTTGTGTCCTCACTCGTTGTTGAGGCTACTATTCATTGTGTGTTTAGTGAGTTTCACAGATGGAAGTGGATCTTGAACACTGGGTCTTGTGTCTAACCATGGGATGGATAATTGTTTTGATGGGTCTGCGTCCTGGGTGCTTCTCGTCTGTGTACATCACCAAGATATGGGGATAACAGAACATTTATAATGCGACTTATCTCCTTGATGTAATAATGGTCTCTTATCTCGGCACTGTCCTATCTGCCAGATTTTACACACTCCAGATGAGTTCCTGTGATGTGAATTTCTCCTTTGTTAACATAACCCTTGTTTAAGAAGAATCGTTTAAAATTGACATCTGCTACTATTAGCGGTACACACTACTGGTATTTTGCAATTATAATGTGATTGGAATGACTTAACTTTTCCATGTTTTATTCAATGTACATGAGATGTGTATGATCCTGGGTGTGATCTCCAAATTTTCTTTTATAGCTATGCTTACCTTGTTTTAATCTTTCTTAATTCCGAAAAATGATATGACTGAGACTTTGAGACTAAGTATTTCTTGTTTCTTTATTTGACATGCCAGGGATGCTCCTCTGTTACGATCTGGTGCTTATGGTGGTAACGTCGATAGTAACTTAACTGATGATATGTTGAAGATGGAGAGGATCACCATTTATGTTGAACACCCCCGTCCTATTGAGCCTCCTGCTGAACCTGCTCCGCCTCCTCCACAACCATTGAAGCTGACCAAGATGGAGCAGAAGAAAATGCGCACCCGGCGCCGACTGGACAGGGAGAGAAAAGGCAGGAAATGATACGTCAGGGCCTGTTAGAACCACCAAAACCAAAAGTTAAAATGAGCAATCTTATGAAAGTCCTTGGCTCAGAAGCCACTCAGGATCCCACAAAGCTTGAAAAGGAGATTAGAAGTGCTGCTGCTAAGCGAGAGCAGGCTCACATAGACAGAAATATAGCTCGTAAGCTCACTCCCGATGAACGTCGCGAGAAGAAAGAAAGAAAACTGTTTGATGACCCAAATATCGCACTAGAGACGATAGTTTCAGTATACAGAATTAATGACCTTTCACACCCTCAAAGTCGCTTCAAGGTTGATGTTAATGATCAGGAGAACCGCATGACTGGATGTGCAGTTATCTCGGAAGGTATAAGCGTGGTGGTAGTTGAAGGTGGTAAAAAGTCCATCAAGCGAAATGGGAAACTTATGCTTAGGCGAATAGATTGGACTGCTGTTGTTACGAAAGAAGATGATGAAGACGAAGATGAAGATAAGCCTCTCAACAAGTGCGTGTTAGTCTGGCAAGGGACTGTTGCTAAATCGAGCTTCCATAGGTTTTTTGTTCACGAGTGCAGGACTGAGGCTGCTGCTTGTAAGGTCTTTGTGGATGCTGGGGTTCCTCATTACTGGGATCTCGCTGTAAACTTCAAAGATGACGACCTTTAATTTCTTGGAAGATCATCCTCACTATGAGCCCGAATATCTGGGTATTCAGTAGTACTTTTGTTGTTGTTTCATTTTCTTAAACAGCAGTTATGACTTCTAATGCCTTCGGTATCCATGTTGATGATCCGGGTAGAATGTGACTTGTATTTTTGTAGCTTCAATTTGCTGTTGTTCCATGTAGTAGTTGTACTTCAATTGTACCATCTGTTTGTTTTTGGTACAGATTAAGTGATTTCACGTGGAGTTCTTGTATATGATGATAGCTTTAAAATGCTTTTGAGGTGAGCTAGTGATGTAGTGTACAACCTGATAAATATCTGACAACTGAAACCAGATGATTACTGCGTTAAGGAAATCACGGAAATAGGTGAGTGAGTGGTCAATATGGTTTGCTTTGGCACATGGACTCTCCCCTTCCCCCCTCCTTCCCCGCCCCGCCCCGCTCTCATGTAATGTCCAGGTCTTTGGTCTAGTGGTATTGGCATGTAGTAAGAGCACAATGTGTAATATGTGGGTCAAGAGCATGTCACGGGTTGAACCCAAACGCTACAAAAACTTGATACGGGTTTTGAACCGTGCGCCAATGGTCTTTGGGAGTTTTCCAGTTACAAAAAAAGAAAGGCTAACAACCTGTCATAGACAGATATAGAAAATTTTGCTTTTTTATATCATTTTCTCTATTTCAAATCCTTTTTTAGATGACCCTCTTATATTGTAATACGGGTAAGAGGGTTGTTTGTAAAATTAAAGTATGTATATGATTCTTTGGGGGATAACTTGTTATTTCTTTAATTTGCATTACAAGAAGTGGAATCTCTTTCTTAGTTAACAACAGTCAGACCTCTCTATATAAAGTCATTTTCTATAACATTTTATTATGAAGGCTAAATAGTTTTTGGGACCGAATTTAATGTTGTATAAACGACTTTGTTTTAAAGAACTTTATTTGTTACTAAATTTTTAGCGTTGCGGACCCCTCCTCAATGCTTGAACAGGGGAGTCAAATGTACCAATCCTACTTAGGCTACGAAAATAAGAACAAGACACATCCACAACCAACATGGGAATTCTGACACCCTGTACGTCTACCTGCCAATTGGAACGTCGATAATATAATATGACATATGAGTGGTCAAATATCGGGTAAACCAAAAAATTGAGATGATCATATCTCCATTACCATTAATAAGAAACATATTAAATTTAATTCAAATTCAAAAGTTAGTTTATCATGTGAGGATTGTCCAGAATCAAATAAAGAGAATCGACATGGAATTTTGACAAAAGTGGCGGCCAATAGAAACGGACAATGCCACTAGTCATATAGTAATCTTTTTTTTCTTCTTATTTTTTCTGGTATTAATTATGTAGATGATCCATGCCTTCTAATAAACCAAAAATGATCAGTACTGCTAAATTGTTGAACAAGTTTGAAATTTCTCAATCTTTTTTTTCTTTCTTTAGCACCTTTCGTGTTTAAGCATCTTAAATAAAATCTTTGAAGTCAAACTCGAAAAGCAACTTGGTAACATGCATCCCATGCGTGAGAGTGAAGACAGCATAAATTTGGCCAATACTTTGTTGTTGCGTTTCATAATGCACATAAAAGTTTGTTTTATTGTGTCGATTTTCTTGATTTTTTACGTATCGTTTAAGCTTTCGTAGCATAATAGTATAACCTATTTTTTTTGTCTATACTAATTTTCTTGCTAACTCGAGGAGACTATTTGCAACCTAATTAACCTTGTTTGAGAAGTCACCACAACAGTTTCTTATTTTGTTTAATGAGCTAAGGAAATAACCCGACGGATTAAGAATTTTGAGTTTTTGGGTTTTGCATTCTAGAAAGGATAACTTATTAGGTTATGGATAAATTATTTATACATATTAAGTGGATTTTAATACCAATATAGAGTTTTAGCCAAAGTTATTGGATTCTATGAGGCGTAGGCGCGAAGACAGAATTTGAATCTTATGGGTTGTGAATTCTAGAATAGTAATACATCAGGTGCTAGTAATTGATCGAGTTCTGAATGTGATTTTTGTACATATTTAAGTGTCTAAAAGGGAAAATAGGACAAATTTAAGGGCCTCATTTTTATTCAACCTTAATACTAATATTACATGGTTTGAACTAAAGCTACTAAGTTCAATCAAACCTATTAATTACATCGGCTTCTAGCTCCGCACCTAATTTTGCCAAACCTATAATTAGAAATTTAGCTCCACCCATGTGGCTTCCCCAAAAAAAACATCAAATATCCCCGGTCCTCATTTCTTTCTTCCTAAAGAAGAAACGAAAAATAAAGATAAGTATTTGGATATACATAGAAAAAGTAAAGAAAAAGATTTTGGTCAAACTTAGTCCATTAATTAGATATATATGTAAAGTCACAATTGCCATGTGAGTTTTTACGTAACAGCAGACAATTCATGAAATGCAACGACTATTCATCATGAAATTCTACGTGAAGAAAGATCTTATAATGTCTACATTAATTAAGGCAAAAGAATTTTTACGTTATCTGGTCACCTAAAAATGAATACATGTAACCATTCATAAAAAAGTGTATGAATTAATAACCTGAAAATCAAAACAAGGGGGACAATTAAACTGCTAGAACGGGTAAACTAGATTCATATATCTATGTATAAAAAAAATGTAACAATATCAAGTTATTTGAATGATAATCACACAATCGATACAAATGTGAATTGATAATTTAAAAAAGATACGTATGTACGTAGCCATTCCATGCATGTATTAGAGTTGAATTTTGATGAAATTAGACTTTTATTGTAAACTCGAAAAGCAACTTGTTAACCATCCCATGCATAAAGACGCCATAAATTTGGCTAATATGTACTTTTTTGTTGCGTTTTATAAAGTCGATAATTTGTTTTTTGTTTTATTGTGTTGAGTTCCTTGATTTTTCTATGTATAGCTTAACATTTCGTAGTATACTAGTATAACCTCTCTCTTTTTGTCTATTTATACTAATTTTCTCAATTTCAGTCCATTTATAATATTGTTATATATAATTTAGTGGCCCAACTAATTTGATTTCAGATGAATTTTGGATTCAGGATTTAAAGTTTATTGATTCATAGAATGTTCTCAAGTTAATATACAATTATTAATGTCTGGATTCACAGTCAAGTACTAATATATATACTATATAATTTTTTTAAAATATAAATACAAGATTTGAGTATAAGCTACTGGGTTCAGTGAAGTCATATGTGTAAGGATAAATTCACCCCTATATAAAGTGGGCAATTCTCAGGAATGCCCTTATTTCGGGGTGATCTTTAATTTTTGTCCATCAAATTGAATTTTTTTTAATTTTTGTCCTTTGCCTAAAAACCTTTGTGTTCTGGGTTTGAACCCCACCTCAATCAATAATTAAAAGTAAAATCGCAAGGAAGCAAAGTTTGCATGCAAACTCCGTCTTAATGTAGAGTTTGACTTATGCCTGAAGACAAACTCTACCTTAAGATAGAGTTTGCATTAAGAGTTTGCCTTATGCCGGACAAATTCTACCTTGCGATTTTTTAAAAAATTTTGACTGAGCCGGGGTTCGAATCGGGACCCGTGTTATTTTCAGCCATTTTTTTTAAGCGAAAGATAAGATTAAAGACCAACAATTTGAGAGTCAAAAATTAAAAATCAGTGACTTTCAAGAGCAATCCACCCAAAAACTTGATATAAAGTCTCGATGTCCATGTGGACTTTTATTCAACTGCAGACAATTCAAATTTAACTGTTCAACATGATATTTTAACGTGATAAATTTAATTCTTAAGTTGCATGTTGCATGTTGCCATGTTGTACAGTTTATATTTATCAGTTGGAGATTTATGCACACAATTTCTTTTCCACACTCAGTATTTCTGTATTTATACACATCCTGATTAATTGTCTAATATATATTTTTAACTTAATATATCACTAGATTATATTATTTGATATAAGTACTGTGTGTGATAAATAAAAATAAATATGGTAAATGAGACCTATGTGATTTGCCTTCAACCGTTGGTCAAAATAAAAGATGAGAATCCAACAAATGCTGAGAAGACTTTAGACCAAAAACAGTCGAGGAATTATGAAACGTGAGGATTTTCCTATTTGTACCCATTAATTGAAATTAATTGGATATATACCAAAATAGTTTAATTTCATCTATTGAATATTAAGGAATTTTTACTGTATCAAAAAGTTTTGAAAACGTTACTTCATTTAATTGACTATAGCAAACATTGATGGATATCTGCGGAAAAATGAGTGCCGTGCAATAAATATTTTTTTGTTCAACAATTTAGAATTCATTGACCCGACTAATTTGGATTCACATTGAATTGACCGACTTAGGGTAAATTGTTACTTCCAAAAAAATTCTTCATTCTCAGAACTCAAACCCGACATATAATTAATTAAACATAGAGGGATCTTAAACCATCTACCACGTAAACTCCTCGGCAGAGGCGGAGCAAGGGGTGCAAAGGGTTTACCTAAATCCCCTTTATAATGTAAGAATTATTTTTTATGTATATATAAATAAAATAAATGGTAAATTTCCTTGGCCTTACTTCTTCATATATAAGTTTACTTAAGTTTCTTGTCGTTTCAAATATGAAACTTTGAGTATTGAGAGATGTTCTTGTTATTCCCAATAAGACGATTCGGTAACAGATCACTTCTTCCAAAGCGCGCTTTACTTTTTTATATTTTAAATTTTTTTAATAAAACTTTTGCTCCGTCACTACTCGATGATATGCTATAACCAGTTACATTTCACTAACAATGAAAACTTTTACAACTATATAATTATAACTCATTAAGTCCATTATCCAAAACAGATTATATGCATGTGTTTTAATAAAACATGTGTTTGAGTTGAATTTTGATGGAAGACTTTTTATTGTACAGTTTGAAGTATGAATATGAACATATACAAGGAAGATCCAACTACATTTTGTCACTTTTTGACTTTTTTTCCCTATAGGTGACGATGATAAAATAGGGTGGGCTTCATTTATTACACACATAACACATTGTACTACGTATTATTAACTTTGAAAGTTTTAGAAAAATTGGTACAAGAGAAGATATGGAAGTTAGCTAGCAGTTCGGTTTATCTGTAATTTACCCAACTCCTTCATGATTTCATCAACAATTTCTATATATAGTAATGTAACAAAAAGATCTTCAACCTTTTTACTGTTGTAAAAGATTCTATATAAAGTTGTGGGCCAAATTTAAACTTAAACTTCGATAGTACTCTCTTAAAAAATGAAAAAGATTTTTGAATCTTATAGTCTAAAACAAGTCAGAAATATTTGTGTGGTTCGTAAAAGATACTCCTTGCGTCTCAATTTATATGGCACAATTTGTCCGGGATAGAATTTAAAAAATAAAGAGAGACTTTATTATATTTACTAAATTGTCTTACTTTTAGTGACTATTTCTCACTGAATGTTGATGAAAAAATTTAAATAGTAGTGTGAACAAATGAAAAAATTAGAAAGTTTTCCAATATTTCAATGGAACTTGTTTTCCACCATGCGTTTTTCCAGTGATTTCTCAGTGAGCTAGTTCGATAGAAATAAGATGAAAAAATTATATTTTATAACACAAATTTCTCAATGAATATCAATAGAAAAACCTTTTATTTCTATTTGTGTCCAACTCTACTTCTTTAAAAGGATCTATACAAAGTGGTGAGCCAATTGAAAGTTAAATTGAGATATTTGTATTCAGAAAGTTGAGGCAAAAGTATGTTATTAGAGAAATAAAATGTATTAATCCATTATTTTACATTAAAATTTATTCTCATTAGATACACGTATATATAGGAGTTTTATCTCATAAGGACATCTCAGGGGTTAGAAAAGAGCTTATAAGTCATCCTCTAATGTAAGGCAAAAATAGCAACATATCAATATATAGTAAATAATCAATTAATAATTATATGTATATTTATATTATAAATTAAGGCTATAGTCTAAAGAAGAAGTACTTTGTGATTGAAACATTTAGGTTGAACCCAATATGTGGTGTGGTTGACATAATCTTTTACTTAGACATTCCAATCAAGACTCGTTCCATTTAGACATATGAAGTAGAGTTCTATTGTGACATGTAGACACTTTTGGCTGACTTGACAACTTGTGTGATTTTAATACAAAACAGGCGCGTGAAAAGTCTAAAAAAATAGATTTTTCATTTTCTTTTTCTTTTTATTTTCTTCTTCTTCATTTCTTTTTCTTTCCGCCATGAAAGCTCTACTGGGTATCGCAGATTCCTTTCAATTTTTTCTTATTTTTTGATAAATTCTTGGAAAATGATGAAAAGGGTAGTGACTTTGGGTTCTTTTGAATTTTGTGATCCGGGATTCTAATGAGTTTTCTTAATTTATTTTATTTTTGATAAATTCCCCGAAAATAATGAAAAGGGTAAAAAAAATATTACTTTTGTGATCTGGGATTTAATGAGTTTTAAAAATTTGTTCTTTACTGGTTAATTATGAAGTTTTTGATTAATTATGGGCGGATAAGCTATCATCGATACTGACATCTCTCTTGTATGTTACATGTATCTATTAATTTTGGCACTTAATATTTGTAACCTCCATTGAGGGGTTACATGTACACATTGATTTGGGCACTTAATATTTGTAACCTCCATTGGGTGGTTTCATCCTATAAATTGGGATGTATTCACCTTTGAAGGAAGAGGAACATACACTTGAAATAAGAAGAAAGTTTCCTCCTCCTCTCTACTTCTTTGTCTACATCTCTTGTCTTATATTGCTATTGCTATCATTTTATAACACTTTATCAGCACGAGACTCTATCGACTCAAGAAATTTTCAGAGGCTAAGGTACTATTTTTATTCTCTCTATTTTATGGCTAACCTTACAAAACTTGAGTTCGTTGCCCTCGATATTTCGGGCAAGAACTACATATCATTGGTGTTAGATGCTGAAATACATTTGGATGTTATGGGTCTTGGAGACACCATTAAAGAAAATAATGAAGCAGCCAACCAAGAAAATGCCAAGGCTATTATATTCATACGTCATCACCTTGATGAGGCCCTGAAAATGGAATATCTTACTATTAAAGATCCGCTCGTTTTATGGAAAAATTTGAAAGAAAGGTATGACCACCTGAAGATTACGAATGGGTCAATCTAAGGCTACAAGATTTCAAGTCAGTTATGAAGTACAATTCTGAGATGTTCAGAATTACTTCTATATTGACACTATGTGGAGAAAATATTAGTGATTCTGATATGCTGGAAAAGATGTTCTCCACCTTTCATGCCTCGAATGTTCTCCTGCGGCAGCAATATCGAGAGAAAGGCTTCACAAAGTATTGTGATGATTGCTCACCTTCTAGTGGCTGAACAAAATAACAATTTTCTGATGAAAAATCATGAGAATCAACATATTGGCGTTGCACCACTCCCCGGAGTGAATGAGGTGTACACCCACTACTCTAGGCGTGAAAAACGTTGTGGCCCCAGTCGTGGTCGTGATAGTGACCGTGGTCGTGACAGTGGTCATGGTCATGATAATGGTCAAGGAAGAAATTCTTTCCTTGTTGTTAATCATTCATCAAAGAAAAATCACTATCCGAAGGGAAAAAGAATGATGAGAGGCATGAAGTGCCAGAAGCACGTGGCTCAGAAAACAAATGATATCGTGGTGGAAGAGGACACTGGTCACGTACCTGTCGAACGGCATAGCACTTAGTTGAGCTTTATCAAGCATCAATGAAAAGAAAAGAGAAAAATCCCGAAGCAAATTTTATCTTTGAAAATCAATTTTACATCACACACTTGGATGTAACATATTTCTTTGAGCACCCTGAAGGAAATATATATCACTTGATTGGTGATGGTTCTGTGGTTAGAGATGATTAAGTTATTTTTATGCATTATTTTCGCTAGTCATAGTAGTTAATGAATAAAAGATCATATAACAATAGTTGTTTATGTGATTACTTAAAATTGTGCTTGTAATCTCCTATTGAAATCTGTACTATTGATGCTCCATTTCGTGTGTATAATTTTGTTGTGGATTGAAGTCATATGTTACTTACTGCTTTGATTTAAACTGAATGGGGAATTGTTAATAAAATAATTATTATATCTCAAAATAAGTTAAACATGTTCTTTATTCTAATATCATACAATTATGAGTCTTAATATTCCTCCATTAAGTCCTTGTATTTAATTGTCTTAATGACATATATTATGAGAATATTTGATCTATTTGCCAGATGATTTTCTTCAAACAATTGAATGTCATATATTATTTTTAATGAACAGTATATTATCAGTTTATAACATATCATTTGAATTTGTTGCAATTCAATTGATAACGGATTTGACCTCTTAAATAGCCATCAGTGGCTTATATTTTATTTCAAAATGTAATGTTGGCTTATTTATAGTTCTATGGTTATAATTTTGTGTTACTATTTTTTTAACTTGGGCATATGAAAATATTATGTACGGAGTATATATTTGGTATGTGGTGAGAATGATTTGATGTAAATTAATGAATTTAATTTGTAATAGTTTATAAATGGGTTTAATGGTATGGACGTTACATTTGAGAGGGTGATTAATGAGAATTAAATGGATTTAATTTTCTGCAAAATATTAAGATAACAATTAAAGGCAAAGACACAAAAACTTTTAAAGAATGATAATAATTATACAGATTATGGCTTGCCGAGAGTTTTTGCATTGGTGTGTATCCATATTTGTGGTTATATTTCTTCTGAATGTTTTTATGGCCAATGCCTTTATGGCCTTTAATAAAATATTACTAATATCTCAAAAAGAATAAGAATCGATTTTGGCATTTCTTACTATGTTCATTCAGTAATATGTCATGTAGTTCATACAGTAACGATTATTTCGTTATATTACTTAGTTTCCACTTTGTATTTTATGACAATGCTAATAGTTAATGTGTATTAGTTTTACTTTGTGTATGTCATTCGTTCAAGATTGTAATAAACAAAGTTGTTATGATAGAAGCACAAGTTATAGTAAACCCGAAGTTTACTAAAGTAAATGTCTATCATATTGAAGTTATAAATGATTGGATAACTAAATATCTACAAAAGCATAGTGGGTAAGAAATATGTATTTAAAATGTTACCCTTTTATTCTCCAAATTGTATTGCACAAATATAAGAATGATGAAATCACATGTCATGATAAACCAGAAGTTTATTGTACAAAATAGAATTAATGTCATAGTAAATCAGAAGTTTACTAAAACAAAAAAGCACATGACATGGTAAACCTGAAGTTTACTAGTACAAATAATTTTATCAATTGACGAGACAATTTTGGTTGTCCTGATTTAAATTTGATGTGTTAAGTTTGTATTCGGAATATATTGAAGAACTAGAAGATTCATCAAGAATTAATTTGTTTGTTCTCATGATAAGTTGATTATACTGACTAATGTTAGGATTGAATTTCCTAAATTCTGAAAAATATAAAAGGTGAATAAGGGCCAGTTCACATGTTATGTGATGTCTTAAATAGATGCATCGATAAGACGGTCACATGTGCGTTTATTGTCAACTCACAGTTTGACATATGCAAAATTGTTTGCTCAAAATAATTGAGTTAAGAGCATAATTTTCAGATTATGTAATCAAGATAATTCATCTTGTTAATACTGGTTTATATTCAAACTGGTTTAGCGTTAAATGCCTCCGATAAATAGCTAAACCATTGCGAATGATAACAAAGCTTCATGTGTTGATCTGAAATATGATATATTGCATACAATGACGTTTGTATCCTTCATATTAATAAATTACAATAAATTCTTCCATCACAATTGGTTCAAGGTCAGGAACCAAATATTTTCATCCAATAGTTTTATTGTGCGGTATATGATTAATGAATTTACCAGATACACACTGATGGATTTCCCAAAGAAGGTGAAAATGTATGTTAGTTTTTCTAACATAAGGGTAGAGAGAATAAACAGCTGAGAAATATATTGTGAATTATCATCAGTATGATCCTCGTGCAAACGATAATTCAAGTCAAATACTAGAAATATTTGCTGACCCAACTATTTATATTTCAGCTGCAAGATGCTCCTAAATGTCCCTGAAAGACAGGGTTTACAACATGCGTGAAGCATGGTAGACAAACCGGTTTCAAACGCAATAATCCTTGAAAAATGAGAGGAGCAAATGATCATAATAAGGATGCAATGTGCTCTTGAAGAACCTACGACATAACACTTCATAAAACCTCGTATGAGTTTCAGGAACCTGAAAAACAATGAAATGATAAGATCTCAGTAAGTTCTGTCTAATTGCAAACCGATATAAAATGATATCTCGTCGATGATATATTTGATACAATACAGTGCGCAATATTGTATAATATTATGAGGATCTGAATTTTACGTCTCTTAAAGCATATTAATATAGGAATAATTACCAAGTAGATACATCTTGGTAAATTTACTGCACCTGCAGTCCTGACATGAGAAGATGTCGAGTAAACTAAATACTAAATAAAAATTGTCTCAACCTATATGACTTATGTGACAAAATTTATATGAAATTTTTTGAAGGATTCAAAATGCCTAAAGCATATACAAGTTATTGAAAAACTTGTTTGTAATCCTTAAATAAATTAAATGAACTAAGGTTGATGTACTGAAATCACCTTAATAAATATTTATTGATGAATGGTACAAAGATGACTCTGTTTACCCTTATCCCTTTATGATATTCAAAATCTTTCATAATGTTGTGCAAGTTGCTAACTTGAATATTATTTGAACTTTTGAAGAGTTTCGGAAAAGCAGTAAGTCACTTGCTAAAAGAAGTTGAAATGAGAAAATTAGATTGGTCCTGAAGTACCATATATTTGTTCAATTGATGCATTTATTTATCTTGCTATGACTATGAGCATGATATAATTTCTTCTTACACGGAGTTACTGAAATAAGATCAATTACATATTATCAATTTGATGAGAGAATTTTTCCAAAATTAAGGGGAGAGAATAATGAAATAAAAAGGGAAATTTTTTGAAAAATCCATCATCGTCTCATCTTGATCTGCGTGCTTCTATTAGTAAGCAAGAGTTCCAAAAGATTATTCACTTGTAGAAAATAGCAAATCAAATGTCAGACACATCTACAGATTTGAAAAGGATTACCGAATCACATATCCCTGCAGAGAATGTCTCAATTCGGATCGATGTCCCTGTAGGACCATCTACTAGTGTCATAGCAAATGAGTCCAAAAGCACACCTGAAGCGTGATAGACCATTGGGTTCTAAGGATCGAAATCCTAGAAAAAAAATGGTCAAGATGATACTAAGAAAGAATCTCAAAGAAATGCAAGATTTGATCAATCCTGATATTCTTGAAGAAGTCAATGAGCCGCAAACTCAAGAAAATAAAGAAATATCAATAAATCCAATTGATGTTATGACTATTTGAATCGCTTGGAAGTAAATGTGGTTTGAAATACCCACAACCTTATATGAAGATAATGCAACATGCATTGCTCAGTTGAAGGGAGGATTTAGAAAAGGAGATAGGACAAAAGCACATTTCACCAAAGTTGTTCTTCACACACGAACTCCAAGAGAATGGTGATATCAACGTGCAACAGATTCATTCAAGTGATAATATGTTCACTAAGTCTCTACCAATTGCAACTTTCGAGAAGATGGTGCACAAGATTGAAATACGAAGACTCAAACATTTTGGACTGAAGTTCTCATCAGGTGGAGTTAATACATGTTGTACTCTCTTTTTTCATATAAGGTTTTGTCCCACTGAATTTTCCTTGTAATGTTTTTAATGAGGCAACCAAAATATGTATTATTAGAAATGTGTACTATTTTTTCTTCACTAGAATTTTTTTCCATTGGGTTTTTTTCTAGTATGGTTTTAACGAGGCACATTATCTATGGACATCAAAGGGGGAGTGTTATGAAATACATATCCTTTGTATGGATGTCCATACACATTTACTTCTTTTTGTATGTTACGTGTACCTCTTAATTTAGGCACTTAATATTTATAACTTTCATTGGATGGTTACATGTACCTATTGATTTGGGCACTAAATATTTGTAACCTCCATTGGGTGATTTCATCTTATAAATTGAGATGTTATTCATCTTTGAAGGAAAAGGAACATACACTTAAAATAAGAAGAAAGTCTTATCCTCATCTCTACTTCTTTATCTACATCACTTATCTTATATTACAATTGCTATTATTTTATAACAGAAGCATTTTATTTTTGGTCATTTTTGTTCAAAAAATATCAAACGCACTTATTTTAGTGTAATCTTATGAGAAAAAGCCAAATGCCCCCAACATATTATCATATTTTCAACTACAATATATTTTTGCGGAGGTCTTATTACACCTCTCAACAATTTTAAAGTGGATTTTTTGCTCCCTAAAATGTCAATCCCAGCTGTGTGTTGGAGAGTAAAGTACATTTAATTAAAAATATATATTTTGTTACATTTTTTCATATTCTTTCCTTATTTTCTTTTATTTTCTCTTTCTTCTCTACCATCCACCGGTGACCCTCACCCTAAAAGAAAATCATTTTCGGTCCTCTATCTTCTCCGGCCACAGGTTGCCCGTTCCGCCACTACCAAACGAGAAAATCACCTGTCACCGGTGACCTTCTCCACCGTCGTGGCTGACCACCTCCATACCACCAACTATCAAAACTCTACAGCAACGCCGGAGAAATCCATCAACGCCACTGTCCAATCCCTTCTTCACCCTTTTCTAGAAATCATTACAATGACTCAAAATACTTTCTCAATGGATTGATTTGGTCTTGTTCTCTAACGTTTTTTTTTTTTTGGTAAAAGGTATTCTGGGTTTCTACTTTTTCTAAGCTCTTTTCTTCATTTTCCATGGCTCAAAATGGAAGATAGACTCAAAAATAAAATAAAAACATCAGAAAATCTTAATCAACTGGCAGCAAGAAAAAAAAGCAAGTATTTGTTCTCCTTATCCAAATTTGTAAGGAAGCATTCATCGGCGGCAAGGAGTGTCGGAAGGTAGCGGTAGTGGTGGTGAATGAAAGAGTGGAAAAAATGATTTTTGTGTTAAGGGCGTGTTTGGCTGTGATTGAGAAGGAAATGGGAATAGAGAAGGGTGGGTGAGCTATGGCTGCGATGGAGGATGCTTGTACCGGTGAATAATGTAGGAGGCGGTGGTAATTGTAGAGGTGAATACAACAACAACATACTCATTGAAATTCACAACGTGAGGTCTGAAGAGGTTAGAGTGTACGCAGACCTTATCTCTACCTTGATAGGTAGAGCGATTGTTTCGAGAGACCATCGGCTCAAGACAAAGCACAAGCAAAGTAAGACAAACAAATCGACTAAGATATAATAGCAAATTCTGGTAAAAAAAAAAAAAACAATAACTAGTGCATGTAAATAAGACAAATAAAATACACATATCACCATACATCAAACGACATGGAACTATAAAACAATATTATGCATACTAGTATGATAGGCTAAGCGGGCCTACAATAATAACACTACAACTATCAGTTTGTAAGCGTAGGTAGGACTACGCTGGACTATACTACACTTCTATCCTAATTCGTGTCCTCCATAACCCCCTATCTAAGGTCATGTCCTCAGTGAGTTGCACATGCGACATATACTGTTTAATCACCTCTTCCCAATACTTCTTCGATCTACCTCTACCCCTCTTGTACACATCCATAGCCAACCTCGTACACCTCCGCACTGGGTCATTTGTGTCTCTCCTCTGCAGCAAAAAGAAGCAATAACTAATGCAAGTAAATCCGACATACAAAATACACATAGCAGCATAAATCAAACGACAAGAGACTATAAGACAATACTGTGCCTACTAGTATGATAGGCTAAACAAGCTTACAATAATAATACTACAACTATCAGTTTGTAAGCGTAGGTAGAACTACGCTGGACTATCTACTACCCTTCTACCCTAATACGTGTCCTCCATAACCCCTATCCAAGGTCATGTCCTCAGTGAGTTGCACCTGCGCCATATCCCGTCTAATCACCTCTCCCCAATACTTCATCGGCCTACCTCTACCCCTCTTGTACTCATTCATAGCCAACCTCTCACACCTCCGCACTAGGGCATTTGTGTCTCTCCATTGCACGTGCCCGAATCATCTCAACCTCGTTTCCCGCATCTTATCCTCCACCGAGACCACTCCCACTCTGTCTCGGATATCATCATTTTTAATTTTATCCCTCCTTGTTTGCCCACACATCCATCTAGCATCCTTATCTCCGCAACTTTCATCTTTTTGGTATGCGAAGTCTTGATCGGCCAACACTCCGCCCCATACAACATAGTCGGTCTAACTACCACCCGATAGAACTTGTCTTTAAGTTTTTGTGGCACCTTTTTATCGAACAACACTCCAGATGCGAGTCTCTATTTCATCCACCCTGCCCAATACGATGTGTGACATCGTCATTATTCTCTCTATTTCTTTGGATAATAGACCCGAGGTACTTGAAACTTCCTTTCTTTGGAATGACCTGAGTACCACGCCTCACATCCACGACTGTCTCAAGGTCACTCCCATTACCGAACTTGCACTTTAAGTATTCTGTCTTGGTCCTACTCAACCTGAACCCTTTAGACTCCGGAGTGTGTCTCCAAACCTCCGGTCTTAGCGTTCACTCTGTTGCGAGTCTCATCCATCAGGACTATGTCGTATGCGAATAACATACACCATGGCACCTCCCCTTAGATTTGTCGCGTCAGTCCATCCATCACCAAGACAAATAGGAATGGGCTAAGAGTTGATCCCTGGTGCAGCCTCATCATCACTGGGAAGTGCTCCGAGTCTCTTCCTACTGTCTGTACCCTGGTCTTGGCTCCATTATACATATCCTTGATTGCCCTAGTGTACGTCACATGTACACCTCTAACCTCCAAACAACTCCATATAACCTCCCTAGGGACTTTGTCGTATGCCTTCTCGAGGTTGATGAAAATCATATGTAAGTCTCTCTTCCTCTCCCTATAATGCTCCACCAACCTCCTAATAAGATGAATGGTTTCTGTAGTCGAACGCCCGGTATGAATTCAAACTGGTTCTCGAAGATAGACACGGATCTTCTCACCCACATCTCCACTACTCTTTCCCAAACTTTCATAGTATGGCTTAGCAGCTTGATACCCTTATAATTGTTGCAACTCTGGATATCACCTTTGTTCTTGTACAAAGGAATCATTATACTACACCTCCATTCTTCGGCCAATCTTGTTGTCTTCAAAATGACGTTAAACGACTCTGTCAGCCACTCCAAACCTGCCCTGCCTGCGCTCTTCCAAAATTCAACTAGGATCTCATTAGGCCCGGTCGCTCGTCCCTTGTGCATACTGCGAACAACACCCTGAACCTCCTCAACCTTAATGCTTCCACAATACCCAAAATCCCAGTACCTTCCAGATTGCTTCAGATCTCCCAGCACAATGTCTCTATCTTCTTTTTCGTTCAAGAGTTTATGGAAGTAAGACTGCCACATTCGCCTAATATGCGCGTCCTCTATCAGTACTTTGCCGTCTTCGACCTTGATGCACCTCACGTGATCCAACACGTATAAAAATACTTATATGTCATAAATTATAGAGGTGAATAGTGACAAATATTCAATATTAAACAAAAAGAAAATGAAAAAGAAAGTGAAAGACTTTAAAAGTCATAAATTAATATTAAATAAAAATACTTATAAAAAGTATATTTGGTTAATAGAAAAATATTATAGAAATAATTTCTTAACCTTTTTTGGCTTCTCACTCTCTTTGAGAGAGTTTAATATACTCTCTTTGCCACATAATCAGTTCTCTCTGCCACATCAGCGCTCAGGGAGTAAAAAATTCCACTTTAAAATTATTGAGAAGTGTAATAGGACCTTCGCAAAGATATAGTGTGTAGTTGGAATCTGATAATACGTTGGGGGAGGGGGCATTTGACTATTTTCTCTAATTTTATCTTAAAAACAAAAAATACTTATTTGGGAGAAACTATTTTTTCCCACTTCTATTTAAAAGCGGAGAAACAGTTTATACTACTACTCTTAATCACTTATTTCTTTATCAAAATTGTGGTCAAAGAACATCCTTTATTTTCTAAAATAAATAAATAAATATATATATATATATATTTACAATTACATTTAGCCCTTTAAAAGCTTGGTCAAACAAGTGATAATCTTAGGTAGGTAAAATTATTCATATTTATGTTAATTTAATGTAATATATACTGATAAAATAATAGTTGAATGTGCGTAAATTGACTCAAATACCATCATCATAAATATAAAAAAATTTCTAACTTCATGCATCAATTTTAGGCTTAATTTAGCTAGTAATAGTTGAATATTTATAGGAGTATATGATTTAGAAAATATTGATGGAACTTATGAAATCATCTTCATCCCTGCCCCAACTTTCCACCAATATAATTTGGCAAAACAGTAGATAACCATCCAAACCTACTTCCATATGACCCAAGAAATCTGTCATATACAGAACACACCCATCTAATTCCTGTGGCCAAATTTCCTCCAATCACATCCAGCCACGTGTCGACTCCCACCCCCACCCCCACCCCCAAAACCGCCTAGGGAAAGAAAAAAAAGACCAAACGTGTAGATGAAAATAATTAGGAGATTTAGGTCACCTTACTACTTATCTCAACTCCATCCCCCTCACCACAATTCAATTGATATGAATTAATTATATGGCATTGTATGATGACATACTATATTTATAGTTATATTTTTCTAATATAGGATATCATATTAACATTATTTATTCTACAAATTTTAAGATCCTCCAATTGAATCCTAACCGCCTACCCTCACCACCAAGATTTCAATGTTAATTGATTTTATTATATCAAAATCATAATTTTCTATAGATAGTTATAGTAGTAACAAATTTAGGAGCAGGAAAGACTTTTATAATTTTCTTCCAAATCTACCAATATGCTACTATTAACGTCCGTGATGGAGCCACATAAATTGAAAAGTGATCAGTTGAACATTATTCATTCGAAAATTATATTACGTATACAAAAATATATATAAGTCATACATTGATTAGGCGATAAACAAGTGAAATGTTTCAGAGAACAGATAAATGATAGTTTAGACATATTAAAACTATTAAATGTCTTTCTTAAAGAATACAAAAATCTTTGACAAGAAAAATAGAAATTGGACCAGTTATAAAAATAATTTGAGATATCCTTCTCCTAAAAGCTAACCCTACCCCACCATGACCATAATAATTTAATATAGAGTATGAACATTAAATTAAATATCAAAATCATAAAATCATTGTCTATATATATAGTAACACATTAGAGAACAAGCAGTAGTCCAACTCATTTGCTTTTCTTGAAGAGAAATACAAAAGGTTTTAATAGTTGTGGGGGCTTTAGAAACTTTTTTAGACAATCCATTTGAGTCTCTTTTTCACACACAATTTGCTTACCTACTTTCAATCTACTACGTAATTCTCAAAATAAAAACTATATAGCAATCACATTATCATAAATTCTCACAAAATTCATCTCATTTTTTGCCACTTTTCTCTCCATAAACTTACCTCAAATCTCAAATTTTCGCTCAAATTATTGAATAATCCGTCTTCCTATTAATATGTTAAGAATTCAATCAAGCATCTCAGCAACGGAATTTAATATTCCGATCTAGCTTTTTGATAATTTTGAACCATATTAAAATAAATTTATATTGTCAGTGTGTAATAACGGATGTCGAGGGTAGTAGCGGAGAATATATTGCAAGGAGAGGAAAGTGTACAATTCTATGATCAAAGAGTACAACCCATGGAGATGTCACAAGCAAGCGCGTACTCTTCACCGACCCTCGGGCAGTTGCTAAAGCGCGTGGGCGACGTCACAAAAGAAGTCACCGGCGACGAAACTCCGGTACACCAAGTCCTCGATATGAGTAGCGATAATCAAAGCATTGGACCTCACGCGCTTCCTTTTGTACTCTCCTTCAATAACCTCACGTACAGTGTGAAAACTCGCCGGAAAATAACTTTGCCGGCAATACTCAGACGACCGGTCGCCGGCACCATCGCCGGTGATCCTGTGGCCGGAGAAAATTTGTTCGCGAGGACAACAAAAGTCCTCCTGGATAACATCTCTGGGGAGGCCCGGGACGGCGAGATCATCGCCGTCTTGGGCGCCTCAGGGTCCGGAAAATCGACGTTGATCGACGGGTTAGCGAACCGGATAGCAAAAGAGAGCTTAAAAGGGACAATAACGTTGAATGGAGAACCACTTGATTCGAGATTGTTGAAAGTAATTTCAGCATATGTAATGCAAGATGATCTTTTATATCCAATGTTGACAGTTGAAGAGACATTAATGTTTGCAGCTGAATTTAGATTGCCTCGTACTTTGTCGAAATCAAAGAAGAAAATGAGAGTACAAGCTTTGATTGATCAATTAGGGTTGCGAAATGCTGCAAAAACTATCATTGGCGATGAGGTACGTATGCTTTTCATGAAATATTTTAACGCAAAATTATAATGGTGAAGACAGAAATTTCATTAAAAATATTCAAAATTTGCTATATATACATAAAAAGTGGAGTATAACCCTTTAGCATGTGTGTGTTATATCAGTTCTTCAACTGCTAGTTACATGGATTATGGTAAATGGATATTTACTTGTTAATCATACTTTTGTCTATAGATTTTGTTTAGAATTTTTTAAATGATATTTTAAAATTATTCCAAGTAGTGCTTGTTTATTTAATGTAGTCCATTATATATTTCAGCTTCAAATTTGAAATATGAAATTTAATAGAGATAATTTGGTTCACTTTTCATAAAATGTCAAGTTTACATTTTAGGCAGCTGTAGCCTATAGGTTACGGATATTGATTCTTGTGCCAATATCCGTAAAAAAATTAACTAGCTTAATATCATGTGTTAAAATTCACCGATAGTATAAAAAAAATAGTAAAATTATTAGTGTAGTATTTAACTTAAATCCTTAAACTCTTAGTTACAATATGAACCTAGACATTGATGTTATTTTTAACATTTAAGTTTATTATTTTGGACAGGGACATCGTGGAGTGTCCGGCGGTGAACGACGGCGAGTTTCCATCGGAATTGATATTATCCATGACCCCATCATCTTGTTTCTTGATGAACCAACTTCAGGGCTTGATTCCACTAGTGCATTCATGGTGGTGAAGGTTCTTCAAAGAATTGCTCAAAGTGGAAGCATTGTGATCATGTCAATTCACCAGCCAAGTTATCGAATTCTCAGTTTATTGGATCGGATGCTCTTCTTGTCCCGTGGCCAAACGGTTTATAGTGGATCGCCTATGAACCTTCCACATTTCTTTGCTGATTTCGGTCACCCTATACCAGACAGTGAAAATCGAACAGAGTTTGCCCTGGACCTGATTCGCGAGCTAGAAGGGTCCCCAGGAGGGACTAAAAGCTTGGTTGAGTTCAATAAAACATGGCAAAATACTAAAAGGAGCAATCAGAATCCCGAAACAGTAACACCTTCACATGGATTGTCGTTGAAGGAAGCAATTAGCGCGAGCATTTCTAGAGGGAAATTGGTTTCGGGTACAACAAGTGATATTCATACTAGTCCTACTTCAATGGTTCCTACTTATGCGAATCCATTTTGGACCGAAATGGTTACCTTGTCCAAGAGATCATTCACAAATTCATGGAGGGTGCCCGAGCTTTTTGGCATTCGTCTAGGGGCAATTGTGGTCACGGGGTTCATCCTGGCTACCATGTTTTGGCAACTTGACAATTCCCCTAAAGGGGTTCAAGAGAGACTTGGTTTCTTCGCGTTTGCGATGTCAACAACTTTCTACACTTGCGCTGATGCGTTGCCCGTCTTTCTCCAAGAAAGGTACATTTTCATGAGGGAGACAGCTTATAATGCTTATAGGAGATCTTCCTATTGTCTCTCTCATGCTATAGTTTCTTTGCCAGCATTGATCTTCCTTTCATTTGCATTTGCTGCCATAACTTTTTGGGCTGTGGGACTTGATGGTGGATTTTCGGGCTTCATGTTCTATTTCGGGATAATCCTAGCTTCTTTCTGGGCAGGGAATTCATTTGTCACGTTCCTCTCGGGTGTAGTTCCCAGTGTCATGTTAGGTTACACGATTGTTGTCGCGATCCTGGCCTATTTCCTCCTCTTCTCCGGATTCTTCATGAATCGCGATCGGATCCCTTCTTATTGGATATGGTTTCACTATCTCTCCCTAGTGAAATACCCTTATGAAGCTGTGTTACAAAATGAATTTGATGATCCAACAAAGTGTTTTGTCAAGGGGATTCAAATGTTTGATAATTCTCCACTTGGGAATGTGCCTAATGCATTGAAGGAAAAATTGTTGAGTACAATGAGTGACACATTGAATGTCAAAATTACTAGTTCTACATGTGTGACTACTGGGGCTGATATATTGGTTCAACAAGGGATTACTGATTTAAGTAAGTGGAATTGTTTTTGGATTTGTATTGCATGGGGGTTTTTCTTTAGAGTTTTGTTTTACTTTAGCTTGTTGCTTGGAAGTAAGAACAAGAGAAGGTGATGTACTATTACTCGGGGTCAAAGGTGAATTCAGAATTTAAATACAAATCGAGCTCGATCTTCAGACGGGATTTGTACGTTCACTGCTTCTATGATGGATCCATCTTCGTGCTAAGGGTTGTGTTTGAATTGTAAACAAGGAAGTCTCTCTTGGAAGGATGTTTGTCTTCTTTTGTTCTTCTTTTTTGGAGGAAAAATGTATTTTTTAGATTTTCTTTTTCACTCGAAAGTATTTTTTTCCAATTAATAGAATGAATGTAAAAGAAAATTTGGACTGTATTATTATTTCAAAGTTGAGTTAGGTGCAAAGCAGTTGGATTTTGAAATTTAAGGCAAGAGAAAGAAATTAAAGTTGCTTGAAGCAAATGTGTTGCACCTATGCCCATGTATAGGTCACCAAACTATTAATGAACTTTAAAAAAAAAAATTTAAATCATTTACTCCCTCCGTCCCAATTTTTGTGTCACTTTTCGTTTTTCGAGAGTCAATTTGACTAAACTTTGAAACTAAATTTGATTAAATTAACTTAATATTTTAATATTAAAATTTATATATTTGAAAACTACATGAAAAGTTCTATAAGTTGCAATTTTTATCATATAAATTTGTTGAAAAAATACATCCTAAAATGTTTTGTCAAAATTCATGCAATGTAAATCTCGATAAACAAAAAGTTTCACATAAATTGAGATAGAGGGAGTAGTTAACATGTAAATAGAGAAGGTCTGCTTAATGAGATAACATCAGCAGCTCACGAACTATGTATTAAATTTTTTTAACTTGTGTTGTGATTAAAGAATTGAGTTAATCATGGTGATTAATCAAATAAAGAAATGTCACTATCCAATCTCATGCATCTTGTTCTAAAAACAAGTCAACGACAGCCAAAAGCAATTATTGCATGCATGGACACTCAGAGAAGATACCAGTTTTTCTTTTTTTTAAAAAAAATTGAAACATAATTAGTAGAACAATGATATGCTTAATTTACAAAATTATTTTTTTATTAAATTTATGTATTATAAAGAATGACTTGAAATGAAATTTAGTAATCTCCCTTTTGACCTTTGTAGGACAACCATAGAATTGACTACATAATGCACTTATAAAGTTTGAAACTTGTAGAATTTTTATATATATACTTTATTTGCTTGTTTGTTTACCCCACCCCACAATTTTCATTCTTTATGTTTTTTATTTTGCATTTATCTCTTCGTTTATACTATTGTGCCCCTTCCGGGCAAGGAATATTATGTTGTATAGGTAGATCATTTTTTTTTGTGTGTGTATATTCTAAATGTTGTATAATCTTCACGTTGTGATGTGTGTATATATACTTCATTATATATCAACTTGCCTTATAGCTCCACCAATGTCTTTCTACATCTTTTTGTTCTTTACTTGTTAGCAAGTCATTTAGTTTGACATTATATTTCCTTATTAGTATATTCTAAAAAGAACTATATATTTTTATATTTTCTTAATGAGAATTTTTTATATTCATGTAAATTGTGTAACGTATTTTAGATCACAAGTTTCAAAGGTTTATACCCACAAAAATATTGTCGTGTAAAATACAAGTTTCAATAATTTCCTCTATTTTTACTAAATTAAGATTACAAGTTACTACGACAAACAAATTGAAAAGGTAACTGTAGTTACTAAGTCAGACCAATTCAACTATCGTTGCAACAGCCAACAGGTACATGTTTGAAACTTTCAGTCATATGTGTATTTATTGTCCACACTACTCCAATCTCCCAAACAAGAAGATTTCAACATTCACACCTAGCAAACATGTAATATTTTGTTTTGTGTTGGTTTTTCTCAAAATAAAACATTACCAAACTTCATTTCTCTCAGCAAATCTCAACTTCCCTAGCAAACATTTAGCGAAGACAGTGACGCATGCAGGATTTTATGTAAATAGTATCGACTTGTTATCATAACTCAATTTCTTACTTTGATTTGAATTTAGGGCTGTAAATGTTCTGATTTTATTTATTGTCTCAAATTAATGCTAACTCGACGTCTATTACAGAATTTGAATTAGTAGCAAATATTATAATGTATGTGTATGTGTGAGAGAAATAGAAAATCTTTCCCCAAAATGGTGTCTGGTTGATAACATCGTACCCCTTGTAGGAGGTAATGGCATAGCTACATAAATTGAAGGGTGATAGTTTGAACACTTTTATCAAAAAATTATTTTGTGTATATATATAAAATTTACTTTTTATAATTATATATTAAATTTGGAACATTCTTCCCGAAATTTAAGAGTTTGCCACTAGTGGGGCAATCATGTTCACATTACAAATTTCAAAACGCAAGTGTGGTAATTTGGTCATGTACAGGTACAATCCAAGAGACTATGCTTTATTGATTAAGTAAGACACTAGGAAAAAAATTACTCTTTATTATTAAAAGAATTCTTGCATATTGAAGTAATGTTACATTATTTTCTTGACGTTTTACGAACTCTCTATGTAACTAACTAGAGGGGGACAAAACAAAGAGAAAGTGTAGGAACATATACTCAGCAACAAGAACAGGAAGAAAGAGGAACTTTCTAGCATTTGATTTGACGATCTCAGATGTATCAATATCAATTATGATGACCCTTTCTTTTTACAATGAACTTTCTTTTTAGTTTTTCATTTGGTGTTCGGTACCCGCATTGAAGCTCGACTAATGCGAATGGCGCATTTGGTGAAAGCGCTTCCTACCAAGATATTTTTCATATTCAGAGCTCGAATCTGAGACATTTGATTAAGGGATAGTAAACTATTTCAAATGTGTAAAGTGTGTTATAATTGGGTTATGTCCACCTGGCTGCCCTTTAACTTTGAGTTCATTAGAATGACTTGAATCAAAAGCCTTGTCTTGTTTTTACTTTCCTTTTTGTGTGGGGGGTGTTAGTGTAAATGTCACTTTAGTTATATATGACTTTTTTACACAAGATAGGTAAAAATAATAGTAAGACAAGATCCTGTTGTAAGGCTATTCTCTTTCACTCAAATTGTAAGTGTGCATACTAGATCATCCTCATTTTGGATGAGGGTATATACTAAATCGGTAGAAACTTGCCCCACCCGAGACCAAGAGTATAATATTAAATCATGGCTTGTAACTGATGAAATATTGCTGAAGAAAAGGTTTACTACTAGAAATAGAGGTTTTTCTCACCGACATTCAATGAGAAATTTGTGTTTTAAAACATAATTTCTCCACCTCATTTCTACCGAACCAGCTCACTAGTAAAATGCATGGTGAGAACAAGTTTCAATTGAAACACTGGAAAACTTCCTAATTTTTTTCGTATGAAAACACTATTATTTAGGTTTTTCCCACTGACATTCAGTGGGAAATAGCCAGTGAATATTTTTCAGTGAAAGTCAGTGGGAAATAGAGATTTTTTTACTAGTGGTTGCCTCTATTCATCAGTAGAATCCCAATATATACAACATACAACTAGAGAAGATACGGATGCAAAATACACGCTAATATTTACCTACCAAAAATACAAAATATAGTTACCATAAACGTTCCCAATAGTACCAGAACAATAACTCCCATACGTGTGTATAAAATTTTGCTACTCCACAAAAAGAAAGGAAAGAAGAACTTAGGTTGGATAAACAATTGTTAATTATACTATTTGGTTGAGCTTCCTTACCAGAGAACATTACATTTTCAAGACAAAAATGAAAAGATTTGGAATTAGATGTTAAACTACCCTTCTGACAAGCTCAACTATTCTCAACCACTCAAACCTAAATAATAACTTAGAATAATTCATCTACATTAGTCCATAACATAACTCAAAGATCATAAACTATTATATTTCAACCAAATAAGCTATAATGATCTTATGAAGTTACTAATTAGGTAATCTAATTACAAATTCACCTATATTATTTAGTGCATAAATGTGTAAGTGGGAATATGTATATGTCTTCTTTCTCATCATTTTTCTCATAATATAATTATGGCAAAGCCTATTTTATTTGTAGTTTTGATCCTAAGTCTAATTATATGTTCAAGTTCAGCAACTAACTACGTTGTGGGTGATAGTTCTGGCTGGGATATTAGTACTGATCTTGATTCATGGTTAGTAGGAAAGAGATTCAAGGTTGATGATGTACTCGGTAAGTTTCATCATCCTATTTCAACACGATTTTAAGTTATATACGGTGACAGTATAAAGAAATGTTACACTATCTGTCCAATTTAACCAGCTATATCAAGTTATTATTATACTAATTTCTAGATTACCTTATCAAGCTTAATTAATATGGATAGAGTTATTTGTTATCGTAGGTTAACTTAACTTGATAGCATAAATATTCTTGGGAAAGAGATCAAAAATACCTTTCCACTCTCTGGAATACCTTAAGTTTTATCTTATGTTATACTTTAAGATCATTGAAACCATTTTCCTTAGCAAATTGTCTCGTGTTTGCCCTTTACTGAAAAAGGAGCTTCAACCTGAAGTATAACGAGAGAAAACTCGGTTCAATTTTCCCAAAGTATTATGGCACGTGGAATCCTTCCGGTCTAAGTTGGAGTTCCGTCAAAGTCAAAGGCAAATACGAGACGTTTGTCTAAGGACAAGGGCATGAGTCCCACTGTAATTAATATATTTCGTATAATAGAGCGTAAATTTGAACATCTTTCCCGAAATTTTTCATCAATGCACAGAACTTAAACTCTTTCAATATCCGACAATCAATAATTTCGTTCGATCTTAGTTTTATCGATTTCTTTTTTCTTTTCGCAGTGTTTCGGTATTCGTCGCTCCACAGTGTGTCCGAGGTAACGAAGGAGAATTTCGAGGGGTGTAATACGACCAACGTGCTCGATTCGAGTAAAAATGGCAACATAACCTTCCCATTGACAAAGCCAGGGGACAGATACTTTGTATGTGGGAATAGGCTACATTGTCTTGGAGGAATGAAAATTCATGTAAATGTAGAAAATGATGTTGCAGCAGCATCACCAGCTGCAGCACCAGAGCAAGGGGCATCTTTTTCACCCTCTTCAAAGAGCAAAACTCCATCAGTTGTTCCTAGTTTTGCTTTGTCAAATCATGTTGGAATATTGGATTCTATAGTCCTTGTAAGTGTTGGCCTATTGTCCTTGGCATGTGGACTAGTGTAAACTTTGAGGATTTTCACTCTTGAAATGTGTACTTTGATTTCTACTCATACGTCAAAACATATTCTTGATTTGTACATCGGCTTGTCTGGCAAGTCTTGTTATCCCTATTGTTGTTTATGTCTCGAGTAGGAAAGAAACACTATAATTTGTTCCCCCGTAGATTAGTCAACATTTTTCACAAATATTAAGAATAGAAGTTTCTATTTCATACTTCTCTTCCTTACATTAATTTTAAATCTATCTATTGGACCAAATAAGTTTGCACCGCCGAACCAACAAGGAAGCAAAAACTGCATGACATAAGACTAAGGGCCTTGGGTGCCCTGCAAGAGATTATCGGAGGTCTTGTCACCAAGGGGAACGGGAAGAAGAGGTGGATGTATGCCTTCAGCAGCAGCAGATGCGAGCACGTTGAAATTCAATCTCCTTCACCGAAAAATTGCATTGTGCATAAAGGGTAAACATAAAAGAAGATTTATATTTATAAACTATTGAATCCCTTGATGGGTTCATATCTGATAGATTGTACATAGGGTATACACGGAATATACCGTGTATACATAATCTCGGGTTTCCCTTTCCTCTTACCATATTTGTTGTACACAATTACCATAATTGTAGAATTCTTGCACAAGTTTAATTAAGAGATTAGTTGTATAGTAGGAATAGGATTTACCATATTTAGAGATTATAAATTGTATATATACCTTTTCATTAATGAAAATAATGAAGTGATTATTTATTTCAATATCTTAGGTGTGATATTTTTACTTTTTCTTTAGTCCCCTAACTCAATTTCCCGGCTCTGCTACTGTACGAATGCACCTGCTCCAGGCTCGAGTTATGCTATATAGTTGAAAACTTCTTTAAAATATATAGTTATATCACATGCACCCATTGTTACAGAAGTGTGGTGTCATTATTTTGCATACGTGGCTTAAAATCATGGATCCGCCTCTATTTTTTACTTTAATAAATGGGAGATAGTTCCATTTTATGGTTGTTAATCTTCTTTTTCTCGTCTCCCTTCTAGCAGTATGGGAGAAATTAAACAAACTTCAACACTTCACAAGCAAACACCATATATAGTCAAATGCATTGTGTGATGTTTCCACTCCCATATAATAATGCAGAAAATGTGGTTGAGCAGTTATTTATAAAGGCCAAAAATAGCTACCAAAAGGACCAAGAAAGGTAGAGAAACAGAAAAAGGTAAAGTTTAGTCCCACATGGATACGTATCTTAAAACCTTTTTAGGTAAAGCACGTGAATTGGTGACCAAATTTAACTAATGAATCAAAGGGTGCAACTATGTCTATACACCTAAACTGAACTCCCCTCAAAGCTGATTGACCAGACTAATCCAGATTCAAACCGGATAAATTCATAAGGGGATAAATGCTCTCAGCCAAGAAGTTCTTCATTCTCAAAGCTCGAACACGAGAGGATGGACAAATCCCAACCATCTCGCATTGTAACGCCTTTTCTACTATTACTATGAAGCCCAGAATTCTACTTCTGTAGGATCTAGTAGTTCAGTTGATTGGCTATCTGAACTTTCACCTTGTTGGTGAGGGTTCGAATCCTCACGTTGTAAATTCCCTCCCTATCCCCCCCCCCTACCCCTATGTAATAAAAACAAATTTTAAAAAAAAACATTCTGATTCTTATATCAGTTTTCCTAGTTAACTTAAAATGATAGAAGGAACACAAAAAAATTCAAAAGGTCTATCTGGAAAAGACAGAATCATCAACTTACATGATTTCATTTCCATAATTAAATACAAATGAAAAGAAGTTTCACTCATATTATGGTATAAACACATCAAGTGGAAATTCTCAGTGGCATTACAACCTACGCAAATATGACGGAAGCACGTAAATGTTAAGAACTGATCAACAGAAAAAGGCATGAATGATATAGAGAGGTATTATTAAGATTCTAACAGGTCAGTTCCAACAAAACCGGCGAATACTGAATCACCTATCTTACAACTGCAGGCTAGGTAAGCAAATATACATCAACTTTGGATCCAAACTACAGTACAGGTAGCTGTTGCTTATGATTATGGTCCCTCTATCTCTATGTATTTTACTGTCTACGTGAAAAGAATCAAGAATGCTCGAATCAGAGATTAAACCACGGGATTGAGCCACTACTCATACCCCCCCCCCCCACTCCAGCAGAAACAGCTGCTTGCAGTATACGTTTTACAGTTATCCAACTCTTGTGTTGTAATAATCAAATGAACCTTGTCGAGCTCCAGTATGGATACATGAAACTGGATTTTCTTTCCCCGTGTATCTAGAACCGAATCATTTTCCTAGTATTGGATCCCAACCACTATCATAAAATGACCGAGGTTCCTATACCAGATTTCGTGTCAAAAAATCGTTAACTGCGAGACTGGCATCTCCATGTGACACAGCGTCTTCAGGTTCTGGCATGTAGAGAGTTGACACAGATGCCTGCACATTTAGGAACAAATGAATTTTTAGCTTATAGCACTCCAAGGAAGAAAACAACAAAACAGTAAAACCAAAAGGAATGCTCAAAAATTGGACCAAGTTAAGGAGCTAATATAACATCCGCTGATCATAACAGATCTACATGAAAAGTTGCTAAAATCATCAGGTCCATAAAGAAAGAAATGTCATTCTAAATAACAACTGAGAAAAGCATGGTTCTGGAATAGCAGATTAAGAGGAGTAGAAGAATAAGATTGCCACCATTTATACCTGATCGGGACAACACAAGAAAAATCAAGCTCAAGAAGTAAAAACAATCAAGAGAATGTTGCCTGAATAATGAAGTACAGCCCCTCCGGACAAATACTGTGAAGTCAAAGTTCAAGAATTCTTATTCATATTGCAAGTCTCCAACAGAAAGGAGAAAGGAACCTGAATTCTGTGAACCAGTTGGGGGTGATCTTCAGATGCTCCACATTCTCTTATTATATCTTTTTTATTTCATAACCGAGAAATCCCCAGCAAGTAAGCTGGTCCACAGGTTCGAAACACGGCACAGTGTGAGCCCATCCCTCTACCTTACTCGTACATAAATAGCAGCCACCGACAGGGTCCAAGCTCATGACATGTGCCGGACAGCATGACCACGAGCTTACATCATTAAGAAGACCGGAAGGCTTTACAAAGGGTTGATGGAGAGTTGACCCAGTTTGACCAGTATTAACATGGGTATACCAGCGTTGATCACGAGTAGACCAATACTTGACAACCACTAGAGTTTCAAGGATGAATCAAGCATGGTTCTACACGGCCCACTAGCCCACGATCCTTCTGTTATATTAGAAGTTTTATTCTTTTAAGTACTTGGGCTTGGGCCCAAGCCCATTCTTTAGCTAGTAGTACAAGTATGAGTAACGTACGGTTTTTGCCTAGTTTTACATGATATGTTTATATGACGCTCTATAGAGACCTTTTGGATCTTGAAGAACTCCTTGGGCTGCCATTGAAGGTGTATCTTGTTCCTGTAACTTTGATATATTTTATATACCAACTGTGGCCTAGTTCTATCAATTTGGTTCCTAGATCCTATCTTTCTATTTTTTCTTCTTAGCCTATTTTTAGTTTCTTTGGGAATTTCCCTTGTTGGCTATTTCTTGTTGTCACCTATCCACACATCCAGGTTGCATCCATTTCAGTGAACCAAAGCCCTGGGAACTTCAAATATTCTTAGACATATCGGAGATAGGATCCAGAACAAAAATGCTCGAAGATTTACCAGGTAACTTCAAGAGCAGTTGGCATAAATAACAACATACCCAGTGTAATCCACGAGTGGGGTCTAGGGAGGGTAGATGTACGCAGATCGTACCTCTACCTTTGTGGGGTAGAGAGGCTGTTTCCGATGGCTCAAAAGAAACATAGTCAATGCAGATTGCAGAAAAAAGACAGCAAAATGTCAAGATATAAAGCAGTTGGCATAAATACTTCCATATAAATCAGGACGCAACGCACCTTTGCATCAAACTGCATCTCTCCAGAATTATCCGAAGTGAGGCATGCCCCATGGGCTTTCAGCCATTCCACACAATCCTCCATCCCATCTGTGTCCTCGCTTTCTTCAGTTGTCGATATGACACTTGTGAAGCCTAGAACCTGGGCAATGTAGGTGACCGGAACAGTAGGCCGATTTGAACGAGACATACATCTAACAGCCGCATATCGCATTTTATCAGCATATAGATCTGCAAAGAACAAACATACATCAAATTTAGCATGACAAATGCAATAGCTAAATATGCACCATTCCGAACAAAACACACCCATAAGACATGTGTTAAGATTAGGAGCCGTCTTGTATAATCTGAAAAAGGCAACATAGTTTCCAGAGGACACAGCTGCCCGAACGGATAGAGCATGTTTAACGGCATTGCTCCGTCTTGCCTCAGCTGGTAATCTGGAAAAAGAATGCACAACAAGATAGTTTAACACTCCACATACAATAAGAGGGGATTTCCATAAGTTTTAACCATGTTTTGAGCAGATTTTCTCAAGCTACCAACATGCAGGTGTATGGAAATTCAAGACGATGGCCAGATATACCCTGAGTTTGAAATGGTATTTAGGCAGAAGAAAGACTACCATTCACTTACGCTCTGAAGCATTTGTGGTACCTTTTGCAATATACAAATAAACTCCTTAGAATTATGGACTAAATTGTGACATTTGAGATTCCCATCCAACTTAAACATAAATTGATGACCTTTTTTCTTTTTTCTAGGTCAAATGAAAGGCACCTTTCATCTTCTCCAGGAATGAAATTCTGTTACATGCAAATCTAACCAGATTTATTCTTCGTTTACCTTTTAAATCTTTTTGTTTTGTTTTTGTATTGCAGTTGCAGATGCCCAAAAAAGTAGAAAAAGGATAAGAAAAGGACTAACCAGAGGAACTGCAAAATACTCTGGGTACTAGTGAACCAAATGACAGAATAGAATGGAAGCAGACAAATAAGAAACACAACAAGTGTTGCAAAAGCTCCACAAAGAGAATGCAAGAAAGCCAGTATAGTAAGTAGTTGACTAACCTAGACAAAGCTAATAGCAGATCTCTGTTGTTACTAGAGTGCAAAAGCACACAGAGTAGATTATATGCAGCAAATTCCATATCGCATCCCTTGATTCCTTCGGCATAAAGCGTTTTTAGCTGTGCATGACACTGCATATACCAGAACTAAGAGAGTAAGTCTAAGAGTAACAGTGAAGCAGATATAACAATGATGTCTTTGCAACAAATAGTATGTTTACTAAATATCCAAGAACCTTTGATTCCAATGCAATTTAAAATTGCAATTGCGCCAGCACTCATACTCATTTAAAACAAGAAAAAGATTGAAAAGTTCTAAAACAATTTAAGGAAATAGATCAGAAACAGCTTTTCAACACGACCAAACAATTTTAGGGAGGAGGTTGGGAACATCTACATTTCTTTAATCAAAGTACATAAGTAGCAAATAATATAAACATACTGCTCACAACACACTATTGCTTTGCGCATTGACAAAGACCAAAGAAAGTAGGACGCTAGCAGAAAGAACTGGAGCTTGAAAAGAAATAGGATATAGATGAAGCAGGAAATTGTTGGCAGTCATCCAATCCGCTAATGCCAAAGTACAAATAAAGCATCAGAAAGGAGCGACCCAACATTAGTAGCAAATACCAACCAAGACAAAATGTCATTTATGTATCTGGACACAATTCAATATAAGGACTTATTTGTGGCATAAAGTGGACCATTCTTATACCAGCAGCGAACCCTGAATGGGCTGTAAAAACTATAATGGAAATACCAACAAATTATCATATCGCATTTTACCAACTAAACTTCCTTGCATGTAATAAGGTTGTATAAAAGGATTTGAACCATGGGCAAAAGCAGCATAAATTTTGTCCAATAGAGAGACATAAATACTGCACCCTGATATACTTAAAAATCTTCTGGATTGGAAGCCCCAGTAAAGGATTTCATTCATAACTACATTATATAGCTTATTATATAAATTTGACTGCAAAAAGGATCCAGCATCCAATAACATTCAAAAAGAAGAAGAGTCAACCTGAAATATAAACAGCGCGAAAATACTTCCAAACACATTTTTTTACAAGTACAATACTTCCAATCACATTAACATACAAGAAACTTCACAGAGAGATTAAGAAGGTTCTGAGAAGTTTTGACAAATCCTGAGAGTTCCCATCACGGAAAGGAGATACCTGATTATACTCCGACAAGTCCCCAACTTCTATTGCCAACCGACCATGTGTTTCATACACCTGAAACAGAAGGTGGGTGAAGAAGATATTAATAAGAAAAAGCAATACAACGTCTATGATAAGAAAAGATCATGCAGATCATATCAGAAAATACTTTCAGATCCTAGAATTGCCAGTTTATATGATGACGAAAATTTATGTCTTGCTTCATTTGAATAATGAAATTAGATAAGGAAAAATACTTTTACTGTTAACTCGTTGCGTATGCGTTGGACCGTAAGATCTTGCCGTATTGATTTTAACTGATCACATTTGTAAAGGTAGTTTTTCGGAGAACTTTGAACCATGTTTAATGCTTTTTCCAAGACTTCTTCTGGTCTCACCTGCAAAAGCAGAGCTACTTTTGAGAAATCATCAAAACTTGCAGAGTGAAAATTGTCAATAAATATAATGCATTCCCCTACAATCTCAAGTAACAACAGAAGAATCAACAAGTCTACCGTTGCAGGGTCAGGTGCAGAAGTAAGACGCAAGTAGCGTTTCTCGATTTCCTGGCAAGTTCCTTTGACAGTAAGAGCATCCCAATCAATATCTTCAACAGCACAATTACCATTTTCCTCAATGTTTCTGCTAAGCACCAAGGCAGTAGCCCTCCTTGCATACACATTTCCAGCTCCACCATTTCTGGATCGATTATCATTACTTGCTACTCGACTTCCATGCCCTCTTTCAAAACGCTTTGATCGATTTTCACGCCTCTTTCTTTCCTCTGGTGTATCTGCCGCTGCTACTGCAGCAGATTTATTGGCTGATTGACTTTGTTCCTTATCACTATCACTGGATGCTTCACCATTATCTGCTGCATCCATTCCATCACCAACACACTGCCTCTTAGCTGGCCTAAAGACATCAGTTTTGGGGGTTTTCCGCTGTGGTAGAGAGAATTTCACGTGACTCGAATTATTCACCTTGTTATCTGACTTTCCACCTGAAAACTGTACATAATCACTCAAATGAGAGACATTTTATTTGGTCACATGGATCTAGCGCCAAGCTGTCAGAAGCCAAAAAGATTAAAACACCCCAGGCCTTGAGATTTCTAGTAGATTAAGTAGCACTAAGCCAAAAAGACCAGTATCAGATGTGCCAATCTCATGTAAGAAAAACCATAGCTAGATCAGGACAGAGTTATACTTAAGTTCCTATAACAACAATTTAACATCTCTAATGGGTCCAAAATGATCTTGCCTAGTATTGAAGCCCCTTTGGGTCATGCTATGCGAAGAAAAACATAATATGCTACCCAACCCAAAAAGTAGTCGCTGGTAGATTTCACTTATATCATACCATTCTAAGAAAATATATTTTGGATGATATTCCAACCTTTGACATTGTACTGGGGCAGGGTCATGGTGGATGAAATGGAGGCTCGCATCTGGAGTCTTGTGCAATAAAAAGGTGCCACCAAAACTTAAAGGTAAGTTCTATAGGGTGGTGGTTACACCGACTATGTTGTATGGGGCGGAGTGTTGGTCAGTCAAGACTTCGCACATCCAAAAGATGAAAGTTGCGGAGATGAGGATGTTGAGATGGATGTGTGGGCATACAAGGAGAGATATGATTAGAAATGATGACATCCGGGACAGAGTGGGAGTGGTCTCAGTGGAGGATAAGATGCGGGAAGCAAGGTTGAGATGGTTCGGGCATGTGCAGAGGAGAGACACAGATGCCCCAGTGCGGAGGTGTGAGGTAGGCCATGGACGGGTTCAGGAAGGGTAGAGGTAGGCCGAAGAAGTATTGGGGAGAAGTGATTAGACGGGATATGGTGCAGGTGCAACTTACTGAGAACATGACCTTAGATAGGGGATTATGGAAGACACGGATTAGGGGAGTAGGTAGTTGAGCGTAGTCCTACTTACACTTACAAACTGGTAGTGGTAGTGTTAGTATTATAGGCCTGCTTAGCCTATCATACTAGTAGGCGCAGTATTGCTTTGTAGGCCCCTGTTGTTTGATTTCTGCTACTATGTGTTCTGTAGTGTACTTTGTTTATTCTTATTTACCTGCGTTAGTTACTGCTTCTTTTTTCCGGAATGGGCTATCATGGCTTATTAGCTTTTGTTACCATCATTTTCATACTGCTTTAAATTTCGTGTCCGGGTCTGACTGTTTCTCCTGCTTTGCTTGTGCTTATGAATTGTCTTGACCCGAGGGTCTTTCAGAAACAGTCGCTTTACCTTCCAAGGTAGAGGTAAGGTCTGCGTACAATCTACCTCCCAGACCCACGTTATATTAGAACTGAACATTTTTATTTTGGTTGATTATGTAGAATTGTTGATCACCAGAAAATAAATGGCAGTCTAGTGCACTAAGCTCCCACTATGTGCGCGGGGTCAAGGTAAGGGCCGGACCACAAAAGTCTATTGTACGCAGTCTTACCCTGCATTTCTGCAAGAGGCTGTTTTCACGGCTCGAACCCGTGACCTCCTGGTCACATGGAAGCAACTTTACCAGTTATGCCAAGGCTCCCCTTCAAAGGGACAAAGTAGAGTCATGAATCTGGAGACTCCTGGTGTGGATAAATAAACCACTCGGCATCCTAGACCACCTCTTAGCTTCTTCTTTTCAAGCAAGAGGCTGAAGTTGGTGAAAAATAGAATGAGAAAATTGGAAAACCATTTTCTTCAAAGGAAGAAAACTAAACTACCTGTCTGTTCCAACTCGCGTACTTAGAAGCATCAGGAGTGATTGATGCAGGTTGGACAGTTGGTTTCTCCTCTACCAAAGGCTCCCACCTACTTTTGTATCGCCTACTCGGACTTCTTTTACTTTTTGGAGACGAAGAAACTGGAGCTGAGAATATTACTCTTCTGCAGAGAAACAGAAGTCAAAATAATTCTTGAATTTGGTCAAAGATATCTAAATATGAGAGCAAATCCATCAGCATAAAAAGCAAAAGGCTCATGATCATGATTGTGTTCCCTAATCAGGGAAACTACACTGTATATAACGAAGCGTTTTGTTCTTACGTGTTAAAAAATACTTCAGCAAACCAAAATATATTTTGAATGGGGAAAAGGAGGAACATGCAATTTTATTCTAACTACTACGGAAAAAAAAATTACGTTTGTCGTAGCTGTAAGATAGCAACATATGCTAGGTGAAGTACAAATGCAGAGAAGACATACAGTAATCGACACTCATGCTCTATGACAGCTACTTCGGTAAGTCACACATGCGTGCATGGTATAGATTTGGATGTTTGTGTGAGCACATAGCATGTGCATGCACAAGATTTGCATATCAGTTTTGAGAAGAGTGAGATAGCATACTCCTTATCTGCATCCACAGTGGACAGGCGAAAAAGAGGCTCGGTGTCCCAGTCTCTCGTATGAAGTGTACCATCAGCAGTTGCCTTTGTGATAATCTGCAGATTATGGTACATTTTAAGTAACATTGGGGAAAGGGCAAAGAACCACACATCTCTAAACGACATATCATTATAGTGCAAACTGATCAAACGTTACTCAATCAACTTGTTGAGAATATAATGAAGTAAATAAAAGTGTGCTTTCTCTAACAGCTTAAGCTTGCAAGTGAGATGGTCACACACTTCAACATGGTATCAGAGCAAAGGTCCTGGGATCGAATTTCACGTGTTTGGCCCATGAAAATAAGGATCAGGCCCGCACATGAAGGAGCGTGTTGATAATATAAGTAAATAAATAAAAGTGTGCTCTCTTTAACAACTTAAGCTTTTAGATGAGATGGTCCCACAATTCAACACAACTATAACTCATTATGTTGCAAACAGTTCAAACGTTGCTCAATAATATCAGCATTAACACTTCCGCAGATGGAACGCAAAATAATAGCTAAGGCAGAAGGATCATCATAGGTCACAAACTTCAGAAACAACACAATCCCAAAATTCAACTTTGCAGTTTGCTTCATTACTACAATCTGTCCAATGCAATAGACTGCTGCATTGAGTAGCTAATACGAATCATAGCCTAAGGGAGGGATTTCTGACAGTAGAGAAATCCCTACAAGTGCAAAAAGAAATTTCAAATCTTAAAGCACTTGCACATTGATTACTACAATTAAGAAAGAGTCTTGCAACCAAGGAAGTCACTTATCAGGTATACTCATGGTTATATTTTTGGACAGATATATATAATGTCAACCCTTTACTTGAATTCAACCTCCCTAGATGTGTGAAAAAGGGAAGGCTGAGTTTTTGCTTTGTATATAGCTGTACCTACTTGGTGATGTCTTTTATGGAATAAAATTGCATTTACTTACCCATAAAAAAGTCTTTCGTAAATCAGGTTAGGAAAAGCATAACAAAATGCAAATTAAGGATTTTATTGGGTTGCATTATGCATTTCAATTCTAGGTGTTCATCAATGAATTCATCAGGTGTTTTCTCTAGCTCTATAGGGGTATAAAAGGAGGGCTCCGAATGCTACTAAACCCTTCAAACTTGCTGTCACGATTACTGATGCCACAGAGATACAAAACCAATGCTGGAGTAATATGATTGACAAGTTCGAACACAAGTGGAAGACACAAGACATATTTTTACCTTATTCAAAAAAAAAAAAAAGTGGAAGACACAAGACATGCCCTCACCAAGACCTATAACTCAAACTCTTCATCAAAAAGACCTATAACTAAACTTTTTTGTCACTTTACCTTATCCAAAGCTGTGAAGCAGAACTGAACACGCTGTTTAAGTAATGAATGTTAACTGAAACAAATGAACTGAATGTGGATGCTGAAAGCAAGCAGATTGCTATCAGACAGAATAACTATAATGTTCTTATCAGAAGCACTTATTGGAAGTCCACCATGAGAAAATACATTACGGACAAGAACAATCAGCACAATTGGGCTCTTTGGTACCCGCTAAAAATAAAAGGAAAGCTCTAAGAGGTGGTATAAGTAACAAAGGGTGAAATTTTCATTTAGGAAGCCGTTGGAAACATAAAAAGGTCTCGTATAATATTAAAAAAATCTACTCTAGTTCCCCCAAAGGCCAGATTTAAAAGATCACCAGGAGGACTTCAATCTAACAGGGTCACACTCCGGTATATAAAGCATAAGGAACCTTGGTCTTCATTAAAATCCCAAACATATATTTGTGTGCTGAATCAGCCTTCGAGCCTCTAATATATAATGTTTTATCCATCATCAAAACTCTTCTTTTGGGAAAGGACGTGTCTATGAGGTGCTAAAAAACCACATGTACTATAGAAATGTGTATTCAAGTCTCTAATCTTAATTCTTTTTTTATTTTCTGGCAGTATCATCATCAACATCACTTCTCTTTAGCGCTCCTCATTCTATGCTCTAGCAATTCATATATTGGAAGTTACTCAATTGTTGGTTACTATACAAGCTATAAAGCATTATTATCTCAGTGCAATCTGAAAATTCTTCATAAAGTCTAGCATTATATCTGTACAGCATGTATTACATGGCAACAACTGGAAAAGGACCAAGCAAGAAAATCTCAAAAAGCACTAAGATACCTCCTTCATAACAGCTTGGGATGCCACCATTTGAGCATCATCCTTGCAACGGGCCAAAGCCCTTTCGACATAACCACAAAGTGATTTTGGAAAAGTATCAGGCTGCAGACAACAGAAAGAACACTTTAGTTGCACAAGAAAAATAAATAATCTGCCACTTATTTGATGTAATGCAACAATAAGTACCATGTTACGACATGCCACAATGATCCTAACTATATCGTCTATATAGTCACCAGTAGGGGGGAAAAGTACCAAGGTTTCCCAGATTGTGTAGCGACAAAACACAACCAAGAGCAGTTAAAACTAAAGTTCATCAATAAAACCTAAAAGTTGAACAGTCAATCATAACAACAGAGAAGATTGCCGCGTCAAAGTATCATATAGAAAAAAGCTGTTCCTTAGAAGTTCAGTAAAATCAGCAGTCTTACCAACATTGAGATTCTCTGCGGAAGTGATTAAACCAAGTTAGTTAGCCGTAATTTTATATTTGCTATATGAATGTCAATATAAACAAAGAATTAAGACAGTACAAGTACAAAATAAAAAAAACATTAGACCTTCTCTTCTTTTTAATAAGCACACAAAGCATTGGATCTGAGAAGCATAAAACAGGTCAACACTAAAAAAAATATTAACTAATAATAATAACAGAAAAACATGACATAAGATACAATAGATGGTATTTACACCACTTAAATAATAATACTCTCGTTTAAAGAGTATTTCAAGTAACATAATTGTTCACTTACAAAACTTCAAGATTTTTCCAAGTGAAATTCATGTTCAAACACAACTGACTTCCAAATAATTTTTTCCAACTTCATTTTAGATACTCGTTTTTTTCTAACTTGTACTAAATATTGTCCAAACGCACCAACATTAATCGCTAACTGAATTAACTTTAGCCAGCAAGCATGTTATTTTTCACTTCAAAAGCTGTATTGACGTCGAGCAGGAAAAAGTAATTAGGCTGTTTCTACTTCCACACCTACATCTAAAACTTAAACATTACGAAATTTCAAACAGGGAATACTTTGCCCAGCTTCTACCTTAGAATTTACATTTACCCAGAACTCACAGAAATCAAGTAGATTTGTTCACTAGACACATTTAAATACAACATACCCAGTGTAATCCCACAAGTGGGGTCTGGGGAGGGTAGGATGTACGCAGACCTTACCTCTACCTTTACAGGATAGAGAGGTTGTTTCCACTAGACCCTCGGCTCAAAAGAATGACCAAGAAAATGATTATAAAATAAAACCCATCTTCCACTGGAAGAGCCAATCTAGAAGTGAAATTTGTTTTCTCCTGGACTGAATAGGTGAGAGCTTATTCACAGGCGACTCGTCGGAAAAACTTAAAAGGCTCTCCTAATAGACCAATGGTGGTGAGAGCTTTTAAAGGCCCTTAACTTCATCTGTACCAAAGCATACACAACCACTCGAGCTACCGATTTCACTGGTTATCAGAATATTCTCTGCATAGCTATTCTGCCAATATTGCTCATAATATAAACCTTCCTTACTAAAAGCACACGAATCAAAGAAAATATGGAACTCAAGAGCATTAAATTAAAGATAATCTTGCTGGTATCAATAAAATGATACCACAAACCAAATTCACTCTGAGAAGACACTTACCAAATGCACTTTTACATATTAGATTGTCGCAGGTTCATTGGCTATTTAGGGGTCTATAGTAGTACTACATCATTCTTGTCAAACGCATAGGATCATTTGCTATTAATAGGATTTCATTAGCACCATATCATTATTTTCGAAGACAAAATTAGGCAAGTTATATGAGAAGACAGATCATAAGAAGTATCACTTAACCAAGGGTGTAAAGAGGTCTCTAATCAATGCTTATATGGAAGTTTGGAGAATGGTTGGCCCCTCGAATTGGTAATTTTGTTTTAGATGAAGTAAGTTGTTTAATTGTTTCGTTAATGGCATCAAATAGATGCAACAAGTACAAAGATAGTAAATGCAAAAAAGATTTTGCTAGCTCCATAGAATATGTTCTCCCCTCGAATTGGTTAATGCATTGGAGTTTTCAATTTTTTGTCCTACAAATAATCCATAGACCATAATGACTCATCAAAAAGTAAGTATCACTTAACCAATTCCAAGAGAAGCTTACAACAAACATAACATAAAGGGACACTAGCTCAGTTAACTTCTAACTGACTTATAATTTGAATTCTCCAACCAGCACATGATGAAAGACTATCAAGAAGCAAGTGAAAACTTTATCATCCTGTTAGTTTAGAGGATTGGGTGTCTTTTGGAGAGAACCATATTTTGTAGGTTCTCCTGCTTTGGTATACTTCTTGTATATGACCAAGTTGGCCTTCATATTATCAATGAAACTTTTTACTTGATCAAAAAAAAACATCTTGGGCAAACATTTAAAATTTTCCCGCGGATATGCAAACTTATGTCACAAAACTCAACTTCTGACTGCATATCTTACTGAAATGATCAAGGAAAAAGGTGTCTGACCTTGAGAGCATTATCACCAGTGTGAGATGATAGTTTTTCAATAGGTTTTGGTAACGCAACGCTGACATATGCAGGTTTTGCCGGTGCATTAGTTGTAGAGCTTTGCATATCCAGCTTTGGTAATCCCATGGTCAAGGTTGAAGTTATTCTAGGATTTGTGGGAATCTGTAGTTTGCTTGCACTGCTCGTGTCTGCTGATGTAACAGTTTGTTGTACGGTGGGCAAGGACGACTGATAACTATAGGGCATCTGATAAGAGGCTTGGTATTGCGTGCTTGGTCCTTGGGAACATGAAGAACTTTGTTGAGTAGAAAGGTTTTCATGAGAAGGGGTTATGTCTAAAGGCGTTTGACCATAAGACTGCACTGGATCAGGCTGCTGATTTTGGAAAGAGGGAGCCCACTGTTTCCAGTAACTATCATGAACATTTCCACCTACAGCAGGAGGCTGACCAAAAAAAATTAGAAAGTTGAGTTCACCAGGCGAATCGAAAAGGAATCCCTAGTTATGCATAACATGAAGGGAAAGGGTAATGAAATGGCTTTTCTCAGTGCACTGAGCATAGAAAAGCAAAAAAATGGGGTACCCTGCGACTGCAATGACAGTAGTTAACATATCTTCTTCTGGTGAATATAGGCACTCAACAAACCGTACAGGATAGAAGTTGTTGAATGTCCAGATTATTAAACGTACAGTAAACACGAACTGGTATTTAGACAGCAGAGTTAAAAGAGCATACAAGGTATTGCTTACCAGATCTTTAGTAGCTTGTGGAACAAAAAAAAAATAGCTAGCTAACCTAAAATGTGATCAACTTAGGGAAGTATTCTGTAAGACTATATTACTAATTAATTATAAAGCAGCCTTCTAAATTATACTAGAGGATTTTCATATTTAATTACTGCAAAACATAATAAATTCAACATGGAAATCTTAATAGAAAATACAGCAGTTTGCGCCTTGCCAAGTTGAGTATATATAGGCAAGATAGATTAAGAAGGGGGGAAAAAGAAGAAAATTTTCAACTGTCAAGTTTAATTTTTCAAAGTGCTAGCGTGTAATCTCTCTTAATATCGGGTTTCATAATTCCTAAGACACCAGCTTCATATGGGCACTTGTGAAGTACAACCATCAACCAGAGACATACTCAGTAGACTCACATTTTTTGCATTAGTTTACATGGGTGTCCTATGGTATCTTCAATGACTCAGGAAAACCCTACTGATATTTCTAAATTTATTTACAGACGCAAGAATCCTAAAAACTTATGTGTGTGTGAATTGTGATACATGCTTTATCACCCATCTCTTAGACTGCTTAACATGACTATGAATTGGCTTAATACATATGTAGCCCAAGCTCTATTCTAATTGAAACATCAACGCCTAATAAAGTGTTCCAATTAGACACTTTCGGTTCAAATTTTGGAAAAAAAATTGCGCGTGTTTTTATTCGTCTATTAGGTAGTTAAGTTAACTACATAAAATATGTCATCTTCTTTAACTATACGCATTCGCCTCAATAAGCCATAAAACCTCAAGCATTTTCTACCTGAGGTTGATGCGTATAATTAAAGGAGATGACATATTTTATGTGATTAACTTAATTACCTAATAGACGAATGAGAACACACGCAAAAAGTTTTTCAAAATTTGAACCGAAAGTGTCTAATTGAAATATTTTATTAAGAATTGAGGTATTCAATTGGAACAGTGTTAAGCCTTTTGAATTCTAAAGTGAATTACATGACAATTCATATTCAAATAGGAGTCTCTTGGCATGCATAAAAATTGAGTAATCTAATAATAAGTACAGCTCCAATAAAACAACTTATTTGAGAATTGTATGAAAAGGAAAAACCTGCACCGCAGACAATGCGGACAAACCAGGTTCTGGCTTGCCAGATGGAGCATGAGATGCCGGGGCTTGGACACTGGACCCTGGATACGCATGAGATGCCGCGGCTTGGACATCTGACGCGGAGTATCCAGCAGGAACAGGGCAACTCAGACTGGATACATTAGAAACAGAAATATTTTCTGTTCCGGGAGCACAGATGACATCATTTTGTGTATGGTTGTAATAGTCGGCCCATTGCTTGTACTGTTGCTGATACTGTGAAGCTGCAGGAGCTGTGGTAGAACTGTATGCGGCATTTGAATCAGAATTGTAGCTTGGATACTGATGGGAAGTGTATGCCGCATATTGCCCTTCATGCCATGTGTTCGTCTGGTTATTGTAAGCACCACTTGTGTAACCTCCAGATGTCTGGTAATCACCAGGATTGTAGTAAGTGCTTGAATAACTTGCAGGCCCAGCATAAGACCCTGTATTCGGAAATGAGGAAATGGGCTGATAAGGAGCACCTGTATTTTGATATGCTCCTGATGGCTGTGAATATGATTGATTAGGTTGTTGTTGATAGCCATTATAGTAAGCAGCATATCCTGTATTGTTGTATCCATAAGGATCAGTACTTTGATAGGTGCCATAGCTACTGTAATCCTGCTGCACATTTGTGGCACCGGAACTTGGTGTAGTAGCACTAGTTGCAACATTTAATCCATCTTGAACATTCCTTGAAGGAGGAGGCGCAGCTTGTTGGTCATGATCATAACCAGAATGTGAGACAACACCGTTTTCTCTGGCATAGCTATCTGCACTATGAGCACTCCATGGTGCCACTGTAGAATTTGGAGGGGCGTAGTATGAAGACATGTGATGTTGGTTTGGTTCGACAACCTGATGATTCTATAAAGGAAAAAAAGGACTTAAAAGACATATAACGAGAAATCAACACACCTATTTGCAACAAAGTATAGCAAAAAAGGTACATATACAGTTGCAGAAGAGTAGTAAATATAAGCAAGTTAAAAGAGCTATGGTGGCTGGGAGAGAGAAGCATTTGATGCTTTCACCATTCAAGAGGAGAAAACATTTAATCAATCAAGTTGCACAATGACCAAAAATTATACATGCAGTGAATGTCATATCCATAAAAGGCAAGAGCAAACTAGCTTGCAGTTTAATAGACTTTTACGCACACAGTTTCTCAACATAAGGACAGTCTGCAGTCATTGCATCAACAGGACCTTCAGAAAATCTATTTACATTGTTTCCCAATAATGTCCGCGTACCAGCTACTTAAAACATAAACATGCCACACCAATTTACCAAATATTAGTATAGCCTTTCATACTTATATTGATGGTTAAACCAGACAAGGCATCTTGATTTACTACTTACAAACACCACCAGCACAAGACAGTCAATCGCGTCACTCCATTATCAGAGATATCTCGAGTTGACTTGCCATAGCTACTTCATCAACCTTTTCTGTATATCATTACTAACCGTTAACGAGTTGTACAACATTTCAAAGGCAATGTTACTACGTGAGAAGTCAAAAGACTTTTTCTTTACTTAAGGTTTTTTCAAACAATTCTAAATAATTCTAACTATAGATTATTGTGATTTCTAGTACCTGTTGTTTCTAAAAATATATAAATTTTATTTAAAATTATTCCAAATTGATGACCAAATTCAGGCGGACTATTAGATGACCAGCGGCACATCCAAGTACAAGTTCATTGGTTAGGTAGAACACAAAATTTCGAGGTCGAACCCTGTGTGTGTGAAAACAAGTATAAATAGACTTAGATATACATTTTAGAACTCATTCTTCAACTTAAAACCAACGGTGCCTAAGTTCGGAATCTCCCATGTGTTTGCCCTCATACTCCTAACACCACAATTCCTTTTTGTATGGATGGTGTAAATATTTAACTAATACAAGAAAGAAAAAACAACAGCAGCACAACTAAAAAACTCACTCCTCTAACAAAAAGGAAAAACCCAAAACTTCTCAATTCCATCGGCCTGATCCCGCCATTATCCTAGTGTTCATTTTGACAACATCGTCACACTTCACATGTACTAAGTATGTAAAAAGCGGGAAAAAATGCTACTAGCAGAAAATTATATGGACCACAATGACATACATCTATCCAGAAACAAGGTTTAGATAAGAGAAGAGAAAGTACAATTCGGGTGTTTACCTCCTGTGAACTGGGATCCAAAGTGGTCATCGTGTTAGTAGCACTTACTTGATTCATCGTCCTCTCATTAACATCCTGCTTAACCAAAAGAAAAGAAGAAAAAACAGTATTCAGATATCTATAACAAAATCCCCAACCCCCCCCCCCCCCCCAAAAAAAAAAAAAAAAAAAAAAAACTAGTCACAATTTAAATTGCAGCCTAATGGTCACAACTCTACGTGATTACATCCATAGTTATCCAAATCCCACAAAAGTGTCCTTTTCTACACTTCCATCCCGACTATTTACAGGTCCACCCCTCGTACCAAAAATATTATTGCAAAAAAAGAAACTAGCTAGGAATACAATTGCATCATAATCATCACATCCCGTTCTATAAGAGAACGGTTCAACTGCTTAATATCTTCCAAACTGTTGGGGTCGTTGCTCCGGATAGTGGCTTCTACATTTTTATCCCAATCTCCACCAACCTCACACAAAAAAAGTTTGAAAACAAAGAAGAACCTAGTTGGGACTAGAATTGCCAGGGGGCGTAGCTAAAATGCAGGTTACAGGTAGCTTCAGTCCAAACCTTGTATTTGTCTTAAGAAATCCATTAAATATGTACAAATTATTAATTTAGAACCCGGTAACTTAAATGGACTAGAATCCCAAACCCATAAGCGTCAAATCCTAGCTCCGCCTATAGGAATTGCAGCCTAATGCTTGCAACTCCACCTACCCACTATTACATATGCAGGTTACAATCCCACAAAAAGTGTTCTTTCTAAAGTTCATCTCAACTATTTGCAAAGTCCACGTTCAACAAGAACAACTTCGCACAGTACCAAACAAGTTAAGGTAGGCTATATGAATCCTCATTGACCGTAATTATGGGTCCACATTCACTCCAAAATAATTGTAATAGAAAGAACCTAGCTGGGATTGCAACTGCAGCCTAATAGTTGCAACTTTGCCTAATAGGTAGGATTACACTGGGTATGTTGTTGTTGTTGTTGTTGTTGCAACTCCACCTACCCACTATTACATATGCATGTTCCAATCCAACAAAAGGTGTCCTTTCTAAATTTCATCCCAACTAATTGCAAGTCCACGTTCAACAACAACAACTACACCTCAGTACCAAACAAGTTGAAGTCGGCTATATCCTCGTTGACCATATTTACAGGTCCGCGTTCCCTCCAAACAAAAATTGGAAGAAAAAACAACCTAGCTGGGATTGAAACTGCAGTCTAATAGTTGCAGCTATGCCTAATACCTAGGATTACACTAGGTATGTTGTTGTTGTAATGATTGCAACTCCACCTACCCACTATTACATATGCAGGTTCCAATCCCACAAAAGGTGTCCTTTCTACATTTCATCCAAACTATTTGCAAGTCCACATTCAACAACAACTACACATCAGTATCAAACAAGTTGAAGTCGGCTATATCCTCATTGACAATATTTACGGGTCCGCATTCCCTCCAAACAAAAATTGGACGAAAAAACAACCTAGCTGGGATTGCAACGGCAGCCTAATAGTCAACAACAACAACTACGCTCAGTACCAAACAAGTTAAAGTCGGCTATATCCTCATTGACCATATTTACGGGTCCGCGTTCCCTCCAAACAAAAATTGGAAGAAAAAACAACCTAGCTGGGATTGCAACTGCAGCCTAATAGTCAACAACAACAACTATGCTCAGTACCAAACAAGTTGACGTCGGCTATATGAATCCTCATTGATAATATGCGCGTTCCCTCCAAACAAAAATTGGAAGAAAAAACAACATAGCTGGGATTGCAACTGCAGCCTAATAGTCAACAACAAGAACTGCGCTCAGTACCAAATAAGTTGCTGTCGGCTATATGAATCCCCATGTTTATAGGTCCAAGTTTACTCCAAAAAAAAAAAAAAAAAACTAGCTAGGATTTGAACTGCAGCTTAATAGTTGCAACTTTACCTACATCAATCACGTGTTGTAATATCACAAAAAGGGGATTTTTCTACGAAATTTAGTATTAATTAATTAATTAAAATAAATATGGAAAAAAGACTAACCGAAATCTGAACAAATTCAACAGCTCGACCCTTCAAGGAACGTAGTAACAATCAACCTCGAACAAAGCAACACCCTTATATATGTATTACCAAAGCAAATTGATATGAAAAATAAACAAAAAAAGGAGAGAAAAAATACTAACAGAGAATAGATATAACAATAAATATGGATTGGGAAGAGAATGCAGTATAATTAGGATTGAAAAACAGAATTATTCAATGCCGAAGAAGAAATTTTTGATGTATGAATGAACGTTAGGTAGAGAGAAAAAAATACGGGATTGAAAAACTTTAGATTTGTGTGTGTGTGTGTGTATATGCGGTGAATTGATTTTGAGTCGATTTTAATTTCAACCCGATTGACTTATCTGGGTCGTAATTTGGGGTCGTTTTGCCTCTTTTTTCTTGGCGGTATTTGCACTGTTAATCCCTCTAATAGTGACGAATTTTGATTTTAGCTCTTGTGGTGTGAGATTAATTGTGCACTTTTCATCCCTCAACTTCTAGACCTTCACAAATTATTGAATTATTTATACATTATGTTTGTTTTATATTATCTTTTTTTTTGTGTTTGTTTTATATTATCATATTACATCATATTGTGAAGGTAATATAGTTTTAAATAAAATAACACATTTTAATTCATTAAAAAGAAATGTATTTATTAAATATTACAAGAATCAAAATTATAATTTACTAAGTATTGGAAGGATCAAAAGTGTAATTTTTTCCATTCCATATTTACATTTAAGGGGAAAGGGTCATATTTGCCATCCAACTTTCGAAAAAGGGTCATAGTTGCCTTCCGTTAAAGTATGGGGTCAAATATGCCATTTCCGTTAGCAAAGTTGTCACATTTGTCCTCCATGGACGGAAATTCCACGTTGGATCCATGCGGAAGACACGTGGCAGGTGGGACCCACATCACTACCCCCACTACTTCTACTCCCTTTGTTCACCGCTCCAACGTCATCGTCGACGAGCCGCAACTCCGACCAAACATTCCGGTGAACCGGAGCAGCCAACCACCGCCATCATCGACCAAACTCCGCCCTCCCCATATGGTTGGTGGCTTGAACATTCTACTATCTAGTTTGGTGAAAGACAAAGCTTGTGTCTTGTGGTAGTTGTTTGTGTACAAGTAAAACACACACACACACATGGCAATTCCCATTGAAATGTTTGATGTAATAGTGATTGGAGCATGTATAATGGGTAGTTGCACAGCTCATCAAACATCAAAACGCAACCAAAAAACACTCATTTAGAGCAATTCGATTTCTTACACCGTCGTGGCTCTTCCCATGACAAATCAAGAACCATACGTGTCACTTACCCCGAACACTACTACCCGGACCAAAGTTAGAGTACAAAAGAATGAAGACAAGTATATAACTTGAAATAAGTAAAGGAGATACGTATCCGGTTTGATGAATGCATGCCTTCGTTAAAGAGCATTGACATACGACATTTTTCATTTTTTTCCTTATTAGACTCTGAGATCAGAGGCCTAAGGTAGCTCGCAACCCCGACCAGTCAAGACATGAAGTTCGTGTCCTCGGGGAAGTAGAGAGTGGCAGTTCTTACTCTCATCGGATCCTCACTCGAGGTCGGGAAGACACTCACGAGTTTGGATCGGGAGCTGGCATGGTTCTTTAGAGTTCGGGATAATTTAGAGAACTTTTGGGAAATGGTTAAATGAGCAAATCCGAAGGTGTTTGCTTGTAGCACCGGGTTTGCAGAGGTGTCAACTTCACTAAATAAGTGGTCAAAGTCTTCTTGCCCAAAATGTTGGGCTGGTTGTGCTGATGGAGGAATAGTTGAAGTTCTTGTTTTTTTGGCCAACGACTCCTCATCCGTCGCTTCATCATCATCCTCGATGATGACGGGAACTAGCTTGATTGTTGGTGGCGTGGTGGTAGAAGCTGATGCGGCACCAGATAATGGCACAACTGCTTGAACAATAATATTTTCTTCAACTCCGATAGGAATATCTTATACCGGAGTGATGGTATTCTTTCTCACCTAAACATTTTTATAGAGAGATGTTAGTGTCTTGAGCTCTCAAAGGGCCAACTGCTTTCGAGACTTTTTTCCTCTTTGAAGCGACCGATAGTGACTTCAGAGGCTTTGAGGATTTGGATTTAGTGGGTATCTTTTTCTTCGATACCTCAACGATACGATGTGCTGATGCAGCCGGATTAAGTACTGGATTGGAGACAATCGGAGCAGTCGAAGGGTTGATCATTGGGAATGAAGAGCCCTTCAGTAAACCTGGATGTTTGCAAATAAAAAAAAAGTGAAAATATGAGTAAGGTTAATAACATAACGAACCAAAAGAGGTGCGTTGAGAAGTTCAATACCTTCTTGATCGAGAAAATGTCCTTTCGGTATACACTAATTGTGGTTTTGGCCAACCCATCAATTTTGGAGAGCATTTTACATGTCCGCTCTCTATGCGGAATGATTTTCTTGACCCATATGTGGAGGTTGTCCACATGAGCCATAATCCAGCGGACAATTGAAAAGGTGAAAAAAGGGACTTAAGGTAGGTCATTGAAATCATAAGTTAAGCCAAAGAAAGGGAAAGAGTTTTGGTACTTATAGTGCATGTTCCATTCCTCCGTGAAAGACATGAACCTAGTCGGGATAATTTCGGTGGTAGGAACTAAAACAAAACGTTCTATTCAACCTCAGTCTCAATTTTTGTCTACGCTAGATAGGATGAGGAATTTGCCTCATTTTGAGATTTAAACTATCCCGCCACGAAAGAATCTTGGCACGTATAAATGGATCAAATGATCCAAAGTAAAAACTTCATTTCAGTTAAATTTCTTAGAGGCAGTCTAAACGACGAATTCGTTGCCAAAATAAAAAAAAATACGATAGTATATCGAAGGCCCTGGGCTCAACGGCAGCCTGAGCCTTATGAGATTCACTAGCGTCGGTAGCGTCATCGATAACCGCGCGAGGGTGAAAGAGTCGGAGAAGAATTGAATAAGAACGAGAAGTTTGGGCCATCGTGATAAAGATCTAAAGTTATGAAGGTTTGAAGGCTTGAAGTTATGTAGATTTGAAGGTATGGAGATTTGAAGGTTGAATGTTCGGTGGATTGAAAAAAATTTAGCAGAAAGTAAAAAATCTGAAAGAAAAAGATAGGGGGGGTGGGGGTTTATAGAGGCGTAGTCATCATTACAAAATGTTTCAGTTTGTGAACCGAAAGGACAATTCAACTAGAGGGTGACATATTTTCAAAGCTGCATAGTGATGAGACGTGAGTCAGATCGTGGAGAAGGGGAAACATTTCATTTTCCCACCTATTTTTGAGTAATTTGAAAAGAAGCTTGAGAGAGAAGACATCGAAGAAATGATTTCCATTTTCCATCACTTCGGTAAACTTTGATCCGAGAAGTGTGGGGACTATCTGTATATTGTGAAAATAAGTACGACACGTGGCATGGTTTAAATGTGGGAATCGAATGAGGCGACATAATTTTGCACCAGATGAAAGTTGCACCGAGATGAGTTCGGGTATCAAATCAAGGTTGGGTAGAGATCTAACCAAGTAACACCTGATGAAGGATCGAGGAAGCTCAGCATGTACACGTTCCGGATATGGCACCAACCGTTACTCTTTGTTCATTAAGTGACCATTATTCTCATTTAATTAGAGACTGATTCTTGGGCATAAATGCCTTGTATTCTTAATACTATATAAAAAGATCTCAACCTTCATGTTGGAAGAGCATCTCATTCTCATTATTCATACTTTGTGCAATTTACTTACATCAAGTACAATTATTAGCTCTCAATATTAGCCCGGACCCCAAGCAAATCAGCTTAGGATCGGACTAAACTTGTCGAGTTGTTTCAATAAAGATCACAACATTTCATGCTAATTTACTTGCTTATTGTTAACTGCTTATTACACTTATTTATAAATCGATCCACATATCCTTAAAACTACTTACAAGTTCAAATGTACCTTTTTGGGGTAAACACACATATTGCTTAATTCTTTTTGCTATGTCATTCGTGTGAAACTCATACGCTTTATTGTTCTCATAATATGTCAATCAAATGATCAATAGATATATTTTCGACAATTGTAGTTACTCAATAGGTCAGATACTCGATTAAGATGATTTTTTCTTATAGATTTTGAGTACCCGTTTATGTGTCCAGGAGGTCATGTGTTCAAGCTGTGGAAACAACTTCTGGCATAAATGCAAGGTAAGGCTGCGTACAACATACCTTTGTGGTCCGGCCCTTCCCCGGACCCCGCACATGTGTAACTTACCTCCACCCCCTAAAAAGGTTGGGTCATTTGTGCAAATCCCTCTATTTCAAGTTGGTCTTTAATTTCTATTCATCAAATTTGCGGTCTTTAAATTTTTCCCCTTCAACATGTTTGGCGCGGCATAATTAAGATTTCACAATGCATAATTAGTGTTTAGCTTCGGAATATGTATCATAGCAATCCACAAGTTATGCCGGATAAGGCATAACTTTCAACATTTAACATAATCTGAAAAATGACATTAATTTTAGATTTGGCTCGGCATAGTTTACGTTTAACTTTGGCATATATATCAAAACATCCACACAAATTATGTGGATACTCAATATAATCTGAAAATACATAAAATTTATGCAGTATAACTTAATTCCTACATAATTTACGCCGAGCGAGGAAAAAGTTAGTTTCCGAAAATAAAAATTTTACAAAAATTATGTCTTGTGAAATAGGTCTAGATATTTTTAATAAATAAATAGTAAATGCAAAAATTAAAAACCATAAATATGAGGGGCAAAAATCAAAGACCAATGCGTTTGAAGAAAATCTATGCAAAAAAAATACCCCCAGCCCAACCCAAACAACAATAAAATGAAAAAAGGTTTCGCATTGGGGAAAACTCTGTGGGCTTGAAGTGAGAAGCCCGCTCCAAGAAACAAACAACAAACCCATAGATGCTGAGGCCCAGACACTTGGCTATAAATAATAGAGAGAGAATATGCTCACTTCTTTTTTCGAACGAATCGGATCTAGGGTTCTTACAAATTTTTGTGCCTTCTTCAATCTTCAGGTAAGCGAACTGCGATTTCAATTTTTGTTCCTCACATTTTTCGATAAAGATATCTTCACTCATCCTCGATTTACACAAATTCATATGAAAATATACATATACATTTACACACACAGTGTGTTTGCATAATTCATGTACGAATTGCTATTAATTTTGAGAAATTGGATGAGATTTTGTATTTTTTGTGCTTTTTTCATTTGTGTTTACTCATCTGAAAGTAATTGAGCTAATTCACTCATGCGACACACACATTCATTAAAACATATACGTATTCATTTACACACAGTGCACGTGCGTAATTCATCTAGAAATTGCTACTTAATTAAATTTGGATGAGATTTTATATCATATGTGTTTTTTTCATTTGTGTTTATTCATTTGAAAGTAATTGAGCTATTCACTCACGTGACACAAACATGCTTAATATACACACATTCATATATATATATATATATATACGTGCTTAATTCATCTAGGAATTGCTATTATTCTGAGAAATTTGGATGAGATTTTGTATTATACGTGCTTTTTTAACTCGGTAAATTTATTCAAGAGGTTTTGTGTTAATTCATTTGAAAGCAATGAAGCAAATTATACTGATAAAAAAGTAATGGAGCTAATTATACACGCTCTATACACACACATTCATATAAAACATGTATATTTATATATATACATTTATACACACAGTATGTGTGCATAATTAAACTAGGAATTGCTATTAGTTCTGAGAATTTTGGATGAGATTTTGTATTATCTGTGCGTTTTTTGACTCGGCAAATTTATTTATGAGGTGCTTTTTTGTTATAGTTTTGTTTGATGCTTTATTGAGCTGGCATTTGTGTTAATTATTTGAAAGTAACGGAGCTAATTCACACACATTCATATAGAAAATATACATATACATTTAAACACACTGCGTGTGCATAATTCATCTACGAATTGCTATTAATTCTGAGAAATTTGGATGACATTTTGTATTATGTTCTTTTTGACTCTGCAAATTTATTCAAGAGTTTTTTTTTTTCGTTTTTAGCTTTGTTTGATGTTTTATTGAGCTGGCATTTGTGTTAATTCGGTTGAAAGTAATGGAGCTAAATCACTCATGCTGATACACACATTCATATAAAACATATACATATTCATTTATAAACGCAGTGCGTGTGCGTAATTCATGTAGAAATTTCTATTAGTTTTGAGAAGTTTGGATTGGATTTTGTATTCTGGACCAATAATTTGACATTACTTTACTTCATGTATTCGATGTGCTTTCTGACTCGACAAATTGATTCGAAAGGTGCTTTTTTGTTCTAATTTTGTATGATGTTTTATTGAGCTGGCATTCGTGTTAAATTCATTTCAAAGTAATGGAGCTAAATTAGATGGTTTCTTTCAGAGAAGATGCCGCGATATGATGATCGGTATGGTGGTACACGCCTCTATGTTGGACATTTGTCTTCCAGAACGCGATCTCGAGACTTGGAGGATGTCTTTAGCAGATATGGGAGGTAGTTTTATTGACCATTCATTAGTTTTGCTCGATGACTGAACACATTGTTGTAAGTCAATTGAGTAGCTGGAAATGAGGAACAAGACTAAACTTTTAGTGATTTTTTGGTAGTGGAATGAAATTGGCCCGAATAGAGTAGAAAACATATAAAGGATTCGTATAGTTGATTGCAACTTGTTCGGGATTGAGGCATAGTTGATTAATTGATTGATGTGCCTATTGGTTATTCTAATGATGTTGCTTTTTAGTAGTTCATAATCTTTGTTCTATGACGTAAGGTGGTTTTTGGGGGAGGGGGTGAGACATCCAACTCATTACAATGGCCATTCTTTTTCTCGATTTTTTAGAAAATGTGTGAGAGCAATACCCCCGTGTCTTAGTGTTTTTAACTCGAATAATGTTTATGAAGGTTTCTATGTTTTTGCCCAACCCGGAGGTTTGTGGTGGGAGGTTGCCCTTGGTGGAATTGGTTCTCATTCTTGCTTCTTTCTATAATGTTATTGCGTGTTTTTTTGATAGAAATGGCGCAAGCCCAAAAGTGGTGTTTAGTTCATCTTTGAGGGGCGAAGTATCAACCCTTCAGTTCTTATGACTTGATGGCCTTACTGTTTCTGGAACCCATTTACGCAGAGTACGTGATGTGGATATGAAGCGTGACTATGCTTTTGTGGTATGCCTTTCTTCTCCCCCCCCCCATTTTTTCATTAATGATATGTCTTAGGGTTGCAGGGTGATTATCTAATCCTTGTTTCATATGTTTGTGATATAAGCATCTTCTTTTTTCATATACTGCTAAATCTAGGAATTTAGTGATCCTCGCGATGCCGATGATGCAAGATACGGCCTAAATGGACGAGATGTTGACGGAAGCCGCGTTATTGTGGAGTTCGCAAAAGGGGTGAGTTTGCCCAGAGTCTGCATTTGCTACGTGTTCCTAACTGCAATATGCACAGTATCTTTATGGTATTATTTGTGCGATACTAGAAATTTACATTCACTTGACATTTGCATTTGAATGTCACTAAAAAAAGATGCTAACTCAAAAGAATGTCAGGCTGTATGCCCGATGAGTGGGAAAATATCGCAGAACTGGTTTGAACTCAACCATCTTTGAGAATGGCCTTTTAGAAGAGTTGGAGATAATGTTTCAATTCTTGATATAACTCTCATACTCTATGTCTGGCATTGAGGGAGGGGGGATATCGGTTTATTGCTATTCTTTTAAGTAGTTATGTTGCTTAAGAATCTATTTTTCTTGGTATCTTCGGGAGGTGATGCTCGCCTTAATTTGTTGTCCTTTTTATATTAAATTTATTTGCATTGCAGGTACCTCGTGGTCCAGGTGGATCTCGAGAGTTTGGTGGCAGAGGTCCTCCTCCAGGTACAGGTCGTTGCTTTAATTGTGGACTTGATGGCCATTGGGCTCGAGATTGCAAAGCTGGGGACTGGAAGAACAAGTGTTACCGCTGTGGGGATCGAGGTCATATAGAAAGGAACTGTCAGAATAGCCCCAAGAAATTAGAGTATTTCCTACTTTCCATCTTATTTCACCATGTGTTCTTTGATGTTCTAGTCTGCTTTTAACGGTTAAGTTTTTTATTTGTTATTGAATAACAGACGTGGACGAAGCTATTCCTGCTCACCATCTCCTCCTCGTGGTAGAAGTCGCAGCCGCAGTTACAGCAGAGGCCGTAGCTACAGGTCTCTCCTTTTGATCCTCCTTTCTGGACTGTGCTCCATTTCCTTCATTGACGGCTTTATCCTTATGTTTTGAGATGCTGAATTGGCATTGTCACTCATGGTTGAAATAATACCGTGGGATATATAATTGCATTTGTCTTTTCATAGATGTATTATGTAGATATATATGAACGTTTGCATTGTTAAACCAAGCAAGTGTTACTGTTGTGCTATCACTACTTACAAATTCTGGGTATCTCAACTTGCCTTTATGGTATTAAAACAGATTTTTTACCCATCACCTTATCTAAATACTCTTTCCGTCCCAATTTATGTGACACTCCTTTTTAGTCCCCCCCCCCCCCCCCCAAAAAAAAGACCTTTGTATATCTAGTAACAATTTTAAACTTCCCTTTTTACCCTTAATGAGATGTTTTAGACCACAAGATTCAAAAGTCTTATTTTTAAACTTCGTGCTCAGTCAAGCACCTTCACATAAGTTGGGTCAGAGGGAGTAAATAAATAAAATACTAACATATATTGTGCTTGATTTCTTTGCAGCCGATCCAGGTCTCCTGTGAGGAGGGACCGTAGCATTGAGAATGAAGAGAGAAGATCAAGGAGTCCTCGTCATCGTAGATCATCACCACCTCCATCAAAGGGAAGGAAGCACAGCCCTTCAGCTGATGAAAGAAGTCCACAAGAGAGAGGTACGCCGTCGCCAAGGGGCGATAGGGCAACCAATGGTTCTGACCATAGCATGAGCCCTAAAGATGATGCTAGAATGGATGATCATAGAGATTTGAGTCCTGTTGAAGAAAATGGCCGCAGTCGCAGCAATAGCCCCAGCCATAGGGACAACGGAAGCCCAGTGGAGGACAGAAGCCCAACGGGTGACTATGAAAATGGTTCTGGTTCTCCAAGGGGCAGCGAGTCACCCTAAAGAAGTGCATATGATAAAGTAAGCGCGGCAAGTGTATGTTTGACTCATTAAGTTATTACCGTCCTCGCCCTGTGATTTTTATAGTACCTTTTCTTTATATTTGGAAACCATGTAATTGATTTTTTTTAGAATTAACTGAATCTGAAACTGCCTTGCACATGGTGCTTTCTATCTTTGAGACCGCATAAAAGCTTGCTTGGTTGTTATATGCTTTATCTTGAATTTGGTTGGAAGCCTGGATCAGTTTTAGGAAGTGGTTTAATTATGACCATAAAGTTATGTGTGTCACCTCCTAAGTACTGTACCAGATCATTCACCAACTGTAAAGTTGAAATATAGCAATTGGTGCAAATTTGAGATTCATCTGGCAGATCGATTGGACATATGTCTAGACTGGCATGAATACCGTTGATGTTATTTGTGTTGTCCGTGGAGAAATAACATCGGAATTCAGTATTTTATGTGATAATTTGTTTTTAATATTAGTGCAGATAGCGTGTGAATATCGGGAAACTCCAAGAGCAGTAATATGTATTAGGAAGGTGTATCATTGTCTTGGATTTCTGGTTGTGGACAGTCCAATTGGTGACATAGAATTGTTAACCATAATCCTGGAATAGAGTTGTTTGTAGTTGTAAGAGAAAAGCTTCGTAGGGCAACTGCTAGCTTCCCTTGTCCCCAGTGCTGAATTCCGGATTTCACCAAGGGAATTTATAATACAAAGAATTGAACTCATGAGGAGCTATGGAGATTCAACCTTCACTCTACATTAAAAATTAATTTTGATGATGTACGTGTAGTGTAATTTTTTTTTTTTGGCAAAGCGGGAACCCCTTGCGCCCCTAGCTTTGCCTCTGCTTGCCGCTATTCTAAAAACTTCTCGTATGCTGAGAAGATTTAACAATTTATATATCGATAAGAAATGTTTTTATCCTATTTGCGCAAATTTGATGAAATGAATTCAATCCCTGAAACACTAGCTAGTGCAGTTTTTGATGTTTTTTGATGTATTGTGAAGTTCGGAAAGATCAAAAAGATGGAAAACGTAGCAGAATCTCAAAATGACCGAATAAAATTCAAACAGAAGACTAGTAAAATGAGCTTGAACTCGACCTATTCCATAGCCAATCTAATGTATTTAATTGAAAAAGAGTAAAAACATTCATCAAAGTAAGAAAGCCGCTACAATTGTGACCAAACAACAATATTAGAGAGGCTTTCATTTATAAGTGTGGTTTACAGGTCAATGAAGCAATTCAAATCTCAATGGATACTAATTACATGTATAGATGTAATCTATATGGAATAATTACTTGGTAAAATAATTTTATCTGTCTAAAATGTGGTAGCTAAAGTGACCTTATACTTATATTGGTGGCTGATATATAGTTTCATCTACCTGGACAAAATTACTTATATTGGTGGCCGATAATCGACAGTAACGGACCCAAAATTTTTATCGAATCGAGTTCAAGATCAAGATATATATAAGTAAATATATAAAAAATAATTAATTAATTAAAATATATATTATTATAATTGTATTCTAGAAAGGAGATGCCTAGCTATGAATGTAATGGAACTTGATATTTGTGGGAAAAAAAAATATCTTGATTATTTTTATTAATGTAAGGGTTTATATACATGATATACAATAGTAAACTTAGCCTATAATTATGGAAATTAAATATACATTTTCCTAATACAAGACTACTGTCACGACCTAAACCGGAGGGCCGCGGCGGGCACCCGGATCCCACCCGCCGGGTACCGCTAATCGTACATTTACGACCTAATCATAATTAAATACGGACTAAGCCGAAAAACATTATAGAAAGTTTTAATCAGAAATTCAATTTCATATATACATACCCATACCAAGGCCGACAAGGCCACACATGACAACTAACCATATGACATATGTCTACAAGCCTCTAAGAATACACGACATCACAAGGACGGGACATGACCCCGCCATACCCATATATACAAGCAGAAGTACCGTACCAAAATTAGACCAACACTCCGAACAAGGAAAGTGCTCCAAAAATCCGCTGAGCCCGAAATCAACTAACGTGAACCGTCACCTTCCTTAACTGCACCTGCGAGCATGAAACGCAACGTCCCCCGACAAAAGGGACGTCAATACGACTGATGTACTGAGTATGTCAGACATGAACAATAGTATAACATGGATATATAACAACTGAAACAGAAACAACTAGCCAACAGTAAATGCCTCTGAGGGCCCTAACACACATGCCTAAATGTTATGCACAATGCAACACACTTATACATCAGCCTCATCGGGCATCTTTCTTACCATAACAACCTTTGTGGGCATCATACCATGTAATGATTAATGAATGTATGCATAATGCAAATGCGGTATACTAATGTCCTCACAAGAATCCTCCCATAACCGCCTCTATGGGCATCAGGTTATATCGTATTGGCCACACAAACATTCATATCGTCTTAGCCACACAGGCATCCACTTTGACCACACAGGCTCGATATGTGGCCTCTTAGGGCTCTTTTGTGATAGTCTGTACCAGCTGCAAGTGGTGTGCGTATATAACGCCTTTCCCTCTTTTCCCATATCCCTACATTTATATACATAATATTTACCATATAATAATGTGCATGGCACAAGTGGTCCAGGGTAGTAGATGAATGCAATGCAAATGAATATTCCTTTACCGAGCTACGGATCCAGGAGCTTCACCTTGGCGCTACTATTTGCTATAACAAAAAAAAATAAAGAATTTGATTCAAAAAGTCGAAAAGAATAAGTAATAAACTAATAAAAAGACATGCATGAATGACAATAAAATACCCCGAGTAACATAATATCCTTGCACCTTTGGCTAACACTGTGAATATCAACATATCTTCTGTATGCCTAAATAAGGACTTAGAAATATATTTAGACATGCTTTCAGCATAGGAATTAACAACATGAATATTCTTAACTACTAGGAGTAGAATAAATTATGGAACAATACCACGGTTATATTTTATTACATGAAACATGCCAAAAGAAAAAAATAATTTTTCTTAATATACTTCGATACCAAAGCTTTAACAGTAGAGTAAAGCGTTGGTTTGAATTAATTTGTAGGACGTGCTGCTCCAAACCAAAGATTCACAATTGAATTGCTTTATTTTAATCACCTTATGAACTAAGCTCACTGGTCACGTTCATTTGGTGCCACTTTTCTAATGTACTAAAATCCAAATGTTTTAAAAAATGAGATGTTAAATGTTGCAAAACGTTTTGGGTCTTAAAGGATTCTCCAAACAATGTAGGTTACTAGATGGGATTCCCTAAGTGCCTTATTTTAAGGTCTCATCATTTGATCTCATAATGATGCCTCATACCCAGCCAATTCCTTGGCGGTGGAAAGCCTCACATAACGCCACCTTGCTTCCCATGCATCCGTATGATTTATCAATTACACACATAATTAATTCTAGATCTCCCTTTATTTAAATTCTAAAAATTAATAAGACATTCGTATACTCAATGTCATAATTTTCTAATATGACACTAGTCCATAACTTCTTCATGCACATACCAAATTTATTTTTGGCTCTGTCGTCACATTTGTTACGTCCAAAATTATTTTGGGGTCTAATTCTTTCATATACTAATCTCTTTACTAGCATAAATAAATAACATAAATTCCAAAGTTCGGGTATTTACAAACGCTTAGCGATTTTACATACGCCTAGTGATTTTAAATCGTGACCCAAAAATACGGGATGTTACAACTACTACCATAATTACACATGTACAAGATCTCTAATAATATCAGAAGAATATATTGTGTATATTCTATCATACCCCCGTAGTCATAGCAGGCGGTTGTCGTACGCTGAGACTGTCCCTAAAATCTTCAAACATAGCTAAGGGAAGGCCCTTAGTAAAGATGTCAGCACTTTGGTATCGTGAAGGGACATGCAAGACACATACTTGTCCACGAGCTACCATTTCGTGAACAAAGTGAATATCCATCTCGATATGTTTAGTGCGCTGATGTTGGACTAGATTCTCAGAGAGATATATCGCACTAACATTATCATAGTAGACCAAGATAGCTTTCTGAATAGGAAAGTGAAGCTCTAAGAGGAGGTTACGCAACCAACAGGACTCAGACACCACATTGGCTACCCTCGATACTTGGCCTCCGCGCTGGAACGCGATAAAGTAGCATGGTGTTTAGCCGATCAAGAGACCAAGTTATCACCAAGAAATATACAATAACTAGATGTCGAACGTCGGTATCTGGACATCCACCCCAATCAACATCTGTATAAGACATGAAAGTAGATACCGATGATGGATATAAGTGTAAACTATAATCAAGAGTGCCCTGGATGTAACACATAATGCATTTGAGATATATGAGAAAACATAAGAGTAGACACATAATATGTCAAAAAATAACTCAAAGCCCCCAAGTCTTTCATAGCAAATTCGGAGTTGAGAAGAGATATGATAGATTTGCGTAGTTTATCAAAAGAAGCAGTCAATATAATATCATTCACATATAACAAGATGTATGTCAGAGAATAACCACGATGGTAAATGAACAGAGAATGATCAGACTTGCTATGAGAAAACCCAAGAGTAGATACATAATCTGCAAACCTTTTATACCAGACCCGATGAGCCTGTTTGAGCCCATATAAGGACTTCCTCATCAAGCAAACACGCATGGTTTGGATGATCGGGGTCCCTGAAATCCAAGGGATGATGCATGTATACAATTTCCTTGAGTTTGCGTGTAAGAACTCATTTTTCACGTCCAGCTGATGAATGGACTATGCTTTTGAGAGAACCAAATTGAGGACAATGCGAATAGTTGCCGGTTTGACCATCAGACTAAATGTTTATCCACAATCCACGCCAACCTGTTGAGTTTTGCCATCACCTACAAGACCGGCCTTATGACTCTCAAAACAACCATAAGATTTTTCCTTATGAGTAAAAATCCACATAGAACGAATCACATTGACACCAGGTGGATGTGGCACCTAACTCCCACGTCTTATTTTTAATAAGAGCATTATATTCATCATCCACGACCAATTTCCAATTTGGGTCACGAAGGGCAGACATGGGGTTACGTGGTAGGGGTGATTTAGTGACATTAGAGTTTAGATTAAAATGACTCGGACTAGATGTGGGCCGGACCTGAGTCGGTGTAGTGATGTCGAAACTGACCAGATCGAGAGGGGGTCATGGGTTGGGCCAACAGGCAGTGGGCCGCTGGCAGATCGAGATCACGAAGGGAGTTTGGGCCAGCAAACAGTGGGCCTGCTGGAAGATTTGGGGGATGAGAGCATGTTATGCCGGCATGTAGTGGGACTGCCGATGTCTGCGAGTCCGGATGTCAATATGTAGGCTGACCAAATGGTGGACCACATACGGAGAGAGCCCATCATCCAAAAAGGAATAAGACATGGACACAGGACTATGTAAATTAGCAAACATAAATTGAGTTTCATAAAAAATGACATGACGACTAAATATGATCTTATTAATAAATCATAACACTTGTAACCATGATGATTGGACGGATAACCCAAAAACACACAAGTGGTAGAATGAGCTTGAAGTCTGTTTATCGTAGTGAATGGGAAGAGATGATATCATAAACACCCAAACACCCTAAGATGATAATAAGAAGGGTCTTTGTGATAAAGAATTTTTAGGGGAGATTGGTATGCTAATTCTTTGCTAGGGAGTATGTTAAGAAGGTAAGTAGCCATTTGTAATGCATGATGCCAAAATGAAGGTGGTAATGAAACATGAGCTAGTAAAGTCCGAATAATATTATTAATGGTGCGAATTTTTCTTTAGGCTTTCCCATTTTGTGAGGACGTGTGTGGATAAGAAAACTGAAAAGATATACCATTAACCTTACAAAATTCTCTAAACGGCCCATTATCAAATTCTCTTCCATTATCACATTGAATGTTCTTAATTTCCCCATTCAAATTGGGTACGGATGAATGCTCTAAATGATTGGAATGTGGAATAAACTTGAGACATTTTAGATAACGAAAAGGTCCACAAAAAATTAGAATAATCATCCATAAATAACACATAATAATGGTGGCCCAAAGAGCTCAAAATGGGAGATGTCCATAAATCACTATGAATAATATCAAATGGAAATAAAGTACTAGAATTGGAGGCAACAAACGGTAATTTAACATGTTTTCTAAGCGGACAAGAAGGACAAACATTAGTACTACGCATACTATTACACTCAATAAAAATTTTATTTTTAAGAGAGGAAAGAACAAACACTCCCGGATGCCCGAAACACGCATGCCATAAGGAAGGTGCTAAAATGGTAAACATTGACGGTGTGGCTTGTTTAGTGGTGGTGGTGGTGGTAGTGATGGGATAGATCTTGCTCCGACTATCATATCTCATTAGAGGTATCGCCATCGAGAAATCCTTCATAAAAAATCTAAAAGGGTCAAAGTCAACAGAAATCCCAGTTATCAGTTGTAAATTTCCGAACAAACACCAAATTTTTAATTAATTGAGGAGCATGAATGAAATTTTTGCAAGGCTAAAGGTGGGTTGGGAGGATATAAATTTGTGTGACTATAACCACGAATTGGAATTGAATTACCATTACCAACAATTATGCGACGAGTTTTGCTCAAATTGAAATAAAACGAGAGATTACCTGGCGCGGATGTCATGTGAGAAGTAGCCCTAGTGTCCATGTACCAATTTGCATCCGGAGGATTTAACCCAAGTGTATGTATCGCTGCCTCGATATCCATGAGAGTCGGGGCCACTGCTGGGCCCGCAGCAGCGAAGGCCTGCTGTAGCTAAGGCCCAAGCAAGCTAGGCTGCTGGCAGACCCCATTTATCCGAGTCGACTGTTGCTGAAATCCATTGGGCCTGACCCAATAACTCGCTAGAAATAGACAGGGTGGAGTGGGCCACTGCCCACTGGCCCAGCCCCACGACCACTGCCCACTAACCCAAAGCTGCAGCCTAGACCTCTGCTATCCACCACCCCGTCCTCCGCCACAGCCTCCACCGCTACAATCGCGACTTCCACCGTTGCCCCCACCACCGCTACGCGGTTTTTGCCATAATTTTTCCGATTTTGGCCCTTTTTGCCGCCACCATTGTTATGGTTTTGGCTAGAATTTTTTGATAATGAGTGAGGGTCATCGGTGTCGCATGACGTGGCCACCATCATGGCAGAATTGGCTCCGGTTGCCGCCTTTTTAGCCAACCATGCTTCATCTAATGTGAGCATGGAACGTGCGTGATAGAACGACGGGATAGGATTGCTTTGGCGAATGAGAGTTCTAATGCCATTGTACGCCTCGGAGAGGCCCGCAACCATATGAAGAACAAAATCATCATTCGTGATCGGCGCGCCAACGTTTTTGAGTTGATCTGACAACTCCTTAAGCCTTTGACAATATGCAGAGGCATTTGGAAAATCCTCCATATTAATGTGTGAGAATTCTTGTTCAAGGGTTACGTCACGCGATTTTTTGTTGTCTTGGAATATGTCACACAACCTATTCCAGGCTTACATTGCCGTGGCATCAGGTTCGATAATTGTCTGTAAGAGATCCGTAGAGATGGTGGAATAAATCAATTGGAGGACCGTAACATCAAGAGTTGCCCACAACTCTATTTCATCATCGGTGGAGGGCACATTCTTCTTGCCTTTTTTCGGTTTGACGATGTGATGAAGGACTCTATTAGACCTTGCGTGAACTTTTTAAAGTTCTGCCCACGTTGTGTACTGGACGTTCTCCATCTCAAGAACAATAGGGATGTTGTTCTTGATGTTGGAGACTGCAAGGGCAGTATGATAGGTATTCTTTGTGGTAGACATGATTGAGGATCAAATGAGAATTAGGGTTTTGGAAAAAGATTGAAGGGAGAGGGGACAACGGATGTGGCGTTGGCCAACAGGAGAGTAGGGCGGCGGAAGTGCTTTTGTGGAGAGGGAAATTTTGCCCTAGACTACTGATACCATGGAAGAGAATAATCGCTTGATTATTTTCATTAATGTAAAAGGTTTATATACATGATATACAATAGTAAACCTAGACTATAATTACGAAAATCAAATATACATTTTTTTAATACAAGACTACTACCATAATTACATATGTACAAGATCTCTAATAATATCATAAAAAAATTGGAATTTTCACCTTGAAACTTGAAAGGACCCGATCGAGAGAACGACGAGGAGTTTGGGATGGGGACTGTTTATTACTCACTCCGTCTTAATTTATGTGGTAATATTTGACTTGACACGAAATTTAGAAAGAAAGAAAGACTTTTGGAATGTGTGGTCCAAAACAAGTCTTAGATAAATGTGTGATTGTAAATCATCTCATATAGTTATATTATTTCTAATTATAGAAATGTGACATTCTTTTTTGGGACAGACCAAAAGAAAATGATGTCACATAAATTGAGAGGCTTTTCTAAGTTATATGTGAAAGAGTTTCTTTTGTTTTGGAGGAAAAAAATATTGGAAAGAGTAAAATGATATGTAGTAGTAGTTATTACAGAAAAAGCTTTCAGAAGATATTAAGATTGATATAGAAAACAGAAGTTCTCATGTGTTGTTTAATAGGTTCGAACTCAGATCGCTGGTGGAAAAATGAACCTACTTTACTGTTGGACCACACATACACTTATGTCTAAATGGAGTCAATATTTCAATTATAACATATTTCTTTAAAGACAGATCAACTGTGTAATTTTTTGACAAAGTGGGTTCATAGGAGCCCACTTGACATTGTGTAGGTCCGCCCATATATTAGGCCTATATGTATTAGGTAATGGCCTTATATATCTGTCAGCGAGAGACAATTATATGATAAAATAGCCGAAACACACACAAATCTTACATTAAATTGGATATATCTTATTTTAGGTATAATTATATTGCTTTTGTAATTAGGTTGATTACTTACCTAGTTTGTAATAAGGTAAATATTTATGTAAATACTATATATTGTAAATCATCAATGAAAGAAATCAAGGAACATATTCCTTTATGGTATCAGTAGCCTAACCCTAAAAATCACTTCCAGCCGCTGACCCCCCTCTCGGCCACCCCCTCCCACGATGGAAACCCTAGTTTTTTCGACCAATCTTCCTCCATCTTCTTCCTAAATTTTATCTTCATGATTGACAAAACCAAATTTCATCCCGCACTTGCAGTCAACAACATTAAAAACTTCATCCATGTGACTCTTGAGATAGAAACTGGTCAATACTCGTGGGCGGAAATGTTCAAAATCCATTGTCGTGTCTACGAAGTTATCGACCACATCATCCTCCTAAATCGAAGTCCACAGACCCACCCTCGACTTCGACTACTGATGATGCACTTTGGTCTCGATTGGATGCAATTGTCCTCTATTGGATATACGACACGATCTCTAATAATCTGTTGTACATAATCACAGAGACCGATGCCACTATCCGCTAGACGTGGGAACGTTTAGAAAGTATTTTTCACGACAACAAAATGCAACATGCATTATACCTTGAAAATCAGTTCAAGGACGTTCATCATGACGATTTCTCCAACGTGGTTGCGTATTGTCAAGAACTCAAGATGTTTGCCGACCAACTCTCCAACGTTGGCGCTCCAGTCACTAATCAGTGATTGGTAATACAACTTATTGCAAGCTTAAATGAATCCTATGAAGGCGTTGCTACCATCCTTCAGCAATGCACGCCGTTACTACCATTTTATGAGGCCCGTTTGAATATAATTCTTGAGAAAACCAGGAAAATCAAACTAAACACCACTCAGGCCAGCGTTGCATACGCCACCCTCACCACCATACCGTTGAGCCCTCCGTCGATGGCAGGGCCTCCGATTCCGACGGCCAGCACCACCGACCCGAGGACCCGTAACACGCCGCATCGACCCACAACAACCGCCGAAGGCGGAAGTCCGCAAGGGCCGCGATGATCAAAATTCCGACAGCAACGACGGCGGGAAGGGGAGTCCCCGCCGGTAGGAAACAACCAAGAAGCAGCGATCGTGGCAGCAGCCTTCGTCGTGGGCTGCCTACCCGTTGTGGGCCGCATGGGCCCTACCTGTTGTGGGCCGCATGGGCCCTACCTGTTGTGGGCCGCATGAGCCCTACCGTCTGGCCCTACCGTCATGGGCCTATCCACCTTGCCCGTATCCGACATCCTCGTGGACTCCACCTCCGACCCGATAGACCCAACCTAACATACTCGATGCACGTCCACAACAGGCCTACACAACACAGTCTTCCTCGCCCTCAACTTATGTACCGACTGACATTGAGGCAGCTATGAACACAATGTCAATCGACGCTCTAGATGAAAATTAGTATATGCACACAGGCGCCATATCTCACACGACGGCATCACAAAGTACTCTCTCGTCTTATTCCAATTTGAGTAATTTAAATCGGAATATTATTATTGGTAGTGGGCAAGGCATTCCTATTCGTGGTTTTGATCATTCATCCTTATCCCCGCCACATCCACCCCTAATCTTAAAAAATATCCTCCATGCCCCTAAACTCATTAAGAATCTAATCTTTGTGCGACATTTCACAACTGATAATAATATTTTCATTGACTTTGATCCTTTTGGTTTTTCTATAAAGGATTTTACGACAGGGAGATGAATACTGAGATGTGACAGCACCAGAGATCTCTACCCTATTTCGAACGCCGTCAACAAACCAATCTCAGTTCCATCAACCTTTGCTGCTCTTTTATCTTTCTTATGATATTCTAGATTAGGACATCCGATAGATTCTGTCTTATGCTCCCTTATGAATAATAATTTCATCCAATGAAACCGTATTTCTAAGACTCCTATATGTGAATCATGTATTTTTGGGAAACATGTTAAATTACCTTTTTATGCATCACAAATTATACTTTAATGCCTTTCGATATAATACATAGTGATTTGTGGACTTCCCCTATTTTATGTACGACCAACCATCGATATTATGTGTTATTTTTTGGACGATTATTCTAACTTTCTATGGACTTTTTCAATTGGTAATAAATCCCAGGTTTACCCTATTTTTTCCTTAGTTAGTGTTTTCGTACAAACATAATTTGAAAAGAGCATTAAATATTTTCTATGTGATAATGGCAGGGAAATTCGATAATAACTAATTCAAACAGTTTTGCTCCAAAAATGGTCTTACCTTTCATTTTTCCTACCCTCACACCTCCTCCTAAAATGGTAAAGTCGAACGGAAAATCTGAATCATAAACAACCTAATTCGTGCCATACTTGCCCACGCCTCAATTCCTCCTCAATTCTGGCATTACACACTCTCCATGGCCACATATCTCCTAAACATAATCTCAAACAAGTCTCTAGCTCGTACGATCACCCACTCAAGTTCTGTTTCATAGGAACCCCTCCTACCAACACTTGCGTATTTTTGGATGTCTCTATTATCCTCTTCATCGACCACTTACAAAGTCCAACCCTGGTCTTCTTCTTGTGTATTTCTGAGTTACCCCACCAATCATCGTGGTTACTCATGCTATGACTTGTCAAGCCGTAAAATAATTATTTCACGCCATGTCTTATTTGATGATACTCGATTCTCTTTTGCCTAACTAAACTCGCCACCTCGGCATTCATACGACTTTTTAAATGATGGCATGAACCCCTTTTAATTCATCATTTACATAATCCGACGTCCCAGTCCGGTCCCCGGCACCCGAACTCACCTCGATCACTCCGAGGCATGTTGCCCGCCCGATTCCGCCGATGGTAGCTCGGAATAGCCGTCTCAGGGTGATTCCACAACCACCTCTTAGCAAACCGAGCCTCGCCCAACCGATCCCGCCACCACCGTCCTTCCTCTTCTTCCCGACAGTCCCGCGGCACCCCCCTTTTCCCATCCCGCATCCCGAGGCACACTCTCGAATAATGGAAACATGTGCCATGCACGGAATTTCCAAACCTAAATGACTGTATAACCTATCCATTTCAATTGTCCCCTCTCATGTCCCTCGTAATTCGAAGGATGCCTTGTCCAACCCAAATTGGAAAGCCATAATGATTGACGAATATAATGCTCTTATTGATAATAAGACGTGGGACCTAGTATCCGTCCACTTGATGCTAACATTATTCATTCTATGTGTTTTTAGACATAAAAAGAAATTTGATGGTTCTTTTGAGAGGTACAAGGCACGTCTTGTATGTGATGGCATGTCTCAACATGTGGAGTGGAATATGATGAGACGTTCAGCTCGGTGGTAAAGCCCGCAATCATCCGGATCGTCCTCAACATTGATCTATCAAAGTCTTGGCTCTTTCATCTGTTTTATATCAAGAATGCTTTCTTACATGGGAATCTTCATCAAACGGTATATATGCATTAACTTATGGGTTTCAAGGATTCTATTCATCCGGATTATGTGTGTCTGTTGCAGAAATCGCTCTATGGATTGAAATAGACTCATCGAGCATAGTACCAGCGATTCGCCGATTATGTCTCATCTATTAGTTTTTCACATAGCAAATTCGATCATTCCCTGTTCATCTACAAAAAAGGTCCACACATGGTTTACCTCTTATTATATGTTGATGACATCATCCTCACCACATCATCTGATGCCTTCCGCCGGTCCATTATGTCTCTCCTTTCCGTTGAGTTTGCTATGAAAGATATGAGCCCTCTGAGTTATTTCTTGGGCATCTCTGTCACTCGCCATTCTAGCGGCTTATTTCTATGTCAGAAGAAATATGCCGAAGAGATCCTTGACCGTGCATGCATGTCATCTTGCAAGCTATCCCACACGCTAGTGGACACCAATTCCAAGCTCAGCACTGATTCCGCCCTCCGTATTCATACACGACTCACTATCGTTGTTTGGTTATAGCCCTACAGTACCTCACATTCACGAGACCAGACATATCCTATGACGTACAACAAATCTATCTGCACATGCACAATTCTACGAAGCACATAAACATGCCCTCAAACGTATTTTACGATACGTCCAGAGCACACTTCACTTCGACTTACATCTATACAGGTCCTCGCTCTCTGGTCTCACTGCTTATTCTGATGATGACTGGGGTGGATGTCCTGACACCCGACGCTCCACGTCTGGTCACTGTATTTTCTCGGAGATAACCTATTGTCTTGGTCTTCCAAAAGGAAACCTACACTATCCCGATCCAGTGCCGAAGTAGAGTACAAATGTGTAGCCAACATCGTCTCTAAGTCTTGTTGGATCCGCAACCTTCTACTCGAGCTTCACTGCCCGATTCAAAAGGCAACACTGGTCTATTGCGACAATATTAGTGCGATATATCTTTCCGACAATCCCGTCCAACATCAGCGCACCAAACACATTGAAATGAACATTCATTTTGTTCGCGAAAAAGTGGCTCGTGGTCAAGTTCGTGTCCTTCATGTTCCTTCCAGATATCAGATTGCCAACAACTTCACCAAAGGACTTTTGCGCGTACTGTTTGATGATTTTCGAGCCAATTTCAGTGTCCGTAAGCCTCCCGCTTTTACTGCGGGAGTGTAAATATTCTTACATTAAATTGGATATCTCTTATTTTAGTTAGAAGTATATTCCTTTTGTAATTAGATTGATTACTTGCCTAGTTTGTACTTTGTAGCAAGATAAATATTTTTATAAATACTATATATTGTAAATCATCAATGAAAGAAATCAAAAAACATATTTCTTTATAAACATTACTTTTATAAAAGAGGTGAAAAATTAGAGAGTCGATCAAAATATCACTATTATAAAAAAAGAAAAATTAGAGAGCTGATCACGTTGATAAAAAATAGGACCTTAAGAGTGGAAAAGCTAAAAGCTCATTAGTCACTAGATTGAATTATAGAGTCTTTGCATCATTATGCATGAAAAAGGATGAACAAACATGATTGCTATGATGGGTTCTAAAATTCTGATCATTCAAATATATTCCGCGATTTACTGATAGTAGTGTTAAGAAATCGAAAATATTATTTTCAGGAATAATCTGGCGTAAGTCGGGAGGGTGAATATCAAAATTAAAAAAAAAGGATGAACAAACATGATTGCTATGCTCTTTCCCTTGTAACCTTATCTTTCTTTTATAACCTCTGACAACCTCTTTTTCGGTTCCCACAACTACATGCCCATTAGCGAATTTAGAAATTTCGTAAAAATATTTAAGGTTTAATATATTACATATATATTTATAAAATAATATTTGGCCTGCATATAATACTATATAGTATTTTACACATGATTTTCCGATAAAAGATTTTCAACTCACAATCCTTGAACCTATGTGGCTCCGCAACTGTCTATAACTCTATTTTAATTGTATGTACTAGGTAAGTATTAATTATGGACCGCTCAATACTGTTGAAGTCTAAAGTCAAACATTAGTGAGCGGGTTTAATTTTTTTTGTCACAAAAACGAGAAAAGAAAAATAATTATACATATTTTTTATTTGAGGTCTATTTTTTAAGAATACAAGTCAGATATCTCACTAACTTGCTCAAAAACTCCTCCTTGAGATTGTATCAAAGATTCAATTCTTCTCTTTTCTTTTTTAGTTTTGAACAACCGGATTCATATTTTATAATTGACATATTTTATATTATAATAAACAATTTAAAAGAAATATATACTATGTGATAAATATATATATAAAAATAACTTTTAGATGAAAACAATACTAAAAAGTTAAAATAATAAAACCTGATACAAAAAGTTTATAACTTGATTTGTGAATACTTATTTGGTGTTTCAATATACTTCTTGCAATATTTGCAAATTCATACGTTGTAGCTCTGATCTTGTCTTTCATAGAAATTTAGTCAAAGACGACTCACGGTGAATACTTATTTGGTGTTTCAATATACTTTTTCTCACTAGTCGAGTTTCTAAAAAAAAATATGCAAAGAACGTTTTACTTTTTGTTCAACCTTCTTTTTCATATCGTTACTCACGGTGCCATGAAATGATTGGTACCAACTAGATTAAAATGAGTAGTAATATATTTTTTATTGGTACACTTCAATTTCACTAATAAGTTTTATATGCACTACAATATGTTTTATAAGTACTTATTATATTTTATTATTATTCTTTATTATTATTATTATTTATTACAAAAATAAAACAAAAGTGAAAATGGGAAAAAGTCAAGGCGCTCCTTATAAGGCCCACCACGAAGCCCAAAGCCCACTACTCCAACCAAAAAGGAAGAAAATAAAACGTTACTTTTTATTCGGCCCCGGTTTCTCCGCCACATTGAAATTTTAAATCTTTTTATTTGGACAAAAATACCCCTAACAATCCATCAAATTCCCTCTAAATACCCTATTAGTCCAAAAATAACTGGTCCTGAGATATACATTTTCAAGAATTTCATATACAGAAAATTCAATACACAAAAATTCAAACTCACAATTCTTTGATTCTTTGGAGTTGTATCGCATAGATTCGAACACCCTTTTGCCGGCTCTTACTCTTTCAACTCCTTGATTCAGTAATCTCTCTTTCTTTTTTGTTTTATTGTGTAATTTTTTTTGATTTAGAATTTAAAATGAGTTGATATATAGTCTTTTATATGTATATGTATGTAAGTTTTAGCAATTTTATATACATATATATAGCTTTTGAACTGGGTTTGCTTTACTGGAGCCGCCTCTGTTTCTAGTTTTCTTTACATATATGCAATATATATGTAATTACACGTAGGTATATGTGTTTGTTTTGGGATTTATTTGGTAAAATTGGTGGAAATGTTGATTGAAATGAAATTTGGATTTTACCTTCCAGATGGGATTTTTCTTTTTTCTGATTACTTACCATAAATGATTGCACAGTAATTGTCTGTTATATATATATTGTATCTAATGGTCATTTCAATGCTGTGAAGAAGGGTGCTTTTGTACACTGGAGTGGGGTTTACCTGTGCACACACATAGGGTAGCTGCTGCGGGTCTCTTGTCATCAAAAAAAAAAAAAAAAGGATGATTTTGGAAAGTAAAGTTGTATAGTTTCTTGTTTTAAGGTTTATTGGAAAGGGTTTATCTGGGTTGAGAAATGGATGTGGCTTCTGTTTGATATTGGGATTTAAGGGTTTGTTCATTTTTTTTCCTGTTTTTATGTTGTTTATCTTTTGTTTTATTGGATACATGTGATTGTTGCAAATTTGAGGTGGTAATTTATGTTTCATTCTTTGGTATTTGATCTGGTTTTCTGATATAATAATTCATAAACTTGTGATTTTTTCCCTTTCTTGTATTACATATGGATTTTCACTTATTTATTTATGATGATGATATTCTATGAGCTTAAATGAAGAAATGTGGATTCATATAGCCGATCCTAACTTATTTGAGACTGAGGCGTAGCAGTAGTAGTTGTTACAACAACAATAACATACCTAGTGTAATCCCACAAGTGGGGTCTGGGGAGGGGAGAGTGTACGCGTATCTTACCCCTACCTTAGGAGGTAAAGAGGTTGTTTCGAAAGACACTCGGCTCAAGAGAAAGCAGCAGTAGTTGTTGTTGTTGTATTGTATATGAATTATTAATGTCAGGTGGATTTGAATAACTAAAAGCGTGTTTCTAGGGTTTAAGAGAGAATAGGGTTAGTGTGGTCTTTTATGTTATGGTAGACTATCATTCTCAGATTGACAGATTGTTACTCATTACTGTTTCTGACACTAATGAGTTTTTTTTTTATCAGGAGTAGGAAACAAATCGATTGATTCTTTGTGTGTGGGGTCAAATGAATTTTTTCTTGCTTTAAAGAAGGGTTGGTGAAATAAATGCTCTATTTGCTAACACTCATGGTAGCTTAGTTTTATATTACACACAGCAAGAAGTTGTGCTTTACATTTTCTGTTTTGAGTTGTGATTAATGGTGTTCTCTTAGCATTTTCAATAAAGCCTTCTTATCTGTGGAAGCAACAATCGGTCTGTTGGAAAGTTCCTGCGTAAGTTGTCGGATCCTCAAAAAAAAGCTTTCCGGAGACGCGCTGGTCAAGTCAAGTTTCCTTATAACTTCCCTAGATTAAGGGCTAGAATTATGATTTGCTTATATTATACTAAGGAAAATTAAGTTTGTTAGTGCTTGAGAACTAATTGAACCACTTGAACCTCAGTACTAGCAGGTAAAAAGTTATTTCTTGGTATGTTCAATAATATGCATTCTCAGTCAGATTGAGCATCTGAACTTGTTGAGGAATGAACATGCAGAAGAAATATTATTATTATTTTATGTTGAAGAAAGAATCATGTAGAAAAGTGACCTTTTACTTTGTTTTCTAAGGATCTAGTTAGCTACAATATTTGCATGAATGACTGATTGGTGAGTAGATGAGTGGTTGTTTATGAATGTTTTCTGGTGGTTTTCTTGAAATGCACTTGTTGTGTCAGTTTTACAGAAACGATTAGCATAGCCAGCCCTACTATTTGAGATTGAGGTGTAGTTGATTAATTGATAATTCCAGGTCAAGTTTAGGACTAATACAGTCAGACTTCTCTATAGCAACCATCATCTATAACAACATTTTACTATAACGGCCTAATTTTCTTTGGAATCGACTTTCATATTATGTTATATTATATGATTTCTATAATAGCATTTCGTTGTATCATCAAAATATCCAGACAAGTGATACCATTATAGTGTTTTAAAAGGCGTTTCTGGGGCGAGCCTCGGGGTGGGCGTACCAAAAATCACTGGGGCGATCTGGGGAGGCGAAAGCACCGTGAGGCGTAAGCCCCATTGTTCTGGGCGTACGCTTAAGCGTTGGGCAAGTTTTTACTTTGGGGCGTAAGCCCAGAAAATTTCTCCAAATTAGAGTTTAAATTACTAAATAAATCTTTAATTTAATACCAAAAAATACAAAAATTAGCTTTGTTAAATTTAAAAAGTTTAAAAACATAAAAGTCAAAAGATATTTTTATTTTTATCCCTAATTTTATTCTTTTTCTTCGTCTTCTAGCGGTAACCGGGAAAATGATTAATTTGCCAATTACAAAACAAAAACCCTTCATCTATCATCACTTTTCTGATTGGACACTTCTAATTGTAGATTCCTTATTCATTTTCTTCTACTTAAGTTCTTTTACTCTTTCAAGTTAGTTTTAAAATTTCTGTTCAATTTTTTCTCAAACTCTCATTAGTTTCTTTAGATGGAACTAGTTCTAGTTATTTTGAGCCGATTGCTAATTATGATTAGCATTTTATGATGAAATGCTATATATATATATATGTCACTTATTGTTATTTTCCTGAATTTTTGTAATTTCAATGTAATTTTGACCTTTTTATCATGTTTATTTATATTATATTAATTTATAAACTATTAAATATTAAAGACCTATGGGGCTTATGCCCTAACACCTCAAGGCTTATGCCTCGCCCCGCATCAGGTAAATCGTCTCGCCTTGTGCCCGCGCCTTTTAAAACAATGACCGTTATAAAGAGGTTTGACAGTAGAAGGTTCAGCTAAGTGTTGTTCCAATATCTCTGTAAACTCTGAATTACTTGTGCAGTATATTCTCAATATCAGGAGCACAATGTGTTTTCTTAACCAATCTCAATTAGGCTCTTTGTCCTTTGAAATCTCATGGACTAGTGTTCTATGTGCAGATTCATGTACAGTGTCCATACGTAGACATGAAGAAATTCTTCTTTTTCCGAACATCATCTAATGAAGCAAACAACACCCCTTCACCACCATCAAAGGAAAAACAGTTTAAGGAGGTTTCTGCTCCAAGCCTTAGAAGGAGTCTTTCATTGTCCTCTGGATCCTTTTACGACAGCGGGTTAGGGAAAAAGAATTTCAGGGATTCGAACAGATCTCCTTGTCACAGTAAGAAAGTTCATTCGAAGAAATCTGGTCGTGATTCATGCCGGTATGCATCTCCTTCTCTGTAGCTGATTTTTCACACTTGCACAATGTTTTAATTTACATTTGTTTCTTCAAAGTAATGACAAATATTTCATGACTTCTGTCAGTGGTCGTACACGTACTCCTGAGAGGCAACCCGGAAAATTTCTTTCAGACATGTGATATGGAAAATGGTTATTTGGTAGAGAAGCACTGTTCTGGTGCATCTTTCGGAACACACCAATATGATCCATCAGAGAGCTCTTCTCATTGCTCCAGTAATGTCTCTAGCAAAGTTTTAGATCGGTATATAGATGGGGAGCAAGAGCAGGAAAGCAGACAATTGCCTCCAAAAGTTCACCGTACTGCTCCTGGTTCGCCACTACCTGATGTCAGGAAGCAGAGACCAATATCTCAATCTTTCATAGAAACAAAACCGTCTAAACTTTCTTTTACATCTGGAGAGTTGGGTGAGATAGGTTTTGAAAATGAATCTCCGCGAAAACTTGCAAAGAAGGTGGTTGAGAGACTCTCTCAGTCTCGGTCGCTGGCGAAAATAAGTTCAGAAGATTTTGATTCTGATGGTCCAATTACTATTGAAGATATCTACAGTGGAAATTTAAGTAGATGTCCAAGTGTATGCTCTGACGGTGTTCCCCGGAAGAGCTGTTCGGCAGATGATTCTAATGGTAGGACCTACGAATATCACCATGAAGAGATTCCAGGCTTTGGTGAGAGATACTATTTGGGAACAGAAGACGATTCAGATTTGGTGTTATTGAGAAAACTTAAGGAAGCTGAGGAGCGTGCTGTGTTGCTCTCGGAAGAGCTTGAAGAGGGAAACTTTCTTCATGGCAGAGGCCTTAGTGTTCCAGTGTTGGTTCAGGCTATTAGAAGCTTGACAGAGGAGAAGGTACAGATGGCTTTTGAAGTTTCAAGCATGCTACGGAATCAAGTTGCTGAAAGGGCTTCTGCTAAGGAAGAAGCCAGGCTATTACAGGTAGAATTAGATTCACGGACACGCAGATTGGAGACAGAAAAGAATGAGTTAGAATCAGCATTGGAAAAGGAGTTGGATAGAAGATCCAGCGAGTGGTCTCTAAAACTTGAGAAATACCAAATTGAAGAACATAGACTCCGTGAAAGGGTGAGGGAGCTTGCAGAGCAGAATGTCTCTCTACAAAGGAAGTCTCCTCGTTTAATGAGAAGGAAGTAGATAATAGAAGCAAGATATCATTTTCAGAGAAACAACTTGAAGATTTGTCTAAGAGAATAGAGGAAGTGTCGGAGGAGAATCAAAATCTAAGGCAGCAGCTTTCTCAGTTACAAGAGGAATATCGAGTAGCTCAAGACGATCAAGATTATGTTAGGGAAAACTACCAGGAAAAGGTTAAAGAATGTGAGGACCAGCACAGATCTATTGCTAGATTGCAAAGGACTTGCAACGAACAGGAGAAGACAATTGACAGTCTGCGAGGATTTTGTGAGGATGTCGGCAAGAAGAGTCCGGCAAACTACGACAACCAGTTGGAGAAGTTGCAAGTAGAGCAAATAAGATTGGTAGGTGTGGAGCGTGCTCTAAGGAAAGAGGTGGAGTCTTGTAGGATCCAAATTGATTCTCTACGTCATGAAAATATTAGCTTATTGAATCGTTTGAGAGGCAACGGAAAGGAGGGTGGGTTCTCAACTTTTAAGCTGGATCAGGAACTATGCAATCGTGTTTGCTGCTTGCAAAATCAGGGGCTCAATTTGCTTAGAGAGAGCAGCCAGCTTTGTGGAAAGCTATTAGAGTACACAAAAGAAAATGTCAGACAAAATGGGGGAATTGATGGACAATTCTTAATTGAATGCAATGTAAAGATCCAGGGTCTTAAGAGGGGAATTGAAACTCTGACAAGCAGTTTGCACACAGTGTCATCTGTGATAAATGAGAAGAACTCAGTTAATTCAGATTCTCAGCAAAACGGTCAGAAATCAGATGTAAGTTGGTGCTGTTATTTTGCAAGCTGCCTGTCATGCTCATGTGTTATTGATTGATTTTGCTAGCTTTTTGTTTTGTTTTAGGAAATTAAACAATCGGAGCTCAAATCGGAGACTTTGCTGACAACTGTGTTAAGGGAGAAGCTTTATTCCAAGGAGATGGATATAGAGCAACTTCAGTCTGATCTGGCAGCAGCAGTCAGAGGTAACGACATTCTGAAATGTGAAGTGCAAAATGCGCTGGACACTCTTTCTTGTGCCAAACACAAGTTGAAAGATCTCGAGCTTCAGGTAATATTTTTCTTTTTTCAACTTTGTATACCTCATCCTCATATAGGAGAGCTTGTTTGCATGTTACTTTCTCTGCCTTAGCTTTTTACTTCTCTTTGATTTTCTTAGGTTCATCTTTGTTCTATCTGAACGTCACGGTTTTCTTGGTGAAGTTGTATATATGAATTATACTGGCATGTGAATAGGCGCTGCTTCCACTGTGGTAAATAATGAGAATTAATCTAAGGGGAAGAGAGGTCTACTAGTCTGCCACAGCCTTGGTGGTGCTTAGCATCTCCATCAGATTGTTTAGGATGTTTGATGGCTGCTTGTCATCGATATACTGGATAACAAAATGCATAACAAGTTTAAAAAAAAATGCATAACATATCTCATTATCATGAGATGGTAGAATATGGAAATTTAAGCCCATGGGGGGTTGGGGGGAAGGTATTGGAAACTGTTTTCTGGAATAGCATAGTCAAGAAAAATAGAATTTGCCTTGCTGGTACTTAAAAAAAGGGTGTTTGGCTCGCTGGTCGCCAAAAAAAGTAGACGATTGTCATCTTCCTTCAGCCTCTTTCACATTAGCTTCCGCTATTTCAAGAGTTCGCTCATTTCTAATTGGTAAATACTAGGGCTGTCCAAGGGGTCGGGTTCGGGGCAGGTCCCGTCGGGGCTGGGAAAGGGTCGGGTACTGGATTCCAGTTTTTTTTTTTTACACTTAATTTCAAAAAAGCTGTGACTATAAACACTTAAATAATTAAACAAGATAGTGTAATAAAAACATCCCAAGGTTGTTTTTGTGCCTCTTATATTATTTAATAGAAATATGATTTTTTTGTAATACAATTTCAAAATTGCAACTTTGTGGTGTTGTTCAAAAGTAGCAAATCACATAGTAAAATTGCAATTAAAAAATTACATAGTTAAAAACACCTTTTCTAATTTCGTCACAATGTCTTGTGGTTCTTCGGTTGGAATTGGAAGTTGGTCAAATTGGTCGACGTCGCTTTCAGTTCCCTCGGACAAGATTTCGTTGTAGTTTTCGTCGTCTTCTTCGTTGATCTCTGGTTGACCGCACTTTCTACGCTCCGCTCGTATTCAATCTCTGAATAGAACTGTAATCTCCAAGCTGTCTCCCGCTAATGAGTGTATGTGCTCTCCTATTTGAAATCTTCCGGAAGAAAAAGCGCTTTGATGACTTGAATGTTCAACACATCTTGGGCCATTTTTGCTAGTATCGGAAATGTCTTCTCATTTTCCCTCCAGTATTTAAGCAAGTCTTCACGTCCTTCTTCATTGAGAACTGCTTGGTACGGTATAACACCATGCAAAACAAAAACATCAAACTCGCTAACTTGATTAGCAGTGGAACCACTAAATATTCTATTTCTAAAGCTTTCAATAATAGCCGCATAAACAACATGTCTTTTATAAGGTTGTATTGAAGAAGAAGAAGAAGAAGATGGTATAGAAGTCGGTTGGTTGTTAGCACTTTGTTGTTGGTAATGCATATATACTTTTTTGCATTCATCGTGTATGGTAGACAAAACTTCTCCTTTAGTTGGTTCCTTAGGTGGTTGTTCATTTGAGTTTTTTGGAGTTGAAGATGGAAGTACTGCTATACAATCATAAATCGTTTCAATAAGTGCTTTACAACCGTCTATTTTAATAGTCGGATTTAATACAATACCAATAATATAAATAATGTTATTAGAAAAAAAAAAAAATTGATAAATATTTTTTTAATAGGTGCCTTATAAGATGGTTTTTCCATATATTCACTAAATAACAAAAATATTAGAGCTATATAAAATAACATAGTTGAAATAGTAAGATAATATATACCAAAAAATTCTTTAGTTGCTTGAAAAAAATTCTCTAAAAATACAATAAGTTCTGAAATTTTTTCCCAATCATCATCTACAAGCATATCAGTTGAATTTGATTATGGGCGTTAAAAAATAAAGTTATAGGTCTTCTATAAGCATAATCAACAAGTAGTTGTTCATATAGAGAATTCCACCTATTCTCTACTTCTTCAGAATTTTTCTAAAAGTTAATCCACAATCGTGACAAGTTTTTTTATATTTTTTTTCTTCGTATTTTATTACTTCTAAAAATAAAGTTTATAGCAAATTGTACTTTATTAAGAATGTCTTCAAAAAGTGATAGACCATCCTTTACAACTAAGTTATAAATATGACACGCACATTTTATATGAAAATGATTAGAAAAGATGGAGTTAATAGATTTTTTTAAAAGTCTCACAACATAATTATTAGAGAAGCATTATCTAACGTAGCAGTCATAATTTTGTCAGTTATACCATAATAATCGCAAACTTGATGAATATTTTCTGCAATAAAAGTTTCGGTGTGCCTATCATCAATATATCTATATGTTAAAATACGTTTTTACATAGACCAATTATGATCTATCCAATGACATGTTACGGTTAAATAATCATTGACGTTAGTACTACGACTTATATCAGAAGTAATAGATACTTTGCCATTAAAATGATATAATGCATAACATAAATATTGTTGATATTCATGTGCAAATTTAAAAACGTCTCTCCTAACAGTCGATCTAGGAAAACCGTTAAAAGCAGGATTATACATATCTCTTACGTAATGAATAAAACCAGGAGAGGAAGGAAATGCAAAAGGCAATCCCTCCACCGCAACTAATTTTGTTATTGATTCTCTATCTCTGTGTTTATCGTATTTAGGACCTACAATTCCCCGTCGTCGGGTTAATTTGACCTTGTACTTGGTCGGGACACTATGTGAACCTTGTCCCGACTCAGAGCGCATTGGCGCACCCGACTTTGTAGCCTAATATTCATCCTACTTAGCTTTGTGAAAGCCTTGTACATGTCTTAATAAACCTCCCGTCCATCCTGACCTTTTCCGATTTTAAATTGATAAACAGTTTTACAAATTTTACATCTAACTAATTGATTCTCTTTGTCCCTATAAAAAAATAACCATGCAAATGATTTTAATGGCCGTTGTGTGGAGCCTTATCTCATACTAGGGGGAATAGGAGGCATTGCGTTGTAGTTTCAATTTCAGGCTGAGACTCCGTCTGAGCCTGGGGTTGAGGTGCACTAGTGGGTGTGTCATCTAGATTATCGTCTAAATTAAAGTTTGGTTTAGTCTCATCATCTAATGGTATATCATTAAAAAAATCAGTTTCATCTATATGAGTGTAATCAACAAATCATCCTGACTAGGAATAGGATGACTAGAAGAAGTACTCTTGTCCTTATTACCCCTACTAGAAGAAACACTCTTACCCTTAATCATACGTCTAAATCCTTCCATTTTAATTATGCAAATAAATAATTAAAGATAATGAAATTAAGTGCGATAATTAAAATAAAGTAACAATAATAATTAAAAGAAGGAATGAAGGTACCAAACGCCGACGTAACGTCGACGTGTAATCGAGGTTGAAAATTGAAACTTTGCTCGATGGATGATCCTCAAGCTAGTTGCCAACTTAAGTCCCAATTTTTGAACTTTGATACAATTATACAAATGAGCAAATAAAATAAAATATTTAGTAGGCAATGTAGACTTGTAGAGAGATAGATTAAAAGATTAGAGAGATTGTAGAAAGATTTTTGAGAAAAATGAAGAGAAAATGAAGTATTTATAGTTGGAAATTGGGTTAAAGTGTAAATATACTAACTTGGGGGCTAAAAATAAACATTAAGGAGGTAAGGGGGGGTTTAAAGGGTGGGGACCAAAAAGGTCATTGGAACCGTTGCACAACGGCCAAAATCTAAATTTGGTCGTTGTTTCAACGACTAGTTTTGCAAAGGTGGAGGGGGGGATCGGGACGGGGTCGGGGGGGGGGGGGGAGGGGTCTGGGGCGAGACGGCCCAGGTCCCGTCCCGGTTTTGAATCCCGACACCGTAATTTTTTTTAGGGGGATTGGGGTCGGGATTAGGCCGACCCGGCCCACTGGACAGCCTGGGTAAATTACTAAGGGTGGCAACTGGGACGGGGTGGGTCGTCGAGATCAGGACTTGGCGGATAGGCGGGATAGGTCCTGTCCCACATCCCGCCGGAAGAGGGGACGGGTAGGGTGATTTGAGGGAATTTTAAATTTTTTTAGACAATTTAAAAAATAACATTTGAACAAGATAGTGAATAAAAACATTTCAATACTGTTTTTGTGCCTCTTATATTATTTAATGAAATATGTTGTAAAGGATGGAGTAAATCGAGTTTATCCAATTTTTGAACTTTAATAGAAATTAGCAAATAAAATATAATATTTAGTGTGCAATGTAGACTTGTAGAGAGAGAAATTAGAGAGATGATAGGAAGATTTGTGAGAAAAATGAGGTATTTATAGTTGAGAAATAGGATTAAAGTGTAAATATACTTAGGGGTTAAAAATAGCGGGTCGTGGTGGTGGGGGGGGGGGGGGATCGGGACGAGCCCTAGTCCCGTCCCGAGTTCGATCCCCTATAACGGGCCGTCCGGCCCACTTGACACCCTTAGTAAATACTGCTAGTTGGGTTTGGTAGTCTTCTGCAGGATATCTTATAGGATATAAGTTCTCTCTTTCGTCTGACTTAATGAAATGTTATTCATAATTTGGTTGAACTTCTATGCTATGAGTTTGATGTGAATTGCTGAATGAGATGTTATTCATGATCTTTCTTCTCTTGGTTTTTATTTTTTATGGTTGATTCTGGCAGATGATAAAAAAGGACGAAAATATCAATCAGCTCCAGAATGATTTGCAAGAATGCATGAAGGAACTTAGCGTCGTGAAGGGGATACTACCAAAAGTATCTCAGGAGAGAGATTTCATGTGGGAGGAAGTTAAGAACTACAATGAGAAGAACATGTTGTTGAACTCTGAGATCAACATGTTGAAAAAGAAGGTAGAGACCCTCGACGAAGACATACTTATGAAAGAGGGTCAAATCACAATCTTGAAGGACTCGATAGGCAAGCCTTTTGACCTTCTTGCAAGTCCTGATTCTACAAGAGAATTTCTGTTGGAGTGATCGATGATGACCAACTGAAGCGTTTTGTTCATTGACTAGTGTTCATACTACTTGTATACTTGCTGGTTTTACTCTTTTACCTTTGATACTTGTTAATTAGAAAGATTGCTTCTTCTTTTTCTCCCCCGTTTTGAATCTCCAATTAAATTGTAAACATTTCTTTTACTTGTAATCATGATAATGAACTGCTTTTTCCCCCTTCATTTGGTTTTGTAAAGTGCTTTTTGCTGGAGTAATCAGTTTAGCAAAGGAGATGTAAGCTTGATCCATTAATATTTAATACCAGCTTTTTGAGATTTTTATCCATCCTTACATCAGGGAAGATTTTGCAATTAAGCGTTCGAAATGGTGCTCGCATTTTCTACTTATATTCCAATTTCTGGATACTCATTTGGAGATCGTGTACAATAACAATCCTATATTTTGATGGTGATTAGTCCATACTTCATTGATAGGAAGGAAAAAACTTCCACATATTTCTCCTCTTTACTTTTGTTTTATCCTTTCACGAATTTCAGTTATGACGCAGAGTAAATTGCTCCTAAGGACCCTGGAAAGGGCTGCCCGTTGGGTACACGATGGTGACGATGTGCTTGTCTGCCGCGATTGTTTGCTTCCAATTTTGCCGATAACTGCCTTTCTTTTCCTGATGCTCCTTTCCTAGTATGAACCTTGACACATCAAAGGCTTTCTAGATCAGCCTGGTCCGGTCGCCAACGCGACGGTGATGCAATAACTTTACCCGCCTTATGGCGAGCATGAAGATTAATGAAAAAGAACCTTAACTTTTATTCATAATGCGGACATGAGAATTTAGCATCAGTAACTGCTACTGATATACACGGGGCATTGCGTCAAATGTTACATATGTAAAGAACCACATGATCAGTGCTCCCTTTAAGCAGCATACACGAACGGACCAAAGTTTGGCCGCAACATTTGGTTGAATACAACAGCTACAGAATGACGTACCCGCTAACTCATACAGACCGATTCCAGAACTCAGCAGGCTTGCGGTGCTGAAAAGGGAAAAGATTCAACGTTATGTGAGAAAGAACGATAATCAACTCAAATTATGTTTTAAAGACAAAATATGAGGTATTGTGCGGTAGACAAGCACAAATTGAAATGAAAACCAGAACCTCCAAATTGAACATTTAAATTTAATGAAGCTTATTAGCATCTATTTGAACTAATTACGGTATTCAGTCCAAAAGCAACACAGATAGCTATATGGCAAAAGAAGAAAATATCTTGTGTTTGTGCAAACGGATGAAAACAAATCTCAATTCCTGATATAGCAAACTTTTCTTACCTTAGACACTGGCATCTTTGCTCGGACTGAATCTATTAATGAGAAATCAATATCTGCAACAGTAATACCTGTTGACGTCCGATCTGCAGCAGAAACAAGACAAATTTGTCATTGGTGTATCTTATTCTCTGACTGTCATGAAACACAGCGTCACTCCGTGCCGCTTGATGTGCGATGGAAGCAAGAAAAGAAAGTTATTACAACTTCATGCAGAAATGGTTTTTGCAGACCGGACTAACTTATGGAGGCCCATGTACATGCAACACTAAAAGCATGTCACTAAAGAAAGAACAAAGCAGAAAGTGAATATCTCTGCTTAGTGTCTGTTTCACCAAGAAAAAAGAAAAGAAGTAATTTTTGTCCTTTTATAAATAATAAGGTGGTTATGTGGGATCCACAATCAAACTATACAGCATTGAGAAGTCTAGTCAACAAAAAGAACTCCAGAATCTAACTCCAGTGTGTTGTCCGTTCATCGTTCCTCATATAAGACCCTTTAGTCGAAAGTCTAAACAAATCCAGGAATTCGTTATACACTCCATTTTCAGCTAAATGGGGAGTGGCCATCAGAGTTCACACATTGTAGCTTCATATATGAATACTTAAGAGAAATTGTCCATGAATGCTGTTAACCTAAAGTAAAGCTTCCTCACACCAAATTTTGCTATGAAGCAAAAAACTTAATGAGGTTGCCATGCAATTCCATTAGACTTCCAGAACTGGTAATCATACGCACTAAAAGCTTCACATAACAAAGAAAAAGAGAAAAGCTAGTCTTTGAAGAGCAGGACAAGAGCAAAGAAATAAAAGAAGAATAAGTACCAAAATTACATGTTATAGGTGTTATTTTTATAACACAAACAAAAATGTTAAAGAGAAACTTGAAATCATAATCTAAAAGAAATGGTCTGAAGCAGCAGACTCCTGTTCATGGAATTAAATCATTGTCAATTTATTAAACAGAACAAAGATTTACCAAAAATGAATACCTAAATATGGAATCAAATTTTACCTGATAACCGACCAACTATTGTTCCCCATGGATCAATTATTAGGGTATCTCCATAACTTTTTCTTTCTTCATTATGCTTCCCTGCTTGAGCAGCAGCTATGACCTATTAAGAGGTTAAAATTTATTATCCACAAGGGACACAATGGGAAGAAGGCAGAATTCATGAAAATGAGAGATTAATAAAAAAGACGAATTAACTCTTCGACCATTTCAAAGAAAACATTGCCTTTTGGGCCAAACGGGCACTAAAGGTTCCCCTTAAGTCCTTAACAGAGAACTAAAGGTAGGGCCACTAAAAATCCAGCAACCTGCCATAGAAGCAGGATTTAAACAAGCTGTCCATCAACATGAAACTGGTTAGATCACCATCAGACATATCAATGTTATTCCTAGCAGTTATCTCTTTTGATAAGTGTATTTTGTTCATCACAATCAGCAACAAGCGAGTGCTGTGGGGTGATAAGCTACAAAAAGCAAAAGCTAAGTTCATTTACAGCACTAGAGCCAATTTGTCAGAAAATCATAAGATTAGTCAGGGAATTCCTAAAAACTACCACATCATCAAAGAAGAAAAGAGTGGTACAGATAGCAGTTTAGAGATGAAAACTAGAGACTCACCAAGCATTTTAATTAAAACACAGAGATATTTACAGAGATTTTAGAAAAAAGGAACTGATTGATCATGATACTCTTACCAGGAACATAATTCATCACCAGAAAAAAAGATGTTTAGATCTTCAATCCAAGGAAAGAAAATTGTCTGGTTGCACATAACCGACAAAACATATTGTTCATTCCATGACCTTTCAGATTGCCTAACTAAATATTTGCAGTTCCAATTTAGGAAAACATCATGAACAACCAAACATTGTTAAAACGAAAGGTCGAATTGAATTACAACATATAATGGCCATACATAACATTGTGTTTCAATTGCACGAGCTCGAAGAAGAATCTCCCAATGTGCCTGACCAGTCACTGTTGTGAAAGCGGCAGGCACTAACAAAACCTGAAACCATATGGAAGTCTTATCACTAACTTACAATTTGCTTTTGGAGAAAGAGAAACAAGAGGGGAACCCGTAATACCTGTGCATCATGATTGAACCTCAGTTGTTGATACAACTCAGGGAATCTTAAATCGTAACAAACAGTGAGACCCAAACGTCCGAAGGGGCTGTCCGCCACAACAATATCCTTTCCTATGAGGATTAGTCAGTAGGACTTTATAAGGAAAAAGAAGTTAATGTGCCGATTATTAATTTCTAGACATGATTACTTCGAAGAAGACCAAGTAGAATATACCAGTGCCGAGCAACTTCCAAGACAAGGAAAACAGTACAATATAAATTTTTAATAAAGCTCCATGTTTCAACATGGAACACTGATACTGACCTATCAAAAATTTCTGCTAACCCTAACAGTAAAGTCGCACATCCTTTTTTTTTATATTGTTCAATCTAAAACCCACTAAGATTATTTAGTCAGAAAGTTGAACAAGGAAACAATTACAAGAAGCTAATCAAGGAATTGTCTAATGGAACTAAATGCTAGCATGGTAATATTGTGCTTCCTACCTGCTTCAGTGAAACTGCTCTCTTTATAAACTGCACCTCCAGGAACATCCACGTCAAATCTGTAAATACAGCAGACACCACAATTAGCATTCTAGCCTCTAGGGAGATCAAGGAGCAGCAAAGGGTCATGTTGCGTTCAGATTGTTCACAGTGGCTCATACATCAAAATTAGGCAAAACAAACCTAACAAAATTGGAGTTAAATATATTTTCATGGCCTGCAAAGACCTTCACGGATCATTAAGTCTACGTCTTTCTTTAAATTGTTAACTGTTTAGCAAATATATCCTTCTGATCTGTTTATCATCCCTTGTCTCACAAATCCCAGGCGAAAATTTGTCCTTCCAAATAATTAGTCAAACCGTTTACATAACAAATAGGAGTACATTATAATTGGTCATCACTGTTTAGTAGATAACAGTATGCACAGAGAAACACAGATTCCATTTCAGAGTTCTATAAAGCAATAAGGAAATGTAAAGTAACAAAGAACTTGGAAATCCTATCTGACTATATGCATGTTAGAGTTCTTTATTCACAGAACACTGATATTTTAATAACCCAACATTTAGAAAATGATGCTATAATGCATTCATTTAGCAAGGAGTTCATATTTCTTAAAAACCAAATGACCATAATATCTGGTGTTTTTAACATAGTAGTAGATTGTTCAACGCTCATGGAATATGATATAAGACATTTAGCTCTTGAACGTGTTTTAGGGTTGCCTGGATATTAAGCCAACTCTAGTTGTCCTGCATTATGTCATAAATTGATTGATCTGTTCAAGAAAACCCGTTCAATATATACAATCAACCCATTAAGTCTCTGCCACTCATATTGGGCTCACTTGGTATGTCTATCATTGTTTCTTATATTACACTTCTCATTAGAAACCCATGGTAATGACTAATGATCAAAACAGAAGCAGAATATTGTTTTATTGCCAACAGTATGAAAGTATTAAATAACTTAAGTTTGACAACCTTAGTCTAGCATATAATAAAATCAAGTTTAAGAGTCTTACAGATGCATCTTACTGTACGTGCTCCTAATATTTCCATTATCATCAATGAGAACATGAGTGTTGCGCAAGTGTGCATCATCACTCCCTTTTTCTTGGAATCCTCCTAGTGACAACCAAATACTTGATTCCCTGCCATTAATGGCAGAAAAGATGTCAATTGACTGAATCCACTAGCACCCACTTCAAGTTCAGGATTCACCCACAAGCTATCATGAAGAGAGAGAGACAAATTCCCTCTCATGGTCACACCTTGCAAGAGAACAGTAGCCTCTCATAATAGGTCCATCTAGGGGCTCAGCAATTTTAAGACTCTCTCCCTCTAGGTCTCCCACAAAAGAGAAATTTTCAGGAAAACATAGCAACTTTGCCCCCGCTGAAGCTGCTTCCTGGAATAGAGGATATGATATAGCAAAAATAGTGCCAGATATCAGTACCTCATCAATATCAGTATTTATCAAAAACAACATTTCAGAATGCAGAAAGAAAGAGAAAGTGAAGCTCTCTCTCCTTTGGGGGGGAGAGGACAGATATGTTGGTGACTTCATTTACTCTTAACAGTGTGCATAATATGAAATATTATCAACAATATAAAGAGTTGATTGTTCGTTGAGTTTCCTCACTTTTGGCAACAGCGAAATATATTTCCCCAACCGCCATAAATCTTAGGAGCTGATAAAGATAAATCAGTGCGTATTGGATCATGTGAGACTTTTATTTCCATAAGAATTAGTGCAATCCAATTCAGACTACCGATTTGCAGGTAGCTTCATTGTGCCAACTCAAAGACTAGAGTGGTTGAAGTTTTCAAGTATTGGGAACTCATGCACATATGAACCAACTTTAAATTTCAAGAAACTATAGTTCTTAAGTTGAAAAAATGGCCATGTTCAATGCATTAGTGTTCTCTATATTCCTTATGTCGTCATTTCGAAAGCATGATAAAGTAGCGACAGCACGTCCAGAGCAAAAACCCATTTATAAGCTCACAGAGCAAATGTGTATTCCTCAAATCAATTGAGAACAGTCTGCCCAAAAACTGGTATGAATTAACTATGTTAGTTCTGCTGGCCTAGTTGTCTTCTCATTCGAAAAAGTATATTTGTGCGTTTGCAAATTGCAATGTTGGATGTTCCAATTCTAGATGCCAAGTTCCAAATATCTGCAGTGTTTATGAGATAAAAAGTTGGATGTAGATGCTTGAAAAGTCCGCGATGTGTCTAATAAAAACCCAGGTACTCTCCTCCATGTTCTTCTGCTCCATAATCTAATTCTAACAAACTTTTGCAACTTATTGGTATAAATCAAACCGAAAAATTAGTTCAAAATTAAGCTCCTATAAACTCAGTAACACGAAAATCATACAACAAATCATATGATCAAGTACGTCTCTTCATGAAAAACAAAAAGCTCTAGAATATCACTAGCCTTATGAGAATGAAGTGAAAAAAGAAAGTCAACCATCTTTGACCAACATCACCAAATCAGTTTCCTCTTTGAGCTACTTCTATTAAACTTTAGCACCATTTGAACTGAACCTTCCCTGAGTTGGAATACAAATAAAACTGAAAATTAGCTCAAATATCAGCTCCTCCAAATCCAGCTTCACGAATCGTTTTGCAAATTATATAATGGATCATCTGTTCGTGATCAGATCTAGTTCTTTAATGAGGTGAACTTTTGAGATTGTATCTTCTATTGAGGGATTATCTCTTTAATGAACTCTAATAACGTTTTTTCCAAGATTTTGAAACATTTTATCTTTATGAATCCTTCTCTAATGTGGATTGTGATAGTGGGGCTGTTTTTTTTTTTAACTAAAAAATTATACAATCATATCACTTATTCAATTTGGAAAAGGCCCGACCATTCCACTTGATATCTTCCATAGCAGAGACAGGAAATTCAACGGTCGGAAAACCAAAGGCTACCAGAATTATTTTCCCGCTAGTTATTTTCCCCAAGCTCTTCATTGGGGGAAAATCTCCTTTTCTTCTTTACTTACTGTTTTTACTGTTCCTCAGAGGGAAAACCCCTTTCCTTTCTCACTACAAATAAGAATCTTGCAATCTCTACTAGTTCAGTTTTCTATCTTGATCGGAAAAAGACCGACAGATTTTGTCCCTACACCCCAGATCTGCTCCACCTCTGCACCGGAGCTTTGAGCTTTAGTGAAACCCACCGCATTAACGCCGGAGCTCCGACCTCCGATGAACTTTTTTTTTTCTAGGTACCACAAGATCTATCACGACGTACATGCAGATTCTATTGCGCCGTTCTCCCGCCTAGCATCCGGGTACAAAAGGAAACAGTGATTTTAGGCAGTGAACAGTGTGTTCCAGCGTGTGAACGGGTTCTATTAGCCTGGAGTTGGTACCTCCCGTTGCCCGTACTCAATTTTGTCCCTATCCTTGTAGTTAAATTCTTGCGTGTTGCGTTTTATTGAATCTTGACTTTACATTCTTGCCTTTATTCTTCTTGTCCTGTGCTTTATCATTTTGGTCTGTAGTAGCCTGACTAAAGCTGATTCCCGTGTGTGTTAACGTTAACCTTTGACTAGTATTTTTTGCTCTAGTGGCTTTGGTGAATGATGGTAGACTAGAGTCATGTTCTCGGTCGGGGACGGAGGCGAGGGTTAGGGGGGTAAGTGGGGTAAGGGTAATGCTAGGCTGAGAATAAGGTCTTGGAATGTTGGAACTTTAACGGGGAAGTCCATAGAGCTAGTTAAGATTCTTAAGAAGACGAAGATTAATATATCCTGTGTCCAGGAGACCAAATGGGTAGGACCTAAGGCTAAGGATGTAGACGGGTATAAGCTATGGTTCTCGGGTAGGTCGAAGTATAGGAATGGGGTAGGCATTTTGGTAGACAGCGAGCAAAGGGATCAGGTGGTAGAGGTTAGGAGGGTCAATGACAGGATGATGACGATTAAGTCGGTAGTTGGAGGGTGCATTATGAACATTATTAGTGTGTATGCGCCGCAGGCGGGCTTGAATGAGGAGGAGAAGAGTCATTTCTAGGAAGATTTGGATGAAGTGGTAGGAGGTATACCACCCACTGAGAAGTTATTTGTAGGAGGGGATTTCAATAGACATATCGGGGCACTTCCAGGGGGTTATGACGACGTGCATGGAAGTTTTGGTCTTGGGATAGGAACGAGGGAGGCGTCTCACTTTTGAAGTTTGCTAGAGCTTTTGGGATGGTGATAGCCAATTTGAGGTTCCTGAAGAAGGATGAGCATTTAGTGACTTTCCGTAGTTCGGTGACAAAGATTCAGATAGACTTTTGCTCCTTATGAAGGTTGACAAAGGTCTTTGTAAAGACTGCAAGGTTATTCCGAATGAGGATCTTACAACCTGACATAAGTTTTTGGTGATGGATTTGGAGATCAAGATGGAGAAGAAGAAGAGGGTTGTGGATGACAGGTTAAGAATCAAATGGGGGAGTTTGTCCATGACTAGTGCAAAAGAGATGAGGGAGAGGTTGATGGCCAAGAAGGCTTGGGGGAGTAGTGGGGATGCGAACGGGATGTGGGATAAGACGATCAGTTGCATTCGGGAGGTTGCTAGAGAAGTGTTAGGGGTCTCGCGGGGTAGCCGTGGTGGGCATCGAAGGGACTGGTGGTGGAATGGTAAAGTTCAAGAGAAGGTGGAAGCGAAAAAAACGGCGTATGCGAAATTGGTAGAAAGCAAGGATGAGGTAGAGAAATGGACGAATAGGAAATTATATAAGATGGCACGGAAAGAGGCAAAACTAGCGGTTACGGCAGCGAAAACGGCAGTTTTTGAACATCTATATGTGGAATTAGAGGGAAAAACGGGATAAGAAGTTGTACAGACTAGCCAATGAGAGGGGGAGGAGGGCCCGGGACTTGGATCACGTGAGGTGCATCAAGGATGAAGACGACAAAGTACCGGTGGAGGACGCGCATATTAGGCGGAGGTGACAGTCTTACTTTCATAAATTCTTGAACGAAAAAGAAGATAGAGATATTCCGCTGGGAGATCTGGAGCACTCTGGTAAGTACCGGAATTTTGGGTATTGTGAAAACATTAAGGTTGAGGAGGTTCAAGGTGATGTACGCAGGATGCGCAGAAGACGAGCGACCGGGCCTGATGAGATTCCAGTTGAATTTTGGAAGAGTGCAGGTAAGGCAGATTTTGAGTGGCTGACGGAATTGTTTAACGTCATTTTTAAGATGACGAGGATGCTCGAATAATGGAGGTGGAGTATAATGATTTCTCTGTACAAGAACAAATGTGATATCCAGAGTTGCAACAACTATAAAGGTAGCTGCTAAGTCACACTATGAAAGTTTGAGAAAGAGTCGTGAGATGAGGGTGAAAAGAGGCGTGTCTATCTCCGAGAATCAGTTTGGATTCATGTCGGGGCGTTCGACTATAGAAGCCATTCATCTTATTATGAGGTTGGTGGAGCAGTATAGGGAGAGGAAGAGAGACTTACATATGATTTTCATCGACCTCGAGAAAGCATACGACAAAGACCCTAGGGAGGTTCTATGGAGATGTTTGGAGGTTAGAGGTGTACTGTGGAATACACTAGGGCAATCAAGGATATGTATGATGGAGCCAAGACCAGGATACGGAGAGGAGGAGGAGACTCGGAGCACTTTCCAGTAATGATGGGGATGCACACGGGATCAACTCTTAGCACATTCCTATTTGTCTTGGTGATGGATGGACTGACACGACAAATTCAAGTGGAGGTGCCATGGCGTATGTTATTCGCAGATGACATAGTCCTGATTGATGAGACTCGCAGCGGAGTGAACGCTAAGGTGAAGGTTTGAAAACATACTCTGGAGTCTAAAGGGTTCAGGCTGAGTAGGACCAAGACAGAATACTTGGAGTGCAAGTTCAATAATGGGAGCGACCTTGGGACATACGTGGATGTGAGGCTTCGTACTCAGGTCATTCTAAAGAAATGGAGCTTCAAGTACCTCGGGTATATTATCCAAGGGAATGGAGAGATTGATGACGGTGTCACACATCGTATTAGGGTAGGGTAGGGTGGATGAAATGAAAGCTCGCATCTGGAGTCTTATGCGATAAAAATGTGCCACCGAAACTTAAAGGCAAGTTCTATAGGGTGGTGGTTAGACCGACTATGTTGTATGGGGCAGAGTGTTGGCCGGTCAAGACTTCGCACACCCAAAAGATGAAAGTTGCGGAAATGAGAATGTTAAGATGGATGTGTGGGCATACAAGAAGGGATAGAATTAAAAATGATGATATCCGCAACAGAGTGGCAGTGGCCTCGGTGGAGGATAAGATGCGGGAAGCGAGGTTGAGATGGTTCGGGCACGTGCAGAGGAGAGACACAAATGCCCTAGTGCGGAGGTGTGAGAGGTTGACTATGGATGGATACAAGAGGGGTAGAAGTAGGCCGAGGAAGTATTGGGGAGAGGTAATTAGACGGGATATGGCGCAGGTGCAACTCACTAAGGACATAACCTTAGATAGGGGGTTATGGAGGACACGTATTAGGGTAGAAGGGTAGCAGATAGTCCAGTGTAGTCCTACCTACGCTTACAAACTGATAGTTGTAGTATTATTATTGTAGGCTTGCTTAGCCCATCATACTAGTAGGCACAGTATTGTCCTATAGTCACTTGTCGTTTGATTTATGTTGTTATGTGTATTTTGTCTGACGTATTTACTTGCATTAGTTATTGCTTCTTTTTGCTGCATTTTTTTTCTTCAGAATTTGCTACCATGACTTACTCACTTTGTTTGTCATACTTTGATTGGATTTGTGCTTTGTCTTGAGCCGAGGGTCTCTCGGAAACAGTCACTCTACCTACCAAGGTAGAGGTAAGATCTGTGTACACTCTACCCTCCCCAGACCCCACATTGTGGTATTTCACTGGGTATGTTGTTGTTGTATCATCTGTTCGTGTCTTCGTGATAAAAAGTCAATACGAAATCTCTGTACTTATTTAGCAAACTATTAATGTAATTTAATGAATACGTGACATGTGTATATCAAATTGAAAATTAGCTCAAATTTCAGCTTTTATGATTCGTTTTTCAAATTATACAATGGATCATCTGTTCATGATAAATGTAAATACGAAATTTCTGTACTTTTTAGTTATCTATTAATGCAATTTAATGAATGGCATGTGTATATCAAATTACAATGTAAAATGTAAATACGAAATACAGTACTTTTCAGCAAACTATTAATGTAATTTGATGAATACGCGACATGTGTATATCAAACTGAAAATTAGCTCAAATTTTCAGCTTTCATGATTCGTAGAAATATATAATGGATCATTTGTTCATGATAAATGTAATTACGAAATTCCCTTACTTTTCAGCAAACTATTAATGTAATTAGATGAATACGCGACATCTGTATATCAAACTGAAAATTAGCTCATATTTCAGCTATATAATGAATCATTTGTTCATGATAAATGTAAATACGAAATTTCTGTACTTACTAGCAAACTATCAATGTAAACTAATGAATACGCGACACGTGTATATCAAATTAAAATGTAAAATACGGAAATCGTAGGTACCTTAACGAGGCGAGATCATCTATTCATAATAAATATAAATACGAAATTTCTGTACTGTTTAGCTAACTATTAATGTAATTTAATGAATACGCGACACGTGTATATCAATTTACAATGTAAAATACGGACATCGGAAGTACCTTAACGAGGCGAGAGCAGGTAGAGAAGTTAACGGCGAGGTTATTAACGGACGTCATCTGAGCGGCGCCGACTCTGACGGAGTTGGCCATGGATATGGATTTTCCGGCGACGGTGGAAGCAGATGTCACGGCGAACTTGTAACCGGAGCTTTTTGTGCTGCTCAATTGTGTATTGAGACAGAAATTCATCACAGCTGAAGTGTGCTTGGCAAATTGACTCAGTATTTCTGAAACTCCCCATTAGTACCATAAAGTTTTATTTCACATTCCTTTAGTCCCAAAAATAATGGCAATGTCAAAATTTGGACATGGATTTTATTATCTTTTTTAAAAAGTAAATGAAAGGATGTTTTAAATGAAAAGAGTATTGTAAATTACTTTTATGGTAAAAATATTTCCAAATTTTTAGTACACGTTAGCCAAATAAAAAATAATACTAATGGATTCTTAACTTCTAGATAGTACACTAACTTTATTTATTTTGTTATTTTCCTTTCTATTATGTTTTGATTACACTTAAGCTGAGAGTCTATCAGAAATAATTTTTCTATCCCACAAAAATAAGGACAAGGTGTACGTACATTCTATCTTCAACAGACCCAAGGGATTATATTAAGTATGATATTATTATTATTATCGTGGTTAGATAATACATTAATTCTAAAATAAATACTTAATATAGGGTAAGGGTCCATACTCTCTCTTATGCGGATGCGTAGTTCCGTCATGCTATGGTATGGGGAAGGGGTGGTGAGATTTACTAATTAATTATATATTAGATAAACGGTCAAACTATGATCGTTTGAGAGACATGACTCCACACGATATACATATGAATTGTGATGCGGTCGATAAACTTTTTTCTTTCTACAACAACCTATTAATACGAATCACATATTTTTTTAAATGTTATATCATGTACATATATATATATTTTGTGTGTGTTCTTATTCGTGTTTGGATAGAGAATTGGCATGACTCCTCTTCTCCTCGTTTTGTCATCCAAACAAGTCGTCATTCTAAGTTTCATTAGGCTTTTGCACATTGCAGAAAAATTTCCACTATCGCGTTCAGTAGGAGTCACTAGTCAGACTTGTATCTCAATCCTAACGTGGTTGATCATCCCCTTGAACAAGTTAATGAAAATCGCCTTAGTAAGTTATTGCCCCACCAACTTAGAAATCAGACGTGAGCCCGTACTTGAGTGAATTCCTCCTCTTTGCTCCTCAACCTACTGAGTATTAGCAGCCATTTTCACTTGTTGTTACTCACCCGTCCGCCACTAGAAACACCAATTACCGTTCGAAGTATTTTTCTTTAAAAAACATCTTATAAAATTAGAAAAAATAACTTTCATCGTGAAAATAGAGAGAACAAATTTATCAATATTAAAAATGTGAAGGGCCTTTAAAATGTTGATTGAGCATTTTGCCCTTCGTTAAAAGACTCTACGATAGACAAAATTTTCATTTATTATTTTTTTAAAATTATTATTTTATTATTTTATCTTATAAAAAATATACCATACCTCCATATTTTCCGTCCATTTAGATTTAGGAGTATTAATTGCTTACGTTCATTCTCCATTTAAATTTAGGAGTATTAATTGCACCACCGGGTTTTTTTCGTCCATTTATATATAGATTTAGGAGTATTAAATGTGTAGGAGGCCTTCGTTTTTTTTTTCTTCCTTTTTCAAATTACTTTCCATGTAACTTATAAATTTTCCAAATATTTAGCCTTTCTTTTAGGTTCCCTATAAACTATTGAGGTCCAAAAAAACTACAAAATCAACGTGATATTTGAGACTTTAAAATTTTAACTTTTAAATCTAAAACAAAAACCTACTTAGGATAGAAATGTAGGGTTTTGTTGGGTTCAAAAATACATAAGTAAGGCACAGCGGAAGTTTAAAAGTTTTGTTTCTTACTTAACCCAACAACATTTCTGGTATTGTTATACAACAATTAAACTTGTAACATAAAGCATATATTTACAAGTTAAAATTATCTGGAATCTTTATCAACTGTGAGGTGCACACGTAATTGCCCTTCCGATTGCAAGCTCCAAGCTTCAATGTATTTCTCTTTCGGAAAGCTAGGAAATCCGGCAGAGGTTCGAAAGAGTATTTAATTCTAAGTCTCTAAGGCTTAGAATGATATTCTGAAAATTGGTGTATGAATGATGAGATGAATGCCTCTATTTATAGTTGAAAATAGGTCAAAATCATATTAGGGTTTGACCTTGGGTCTGACCCAAAATTCGAGGCAGAGGCGCCGCGGTACTAGGGTATGGGCGTCGTGGTGCTCGACATGCATGCACTGTGTCGCGGCGCTCGACGTGCTCCTGCACTGTCTCGATTTATTTTTCATGCATTCTTAATTAAATCCAAAATCCAATTTTGACTTAATTAAAATAATCATTATTCATTTAAATATCTTGATTCCAAATTGAACATTTAATTACTCTTTCAATACATCCTTAGATCGAAACGGACAATCGACAAAGTGTGACCCCACATGCCTTCTCATATCGACATTAATAAAATTAAGGTTTACACGGAACTCCTAGACGGCGCCAGAAGACGAACTCAATATGTGAAGTACTTTTACGCGAATCCAATAAACTTAACCTTTATGTGGTAAGATAAAATCCTTTCATTCACGACACACTCGATCAAACTTAGGATTTGTCAAGTGTCTATCCAAATGGTTTAATAATTGTATCTCATCTATATTAGTTGACGACTAGAACATATTCTAAATATTTCTATTGCGTTGGCCAACGACTTAGTCAATCTAATATCACTGAGAATCCGAGTGTTATCTCGAATATACATTCGAGGAATGAATACTAATCTTGGCTCAACTACCACCTTCAATCCGCATCGTAATGTACTCAATACAAGTCGTATCTCAACCTATAAGGCATTTGAGCTTAGGACGAGATCAAAGTAGCGTATTGACCTCAAGTCTAAGGACTTCTATCTCCCACACGCTGATCATACTTTAGACAAGTATAACAAACAGTATATCAACAAGGTATATCAATACTTTCAAAGTATCTATGTGTCCATCACGAGTAGTCATTACTCGTAGCATGTGAGACATACTACATCCTCTAAGGATGTGATGCAGACCACATGTCGACTTATCACATATCATCGATATCCCATTCTCGATGATCATTAGTCGAGACTATTTTAAGAGTTACGCTCTATCATTCACTCTATTAATGACAACGTAAGCTCAAAGGATGCACATTAATGAATAATTACAAACAATCAAATAATAATTCAATAATTGCAAATGCCAAAATATTAATCTCCATTAATAACAATATTAATGTGTATAAAGTACATTTGTCCTAATACAGATTGTCTCTAGGACATAAATATGTCTAGGATGCTTATGTAACATTCCACTCGTACGAGCTACAAAATTTCATTAAGAGTTCACATACTCAACCTCAATAAAACGTTACAAAATAATGCACTCACACTATAGGGAGGGAATAAAATATTAGTGCATTTCACAACAAGCCATCATATGATTCATTTTTTCCCATTGAACCTGGTTATAGGATCTCTAGTCCCCATATTGGGTTTCCTCATATACGATTCATGAACTTGTGGACTTCAATTCCATCCCCTCGATGTGCTCCGGACCTTTTCTCTTGTCAAGGTCTTGATTGGTGGATCTGTAAGATTATTACAAGATTTGACATAATTAACGTTAATGGTACTACTTGTCAAATATGATCTCACAATACTGTTTTTTCTCCTTATAGGTATGGATTTACCATTGTAATAACGATTTTGAACTCTACCAATTGCAGCGGTGCTATCACAATGAATTAAAATAGGAGAAATTAATTTTTTAAAATAAGGTATTTGAAATAATAATTTGCTTTTTTGATTTCCAACATATAGCACCACCTCCCAAAGTAAAAATATAGCCACCGGTAGAACATGAATCACCAGATAAAGTGTTCCAATCTGCATCAGAAAAGCCTTCAAGTACAGATTGATATTTTTTTATAAAACAAGCCATAAGATTTTTAATTTCCACAGTACTGTATTTTCAAATATACCCCTCTTAAATAAAATTTCCAAAATAACCCAATTTTAATTTTTAAACCCGCTCTATTATTTAAAACCGACCCAACTAAATAATATACCCCCACAACAATTCTCTAAAACAAAACAGTAACTGCTACTTTTGAAGCTATTAACTCTTCACTTTATAGAACAAGTTCTTATAAGTCAAGTTTTTTTTTTTTTTTTTTTAAATTTCTATTCTCTAGATGTATCCCAATATTATAATGTACTGATTAGTGAAGTTTACCATTTGTCAAAATAGAAAGGACTTCCTTGTGATGAAAATAATAATTATTTCCATTAATCTTGAGTCTTTAAAGAATTGATTACAGAAGCTTCATACATCATGATAGATTTGCTGCAAGTTTGGTGATGACATCTCTCATAGTTTAGCTGGTAAACTTTAATAGTTAAATTAAACTTTACAGGAAGCTAAATTTACTAGGAGTTGATAGACTTTAAACTAATTTCTTCTTAATAAATTCTATAAAGTTGCATTCATTGTAAACTAAATTTTAAAGTTTAACTTTAGAACAAATTATAATGTGAATGGTTTCATCCTTTTCTTGTTTTTTATGAATGATTCTACCCTACAAACATTATAGTGGTTAACAAATAGGTAAGAAAAATCATGTATCACCCTAGAACCGATCTAATATGATAGCACAAGATGGGTTATTTTTGGAGATTTGGAAATTTCCGTTAGGGACATATGAAATGCCCGTGGAATAAAGAAAAGAGATTTTATCTCGAGAATAGTCTGACATAAGTCGTTAAGTTAGATATAAAAAAAAAGGAAAGAGATTTATCATCTTCCTGTTCCCAACATGACAAGAGAAGCAGAAATGAGTTAGCATTTTGGGTGTTGAAAGATGTTGTTTCAAGTAGGAGGACAAGGTACTCGTCCCACTTTCTTCGAAATGGCTGCTGCACAGCAGTTACCTTCTAGTCTCCGTGCCGCTTTAACTTACTCCCTTGGTGTAAGTTCCCTTATTTATTAACCTATTTTAGGGTTTTCTAATTTCTAATCCATTGTATTTATAAGTCATAAAATTATAATTTATTAGTAATAGAATGAAATGGGTCCGAATAGTTTGGAATTGAGAGGTGGTTGTTTCTCAAAATACAAATTTTTAGTAGAGAAGCTTTTTCGATAGAAACTTGGCACAAGGACAAGCAATTCAAAATAGTATAGAAAAGGAAATAATGAAATCGAATAAACCATGATAAATCAGTTTGAAAAAAAAGATCAGTAGCCATCACAAATAAATAAGATAGTCGAAGTACAAGAAATAAGAAACTAACATAGTAGCAGAAATCAAAGGACAAAGAACTACAAAGAAAATAATACGACTTCTAGTATGAAAGGATAAACAGGATACGCTCAGCTAACTACTAACCTTCTATCCTAATATGTGTCCTCCATGACCTCCTGTCTAAGGTCATGAAATGGGTTAAAATGGAGGGTGATGAATATTGAGGATTTAGCATAATTCAACTAGTTTGGAATCGAGGCACAATTGTTACTATTCTTGTTGTGCAGTTGAATTTAATAGATGTGTTTTAAAAGATAATTTTTTAGTATTAGAATGAAACAGGTGCACGTGGAGTGTGATGAATGCTGAGGATTTCTATAGCAGAATACAATTAGTTTGGAATTGAGGGTAGTTTATATTCGTACTGTTTTTTAGCTGTAATAGTTAGACGTGTATTAAAAGACATTATTGGTATTGCAATGAAGTGGGTCAAAATGGAGGGTAATGGATATTGAGGATTTAGCGAAATTCAACTAGTTTGGAATTGATGCATAGGTGTTATTATTGTTGTGCAGCTGTACTTAGTAGATGTATCTTAAGAGACAAATTATTAGTTGAGAGAGCATTTTGCTGAACAAAGATGTTATTTCAAGTGGGAGGATAAGGAACTCGTCCCACCTTCTTCGAAATGGCAGCTGCACAGCAGTTACAATATTATTATTGCAATGAAATGGGTCAAAATGAAGGGTAATGAACATTGAGGTTTTAGCGAAATTCAACTAGTTTGAAATTGAGGCGTAGTTGTTATTATTGTTGTGCAGCTGTATTTAGTTGATGTCTCTTAAAAGACAAATTACTAGTATTGTGAAATGAAACGGGGCGGAATGGAGCGAAATGAATATAGAGGATTTATGTCTTGTGTGCTCCAACTAGTTTGGGATTGAGACATCATTGTTGTTGTTGTTATTGTTTAACTGTAGTTATGTGATGTGTGATGGTTAATGTTAATAGCTGCTTGCTTGCTTGCAGGTTTTAGCTTTAAGAAGACCTTTCATCCACAAAGTTCTAGATTACGAGGATGAGTGCTTCGCTTTGCTTACGCTAGTTCTTGAAACACATAGCTTACGAACTACAGGTATGCGTATCTATCTTTCTAGATACACCCTCGTACCAAAAAGAATGACTGGTTTGGAGTATGAGACTCAAATGATCTAGTTTTAGTCTTTATTCAAACGTTATTCTGAATATTGTTTTTCTAATATAAAATGTTTACTAATGTAGAAACTACATAAAAATACTGAAGTCACATTTTTTATGTAGAACTTATTTTTAAAATGCATGAAAGGACTATAGTTTTTGACTCCCCAGAGAGTGATGCTGGTATTTGCAGTTGGTTTCTAGTACTAGTATTCACTTTTCATCCGGGCGTGTGTGAATTATCTGGTACACTTGTAGTTTCTAGTTGAATGCGGAGCTAATTATTTGCTTTAGCTTTAGCAAATTCATTCCTCTTTACTTGTTCTCAGATGGATCTTTTGCTGAGTCTTTATATGGCCTGCGAAGAAGGGCAGTTAATATAAAAGTTAAGGGAGATAACAAAGGTCCAGACACCAGAGAAGAAATTAATCACACTGGGTTAGAGAAGCGCCAAAAAGTTCTGTCAGTTGTATTTCTGGTAATCTCTTACACATTGGAACACACTTATATCCATTGCACATAAGTTTCTCATGTTTTTAGGCCACATCTTCCCCTTTTAACACCTTCACTCACCATGGTTCCACACCCACGGACCTGCACATCTGAAGGTTGACTTCAGGATATGACCAAACCATGTCAAGCGACCTTTTCTCATTTTATCGCTAATGTGTGCCACTTGCACCTTCCGCCGAATATGATAGAATGAATGTTCCCTGCTCCCTATACATTTCTGTAATGCTTGATGATTTTTCAGCAGAAACATTGAAGATGATTCTATATGTTGCATAGAAGATTGTTCCTGTGCCATCTGTTTGCAGAAGCTTACTGTACTCCTATCTTCGGAAATTTATAATAGGATGGAATAAAAAGCCTGCAATTGTTAGTAAGAATTGGAAGTCGTCTGGCTTCTTTTTATCTGCTAACTTCTTCCATGACTATAGAATCTAATATATGTTTAAAGCTGTGACTTCAAAAATGATTGCTTCAATCAAGTTTTTTCCTTTAGGTTATACTGCTTTTGCTAAATGCACTGGCATGATGTGAATGTGCTTTTTAGGTTATATTGCCATATCTTAGATCAAAATTGCATTCAATCTACAATAAAGAAAGAGAGGCTGCTCTTCAAGCTAGTTTATGGGGCCATGAGGATGAGAGATTTGGTGACACTGACTATATTGATGGTGGTGGAAACTCCATAGTTTCAACGAGCGGTTCAGATACAGAAGAATCAGTTAGAGAGCGTTTGAGAAAGAAAATCAGAAAGATCATAGCTGCTTGCTACCCATGGATACATGCTGGAAATGAAGGTATATAGAGCTTAGTTTCTGACTTGTGATTATGGCTATGCTGCTGTTTTTGGTGTGTACTGTTCATTCTTTTTCACTTTTTGAAATGAGATGAAGAAGGTTATCCTATTCATTATGGTCATTTATTAATCACTTATGTTGCCCCTAGATTGCCTTGCCACCTGTCCAATGCCTAAAGGACCCTAACCTTCATGGGGAAACCGTTGCAATTTCGTCTAAAGGACGCCTCCTTTATCTTTTTGAGTTCTCAGTTAAAAGTGAAAAGTAATTTATTAATATCGTACACATTATACACGAAGCCGTCCCCTTTAATGGATATTTTGAGCAGGTCCTGATACCATCATTCACCTTTTTCTGTCAATTGTCCTGCAGGTTTATCATTTGCTTACCAGCTACTGTATTTGCTGGATGCTACTGGATTTTACTCTCTGGGACTCCATGCTCTTGGTATTCATGTTTGTCGTGCTACGGGACAGGAGCTGGTATGTCTGCAGACAGCTTCTTATTAGTATAATTGTTAGTATCTCTCTAGTTCTGAAAGGTGTTTTTAGTTGGTATCAGAAGTCAAGTATGAACCCATTTGGAGAATATGTAATGCCTGGCCTATTTAAATATTTAATTACATGCAAGGTAGCAGTGAATCAGAATGAATTCCGAGAGGTTTTAGGTACTGTAGCATGAAATCTGAAAGATTAATGAACTAATGGTACGATGTTAGTTGATTCAATATGTTGGTGACTAATTTTACTGTGTCTGATCATCTAAATTGCTACAAGTGATGTGAAATATCTGTATCTGAATGATCAATTGGATGCAGAAATGCAAGGTAAGACTGCGTACAATAGACCCTTGTAGTCCGGTCCTTTCCCGGACCCCGCGCATAGCGGGCGCTTAGTGCACCGGGCTGCCCTTTTTTTTAATGATCAATTGGATAATGTAATTTTCTGATGCATGGAAGTTCCTTTTGAAAATTAGAAAATTGTCGATAATTCGGTTAGAAACTTTAATTCTTTTCTGGTACGCTTATGGTTATCATGCTTGCCTTATATAAAAAGTTTTGCTTGAGGATTTGGTGCTTTTAAGGCACCCCCTTCCTATTTCCTTGAATCGATGGGTATAAGTTTCAATTTAGATCTGTATCCATCCAATTTACAGCTGTACAAAAAACAAAGGTTCCAACTTAGATTTGTCTATCTGATTTACTGTATTATTCCAGTTGATGTTGTTTACTTGGTAATTCCCTTTTTATACCATGTTATTTAAGATTTTCCTCTATGTGATGTCAAGGTAGATGGATACTTCTTCTAGGATTTCTAAAATAAGAAGCCGTGAACGCGAGAGACTTCGTGGACCCCCTTGGCTAAAGGTCTGTTTTCATCCGTAAATCTCTTTTCCCTGTTTCTATTCTGATTTTCTTCCTTTTTCTTTTCTTTTTTTGGGGGGAGGTGGAGGGGGAGGGAAAGGTATTTGGAGCAGCATGTTATGCTAGTTGGTAGTTGGGACTATGTGTACCCCTTTTTTGCTTTTCTTTCTTGGTATTAATTTTACTTCTAAGTCGAGGTCCCCGGTACTTGTCCAAAAAAAGTGGACGTGCCCGGTCTCTTTAGTGTTTTCCTACTGTCTCATGTAAAGTTATCATCGCAGCAAATATTCTGACCTACATTATTTGAATCCATTAACATTTCAGGCAGTACAAAGTGCTTTACTAAGTTGTGCATATGGAGTTCTCGACTATGCTCAAACTGGCCTAATTGCTGCAGTGTTTTTCTTTAAAGTACGTGTTGTTTAGCTCAAGTTCTGCAGCTTTTCTGATTTGTTCCCCTAGATAGATTATTTTTCTTCTCCAGGTTTATTATGTGCATGTATTGATGCCATAATTATATTTCCTTTTTTGTTTTCAATGTACTCAGATGATGGAGTGGTGGTACCAGTCAGCAGAAGAAAGGATGTCAGCTCCGACCGTTTATCCACCCCCGCCTCCTCCTCCACCTCCAAAAGTGAGTACATTTCCATTTGATATGGAGAGGACTGTTCTTGCAATTTGCTAATTTGGAACATGTAAAAGAAATTCTTTACAGTCATACTGCTCCCACTTTATCACCTTGCTTAGCTGAGTTAGTTCGGTGGGGATGAAGATCTTTTTTCTTTGTTCATGGTCCTTATTGGGTGAGCAAATACATTTGCTACTTGGTAACAATTAGGATTCAGGGGTGCTTTGCTTGGGAAATTGTCATCTGATACGTGTTTTTTGGCTTTTGCCAGTCAACCATAATTCTGAAACTTGTCTGTGGTCACTCATCTCCGACTTGTCAGTTACACCAATCCATTTAAACAGTTGACAGGAGCTGGGGTTAAGGATGTAATATGAAGAATTATACGTTGCATGATTTTACAGGATGGATATTGTGCTTTCTGTATGAGAGCATCATTGTGCCAGTATTAAATGGTCGCACTTGGCCAATAAAGTCTTTTTCTTATATAAAACTCACGTGCTTTGGCATTCTTAACGTAGTTTGTATATAAATTAGTATCGAGTATCTAAATTACGAATTGGAAGCGGGAAGATGGTGACAAATCATGATTTGTCTAGATCCTCAACTAGCAAATTAGTGTGAGCCTCCTCTGGAAAGTAACAACTTCGACAAAAACATTTTTATCTTTTGGTGAAATATGGATCTGGAAAGAGTTTTTCTGGTTTTGGTTGTATATATGCATCGATGAAGTAGTTTTTTCTTGTATTCCTGCTACAATGCTTATGCATAACGTTTTTCAATTTGTGCAGGTAGCAAAAGAGGGAATTCCACTACCTTCAGACAGAACACTGTGTCCTTTGTGCTCACAAAAGCGTGCAAATCCCTCAGTGGTGGCAGTTTCAGGACTTGTCTTCTGCTATTCCTGCATTTTCAGATATGTCTCTCAGGTGAAATTCCAGATTCAGTTGATAAAATTCGTCGGGGAAAACTAATAAATCACAAAATGGCAAATGCAATAGTATATTGGTTTATAGTTAATCTGCTAATTCCATGCCCTGCTAATTGCAAATAAAAAAAACCCGCAAGTACAATGATTTAATTTTCTGGCGATGTACTTCAACTTGTTCTAGCAGGTTACCTGCCGTATTTTTTATGTTTCTAATTCCAGTTATTATGTACGGTAATATGATTCTTTTACACTTAGAAGTTAAACTCTTTGTGCTTATGTTCGGCTCATGATCTTTCTTTTGTGCAGTATAAGCGATGCCCTGTGACACTGATGCCTGCAACTGTGGATCAGATCAGAAGACTATTTCATGATGTTTAATTTCTGCCCTGGATCAGAAGGGATGAATAATTATAGGAAAATCATGGCATTGCCTTGCAGCAAAAAATGTTTGAGTGTATTATACTTTTGCGCAATTGTTATAGTTCAAAATTTTAGAATGCAAATAATAACAAGAAAAAGAAAAAAAACTTATTCGCATCAGTGTTTACACTAAATTATTGTTCCTTGTTCTCTTAGGCTCTTCTATGACATGTGCAGTATTTCGCTGATGGAACAGTAGCTCGACACAGTTTGAGTTCAAATTTCAGTATGTGTTGTGCCTTTTAGTGAAGTTTAGCTGTCTTGTCTTTATGTTCATTCTAGCTCCATTGACTAGTCTAGGCCGGTGCTATCTAATTGACATGGTATTTGATGGCAAAGGAGTGGAACTTAAGTCGGGAAGCTGAATATAAAAAAAAATGGTATTTGTTCGAATTCCAATAATTTTATACGGTCTCTCCATAAATGAGAGAAAGTCGGGGGATAGATCTGAAAGCGGAAAAACATAGCATTTTATGGGTACTTAGGATTAAACAAAAAACAACCCTTTCTTGGCATAGTTTTAGGCAGTAAGAGACTTTAGCATTTAGGGATTGTTGGAGCTTCTGAGCTACGAGGATAAGTCATATGCGAAGAGTTGAAGGATCAAACGCGCAAAATAACTAAATTAATATGAGCTTGTTTGAATTGGCTTATTTTATGTGCTTTTAAGCCAAGATAGTTTTTAAACACATTGTTTGAGTAAATTTAAAAAGTGTTTTTAAACACTTGTTTTTAAGCTAAAATGACAAAAATAAATCAAAAGTCATAAGCTAGAATTTCTAACTTATAAGCCAATCCAAACGGGGTCTATGTCTCTTAGATGAGCTTTTTTACCTTCATAAAGTGAAAATATTGTTAGATGTAGTCTTATACTTTTGTCACATTGTACATGTTATTTCACTTTTTAATCTGTTAAAAAAAAAGATATATTTCTCTTTTCGAAAACTATTTAATATAAGTAATTTTATTTTATTTGTAATGACAAGACTTATTGGACATAAGGTGAGAGAAAATGAAAATATTCTTTATTTCTTTTATTAAGAAAATATTCTTAATTCGTGCTCATGAATACGTCGTCACCCACACAAAATGGGATGGAGGGGCATATTAGTTAATTTCTTTATATTTACCTAAACCTTAAGGAGCAAAATTACTTGATATACATACAGACTATTTGATACTTTCTTTGTCCCAAATACTTGTCGCATTACGCTTTTTAAGACTAAAATTAGATGAATTTTGATCAACAATCTAAGCTATATTTTTTCATCATATTAATATAAAAATAATTGCAACTTATAGTACTTTTTGTATAGATTTTGAATATCTAAATTTTAATTTTAAAATATCGAATTAATCTAATCTAATTTAACTTTAAATTTTAGACAAATTAACTTTTAAAAAGAAAAAAATGACAAATATTTTAAAACGGAATAGTTGAATTGCGCGTAAGCTGACTAAAAAAAAGGAGCAGTACACCGATAGCCGGTAATCACTAGACTAGGCAACTACACCCCCCCACCTACCTTTTTTTAAAGTGGGCGTAGTCACTAGACCTTCTTTGTCCAAAGTTCGGGTCAGGCCGGGTCAAGTGACTTTTTTTTTTCTGCTTAACCGACTCTGGTCAGACCCTGACCCTGTTTTATTTTTAAATTTTCAGATCCTGGCCCTGACCCTACGGATCACGTGTCGGCCCCGACCCACTTTACAATTATACCCAATCTGTTATCCGATATAATTTGTCATCAATTAAAAATTACAACAAACAGAAGCATGAAATCATTAAAAAATACACAAAAAAGAACTGAAACAGATTCCACATTTTTAGCTGAGTCGAATACCATCCAGGGGCGTATTTTCCACATTTTTAGTTGTAAATTCATAAACAAACAAGAGTCAAGTACAAACCAACATCAAGATAGTTCATTAACATCATCATCATCATCATCCCTAGATATTTCTTCATTTATCCCTTCACCTATATAAGTAAAAAGTAAATATTAATAAAATAAAGGTTAAGTCACGCGGGTCGGGGTCGGGTCAGATCAGACGGGTTAAAAAATCTAACCCTGGCCCGACCCTATATATGAACGGGTCCCCACTTTTTCAGGTCAAATGGCTCACGGATCAGATATAAACGGACTCTAATCCTAATTTTTTGAATCGAGTCGGGTCGGGCGACCCCGGCCCGATGAACATATCTAATTATATAGGGAAAGAAAATGGAAAGGAACTCACCAATAAAGTGAAATTGAAAATTCAGCTAGCGAAACATGACGAGTTACCCCCAATTCCCAAACGAAAAAAAGAAAAGAAAAAGGAAACAATAAACCCTAAGTATCCCGCAATATAACCCCATAAACCCTTGTCAACAGTCCCAAAGCTCTCAAAAAAGTTCATCAATGGCCTCCAAAATCACCAAATCCATCTCTCGTACTCTCTACACTTCTCGCCACTACTTCTCTTCTCCTCGCTACCTCTCGTCGTCATCATCATCATCATCATCATCATCACCATCACCGTCCATCACTCACCAAGCCTCTATACCAACCGTCGGATCTTCATCATTTCTCCTTTCTCACTCTCTCCTCCCTACAAACCCTAATTTCCTCAAACCGTTTTGTCTTAACTCGGTTCGGCTCAGAGTGAACCGGTCCGGTAACTCGCCTTACACTCCAGGTACCGGCGACCGTGCTCCGACGGAGATGGCACCGCTATTTCCGGGGTGCGATTACGAGCACTGGCTTATTGTTATGGATAAACCTGGTGGAGAAGGAGCTCATAAACAGCAAATGATTGATTGTTACATTCAAACCCTAGCTAAAGTCCTCGGAAGGTAATACAAAATAGAGATAATTACAGTTCAATGCCTTTCAGTGATCTAATTTACAAAATGGCCAGTAAGTGTATAAGTTTTGTGTAGTACGTATAAAATATACATATAATATACATATTGTATACTTAAATGTACATATAATAAACATAATCAGTGTATAGGTTTTGTATATTTTGGCTAGCGCCCGTAAATAATTTTGATATACTCCTTCCGTCCCAAATAGAACTATAGGTTATAGTATTAGAGTCTATACATCTGATTTTTCTATGTGAATTGTTAACTTCTTTTACCGATAATATTTATGTATAGAAACTGTGTAAAATGATACTATAAATATGTAGCAACTGACGGATTGTTACATCCAAACCCTTGCCAAAGTCCTCAGAAGGTAATAAAAGCATACTCTTTCACTTTATAAAGGAATGGTATGTTAGAGCATGAGAGCTAATACATCTAATTTCGGGTGTGAATTGTTGACCTCTTTTACAAATACTGTTTTTTGTGTAGAAACTGTGTCAAAAGATACTATAAATGTAGCAATGGATGGATTGTTACATCCAAACCCTTGCTAAAGTCCTTGGAAGGTAATAAAAATATACTCTTTTGGACTATGGTAGGTTAGGGCATTAGAGTCGACACATCTAATTTTTCGATGTGAATTGTTAGCTTCTTTTACAAATAATGTTTATGTGTAGAAACTGTGTAAAATGATTCTATAAATGTAGCAATTGGTAGATTGCTGCATCCAAACCCTTGCCAAAGTCAAGGTAATAAAAACATATTCTTGTAGGTAAAGCATGAGAGTCAACATATCTATTTTTTGGTGTGAATTATTAACTTCTTTTAAAAATAAAATTTATGTGTAGAAGCTATGTAAAAAGATACTATAGCAATTGATTGACTACCGATTCCAAAGGAAATGGAGTTGCATCTCTTTTTCATTCAAGAGTTCTTATGCGTTTCCACGCCCCTTTGAGACCCCGAAAAATGGACAAATTCCTTTTCTTATTGCACACAAATCCTTGCTAAAGTCCTTAGAAGGTAATGAAAAACATATCTTGTAGGTTAGAGCACGAGAGTCAACACATTTAATTTTCGGCGTGAATTGTATACTTCTTTTGCGAATGATATTTATGTGTAGAAACTATGCAAAATGATATTATAAATGTAGCAATTGATGGATTGCTACATCCAAACCCTTCCTAAAGTCCTCAAAAGGTAATACAAATATACTTTTTCCATTCCGGAAAGAATGGTAGGTTAGAGCATGAGAGTCAAAGACATCTAATTTTCGGTATGAATTGTTAACTTCTCTTAAAATATAATTTATGTGTAGAAACTACTCTCTCTGTCCCAAAGTAAGTGTTGTTTTAGCAAAAAAAATTGTCCCAAAATAACACCCCCTTAGGAATTCAAGACACAAATTAGTATTTCTTGCAACTATACCTTATATTGAAGCACTACTTCTTAATAGTGTTCAATTCTCAAGAAACATTTAATAGTCTCAAAGTATTGGAATTATGGACGGGTACATGAGGAGTAGAGGTAGGCGGATTAAGTATTGGGGAGAGTTGATTAGACGTGACATGGCGCAAGTGCAACTCTATGAGGACATGACCTTAGATAAGGAGTTATTGATGACACGTATTAGGGTAGAAGGATAATAGGTAGTCCAGCGTAGTGCCTACGCTTACAGACTGGTAGTTGTAATATTATTATTGTAGGCACGCTTAGCCTATCATACTGGTAGGCACAATATTACATTATAGTCCCTGGTCGTTTAATTTATGATGCTATGTTTATTTTATTTGTCTTATTTACTTGCATTATTTATTGCTTCTTTTTTCTTTCAGAATTTGCTATCATTACTTACTCACTTTGTTTGTCTTACTTTGCTTAAGCGTGTGCACTGTCTTGAGTCGAGTTTCTCGCGGAAACATCCGCTCTACCTGCTAAGGTAGAGTTAAGGTTTGCGTACACTCTACCCTCCCCAGACCCCACATTGTGAGATTTCACTGGGTATGATGTTGATGATGTTGAAAGTATTGGAATTATAACTATTATTGGACATCCAACACCATTCACACTACTCTCTCCGTCCCAAACTAAATGTCGCTTTAGCTCATTTCACATCCATTAAGAAATCAATAAATACAATGCATAGTTTATTAGATTACTCATATTTAATAAAAATAAATTAATTTTTAAATACTATGCATCTTAGTAATCATTTTGACACTGGAAAACATTCTTCACATATTCCATCAATACCATTTAGTGGATGGTGTTGGATCTCCAATAATTGTTATAATTCTGATTATTAAATGTTTCTCCAGAATTAAGCACTATTAAGAAGTAGTGCTTCAATATAAGGTATCATTGCAAGAAATACTAATTTTTGTCTTGAATTCCTAAAGTGACTATTATTTTGGGATACTTTTTTTGCTAAAACAACACTTATTTTGGGACGGAGGGAGTATATGGAATATGTGAAGAATGTTTTCTAATGTCAAAATGAAATGATTAATAAGATGCATAGTATTCAAGAAGGAAAAATTAATTTATTTTTGTTAAATAGGGGTAATTTAGTAAATTATACATTGTATTTATTGATTTCTTAATGAGTTTGAATGAGCTAAAGCAACATTTATTTTAGGACGGAGGGAGTATGTAAAAAGATACTATAAATGTATCAACAGATGAATTGCTACATTCAAACCCTTGCTGAAGTCCTTGGAAGATAGTAACAACACATTCCTTTCTTCCTGAAAGATCCGTAGTCTTAGAGCATGAGAGTAAATGCATATAATTGTTGGTGTGAATTATCATTTTCTTAGAAAAAAATTATATATGTAGAAACTATGTTATGTATAATATATATGTTAGAGATATCTTTAGAAAGTTGAAATAGAATGGTGGGGTTATAAGAAGTTAAGAACATATTCCCTCTGGGGGGGGGGGGGGGGGGATAATGACTCTGGCCTATGAGGATTGACTAATCTACTTTTTAGTTTTTTTCCTTCAAATAAAATTTACGTATTTAAAGCCAGTTTGGGTTAGCTGATAAACATCAAGAGCTGAAAATCACTTTCAGGTGTTGAAGCTGATTTTATAAATAAACAAGTTTGAAGTATTTTTATATTAAAAAAAGAAAAAGAAACAAAGGAGATAGAATAGAGATGTAATTAGTTATGTTTTAGGGAGAGTATTTCAGAGATTACACAAGATATTAGGGATAAAATCGTAAAAGGTTTGGTCAAACCAAAAGTGTAAGCGGTAAAACTCTAAGTTATGAGTGGCCAACTTTTGGCTGATTTTGGCTTATTTTCACTTGATTTTTAACACGTTTGGTGCTCATCAAACACGTGGATAAGCCAAAAGTGCTTATAAGTTAGTTTGACCATCTTATAAGCTTAGCCAAACATCCTCATAGAGTATAGACTACTTAAAAATGATAACCTGTTATGAATAGCCACAATGGAGGACCCAATTGCGAAGTTGTTAAATCACATTTCGAACCTTGGTTAAATAAAGTAAGAGCATTTGCAATGTGCAATGTGTGAAGATGCATATATATATATATATATAGAGAGAGAGAGACCGAGAAGGGGAGATATTCTATCAGGGCTATGCTAGAACTTGGCCTTTCTTTTCTTAGTTGTTAGTGTGAATCTGGAACCTCACTCCTTTCTGTATTTCTTAGTTTTGTTGCATGAAAGGAGATGATCTCCTATATAAGTGCCATCCATAATTCCATTTCTCCATTTCTCCATTTCAATACGTTCCACCTTTATTACATCTTAGTATTATGTCCATTAGAATCATTGTCCAGGGAGACATTAAGATTTCTCGGTGGCATTTTATCGAACATGTATTCTGCTTCAGAGCGTCCAAGGTCAATAGCAGATTCAGACACAGATGAATTTGAAATATGCTCAGAGTAGCAAAAGAACACATTTGTCCTTATTTTAAAAAATAAATAAGAAGCAAAGGAACACACTTGTGTCTCTGGTAAGGCTATAGTTTCAGAATATACACAGGCAAAACGGAATTGCGAAGTTCCAGTCAGACACCCCACTGGAGCAATCGTGGTTTGCTTCCGAAAACTCAGAATCAATCTCTCAATCAACAAATTGGTCGATACAGTACAGCCAATCGGACCATGCAAGTGCATCACCATCCAAGTAAGCGATAGGTGTTAGGAAGAGAGACAACCAGTAGTCATTTTTGAAGGTTTCTCTTGACATGAAAAATAAAATCCTCGGGATTACAGGCGCTGAAATGACTTAAGGCCATCATTACTGGAATGAATTTGCCATGGAGTACGAGCAATGAAAGCATTAATGTAATTAAGGGGATTGACATGGAGAAATGAAATTACAAGCACTCATATAGGAGTTCATCTCCTTTCCTGCAACAAAAAAGGGCAGCCCGGTGCACTAAGCTCCCGCTATGCGCGGGGTCCGGGAAATGAGTGAGGTTCCAGATTTACTCTTAAGTAACAAAATTTTAGCATAGCCCTAATAAAATATTTCCTCTTCTATATATTCATTTTCACACTTTGCACATACTCTTATTTTTTAACCAGAGTTCCGAATATTTCCAAATGGATCCTCTATCGCGGTCAGGTTCATAACATAACCTTGAACTTTTATAGTTGAAAATGTTAAAAAAATTGCTTGACTTTCAGGTAACAACATTGTCAGTTATCTTTTTTTTGGGGGGGAGGGGGTATAAATGTGTCTAGGTAGATTCGTTTGTGCTATTCTGTTCATGTGAATCATGATAGTTATTGAGGTATCCTACCCTGACTAATTTAGGTGCGTAATAGTAGTTACATCTATTTATGTAGCCTCTGTTTGCATGTGTAGCGAAGAGGAAGCAAAAAAGAAGATTTACAATGTCTCATGTGAGAGGTACTTTGGCTTCGGGTGTGAAGTTGACGAGGAGACAGCAAATAAAATGGAAGGTCTGTTGAAAATGCTTTAGTTTCAATTGATTAGTTTTTGCAATAGCCATCAGTTCATATTAAAAAATTGACTTCAAATGTTTGCTGCAATAGGTTTGCCAGGTGTTCTGTTTGTGCTGCCCGATTCCTATGTCGATCCTGAATACAAGGATTATGGAGGTAAACATTATTTTAGCAATTGTTTGCTCTTTGTTTGGCTGTAGAGTCGTGCTCTTTAAGGTATTAAGAGTATGACCCAATAACTATAATCAGGAAGTGCATAAAAGAAGTCTTTTCTTGCTAAAAGTTTCTTAAAATTGTTGCATTTATCATTTACGCGTAACTATGTCCAAACAGTAATTTGAATTGTAGACTATGGTTTGTCTCACCAGTATGAACGTTCAGAGGCAACACAAATTATTGAAAAAAATAGATGAAGAATGTGTTTGAAAATTCATGGTTTCTTTTATATAATGAAGGTAGCTTAGCAAGATAAAAGAAGATCTTGGAGGGCATTGACCATGTAGAAAGATTAGAAGAATAAGTATTTTATGGATCTGTTTAATTAGGAGAGGACATATTATCAATAGTAAGGGGTTGTACATTGAGCATGAGGTTTCTAATCATCTGCAGCAGAAAGTTATCCACTATCATGCAAGGTTTTCTAAGAATATATGAATTCACAATGCTGACTCATCTGCCTTGGCATACTCATCCGTTTTGCAGAACATACTTTTAGAAGGATGGATTTATGGGGTGGCTAGGAGGAAATGTAGTAGCCCCCTATTTCATTAGGGATATTGATTATTGCCAAGATACCTTATCTTTTACCCATTCGCATATTTGCCCCCTAATTAGCTTGCCATGTGCATTACCAAATCCAAAACAAAATCAAAATCAAATTTGCTCTAAACCAGTACAAATCATGCGTGTTACCATGTGCTTGTTTCTCTTAGACTTTTCAGAAAAGTTCTTTTGTTTCCTAATGAACTGATAGTATATTGCAAATCTGGAAGTTTTCTTCTTCTAAATTTTATGGAGGCCTCCCTGTAGTTGCTGCTTTTAAAGGCGTCAATTTTTGTAATTTGAATGTGTGTAACATAGTAAGCTTGGTCAAGAACTTCTATCTGAAGATAATGTTGCGTTGGATTGACGCAAAGTCGTTATCATTTTAGTAGTATTCTAAGTTCAAGCTCAGTCTATGAGTTGTTAAATATTTTCTTTAAGATCTCCTCTTAGTTGTTGGAGTATCATTTTAGTAGTATTCTAAGTTCAAGCTCAGTCTATGAGTTGTTAAATGTTTTCTTTAAGATCTCTTCTAATTGTGAGAAGTACAGAGATTTTCCTTACTGGAAAATAGCAAATCTCCTCCCCCCCTTCCCCGCCAAAAAAACCCCAACAACTGCTTTTGGTACATATGAGAAAATGTTGTGCCTGTGACATGGCCCTGTTTTTGTCTTTTTACATTGTTATTCTTGTGCCTTTTATGCAAAAGGGTCTAGATTCATGTTGGAATGTATTTATCTTAGTTTTTTACCTTCTATTGGCTCTTACTCCAATACCTTTGATGAACTTGTATAATTCTTTGCAGCTGAACTTTTTGTCAACGGGGAGATAGTTCAAAGATCACCTGAACGACAGAGGAGAGTAGAGCCTGTCCCTCAGCGTAATGACAGAATAAGACCCAATAGATACAACAGGCGCAGGGATAACATGCGATGAGTTACATCAATGTAAGAAGGTTCAGTGGGTTAGAATCGTATTGCACGGAAGTTCATGTGTTGAAACTTGATACCTTTGTTTCCAAGTTGGGACATGTCTTTAATTAAATTATGTGCTTGCATTTGCTCTTTTTCTCATTTTAAACCAGTAGCCCTTCATCTTCCAAGTTATGAATACTTATCTTAAAATTTGCAAATGTATATACAACTTTGAGATGATTGGGTCTTTTGCTAATACCATTTTATCAGTGAAACCTTTATGTGGAAGGTTCAGCATTTCGACCTAGTATAACTCCATTTCCCTATAATCAAATAGTTATCGCGTGGTTCATATGCACGCTTGTACTTTATAGTTGTGTAAAGCAACAAGTCTTGTACTTTATAGTTGTGTCGTTCAAGTTCTATTTCTCAAAGATCACTCATACATATTGGAAAGGCTAGATTTCCTGATTCTCTCAACTATTTCTAGTGTGATAACTTTTGGAGGTAATGGCAGATTAATGAAATACAATTTTGAAAGTTTTAAGATAGATAATGCTTGTATTGAATTCAAAATTTGGTGACTACTTTATCCAGACTTTCTGAAACAACTTCCTCGGAAGCAGGAGTAACTATTCCCTAAATTTGGAAAGTCTCCTCTTTGACTGCTTATCTATCAAACTTTTACTAATAATAACTAAAGGGAATAATTGTTCCATAAGCAGAAAATGCCTGGTGCTACAATTTTTATTCTTTGATAATGGAAAAAGTCGTGGCAGCCAACTAGGCGTGGTTCAAACTTGGACGGATGGCAACGAATTGGATCCTACTAGATCCAGATCCATCGGGTCCATAAAAGATCCACCGGGTCCGTCCACAGATCGGATCTGGATCCACCGAGAACTTGGATACTGCTATGGAGGTTGTCGCTTCCTTGGTTTGCCATGTTAATTGGTATTTGTTGCTTAATTTTGTTTACGTTTAAAAGTAGCGCACTAGTAATTGTATATCAAAATGCAAATATGGAATGAATTTGAAATTGTTGGATTGGTGAATTTATAAGCTTCATAAATGCACAATTGGTGATCTCAATTCATGCATATCCTAACACATAGCACAGTGCAAGAACATCATCACTCCTAGTGTGGCGGATGGTTTTGATCGGACAAGAACTACTCTGATGAAATTGTTTATCCGTTTAATTTGGAGAAAGTTTTAGTAGTGCTAATTAAAAAATATAGTTACCGGCCAAATGCTTTGGTCAATCTTATAAAGACTAACAAGCCAATAATATCCTCTTAATGGTTTGTGTTTTCTTGGTAATTCTCATGTACAATAGTCTTTGCAGAGTCGCAGAATTTGACTCTCAGTAAAGTAATCTCAGTAAAGTAAGTTCAAATTTCATTTTCGTTTTCAGACAATATTCACATTGACCATGGGTATTTACTCCATTGTTACATTAACAGTACATCAAAATTGAATTCTTTTTATGGATTCCAATCCTTAAAAAAAACAGGAAGTGATTGTCTTGGGTTGGGGGGGGGGGGGGGGGGGGGGGGCTCATGGTCCAGATGAAGCCTAGAACGATGAGAACTAATCACCCTTTTATAAATATATTTAATAAAAAACGGATCCACGGGTCGAATTTGAACCGGATACGGATCTCAAATACAAGATCCAAATCCTATCCGGATCCGTCGGATCTAAATTTTAAAGATCTATATCTTATAAAACAGATCTGGATCCACCGGATCCGGACCGGGGCCAAGATCCACTGCCTTCTTTATTAATGAGCCTGTCCCTTTATCCTTTTCTACTTAAATATCAAAGATTTGGTTCACAATTAATCACACATCACGTGTTGCGCTCCTTCAAAGCTTTTGAAGTACAAATTACAAAAGCTTGACGTTGAGCTAATGAAATGCAAATTCTGAAAGAGAAACAGTTCAATATCCTATAATGGAGTCCCAACATCTAAAATGATAGAAAACAAAGGCTTCGGTACAAAGATATTCCAAAGTTACAAAAAGAATACACGAGCATGCTAGGCTGTTGGAAAGTATAAAACCCTTAACAAATTTCACCTGCTTAACAAGATGGCAAAGCACAAAAATGCTCTCCTATTTCAAGGCTACAAAGAAAATCAATATGCAACTCACTGTTCGACAAAAATGGGAGATGCATTGAAGCTCTCCCCACCTCCACACTCAAATTCGCCGAATGTATTTAGCTCAGTAAATATGCCGGAGACACTATAAAGAAAGAAGCCGTTTTATAAATTCAACATTAAATAAAGATACAGTAGCAGGAAAAAAAATATCGCTCTACCTACCAAGGTAGAGGTAAGGTCTGCGTACACTCTACCCTCCCCAGACCCCACATTGTGGGATTTCACTGGGTATGTTGTTGTACAACAGCAGAAAATAAATATCTTCTTATACAATAGAGGCAAACCCCTAGCACTTCTCCTCCGGAAAATCCAGCCTCAATTTGATTGGCCCTCGGATAAGAGCAGGGAAGCACGGAACTTTACCTTTCTTTCTATGATTAGGAGAGAAGAAATCTCATCGCTACTGTTCTTCAACATCCTCACTTGTCTGCTGTCCATTCTCTTGATTTCTAGAGGCACCATGCTTTTTATGCTTCTTGCTCCTTGCTTTCTTGGCTTTCATTCGGCGTTTTTTCTCATTTGCATCAACCCAAGAATAATCAGAAGGTATACGAAAAGGGTCAATCTCATCCCTGAAACTTTTACTGTCGCTAGATAGCTCATCGCGGTTCCCTTTCATCCATGAAATCCATGATGTAGAGCCATCGGATTCCTTAGACTTAGCATCTTGGAAATTTGTAGGGCTTGAAAGAGGGGTTGAGAATTCATCCACTGGTTCGAGCTCTTCAAACTTTGTAAATGTAACAAGAACTCGAATGGTTGGAACAATAGGGATAGCTACCTGAAGTGCAGTAGACTCTTGTAAGTACGTGTCAAACTTCATCATATAGTCACATACAAATGCAGTTCAAGTAGTATCCATCACAATTACAAGCATGACTGTCAATTGGAGTGAAGGAATGATTTCCCATCACCAACTATAATACAGGCAATAACTAGGAAAGTTGAGTTTCTCCAGTAGATCTAACAAATCTTGGTTAAGGAAAACTCCATTTTTTCATGCTTCTATGGCAGCAAGAAGGGGAAGGAGCCCTTTCTGGCTAATATCTGCTGGTCACGGGTCGAATTAGAGTACTTCAACTTGGAAGCTGAAATCCTACCTTTTCTTTCTGCGTAAATCTGGTAAAAGTTACTACAAAACAAATTTAACTTCTTATTACAACCATCACATTGAAATATTTATTTCAAATTGCATGGGTTAGTTTCATCAATAGTCACTCAACTTTCGTTTTATTACAGTAAAGTCATTATAGTATTTCATTTTTTTAACCATGGTGTCCAGGCCAACTTGCGCTCACCTTAACTAATTCCACGAGGTACCTGCCATCTACCCCTCACCAACACAGGTACTTGATAACTCTTATCAACCAAGGCTTGACGATGAGAAGAAATCACCTAATATTTTTTTCTTTACTGGGTTTTGAACTTGAAACCTCATGGTTCTCAACCCACCTTATTGTCCACTGCGCTACACCCTTGAGTCACTATATTATTTTTTATAATAGAAAAATCACTCAACTTCATCTAAGTACCACGAAAGTCACTAAGCTATTTTGTGTAAGAAAAAAGTCACTCAACTTTACCTAAACCCAAGTAACACAGAGAGTCATTAGGACTAGGAGGAAACAAAAGAGACATTTTATATGATACTTGGGCAAAGTTGAATGATTTTTTAGCAACAAAAAAAGGTTAAAGATTTTATGTGATACTTGGCAAAGTTTTGTTTGAGATTCTTTTGTTACAATAATTAGGTTAGTTACTTTGTGCAATAACAAAAGTTGAGTGATCATTTGTGAATTATCCCCAAGTTGCACAGTGATTTATATATTCTGTTTTTTAATATTGCAATGATAAAACTATTTAGGCTTCATTTGTTTCCATTAAGATTAAGACGTCCGAATCTGAATATCAAGATGTGCATTAAGATCTAGATGTGCATTAAGATCTAGATGTCGAATCTGAATACAAATCTGAATATTAAGATGTTGTCTCTAGATCTGAATACTGAATTATTATGATTGTTTGTTTCAATATTTGAACGTCCATTTGCAATTACTATATCAATAAAATATTATAAAAATCTCATTTCAACAAAACAAATTTATTTTTGATAGAAAATAACATTCTGAATATTTATATTTGATTAAAAATTTGAACTATTTTTTTTTTCTACAAAGATAAAATTTGAACATCTGAAATGCAAATAAAAGTTATATATCGTTATAAAAATATTGTAACAAGGCAATGTGGAATCTTCTAAAAATTTGTACTTATTATTAAAATGACGAACCTTCCTCTATCAAGTGAAAGTGATTTAAAGAGATTTGTTATGACTGAATTACACAAGATGTTTTCTAATAATTTTTTTATTCAAATAAGATAAAAAAGAGAACTTTTCAATGTTTGACACAATTTTGAGTGTTCTCTATTGTTTCTTGAAGCTTGGTATTATGTATTTAGTTCAAAATTTGATTAGAGGGTTACATAGCGTTCAAGTTGTTTTTTCTAATTCATTGTAATTGTCTAGAGAAACACTAATTTATAGAGTCGTTGTGATCTTTCAAAGATTGAGAAGTGAAGGTAGAGATTTTATTAATAAGATGGATTCTTCATGTTTAATTTTGTGCGCAAAATAGATCATGAACTGGGTTTATACATAAAATTTCAATTTTTTTGATAGATTCAAGAAAACGATTTTGTTGTTGTAGTTAATCAATTAATATTTGCGGCAACAAGAGTTCTTGATAATATTTGGTTGAGAAAGGATAGCTAGAGGCGTGAAAATTTTGATGAGAAGAGAAGTCGTGAAATGTTTTGTGAAATAAGACGTATTATTTTAAATGAGTCTGAATGATGTTAAGACTCTATCACAGGTCTGATTCATTCAGACACATTCAGGGGCTTCATAAGGAAACAAAACAAATGAACTTAATGGGCTGAATCTGAATGATTAAGATTCAGATCGGTAAAACAAATGCACTTAATGGGCTGAATCTGAATGATTAAGATTCAGACCTCCATTAAGTGCAAACAAATGAGGCCTTAAGCTTACAAGTATTAAGTCCGACATGAACTTAGATAGGAGGTTGTGGAGTACACGGATTGGGGTATAAGGTTAGTAGGTAGTAGAGCATTGTCTTGATTATCCTTCCTTACTAGTAGTCATAGTATTTCTCATGTAATCTATTATCTTTCTATTTCTGTTACCATTTACTGTCTCTTGTTATTCACTTACTATTTTGCTGCAGTTACGATTCCTTCTTCCTCTTTGACTTGCTTTATTTTTGTTTTATCCTGAGCCGAGGGTCTATCGAAAACAATCTCTCTTTCCAAGATAGGGGTAAGGTCTACGTACACTCTACCCTCCCCAGACCCCACTTGTGGGGTTACACTGGGTATGTTGTTGTATAAGGATTAAGTCCATATAAGAATTTGAAACTAACTTTGCCATATAAGACGATTCACAAGCCAAACCCTGGACTATTTCTGATCCCTATGACAAAATGTTGGACATCTGATGATAATATTAATCAACAGATAAATATTCTGACCATCCACTATATACAATTACAACCATAAGAGAGAAATCTTTACTTCAAATGCTCAGCAAAAAGTCAACATATCCTGTTACATCAGAAGCAGGTTTAGCCATTTTTAAGCATCTTGACAGGATAACAGTAACAGATTATCAATTGATTTCCACATGAACGGGCAATTCCTTCTTTCTTACAGATGATAACAAACAGTTTTGTCAAAGCAGGGGTAGGAAACACACAATATAGTAACAAAAGAGTCACAAAGAGAGCTGGTTTTTGATGCAAAGGCACGAAAAACTCTTAACGTGTCGTGTCATATGCTCAGGCTTATGACCTCGATGAAACTCTTTGCCATTCTACACTAAATTTGAAGACAGAAACTTTTGGTAGGTTTTCTGGGCTACACTTGCTGCAAGCTTAGACAAGCAGTCAAGATGTATTAACACATTTCTTTACGAAGAGTAGAAGAAAACATAGCACCCAAGGAGGATGTGGCCTAGTGGTCAATGAAGTGGGATGAGAACTGAAGTATAAGGTTCAAATCCTGGCAGAGCAAAAAACACTAGGTAATTTCTTCTCATTTGTCCTAGCCTTGGTGGACAGAGTTACCTGGTACCTGTTGCTGGTGCGAGGTGGCAGGTATCCCGTGGAATTAGTCAAGGTGTGCGCAAGCTGGCCCGAACACCACGGTTATAAAAAAAAAAGTAGAAGAAAACGTACATATTGAAAATTACATGTCCCTCAGTTTCCCGGCTAGATTCAACTGTCTCAACTTGGAAACTGATTGCCCATTCTTTTCAAGTAAATGCATCAGCCATCTGTTGGTTCATGGTGATGCACATCACTGCATAACTTGGACATCATGTACCCAGGCACAAGTGCTTTTATGAGGTGACTGAGATATAAAAGAAGCCCTCCCCCCAGCATCTTTGGCATTAAGGGTGTGTTAGGTATGAGAAAAACGTTTTCTTGAAAAATATTTTCCTCGAAAATAAGTGGTTTTCTTTTCTTACTTATTTCCTTGTGTTCGGTACGCAAGTAAAAATATTGTCCCAAAAGCATTTGTGTATACTCTAAGTATAAACTATGGGAGCTGGAGGTGGGGGATAGGGGTGTGGGGGTGGTGGGGATGGGGGCTATGGGGTTGGGGATTGGGGTGAAGTGTGTTGAAGGGTGGGAGGAGACAATCAATGTGGGATGCCACTTGTAGAACTAGTTTTCCCTACTTCTATTGGGTCGGTCATTCTCCTAATATTTAAGAAACTTCTTTCCTAGAGAAAATGTTTTCCAAAAATTTTGACCAACCAAACATGAAAAAATTGGAAAACATTTTCTGGAAGGGATAGGCCAGAGCAAAAACTCTTCAAAAAAGCACTAGAATAATTAGAAGAAAAATGGAACCAAAAAAACAAAATAGATCCGAGAGAGAGAGAGTATCAAGTACCTTGACAGGAAATGTGCCAGGAGGTAGTTTAGTAGTTAAAAGCTCCCTTAATCTTCTGACAGCTTTAACCTTGTTAGCTAGAATATCAAGCAATGGCAAGAGTTCTTCTGTTTTCAATGGGAAGTCCGGTGTCAACCACAAAACAGGTCTTAATCCTTTTTTATACTCATTTTCTGTCTTAGGCTCACCCACGGTTCCTTTCTTCTTTTTCTTCTTGCTGCTCTTATCTTTGCTCCTTTTACCATCCCCCGTATCCTCCCGAGGAACTTCGGAGGATGATCCGTTATTGTCATTAATTGGTCTCTGCTTGTTATCCTCTGGAACCAACTTTGAGAACTTTTTTACAAGCTTAGAGTCCTCTGAATCATCACTAGTGTCTTTGGAGCCGCCTTTCTTGCTCCAACCAAACCAACTCTTCTTCTCCTTCGTAACACCATTTGATTCACAACTCTGAAAATCGTGAACCTCAGGTTCCTCATCCTCACCAGGTCCATCTGAATTGCCCCGAAGTGCAGAATCTAACTGCATTCGTTCTTCAGCTGTTAATGCATCATCATAATCATCACCACCGTTCAATACTTTTTCATCGTCATTCACCGTGAAGAGCTCCTCATCGGTTATAGCACCAGGAACGCGCCTTGATTTTACACTGACCATAACGTGAAGCATATCGTACACTTTCGCCTTCCATGTACCAACCATCTCGGACCTCTCCTGTCTCCTCCAATTTAAGTGGGGAACAAGCTCCGCCTGAGTAACATCAATTCCTGGTCGATACATATTTGTTTGAGACATCAAAGCAACTTCACGAGAAACTTCGGCTTCTGACGGTTGCACGCCAGCTCCCTCTAACGCATTCGTAATCTCTTTCTCCTTATGAGCAAGCACAATCAAAGAACCGGGAGTCAAAGATATGTTCCCATCTTCCGATGAATACCCTTCTCCAAGAAAGAGGAAAGTTTGATCAGAACGCTGAATGCGGAACCCATCAAATCCTGCAAGAGTCATATCTGCACGAAGATTAGAACCCCGTTTCCAAATCCTATAAGTGTCCGACGGAGCAATCCGTCCAATGAACGGTATTACCGAGCTCTCAAAGTGAAAGGTTATCTCCATATAGAAATCACGAATTCGACCGGCTGAGGCTACAATCCTAGGAAGTCTCCGGCACCACTTAGCCCAAGCAAGAGGCTGATAATGCCTAGCAATAATCATAGCAATATTCTCTTCCTTGGTACACACAGCTTCTTGGAGAGCACTCCAACCGTTCTCGTTCTGAAGACTCCAATCGGCGCCAGCAGCCATTAAAATCTCAGCCGAGATAGGGTCCCTCAACCGAACAGCAAGGTGCAGCGGGGTTTCACGGCCAGGAACATCCCGCCTATCAATTACCGCAGAAACAGAATCTGCATTAACCTCAGCAGCCAGAGACTCCGTCTCAGTGTTCACTTCACCAGCATTGGCCAATTGAGGAAGACCAACAACTATTCTTTTCAAAGTGGTATAATCTCGTTTAGCCACAGCCAAATGAGCTGGACTATGAACATACTTGGACCAATCTTCCATTGGTTTCTCTTCAACTCCGGCTTCTTCCTTTCCAAACTACTCAGAATAAGCTAGAATTCTCCCATATCTCAATGCTGCCCTTTGATTAAACCAGTTTTCTGGTTAATTCGTGCTCAGAATTGAAAATTTTAGAATTTTGCCAAGATCAAAGAACTGGTTGTTTCTTGGCTTTTCGCTATTGATGTCGGCTTGAGCTCACACAAACTTCATCAATTACAGCAATGCAAATTTCAAGCTCAATTTGCTTAAATCCAAACACCATCAAATCTGAATCCAACAAAGAAAAAGGTCCAAAACTAAATACTTCTCCAACCCGAAAAACAACATTCTTACTATTTTTGAAGACACATCTAGATTCTCTTTAACCAAGTTTTTTCTACAAATATAAAAAAAAATTCCAATTATAGTATGCAGTATCCAAAAACATAAATTTTATTTCCAACAACTCAAAGTTAGATGTGCTCACTCTAAATTGGAAAAAAGAAATTGAAAAAGGGGCATTACACACTCATCGATCTAGTTCTACTTAACTGCATCAATTCTTGGAACATAATTCAACATAAAAATACCCAAATCAATACATACAACCTATAAACACAAAATATACACAAAACCCACAAATAAAAACAAACTTTACCAGAAAAAGAAGAATTTGTTACATAATGATACCCAAATCAACATATATAACTTAATAAACACAAAATATACACAAGACCCACAAATAAAAATCAAAACTTTACCTGAAAAAAATCCAATAAAATCAAAAAGGGTTTTGAGTTGACAGTTTTCCAAGATTTATTGAAGGGTAAAAAATGATTTTTTTTTAGAGAGAGAAAGTAATAATCATAATAAATAACCTATAAACACAAAATATAAACAAAACCCACAAATAAAAATCAGAACTTTACCTGAAAAATCCAATAAAATCAAAAGGGTTTTGAGCTGACAGTTTTCCAAGATTTCTTGAAGGGTGAAAATGGGAGTTTTTTTAGAGAGAGAAAGTAATCAAATTTCTTGAAATTTTTGCTTCAAATATAAAATGAAAATTTTACTTTCTCTCTCTAGAAAATTGATATGTATGTGTAGATTTATATATTTCTTCTTCTTTGTTTCACTTTTGAGTCTCAGTTATTTTGTTCTGCTATACCTCACTGGTTTTGTTACTGTAGTTTTGCTGTTTCTGTACATATAGTTAACTGTTTGCCCCTCGATTTTGCTTTCAATTACGGGATTGACATTACTAGTGTTACTGTAAAGCGCCTGCGTTACTTTTAACGTGGAGCTGCAGCCTTGTACTGGACCCGCTGTGGCCAATGAACCATTAATAAACTTAAACTTAAATATTTGTGTAAGAGATTGTTTTCACGAATATTAATCGACTCAATTACTTAAATTAAAAATAACGAATGAATAATATATAATATAAGGATAATCATATATTATCAATGTAAAATTCATTATCATCTAGAAAAAAATAAATAGTAAATTCGATCAGCTATTTATATAAAAATCTTTATTGGAGGTTGATATACTGATGATAATGTAAAAAAAAATTTAAAATGATAACAACAACAATAATATATTCAGTGAAATATCATAATGTGAGGTATGAAAATAATAGAGTGTACACAGACATCTAACTTGATAGGTAGAGCGGTTGTTTCCGATTTTTAAAATGACAACGATAAAAATAAATTTACTTTACTACTATTAATTGAAGGGAATGAGAGGAGCTTCCTGTTCATTTAATCAGTTGAGCATGCAGAGGGAGTTAAAAAAAATGTTCCTTTCACGCACAGTTATTTGTATAGGAGAATTTTGTGAAAATTAAATTGCTGCATTTTTTTTATATAACCTAAACTTCAAAATTTACAACTATTAACGTTCCAAATATTAAACTATATACTAATGTTTAACCTTATGGTGTATTTCTTTAAAAGATAAATGTTGGAGAAGACCAAAAAGTAAAAGGAACACTAATTTCATTTTGAAATATAAAATGCCATTATGAAGTATATGTGGTTAGATAGTTATTAGACTTTGAGGCTTAATATATTGATAACCTGTTAAATTTATCAGTAAATTTTATTTAGTCACTCAAATTACAATTTGTATCAACTGAGCAGTTGAACACATGATAATATTTTTTATATGAAATTAAATATATATATAAGCATGTGGTGTTCTCTATAGGCATGATGTGCTATTACTTATTAGTGATATTCCACCAAATCTTATACATTGTGCTGATAAAATCTTGATTTTTGACCGTTGTAAGAAATATCACCACAAATTTATATATAATGGATGTATAATAATGAAGTAATATAACTTTATTCACGTTGGGCCCGGGTAAGGCTCGGGCTACCGTCACTAGTATTCATAATAAATAGTAATCTAAAAATATTATACAACTAAGCTGCGTGAATCAAATCTATAATTTATAGAGAAGTTTTTCTTTTTCATTCGATGTTCCATTTGAACGCTTTTTATTTTTAATAGGTCATGAATTAGATTGGAATTATTCTCAACGAGTCTATAAGAAGTGATTTCATATTTATTATCATGTCCAAATAAAAATCAAAAATCTTGAGCGAATTGAGAGGCTATTAATTTGAATTCGCGTCGCGTAAGGTCAATTGAAAAAAAGCCCTACTCACTGAGATTTTTTCTATTTTTAAGGCTCGAATAGTCACCTAAAACTTTTAAGTTTTAATTGAGGTGAAAGAATCATATTCAATTCCAGCGTAATCTTGGTGTTATAATTAGAGTGCTTTTATAGACTAGAGAGAAGCGATGAAGTATTAGACTTGTTTGTGAATTTTTATAATCTTCTGTAGATAGTGAGAACACTTTCAATTATTGTGGCCACATATAATATGTTTAAATGAATTGTCTAACCCAAGTACTGGTCTACTGATTAAGTCATAGGATCCCTTTTTAATGAATTGTTTAAGAGTAATACCTTCCAATAATGTCACTGTTTTTGCCATTATGTTTCTTTGGAAAAGAAAAAATAAATAAATATGATGAGACATTAATTAAATCAGTAACCTTAAGGAGCCAACTAAGCTCTTACGTGAATCTAGTCATTATAGTTGTGTATTTGGCACAATTTGTTTGGAGAACTCAACTAAAAAAATTATTTCTTCTCCCTCTTTCTTTTCTTGTTTCTTTTTTAAATAATTAGTGTTAGTGTTATTTGGCAAAATAATTATTTAAGCTTTAATATTAATAACAACAACATACCCAGTGAAATCCCACAACGTGGGATCTGGGAAGGGTAGAGTGTACGCATACCTTACCTTTACCTTGGTAGGTAGAGCGGTTGTTTCTGGGAGACTCTCGGCTCAAGACAAAGCATAATCACAAGCAAAGCAAGAAAAACGGTCAGATTTAAACAAGAAATTAAAGCAGTATGAACATGATGATAACTACATCGAATACGCCAGGGTAACACATTCTAACATTAATATTTGATCTATATACTTGTGAACCACACTCCTCATTCGCAAAGGGTAGTTTGCCCTAATTGTTGTAACAATTATTGTTCTTCATAATAATATTTATGGTCCCTCAATTATTAGTAAATTTTGACTTTAGTCCTTGTACTATTTGACTAAGTATATTCAACCTTCAATTAATTGAATTTGCACTTTTGATTCCTTTGCTTATGAATATTTATTTATCATAATTATTAATCATTCCACTACTTAATTATCTAATAAACTTGTCCTATTACATCATATTAGCGGTAGTATAGTCATACAAAATAGTCCACATATAATATGTTTCCTATATAAAAGGATCAAAAACACACATTTCGTTAAATATGCTTAATCAAATATCAAGCAGTAGTATTAGAGGTATTATTATTGTTGGGTACTATGTATTTAGGTGCATTTTATCAATTTTCTTTTGGCTTTTATTTTCCAGTCTCTCGTCAAATTTCTGTCTCTCTTCTTATATTCTATTTCCAAATATCCAAACCATCTAAGTATGATCCTTAAAATGCATTTATTTTTTATTTTTGTGTATAAATATCTTGTGCACGTGTGTGGTTTTACACGTGACATGGTTGGGACAAAATTGATAAACCTGAATGAAGAACCAAACAAGTTGCAACTCAAAGGTTAGTTTGTATTTTATTGTATGCTTCCTTTTAACCCCACAAAAAAGCTAATGTCTGGTACATTTTGTCCTGGATTTTGTGAGACCTTATGGGCTTAATTGGAGGCCCATATGTCTGTACTTCTCATTCTTGGCCGACTACTACTTCTCCACAATTGGTAAATAGTTACCGGCGTTCGATATTATTAGAGTCAGATTCATTCCAATTCTCTGCTCACCGATGTTGGGCCCCAAAATTATATTGTTCACGCTTCAATTAACGAGGCATGGGCGTGCGGGGTGTTAAGAGTCCTACATCGAAAATGGAATGGGAACATGGACTCCTTATATAGAATTGGACAATCTTCACCTTACAAGCTAGCTTTTGAGGTTGAGTTAGGCCAAAAATTCATTCTTTACAGTTGTTGAATACACACACATGAAAACGGAGCTATTTAGATTTCATAGGGTTCAATTGAATCTCTTTATATCACACAATTATATTGTGCAAATAGACGAAAATTGAATATTTTTTTGCTATATATAAATTGTTAAATACCTTTAACATATACAAGGGGAAAATATACTAATATAATAGTAAAGGGGTTCAAAAGTTGCTTTAAGACACAAATTCAAATCCATGTACGATACTATAGTATTTTCTCGAATCCGCTTATATAAATTCTCGATGGTGGAACCACATAAATACAAAGATAGTCCGTTGAACACTATATATTAATAAATTAAATTAATATTCCTTTTTATACATATAATATTAACTTTTGATAGATTTTTTATATTTATATATTAAATCTTAAATATTTTTAGCGAAATTACTCGTTTCAACACTGTCAAATAAGAGACTCATCGTCCTCCGGGGCATAGTCCAGTGGCAAAGCCTGGGCGCTATAAGGCGCTTTGGCATGGGACAGCGTGGGTTCGACTCCACGCAAGCACGAAGAAACTCTGCATGTTGGGAAATTTGACCTTGTCTCATTGATCAGTTGTACGCTCCCAGAAAAACTAGCCACCGGAGCACATCCCGCGATTTACCTGGTAATAGTGTTGAAGGACCGGTGCTATTACCTCCAGAACGTCTGGGTAATACCAGTGAAGTAGTCAGGCGCAAGCCTGTAAACCTGGATTATAAAAAAAAAAAAAAAAAAAACTCATCAAATAAGATAGGCACAGAGAAGCACATGCAATGCTGCTACGCATGATTGGCCCCCTCTAGCATGTGAAAATGTTCTCAATGGACAGTGTTGGAAGCTTTTTATATTTTGCTGTCAACACTGTAATTGGTTCTTTCATAGTACAAACCGTAACAACACAACTTTAATATGGCCTAAAAGATTATTTTTTTAATATTTTAAAAAGAATTCCTATCAAGAGAAAGATAAAATAGTCCTTTCAAGATGTTACAATGCATGATATTGATGTCAACCAAACCCTCTTAAATTCTTCATTAAGACATTGGGTTTATTAGCATTATAGGCAACTTTATTTGTTGGTGAAGCGAATTCTCTTAAATTTGTCATTGTAACACTGGATTTATTAGCATTATAGGCAACTTTTTATTTGTTGGCGAAGCGAATCCTCTTAAATTTGTCACAGGGCATTGAATTTATTGACATTATAGGCAACCTTGTTTGTTAGCGAAACGGACCTCTTAAATTTGTCACGGGGACATTGAACTTATTAGCATTATACGCAATTTGTTTATTGGCGAAGTGATTGGCATTATACGCAGTTTGTTTGTTGGCGAAGTGATTAGTAATAATTTTGATCAACCCTATGTCATAGTGATCTCTCCCGTCAATTTCACCCACGATATATACATTCTAACATGTTTTTGTCTAGCAAGATGCGTCTAATTCTCCATATGGTTTGCCTAACTCGCCTAAGAAATTGGATGAGTCTCTAATTTCAAAGGAAAAGACGAGGCAAGAGTTAGCCTCTGAAGACTGTTGTCCTAATACTACTGTTGGCTAAAAGTAATTTAATTAAATGCTCAATAGGAGAGGAAGCCAATTATCTATTAGAAACAATCTCTATACACCGTCAAGTGTAGGAGCAAGGTCTGCATATACCTCACCCTCCCAAACCTCATTTATCGGACAATACTGAGTATATTGTTGCTGCTCAATACGAGAGGAACAATGATTTCATTGTTTTGTCAATCTTTAGAAGCAAGGTGAAAGGGGAAGAAATTTATTTATTGGGGTCATTCCAAGTTGTCGTCAAAAAACAAATTCAATCGAACACCCGCAAAGTTATTCTTTTTTTCTTTTTCGTGCAAATACATACGAGAGGCGAGGGTTAGGGGGGTAAGGGTAATACTAAATTGAGAATAGGGTCTTGGAATATTGGAACTTTAACGGGGAAGTCCATAGAGCTAGTTAAGATTCTTAAGAAGAGGAGGGTTAATATATCATGTGTCCAGGAGACCAAATGGGTAGGACCCAAGGCTAAGAATGTAGACGGGTATAAGCTATGGTTCTCGGGTAGGTTGAAGTATAGGAATAGGGTAGGTATTTTGGTAGACAGCGAGCTAAGGGATCGAGTGGTAGAGTTTAGGAGGATAAATGACAGGATGATGACGATTAAGTTGGTAGTTGGATTATATTTTGGTCATTGTGCAACAACCATTTTTGTCCCCCTACCTCCTTAATATTTATTTGTAACCCCTAAGTTACTATATTTACACTTTAACCCAATTTTCTAACTATAAATACCTCATTTTTTTTCATTTTATCTCACAAATCTTCCTACAATCTCTCTAATATCTCAATATATCTATCTACAAGTCTACAATTACATTGCCTACTAAATATTTTATTTTATTTGCTCATTTGTATAATTGTATCAAAGTTCCAAAATTGGGACTGAAGTTGGCAACTAGCTTGAGGATAATCCATTGAGCAAAGTTTCAATTTTCAACCTCGATTACAAGTCGACGTTACGTCGGCGTTTGGTACCTTCGTTCCTTCTTTAATTTATTATTGTTATTTTATTTTTATTATCGCACTTAATTTCATTATCTTTAATTATTTATTTGCATAATTATAATGGAAGGATTAAGATGTATGTTTAAGGGTATGAGTAAGGGTGCTTCTTCTAGTAGGGGTAACAAGGTCAGATGTACTTCTTCTAGTCATCCTATTCCTAGACAAGATAATTTTATTGATTACAGTCATATAGATGAAATTGAATTTTTTAATGATATACTATTAGATGATGAGATATATTTTGCAACTGAATCAGACTTTAATTTAGAAGATAATCTAGATGACACACCCACTAGTGCACCTCAAACTGAAACTGGAACGCCTCATATTCCCCCTAGTATGAGACGAGGCCCCACACAACGAAAATTAAAATCAGGTGCATGAGATTTTTTTGATAGGAACTAAGAGAATCAAGTAGTTAGTTGCAAAATTTGTAAAAATATTTATAAATTAAATGGAAAAGGGTCAGGGTGGGACATGAGGTTTATTGAGACATGTACAAGGCTTTCACAAAGCTAGGTGGGATGAATACGAGGATACAAATTCGGGTGAGCCAATGCGCTCTCAGTCAGGACAAGGTTCACATAGTGTCCCAGACCAAGTATATGGTCAAATTAACCCAACGACAGGGGAAATTGTAGGTCCTAAATACGATAAACATAGAGATAGGAAAGCAATAGTAAAATTAGTTACGGTGGAGGGTTTGCCTTTATCATTTCCTTCTTGTCATGTTTTATTCATTACATAAGAGATATGTATAATCTTGGTTTTACGATTTTCCTAGATCAACTGTTAGGAGAGACGTTTTTAAATTTGCAAATGAATATCAACAATACTTACGTTATGCATTATATCATTTTCCTGGCAAAGTATCTATCACTTCTGATATAGACCGTAGTACTAACGACAATGATTATTTAACTGTAACATGTCATTGGATAGATTATAATTGGTCTATGCAAAAATGTATTTTAGCATATAGATATATTGATGATAGGCACACTGGAAATTTTATTGCAGAAAATATTCATCAAGTTTGCGATTATTATGGTATAACTGACAAAATAATGAATGTTACGTTAGATAATGCTTCTTCTAATAATTATGTTGTGAGACTTTTAAAAGATCTATTAACTCCATCTTTTCCTAATCATTTTCATATAAACATTATGTACCATATTTATAACTTAGTTGTAAAGAATGATCTATCACCTTTTGAAGACATTCTTAATAAAGTACAATTTGCTATAAACTTTATTTTTAGAAGTAATAGAATACAAAGAAAAAAAAAAAAAAAAACTTGTCACGATTGTGGATTACCTTTTAGAAAAAATCTTGAAGAAGTAGCAACTAGGTGGAATTCTCTATATGAACAACTACATGTTGATTACAATTATAGAAGACCTATAACTTTATTTTTAACGCCCATAATCGAAATCCAACTGATATACTTATAGATAATGATTGGATTTTTTTTTTAGAACTTATTGGATTTTTAGAGAATTTTTTTCAAACAGCTAAAGAATTTTCTAATATATATTATCCTACTATTTCAACTATGTTATTTTATATAGCTCTAATATTTTTGTTACTTATGAATATATTGAAAAACCATCTTATAAGACATCAATTAAAAAAAATGTTTATCAAATTAATTTTTTTTTCTATTCCCACTATTTATATTATTGGTGTTGTATTAAATCCGACTATTAAACTCCAAAAAATCCAAATGAACAACCACCTAAGGAACCAACTAAAGAAGATGTTTTGTCTAGCATACACGATGAATGCAAAAAAAAAATATACGCATTACCAGCAAGAAAGTGCTAGCAATCAACCAGCTCCTATACCATTTTCTTCTTCTTCTTCTTCAATACAACCTTATAAAAGACATGTTATTTCTGCGGCTAGTATTGATTATTGAAAGCCTTAGAAATAGAATGTTTAGTGGTTCCACTGCTAATCAAGTTAGAGAGTTTGATGTTTTGGTTTTGCAGGGTGTTGTACCGTACCAAGCAGTTCTCAATGAAGAAGGACGTGAAGACTTGCTTAAATACTGGAGGAAAAATGAGAAGACATTTACGACACTAGAAAAGATGGCCCGAGATGTGTTGAACATTCAAGCGTCATCAACAGCGTCTGAAAGCGCTTTTTCTGCCGGAAGAGTTCAAATAGGAGAGCACAGACACTCATTAGCGGGAAACAGCTTGGAGATTGTAGTTTTATTCAAAAATTAGATACGAGCGGAGCGTAGAAGGTGCGGTAAACATGAGATCAACGAAGAAGACGAAAACTACAACGAAATCTTGTCCGGCTAAACTGGAATGACGTCGACCAATTTGACCAACAAATTTCAATTCCAACCGAAGAACCACAAGACACTGTGAAAAAAATTAGAAAAGATGTTTATAAATATTTAATTTTTTAATTGCAATTTTACTATGTGATTTATAACTTTCAACACCACAAAGTTGCAATTTTGAAATTGTATTACAAAAAAATTATATTTCTATTAAATAATATAAGAGGTACAAAAATAGCCTTGAGATATTTTTTTACACTATCTTGTTCAATTATTGAAGTATTTATATATATTATTTTTTAAAATTAAGTGAAAAAAAATGGAAATCCCGATCCTGACCCGCACCGCCAAGATCGGTCCCCTTTTCCGACGGGATGAGGGACGTTGGCCAGTCCCGGCCCGCCGATCCCGCCGGAGGACCGATCCCGACCTCCTCCCAGTCTCATCGAGTCCCGTCCCACTGGGACCCGCCCCGCTGGGACTCGCCCCGTTGGCACCCCTAGCTAAGACTCAGATAGACTTTTTGCTCCTTAGGAAGGTTGACAAAGGTCTTTGTAAAGACTGCAAGGTTATTCTGAAGGAGGATCTTACAACATGACATAAGCTTTTGGTGATGGATTTGGAGATCAAGATGGAGAAAAAGAAAGGGTTGTGGATGACAGATTAAGAATCAAATAGGAGAGTTTAACCATGGCCAGTGCAAAAGAGATTGAATGAGAGGTTGATGGCCAAGGGGGCTTGGGAGAGTAGTGGGGATGTGATCGGTATATGGGACAAGACGGCCAGTTGCATTTGGGAGGTTGCTAAAGAAGTGTTAGGGGTCTCGTGGGGGTAGCCGTGGTGGGCATCAAGGGGACTAGTGGTGGAATGGTAAAGTTCAAGAGAAGGTGGAAGCAAAAAAAGTGACGTATGCAAAATTGGTAGAAAGCAATGATGGGGTGGAGAAGTGAACGAATAGGAAATTATATAAGATAGAGCGGAAAGAGGCAAAGCTAGCGGTTACGGTAGCGAAAACGACAGCTTTTGAACGTATATATGTGGAATTAGAGGGAAAATGTGGGGATAAGAAATTGTACAGACTAGCCAAGGCAAGGGAGAGGAGGGCCCGGGACTTGGATCACGTGAGGTGCATCAAGGACAAGGACGACAACGTACTGGTGGAGGACGCACATATTAGGCGGAGGTGACATACTTACTTCCATAAATTCTTAAATGAAAAAGAAGATAGAGACATTGTGCTGGGAGATCTGGAGCACTCTGGTAGGTACCATGATTTTGGATATTGTGAAAATATTAAGATTGAGGAGGTTCAAGGTGTTGTTCGCAAGATGCGCAGGGGACGAGCAACCGGGCCTAATGAGATCCTAGTTGAATTTTGGAAGAGCGCTGGTAGGGTAGGTTTGGAGTGGCTGACGGAGTTGTTTAACGTCATTTTTAAGACGAGATGATGCCCAAAGAATGCAAGTGGAGTACAATGATTCATTTATATAAGAACAAATGTGATATCCAGAGTTGCAACAACTATAGGGGTATCAAACTGCTAAGCTACAGTATGAAAGTTTGGGAAAGAGTCGTGGAGATGAGGGTGAGAAGAGGCGTGTATATCTCTGAGAATCAGTTTGGATTCATGTCTGGACGTTCGACTACAAAAGCCATACATCTTATTAGGAGGTTGGTGGAGCAGTATAGGGAGAGGAAGAGAGACCTACATATAGTTTTCATCGACCTCGAGAAGGTATACGACAAAGTCCCTAGAGATATTCTATGGAGATGTTTGGAGGTTAGAGGTGTACCTATGGCATACACTAGGGCAATTAAGGATATGTATGATGGAACCAAGACCAGGGTACAGACAGTAAGAGGAGACTCGGAGTTCTTCCCATATGATGGGGCTGCACCAAGGATCAACTCTTAGCCCGTTCCTATTTGCATTGGTGATGGATGTACTGACACGACAAATCCAAGGGGAGGTGCCATGTGTATGTTATTCGCAGATGACATAGTCCTGATTGATGAGACTCGCAGCGGAGTGAACGCTAAGTTGGAGGTTTGGAGACAGACTCTGGAGTCTAAAGGGTTCAGGCTGAGTAGGACCAAGACATAATACTTAGAGTGCAAGTTCAGTAACGGGAGCGACCTTAAGACAAGCATGGAAATGAGGCTTGGTACTCAGGTCATTCCAAAGAAAGGGAGCTTCAAGTACCTCGGGTCTATTATCCAACGGAATTGAGAGATTGACGACGATATCACATATCGTATTGGGGCAGGTGGATGAAATGGAGGCTCGCATCTGGAGTCTTGTGCGATAAAAAAATGTCACCAAAACTTAAAGGCAAGTTCTATAGGGTGGTGGTTAGACCGACTATGTTGTTTGTGGCAGAGTGTTGGCCGGTCAAGACTTCGCACACCCAAATATGAATGTTGCGAAGATGAGTATGCTAAGATGGATGTGTAGGCATACAAGGAGGGATAAAATTAGAAATGATGATATCCGAGACAGAGTGGGAGTGGCCTCGGTGGAGGATAAGATACGAGAATTGAGGTTGAGATGGTTCGGGCATGCGCAGAGGAGAGACACAAATGCCCCAATGCGGAGGTGTGAGAGGCTGGCTATGGACGGAAATAAGAGGGGTGGAGGTAGGCCGAGGAAGTATTGGGGATATGTGATTAGACAGGACATGACGCAAGCGCAACTCACTGAGGACATGACCTTAGATATGGGGTTATGGAGGACACATATTAGGGTAGAAAAGTAGTAGGTCGCCCAGCGTAGGGTAGAAAAGTAGTAGGTCGCCCAGCGTAGGGTAGAAAAGTAGTAGGTAGCCCAGCGTAGTCCTGCCTACGCTTACAAACCGGTAGTTGTAATATTATTAGTGTAGGCTCACTTTGCCTATCATACTAGTAGGCACAATATTGTCTTATAATCACTTGTTGTTTGATTTTTGATGCTATGTATATTTTGTTTGTCTTATTTACTTGCATTATTTATTGCTTCTTTTTCTCTTTCAAAATTCGCTATCATGACTTACTCACTTTGTTTGTCTTATTTTCCTTAGGTGTGTGCTTTGTCTTGAGCCGAGGCTCTCGGAAACAACCGCTCTACCTATCAAGGTAGAAGTAAGGTCTGTATACACTCTACCCTTCTCAGACCCCACATTGTGGGATTTATTGTTGTATTCATTGGTCCACTCTTTCCACATCAGTATACTTGTGTGAAAGAAAGATATCCGTATGCACCTTGGTGTCCATTCTTTTTAAAATTCTAATAATTGATCTTATCAACAAATTGAAGTCCAAATTGGATTAGGTGAAAGTTGTTAAGTGATTATAAGCATAACCAACGTCACAATAAATAAATAAATAAATAAATATATGCTATGTATTTATTAAGTTAATGTAAACACCGTAGGTGAATAATTTTTTCTACAAACTATACGTTTCTTAAAGCACAATACGGCAAGACTCGGGCAACGCCATTTTCTGCTTTTGAGATGAAAACTGGAGGCACCCAGACATATCATGGAAAAAGGAAAAAAAAGTTGCAATCAAGAATTCATAATGAGAAATGAAAAACAAAGTAAATACCAATCAGTTGTGCCTCAATTCCAAAATAATTAGGACAGATACCGTCTATTATCTCCTCACTATATTCGTTCTTTTGGACATATTACATTCAATGTTGAATTCGTCATATTATGACAATTTTAATGCTTAAGATTAAGGTCAATTGCCGCAACTTTGATCTTTTATTCTAATTTAGGACCAACAATAAACAAGAATTTATTGGGAAAACGCATACGAATATAAGGACGGACTTTCATTTCCGTTAAAATTCACCAATGGCCACTTTGCAGTCCTTGTACTTTAAAAATATCCATTATCCTGGACTCCAGAACATTGTGAAACTCCAGGAACCTCCAAGATAGTGGCTATACTTCAAAGCTTCAAAAAGTGGCCAATGGGTGCTATTTATACGTTCATTTCAATTCATACTTGCTTAACCAATTTTAAGGGCTAATGAATGACGATACTAGAACAAGTTTATGACTAGTGAGTAGTGAGTAGTGACTAATAAATCAACAATGCCATTTGACAGCAAAATTGTACTATATCCTTGACATCAACATCCAAGTAGCAGGACAAAGAAATAGTGAAGAATATCACTGCAATCCATACACAGCTATCAAGATTCACAGACCACAAAAAGGACAAAAAGGACAAAAAGGACAAAAAGCAGATAACATGGCACATTGGCACTCACTACACTAAACCTCATCTAGACAAAGATTTCTGAAACTGCTGAAAATTGGACTACAACAAATAATCAATAACATGATTTCTTACAGCCCTATAGAACAAATGCGAAAGTTCTGAATTACCAGAAGGTACATTTGACTATCGATCACCAATTGCCCGTTTGCCAAGCCCTTGAATAATTCATGTTGGCAGCCTTCAAACTAGCATCGACAGATACTTCGAGAGAGCATGATGTGACTGTGGCTATCTCAAAAGAACATCGTGGTGGAACACAGTGAGCGGCTTGTCCAACTCGATTCTTTTCTGTGCAAAATTCACTTTTGCAGCTCAAAATTCAGCTTGAGATAAAGTTCGCTGCAGGCAGGTCTGGAAACTAGTAGAGATTTTAAAAATAGGAGTTCAGCCTTCTGGTATAGCAATATACCCACATTATGTCTAGGGTGTTCCAACTCACACACTAAATAGAATAAAGTGATAAAAAATTTAGACGACCACACAAGGCTTGTCAACCCCGGTGTGTGTAGGGTTAGTCAAGCACTAGACTTTCTTCTAGCTTCATAATATTAAAGAGTGGACATGGAGTAAAAAAACAGAGAGATCTCAATAAGAATATACTGTTTCATAGAACTATCCATCTACAATATGTACCAGTTGAAGGAGATGTAAATAAATGGATTGCCCATACCTTTCCAACTTGCCAACTGAAAGTCTGAAACTCAAAAGGGAGCCTCAAGTGATTCATCCCAGACATCTGCACTTCCATTGGAGGCATCCTCTGCATCTTCCTCCATTGAGAGTCTAATATATTCCCTATGTGCAAAGCGATCCCACTCAGTCAAATTCGGGTTCTCACGCTCCTGGAACAAAAAGAAATGTTAATCCATCAGTAGAGTGATGAAGGGACTCAGTTACTTACTAACCAAATATTAATTTTTCAATTACCTGACGTATTAGGAACGGGTCGCGAGTTTCAAATGCCATGAACTTATTGAGGTTAAAGAGAATATTAAAAACACTGCCGGATAGTTTATTGCCCTTCAAGTCGCGTAGCGTAAAATAACTTTCATCCTGCAAGTAAAGAAATTTCAGTGTTATGTATTAAAAAAAAGGGCAGCTCGGTGCACTAAGCTCCCGCTATGCCATTCTGTGTTATGTATCATTTTTTAAAATTAACCCAGATGGTACAAACGAAAACAGGTTTAGATCATATATTCTGCGTCAACTCAAACAATACAGAGTTGTAGAATGGCATAACTTATTTCGATTGGAAAAAGAAATGATAACTTCTTCCCCGAACTAATCATAAATTTAGAGAAGGAAACAGATCTGTCTGCTTTTCTTATTTCCATAGAATTATTGACTAACTCAGCACATTGGTTCACCAATTCACCATCAAGAAGATAAAAGATCTGCTAACCTCCCACCAGGCAGCTTAAAAACAATTGCAGTTCACTAACTCTAAATTCTGCATCACCTTCTTTCACAGAAAAAACCATTCAGACAATGCAGCTTATAAACTTCAAGTTAGGTACCAAGAGAGGTCAACTAGAAGTGTTCTCTCATTACAGTAGAAAAAGCATTAATCTGATGAATATGTCCGAGCATGAAAAGGACACAACATGATAAAGACATCAAATGTGAAAACCCCAAAGATCACCTCTGGACTAATCATGTCAACCATCTGGCACAAGATGTCCTCAAAAAGCACTGGTTCTTGGCCCATGCATTCCATTCTATGCAGCTGCTCCTCATAAAAGAATTGCATTTCATTCCTAGTCAGAACACCGTTTCCATCCAAATCTATGCATTTAAACCTGCCCATAAAATAAATTGAGATACAGAAAGAAAGGCGGTGTCATCTGTGAGTACTTGTGCATGTCCCACAACTTTTGCAATTGAAAATTTTCTGAAGAGGACTCATCATTCTATAATGACATTATTTTGCCTAAATTCGTTGGCTGAAATGAACAGAATTCAAGCATACAAATCCTAATGCACCACAATCAACTAAATGTCCTTCCCTGACTGTCACGAAAATTCCTGATAGATATACTCTTAATTTTCAAAATGCAACAAACCAGCAATTTGACTTCCAGTCCATAATAATTCATATCATCTCACCACCCATCAGGAAACAAGAGAAAGCATAGCAACGCGTGCATACAAAATAAGTCTGTCTAATCAACCAAGAAAGCTAAAGAGCTACTAACAAGGTTAGCAGAAAGGACAATTGGGAAAGAACATAGAAGAGTTTTTATGACCTAGACCAGCTTGCATTTTCTGGGTACTGTGGACATAGAAATCAGGGATACTTTGAAGATACTGGAGTACCAGCTTTATTCATAATTGTGATATCCTGTTTAGCGTGATATCACAAGCATATCAGTCTTACGGACAATAATATCATATACTTCCAAATACCAGCACCTTTGGTGCTCCCCAATGCTATTAATGATTTGAGAGCCAATTGTCTATCCTAAACAAAAGCGCTTTTTGAAAACTTTCTCCAACATCTCCTCCCCCTTTCCTACTCACTCAACTAGGAAGCACAACACAAAAGGAATTCACTAATCCAACTGCAGTCATAAAATTGGCATGAATAGTTGAAATCAGTTGGCCCCTTAAAGAAAGAACTAGTAACATAATCTCCGATCAGCAGGAAAAAAAATTCACAGGAATGATGTAAAGAGACTCGAAGTCTCCATCTTCATAAAAAAAAGATCCATATGCTCCATTATAGAAAAATCAAGAGGAAAAGTTCAACATTTCTATGGAGCTTGAAAAAAGAGTTTCATGTTAATCCAGAAATTTACCAGTACTCAAGACTAGGCTCTGATGTTTTATCCTCCTCTGACAATATAAAGTAAACGAAGTCTTCATAACCCATCTTTCCTTCAACCTTACTTGTAAACTTCCTCGTAATCTGACAAAAACATTAAAGCTAAGGCTTCTCTGTACAATTCCATCAGATATCCCTGAAGGGACAGATAAATTAAAACATAGAACTCCTTATAACGTGATAAGCAAGCATTCTTAAAATACATCAATTTATTCATTATAGCAGGGAAGGTAAATCGAGAAGTGACAAACAGAGTAAATGGAAGACTCAAACCTGAGAAAATATTCTATCAACAATCCTGTATGTAAGGGCATGGTTGCCATATCGAATGAGGTTCTCTTTATCAATCAGAAAATCATGATCGGTATCGAGCTCCCAAAACTTGCAATATATCACGTAAAAGTGTTCGTAAGAAAAGTACCTACAGCAAAAATAAGTTGCCCGATGATGCCACAGATATATTTACTTGATCGGCAGAAGTAAGAAGAACTTCCTGAAGTTATGAGTGAGAATAATGTCAACCAAAATCAGAAGAATAAACGGTAAAGAAAGTAACAGAATATTTGACTTAGTTTCTGCAAGAACCCATTTTAAAATGATCTGCAAAACATTGTGATGTGCTTTTGTAATGTCAATCTACAAAAAATTCTGCTAATCAGTGATGTGTAATGCATTTTTTTTTGATAACCTATTTATAATGCATTTTCCTCTCTTCTTTCTTTGACTAGTAAAAAAATACAATTTCCTAACACCACCACTTACCACATAAACATGCTTGTAATTAAACCACGTGACATAGGCATTTTGATGTTCACAACGCAAAGAAACAAGAACAGATCACATCAAGTGAAATAAAAGACGTGAATCTCTAGAACTTCCCAAAAAGAAGAAGTCTGTATACTTTTTTCATGTCTATATTAAGTCAATCCCGTTGCAATGGTATTTACCTAAGGACCTTGTTAATATCTTCTTCTTCATCTGCATGTTGCATTGCAGCAATTATGTCCGAACGCTTCAGCTCCCTGAGGGTAAGATGACCATCACCCAATCTATTCACGTAGAAAAATATTCTGTATATTACAGTTTCAGCTGGCCAATGTAAGAAAATTAAACTGTTAAGATAGAGTGAAGTAGCTTGAAGCCCCCCTATGTTACAAACAAGTATTTAAATAAGATGTATCATTCCACCTGTAAAAAACAGACTATCTACTCCGTTCCTAAGTTCCAAAACAAGAATGCTGACAGAACCCCCCCCCCCCCAAAAAAAAGGGTGAAGGTTAGCTAAACTAGTTTAAATGGGACTCCTTTATAGAGAGCAACTAGAGGAAATTTCAAGTTTTAGTTAACGAGAAAGCTTTGCCGAGGAATTAGAGTTCTCATGCATGACATTCCAAAAGAACAGAAAAGGTAATTGATCCATGCAAGATGACACAGCTAGGAACCCTTAGATATTTCATTGTCTTTCTTCTCCACAATCGGATAGAGAACGAGTAACACAACACATTTAGTTCAACATATAGTTGCCTCAGAAAATACTGTCCAGTTCATCCCAGAAACTCACACCTCAAAAATTAATCTAACACTGAAAATTTTAACAACTATACCAGAATAGGACCCATAGCACTTCTAGTTTTTTTGCTGTGGTTAATCGAACCTCTCAAGATAGAAATGGATAGGGATTTCTAACAGAAGAGCTTACATAGGACAATGGTTACTTCTTTTTTTTATAATAGGACAATGGTTATATACATTGCAAAAAACATTGACCACTTCAAGGGCACAAAGAAGTTCTGCATGCATCAGCAATTAATGCAGTATAATATTGAGAAGGTACCATATCGCTCTTGAAATTCAGGTGTGTTCCGTAAGAACTCTAACCCAGGATGTGTTGCCAAAAGCTCTCGAAGAATAGGCTTGAAATCATCCTACAATCAAATTGATTGAAAATTTTCAATTGACCGAAAGGAAAAAAAATCCACCGATCCACGAAACCTTTCTGTTGCAGAAAAAATAATCTCTATATATCTTTTGTAAATCTGGCTCCCAGCACAGAATTTTGTGCTGATGAATATACCGTTAGGGTAATATAAAAAAGCAAACTCTATATAATCATGAACCAAGCAAAATCTTTAGCTCTTTTGAGATAGAATGTGTGAGAAACTACAACGTAATTGTAATGAGTCAGTCAAACTAATAAAAACCAAACTAGAGAAAGCACCTGTGTCAGATGTTTGAGATCTGGCTGCTTCAAGATTGTGTACATCTGGGTTGCTATATCTTTTGTCAACATGTTTCCGTTGACCCAATAATCAACAAAGACATCCCTACAGCCATGATAAGCAAATAGCATCAGAAAACTCTCTTTCAAGTAGCTTCAGACATTATCAGAAATGAATTAACACTAAAAGCTTAGGTATACTATGCATTACTAGTACCCTATTTATCAGGTGTCACTTTCGAGTTTCTCTTTTTCAAGTGTTAGTAGTTATAAATAAACAAGAGAGAAGATGTTATTAGTTATTTCTTTTGAAAGATACGGAGGTGATATAAGTTCACAAGGCAAAGAGTTTCGGATACAAACCAAAAAAAGCTATTTAACTTGAACTAGTGAAAGAACAACAAGTGGTAGAAATCCGCAGCTCCTATAAGTTCATAAGGTGTACTTCAGTTAAAACAAAGAATGAACTCTCCTGAAAACAGCATTTCCCTTCTAGTCAAATAAAATTCCAAGATGTGGAAGGAAATGTTTGACAGGTTAGAAACAAAGTGAACATGTTCATAAAGCCACCGGTCCCTTCAGCGGCGTAACACTTATCAAAATGAAATGCTATTTGGGAGAAAATCTTAGGATAATGTTATTTATAATGTTATTTTATTCTACGATCAAATTGTTTTATATTGTTTTTGTGTACTATAGTGAGTCCTTTTTATTTGGTAATCCCATCTATTCATTTTTTAAAGGGAGATGAATATGCATCACACCCATCTCAAACTGAAATTGAGGCTGCTACAGCAAACCATCCAGAATAACAATAATCTGTCACAATGCAACAGATCTGACTAACTTTAGGACCTCCAAAACCCATACTCCCTCCATTTCAATTTATGTCGCACACTTTCTTTTTTAGTCTTTCCCAAAAGAATGCCACGCTTCTATAATTAGAACCAACTTAACTTTAAATTTCCCCTCTTACCCTTAGTTAAATGATTTATGGCCAGACTAATGTCTAAGGTTTGTTTTAGACCACAAATTTCAGAAGTCCTCCTTTCTTTCTTAACTTTTGTGTGTAGTCAAATGGTGCCACATACATTGGGACGGAGGGAGTAATACACTTTATATGTTTGAGGAAAAAAACTCCTATGAAATAATTCCTCCCCTACACAAAATCTATTAAGGACTGTCTTAAAACCTCTGCATGGACAAACCACAACATTCAGGAAAGAAGTTAGAATTTAAAGATAATCAACCATAACTGCACAGAGTAACTACAAAATAATATTGAACTTCTGAAGGGAGCTATTACAGTAATAAAAAGTCAATCAAACTATCAAAATCATATAGAAGGATATACCTATTCAAGAAAATGTATTCTTATATATCAAATAGAAGAATGTTAGTAGAGGACAAAAAGACATAGAAGGATGTTATAGGAAGAACAGGATGCCCTTCATCCCAACATTCTAATTTCCACATTCCGAAGGTGCAGATCACCTTCTAGGAAGAAAGTAAGAAATTACCTTGTTATGATGCCCGTTCTATCAACATCAATCTTCCTAAAAAGAGCAGTAGAGAAAAACGACGGCAACTTGCATATTTCCTTGGTAATTGGTTTAAATTCTGACAATCCAAGGAAAAATAAGTTGTATGAAACGTCAAAATGCACGCATGAATAATAACAAGTCACATCATCTGGATCAACGCCCAATATAATTAGCATAAATAAATCCAAAAAGGCTCAAAAACGCCCTTAACCTATTGGAAATGGCTCAAAAATGTCCTCCTTCCACCTATTGGGTTGCCCTTAATGTTTTCTTTAGGTTAAAAAATGCCCTTTAGTTTAACAGAAATATGACATGGAATTTCATTAAACAAGTGGCCATTTTTTATTGGTCCACATCAAATTTTGACCCAAATAAAAGACCCAACCCGAACCACAACCAAACCCATTTGTAATACTCTCTAACCCAGCTTTTGTTCCTCTCACATGGTGATTTAAGCTTTTCCTCTCTTCTTTCTTTCTTCCCCAAAAACAGCTATTAGTGTACTCGCTCTGGTGATTTATCGGGAGAACCTAAAGAAAACGTTAAGGGCATTTTTAACCCAATAGGTGGAAGGAGGGCATTTTTGAGCCATTTCTAATAGGTTAAGGGCATTCTTGAGCCTTTATCAAAGATATCTATTATTACTCTCTATCCAAATTTGTTTGACACTTTTCGCTTTTCGAGAGAAACTTCTTAATTTTAACCATGTGTTTGAACATAGAATCTTTAAGTTTTTTGAAATAAAATTTACATATTCGAAAACTGCGTAAAAAATACTATAAATCACTATAATTAATAGCTTAAAATATCTAAAAGACGTATGAAAAAAGTTATGGTCACATAACAACTCGTTTGACTCTCGAAAAGCAGAAAGTGTCAACAAATTGGGATGGACAGAGTAATTGTTTAAAGGGGACATGGAACTTCAGATTCTGTAGATTCTATGCATTTAATAAAATTTTATTTCATTCAAACCATAATTACAAATTTAATTGGATTTGTTGGAGAGCCGACAAAAAATGATACTGGAATTTGGTAAAAGAACTCAAAAATAAAAAGGCATATAATCCGGAAGACATTGAGATGCTACAGAAACTCTCAGTGTTAAACCCAAAAGGCAACATCTCAAAGTCAATAAGAAAGCAATTCTTACCCACCACCCAAGAAATAGGGGAATCTTACCATCCATTTGTAGTCCATCCATGTGACCATAGAAAAACTGGTTTATTCTAAAGAAACAGCGTTCCTTCAATTCATTCGGCGGTGGACGTCCATTTTGAAAATAAAACTGCTATCATCATATGCATTTGATCAAAAGGGAGAAACCATCACAATCTGTCTGTACCCAAGAAAAATAAAGCATCACTTTGAATTAGTTATGCAACGCTTCCATACCTGTGGTATTAGCTCTTTAACAGGCTCATTCACTAATTTCAAAGGAGAACCTAACATAGAGGGGCCTGGCCTATGTCTTGTCATTCGAGGCGAACCAGATGAACTTCTTGGAGAAAGTGGAGGGGTACTTCCAGCCGGAAACATAGACGGCAAAGAACTGGTTGCAGCAACATTTGTGCTAGAAGAAGTTCCAGCCACATTCAAGGGACCACCAGCTTTAGCATTATTAAGCAATTTTTTCACCTGCATGTAGTGCAATAGATTATTTTCCATTTGCCAATCAACCTGAGATCAACAACAATGTTTATAAGTAACGGGGGGGGGGGGGGGGGGGGGATGCACATATCATGGCTTCTGTTTGAAATAATCAGGACAGACAGCACAAAACATCATAGGGCCCCAGAACTGAGAAAAATCCATATGTTAGCTCAATAGCTCATCAGGTTCGATGTTCCATTCTTAAAACCTAAAACTTGTGTGAATGCTGGCTCAGAACAATATCTTGGCAGAATATCTTTTCAAAAATATATTGGATTCCCAGCTGAACATCCTCAAGCATTAATATCACTGTTATTTATCACCAACAGTACAAAATTCACGAAGAGTCTCCATTAAAACCAGAGCACCACCACATCTCCATCATCCCTGGAAAGTTCTCAGAGACAGTAGTTCCATGAACACAATGGATCAATTCTGAGCAACTGCAACAAGTTGTTGTAGTCTTATATGCATATTACCCAAACTCTGAGCAATATTAGATTCTTATTGGTAAAGAGTAAGCATGTGGTCAAACAAAAGCAACACAATTGAACTCAGAGAAAGAGCACAAAATTGCAACAGCCTGTTGAAATTTTTCTTCACTCTACAAAAAGGTTAATACATCTTCACAGTGCCTTCTAATCATTCCTCGTCCTAGAGTACTTCATAGTGCATTTACTCAACATCATATTTCACTCTAACACAAAATAGTTAAGATTCTCATGAAGTGAACGTATTATAGTTGTTAGAATCACTTCTAAGATACATACAAGATAGATCATATAGGAGATCATTATGATGCAATAATGCACTAACTTGAAAGTACTGCTTGTAACTACACTTCACAATTTTTCTTATCCTTAAAGTATACAACTTGAAAAAACAATAAATGCCTTGTCTGAAGCCTGGTACTTAAGTAGGAGCAAGTTAGAGGACAGCGGGCTCGCAATCCCACAAGTTTGCATCTATGGGCCAACTGGGAGCAGAGCAGCTAACTCACATGGGACTTGCCAACGACAACATACCCAGTGTAGTCCGTCCAAGAAGTGGGGTTTGGAGAAGGTAGGATGTACGCAGCCATGGGGTAGAGAAGTTGTTTCCAATCGACCCTCGGCTCAAATCACAAGGGAATTGTCAGTTATCGCGATTGATAAATTTTTCTTGATAAAAAAATTGTCAGTTATCCCAAAAGCAAAAATTTCCCTTCACTTTCTAATTTGCTTCCAGCTTTGTCATTTTGGCTACAAACGCTCCATACTTCACATGAATTACAAACTATTCACAACCAAATATTCTTCATTTCACTCACCATATCAACCAAGTTACTTATAACACAAGTTGACTCAAATTAAAATTTCAAAATTGAATCCTAATACAGCAAAACACAATAAAAAGAATAGCGAAATTAAGCACTGTGGAACTACCAAATGTGTCGTTTCCGGGAGCGATAGCCATTGATCAAACAGCTTCTGTGCAACATAAGGATTATCTTTGATAACAAAAGACGAAACTTCAGGTAGTTGCAACAGTTCAGCATCGAGACTCGCTATATCACCAATTAAATCCACATCCATTATAACACCTCTTAACTCTTAAGCAATAAAATCAATCCAAATCCAAATCCAAATCCTTAGATCTTCCAGAACTTTCCTTATCATCAAACAAACCCTAAAAACGAACCAAAATGATCAAAAATGTCTTAAAAGTGTCAATCCAATGATTTCTTCTCGATTTTCTAGAAGAAATGAAATTAATCCAAATACTCAGATCTTCTAGAACTTCCTTATCATCAAACACGCCCTAAAAAACGAACCAATTATCATCACAACATATCTTAAAGTATCAATTTCTGATTTTCGGAATTGAGGAATTGTTCTAGATCCTTCTAGAGTTTTGAAATCTGAGCTAAGAATTGAATTTTAGGGATTTGAATTTCAATTTGGGGATCGGAGAAATAGAGAAAATTTACAGAAGCTCGAAACCCTTGAAGCCAAGTAGTGTGTGTGTGTGTGTGAGAGAGAGGAAATGAGGAATGCAAAATGCAATGTGTTAAGTAGTGTAATAATGATGTAATAATCAATATGTCTTTAACACTAATGAATAAACTATGCTGGTATTTGATTATATTGAACGCCTCCTTTATCACATGAACGCCCTTTTTTTCTTTTTTTCAAAAATGAGGTGTTCGGATTAGCTTGTGTGCTCATCGGAATCAGTAAAGTAACTTTATCTAATAAAATTTTAATATATATTGAAAAAAGTTGTGTAATATTTGTAATTGATGAAATATGAACGTTGATCTCATGTAATTTTTATTTATTTGAATAATTATTAAGCTACATACTTAAAATTTTGTAATTTGTTGAAATATGAATGTTGATCTCGTGTGATTTTTATATATTTTATTGATTATTAAGTTATATTTATAAGGAAAGTTGTATTTCATGTTGTAGATTCAGGTAGACAGTCTGACAAGCCCCTCACTCCTCATTAAGCGGTTGCTTATATTATGCGATTTATTGGTAAGCTCCTTATCTTTCGGATAACTCCGAATTTAGAAGTTTTGGTTCTGATTATGTATAGACCTTAGAGGTAAGTCGAGGTCATGTCCCGACCATATCACATATGTTATACTCCGGAGGCTTGTAGACATATGTTGTATGTAGTATATGCTATGGTTTTGTTGGCCTTGATGTAGATGTATCAATACGTATGGTGGCCTTGTTGCCCCATGTATATATATTTTTCTCGTCTCCAGGTTATCATGTGTATTGGTCTTGTTGGCCTCAAATGCTTTTGTATATGTTAGAGTTGTGTATAATATAGGTTGGTACACTCAATTAAGTAATGCATCGGGTGCCGATCTCGTCTACCCAAATATGAGTCATGACAAAATTTTAAAGTATTTAAAGACCATTTCCCAATTAATCTGAATTCACATAGAAAAAGTGATAAGGAGTTATTTGGTTGATGAACAAGTCACGGCAAATTTATAATACGAGAATTAAATAATAATAATAAAATTATTTAATGGATATACTTTTATTAGTAGTTTTTTGTTTCATTACACTAAATATGAAATGCAAAGTATAATATAAAATACATACTTAATTTTCCACTAGATGAATTTTTTATTTTCAATTTTAATCTTAAATTTATTAAACGAATTTGGGGAAGAGCTTTAAAGGACATCTTTACCATTTCAGTGTTGTATTTCAGAATTAGTATTTGTTATCCTATATTAAGGAGTCATTTAGTTCAAAATCAAGTTATTCCAAAATTATATAATCCTGAGATTATAACTTGGATAGATAATGCGTGATTTTGGTATAAATTTTTTCATATTCTTAGTTAATACTTAAAATCAAACACTGGACAAATTTAATCAAAATATATATTGGGATAAACCCCTAATCACTATAACAAAACGGCATATGAGTGTGCTATAAAAATAATACCACAATTATGGTATCAATAATCTCACGATTATAATCTGATTATTACCAAGATAGATAATTGCATGATTTTTATATAAATTAGCCAATATACTCATAATTAAATGTTGAACAAATTTAATCTCAAATTTTATATTTTGACAATTCCCTAACCCCTATAACCGTCTGGCGTAGTATTGAAATAACAGCACTACAATTATGATATAGATAATTTAGAATTGCTAATCTAGGAATCAAAAGTTCTTTGAAAAATTGAAGTCCTCGTCGAGATGCAGTAGCATATAGATGTACATTCCTTTTGGCTCTGAAATTGATAAATTGTATAATTTCAAAAACCACAAAATTATATGTAGAATTTGTATGTCCCATTCACTTTTCAAGCTGCATGGTCAACAACCTTCACCAACTTGGGTGGGTAAACAAATTTTGAATTTTTAATATTAAAAAAAAAAGGACATTATTTGGAAAACCTTGCCGTATCCGCTATATACACCAAACTACATAAATATATCATATGATAAAGTAATAAATGAATGTGAAAAGTTTCTTCGGATGATATAATGGGTCAATCATTTGCTTCATTGGTTCCAACTACGAATTAACCATGATTATGTTAAAAGTGTATAACAAAGACGCCTGTCATACATGCACTTATATGGTGTAAACACAACCCAGTATCCGACTACAATGGATCAGCTCACTACCGAGCTTTGAAATCATACAATGAACTGAACTCATTTCTTTGCAAAGTGAATTATTCTAAGAAAATTATCTTGTATAACTAGTTTCTTAGGCAACAAAAGCTATGCACTACAAAATCGTTAGCCACAAGACTCCGCGTCTTGGCGAACAATATCATGTTCAATTGAGATGGTACGATGACTGCTGATGCCTGATGAACAGGCAAAAAAGGTGCGAGCTCATAGTGAAGTTCATCAGCTTTCTAGACTTTGTTTCTCTCGGCTTCATCGGTATTATACTCGTCGTCATCATCTTCTTCTTCTTCTTCTTCATCCTCGTACAAGTTGCTCCTGAACTTGTTTAGTTCAGCCTTGGTATCATCTTCACCGAAGAAGTCCATTCCAAATTTGATGTCTCGATGCTTAACCAAAAGCCAACGGAGCAAGCGGTCTTCTTTGTTCAGGTAATGCAGCTCATTGTTTAAATTGGGTGGAGTCATCATTGTCATTTGCATCAGTTGACCCTAAGAAACATGCAATATCATTAAATTTAGTAACAACAATCCAATACTGACAGGAGCACTTTTTGTGAAGTGTGGCATGAATTTTTTTACTTCTTGGCAAAAATACAGAAGAAACGGAATGCTCTCTGAGGTGCATTGTCATGTGTGCATCACAGAAAAGGAATACAGAGGCGTGGTCATCACAACAGTACCTAAAACAAATTTAGAGTTTGTTTTGCCATGCACCAAGATGGAAAGCAGCAGCGGGAAAATGAGATTGGGGCTAAATAACTCTCTCAAAGCTGTTAAAAGGGAACAATTCTTAAAATGCCAGACAAAAAGTGAAAAATTGCAGATCACAAACATATTTGAAATGCTTTACGAGTATTTTAAGGATTTACCTTAAGAAATGCTCGAGATTCAATGAAACAGTGTCAGATTCTCCAACGGACTATACTTTTGTGGTACAGTGGTGATTTTTGAATTGATTATATCTTAATTTAAAATCCTTTTACAAACCTTGATTTTAAGTCCTGATCTGAAACTGGTTTCATATAGCATGATTGCCTATTTGCATGTGTAGCATCTGAGACTGAGTTAATCTGTATATTAATGTACACAAACGGTATTCTAAGTCTTGACATGCAGCTATTTGATATTTTGGGCTGGGCAGGGGGTAGTAGGAAAAAGAGCCTGGCTAATTTTTCTACTGCTCGACAGGGGATTAACAGTAGGGATTTAGCAGCTTATTGATCAAATGGCTCAAATGGCAGAAATTTATACATGAAAAAGGACACGCAAGTAAAGGGGTGATGATTCATAGTGGTAGCTAATTTTTGGCAGGTTCTATTTTGGGAATTTCTCTGGCATACTTTTGTTTTCTGGGGGGAAACTTTCCACTGTTAAATGTAGGGAGTTTCTGATTAATCACTTGCCTACAGGGGAGAAAGGAAGAGGAGGAGGGGGGGGGGGGTATTATAACATTACTGAAATGAGAGATAGAGATACACACCTGATAGTATCTTCCATCTAATTTCCTAATGCCATAACCCAGTTGAACAGTTCCAAATGACTTCAAATCTGTAAGGACGCCATTTTTTCTATGGACATGCTTCCCAACCTTTGCAACAAGGTCCATCAGAGCCTCCTTCTTTACATGGGGTTTCAGTAACAGCATACAGTCATATAGTGGCATCTTTTGTCTTCTCTTGATTCAACCAACTTCAGGAATCACAAAACTGAACACGCCAAGTATTGGAAAATGCAAAACTAAGACAAGATGCACACTCAGATGATCAAAGCCAACTCAACAAAGAAATTCGCCTATTGAAGAAAAACATACTCCAAAACCCCACACATTGTGACATTTTCTTAGTAGCACTACTGAAGGTGGAAATTCTTTAGATAGTAATATTTTATCGAAATTCCAGGGATCCCTATGGTATACAAGTCAAGATTCTTAAATATAGAAGAAAAAAGAATTTTGAGAATAAAAGGATGCTTTGTTCTTCTGATAAGCAACAGAAAGGAAATTCTCGATGTGACAGTTTGAATCGTCCTTGAGACACGCACCAGAGACAAAAAGAGTAAAACAGATGCACAAGAGGGAAAGACAAAACACATAAAGAAGCAAAAATATCAACTTCCAATGAGGAAACATGAAACATAATTCTGACCTCTTTTTTTCTTACTAATGAAACATTATCCAACTTAAGTGTCAATGACGCAGCAAACTAACCCAAAAACCTCTGGAGACCTCTCAGACAAAGATGAATATCTAAGCACTGAACACCGCCCTCCAACGAGAGATAGAGAGGTACAGAGAGAGAGATAGCAAATAAGAACAAGAATAAGTTTGCATGCCTTTCTACAGTTATAGGGTAAGAAAATAAGCATTTTTCTTGCCTTCCGGCTCTATGAAATCTGAATTTCTGCATTTGATCTTTCAAACTGATCTCATGTTCGAAAAAAGTCATAAAATTTCTCCCTCCAGTAATTAGCAATTATTAACCATACCCCCCCCCCCCCCCCCCCCAAAAAAAAGAAAAAAAAGAAAAGAAAGTGACTGAAGTTTAGGTGTTTGGATGAACTAAAGGGATGAGACAAATTAATTCAGGGAAAAGCTCAAAAACACCATAATTCGCTCTTCCTTTTGGTTAACTTAGAACACACTTCCTAACATTGAATCAAAATATCCATGACAATACTAATTTAGACATCTTTCTGTCTCATTGTGATTTATTCAACTCTCCTTTTTCTAAGAACAACCTTGAATATAAAGTGACATTTTCCATGTGCACCAACGTACAACACAAATTTTCTTTCAACTTTTTGCTATAGTACAGTCTCTTTAGTAGTTTAGTTCAATTTAAATATATTTAAGATCCATAAAAATGAATAAATCAAACTACAGTTACCATATCTTAATACCAAAAAAATGATAAATACCCAAGACCGTTACTTTCTCCATACACTCATCAGTAGCAAATGTTGAGATTGGAAAACTTAATATCCATAAAGAAGGGTTCAAGTAATAAAAGAAAAGCAATTCAACCAAATGAAAACATCAGCAGCCTATATTAACTCTATCTCTAGTTCCTATAGAATATTCAAAACCTATGTAGCACCGACATGGACATTTAATGCAGCAAACCTATATGTAAATGAATTTAACATACATTTAGAAGACCATGCAAAGTTTGCTGCTCTTTTCAAATGTACTCAAGCTATCAGGGGAGTCAATGAAAGAAATAATCTATTAAAGTGAGTATTGTTGGTCAAAAGGTTTGATAGTTGATAGAAACAATACTAGGAATCAATGCTTAGTACTTTGATTATCATATACTCATATTAGTCTGTGGTAGTTACTTTTTTTTTTTTTTTTTACATACTGCTTTATCATGTTTTTAGACTAATTTGCTATGAGCCGAGAGTCTCTCAGAAACAACCGCTCTACCTATCAAGTTAGAGGTAAGGTCTGCGTACACTCTACCCTCCCCAGACCCCACTTTGTGAGACTTCACTGGATACGTTGTTGTTGTTGTTTGCTATGACTTTTTATACTGCTTTGAGTTGCTTATTTTTGTGCCGAAAACAACATCTCTACCTCCCAAATCAGGAGTAAGGTATGCGTACACTGTACCAAACCACAATTTGTGAATTTCATTGGGTATATTTTTGTTGTTGTAATGCGTAGAGCCTAGAGGTACGATTTAATTGCTCTATAATCTACAAGTTACAACAAAAACGTACTAATTCTGTTGTTACGGAAACACCCAAGAATTCCCTAGTTCTCTCGTTTATAACGTTGGGACTTCACTTTATACCTCTGGTAGAATTTTTACAGCAAACTCTACAATTTCATTATGTAGAGATCAACGAAAACACACAAGTTATAAACAGTCATCAACTAGCCATCCTTTCATGAAAAGACACCTCCTTTCAAATGACACCTTTTTGGACATATCATTTCAAAAATATGGTCACATAGGTGTCATCAACCAATCATCACCAAGACCGAACCGATGTAAAATTGTTAAGTACGATTTACAACAAGACAAATAACAAAAATCAGAAAAAGGAGCGTTTTTCTAAGTTTTAGGTGTCAGCAACTTCATATCATTGCTAATTAAACTTCTTTAGCTCTTTTTTTTTTAATCAATTTAGCAAATTGAAACCTTAGAACTTGCATTTGCACAATGTTTGACTACCTGCGCATTGCTGCTACACCAGTAAATTAAGAGAGAGAACAAGAGTTGAGTGGAACACGATAGAGTACGGAGAGAAGTATAACTAGTGTACCTGAAACGGAGATCGTCGCGTTAGCGAAGTCGCCGGAGATGAGATCGGCGCGTTAGCGAAGTTACCGGGGATGAGATCGTCGGAGATGAACTTTACTTTCAGTTTAGTGAGTTCAATTCCTGCGTACTAGGGTTTTATTTTTCGTTCGAAAGTTGTATTGACCCTCAAACTTTTAGCGAAGTTGCAGTTTCATCCATCTATTTCTCAATTTTCGTCCACGATACCCAAAATGCATATATTTGTTTTTCTTTTTAATAAGTTAAAACAAAGGGTGTGTTCGGTACGGAGGAAAATATTTTTCTGAAATATGTGCTCTTGAAACTTATTTTTCTAAAAAAAAAATTTACCAAAAAAATAAGAAAAAATAAAAAAATAATTTTCAAAAAATATTATCATTCATACCGAACACACCCAAAGTTATTATAACGACCATGCCAATGTCAAAAGTATGTGTCTAAATTCATATAATTTGTGTTAGAACTTAAAATGTTGTTCCAAAATATGATGTTTATATGTGAACTTAATAAGTGAATTGAGTACCAATATAATTTCAATGTTAATTTCATGTTAAAACCCAATTTTAATTGTAAATATCTTATTTTTAAATATAAATCAAATTATGTACAAAAAGATTATAAACATTATTCATATTTGTCATTACGATAAATTTGTATAGCACAATTTATAAGTCACATTTCTCAATCAGATTAATAAGTTTCATTCATCTACTATCATATAAAGCAATTTATAGATTGTATTGTTTAGTTAAGATTGATAACTCACAATTGTCAATTATAACTATGCATTTATTAAGTATGATCTCTAAGTCACACCTTTTTATAATTATATTTATCAAATGTATTTTATAAATTATATTTTTCAATTCATTTTTATGAAAAAATTGCACTTTTACCTTTCAAATGGGCTGGTCTTTAATTTTTGTCCTTCAAATGGTCTGGTCTTTAAATTTTTCCCTTAGACGCGAGACATAACTTGTGAGATATTATAATGCGAAATATAAACCTGTATACCGCAAAAAAATATTTATCTTGAGGGGTCAAAATTAACACCAGCACAAAATAGGGGCAAAAGTGTCAATGACTCCTTTTTATGCCTACCAAGTGTGGAATATTACCATTCAATATGGGTTTAATGAAATTTCAATAAAAAGGATAACGGTGAGTTAGTTGTTGCAGTTCACACATACGACAATGATAACAACGACGACGCCGATGGAAGGCGCAATTATGAAACTGCCGTATCTCCGAGCAGTATGCCGGAACCCTAATTTCACCAATCGGAACTCCACTTCACTCCGGTGGCGGTCCCAGTCCTGGCCGTTACATGTTTCAGCTTCAGCAGCATCTATTTTTCCACTAGTAGACGATCCGAAACTCGGACCCGGTTCGCTCGGGCATATCACCCGGTCCGACTTTCCAATACTTCACCAGGTCCTCCATCTTGCTACTTACTATATGTATATGAAAATATCTGTAGTATTAGGTAAATTTTGATTCACTTTTTGGCGGTATGGAAGATTTTTAGTGTTCGAGTTTTTTGCCAACTCAGTTTTAAATTTTTGGCTACTATTTACCGTAGGATAGTAGTTACACAGTATAATAATTACGATGACCTGTTAGTTTGTGATAAGGTAGTTACAGTCGCAATAATGTTACCATTTGAATAAGGAGTTTAATGTAATTTCAATAAATGAAAATATGAATTAGGTAAATTTTGATTCTAATTTGGCGGTACGGAAGATTTTTGGTGTTTTGAGTTTTTGCAAACTCAGTTTTTAAGTTTTTCTAGGGAAGTGTTTGTTTGAATTAGTTTTTGCACAAAAGCTAGTTACTTTCTGGAAGATTTTAAACTCAGTTTTTCAAAAAATGTGTGTTTTTGGTGCAAAATGTTTTCAAATATGATTTTTTTTCTTAAAAACTCAAAAAATTAAGTTTTGCCAAACTGTTTTTGCTAAAAAAACTCAAACAGAACTGAGAATGCATGTTTCCGTATAGTCGAGCTTCTTTGGTGTTTGTCTACGTGTGTGCGCATGTACATGTATACACACACATAATCAGCTTAATCAGCAACAACAACAACATACACAGTGTAATCACACAATTGGGGTATGGGGAGGGTAGGATGTACGTTGACCTTACCCTTAACTTTTGAGAGGTAGAGAGGTTGTTTCCGATAGACCCTTGGCACAACAACACACATAATCAGCTTAATCACCAACTAGAATATGAAATTCTCTGTATTACTTGTGGATATTGCAATTTAACTATTATGCTGGCTGATAGCTTACTGCAACTATTCTTCTTTGTCCAAGTCTGAGGCCAGTTGATTTGCACATAGACAGAGTTAAGTTCCTGTAGAAATGCTAGCATAAATTTAAATATTTGAGCGACATAAATGAGCTAAGTGGAATAATCTGATATTCTCTTAGTAGGCATTTGGATTGAACATGAGTTGGTCTAGATTTGAAAAAAAAGTAGTATTTGACGTTGAAAAGTTCCTGTAGAAATGCTAGCATAAATTTAATTTTTTGAGAAGTGGAATAGTCTGATGACTCCTTAGTAGGTGTTTGGACATAAATTGGCTGAGATTTCACAAAAAAAGTAGTATTTGAAGTTGAAGTAGAGAAAAGGTATTTGGTTAATGTTGGGTTGGAGTGAGTTGGCGGTGTAGGATTTGATGTGACACAGAATGACATCATGGTGATATTTGCAGGAGATAAATGGCTCAAAGCTTGTATATTTGGACAATGCTGCAACTTCCCAGAAGCCAACAGCTGTAATCAAGTCTTTGCAGAATTATTATGAAGCTTACAATTCCAATGTCCACCGGGGCATTCATTATTTGAGGTACTCATCTTGAAAAGATTTATACATAACATCCTTTACAATTGCTATAAAATCTAGAAGTTTGTTGCAATTTAATCTATCAATAAAACTTATCAAAAAAAATTTATCAATAAAAAAATTATTTTCAATCTTACTTCAAATAGGCTTGTGGTTAGGGACCTTTCTTTCATATTATGTACACTATGGACCTGGACAAAGCGGAATAAATACAACACGTTAATAAAACTAAAAGACTAATTTTGGATTGAGGCATAGTTGATTGATAGATTATTTGATATGCTCTATTGACTAGTTTGTATTATCATTTCGAACCTAGTGCAAAGGCGACAGATGAGTATGAGTCAGCAAGACAAAAAGTGGCAAATTTCATTAATGCCGGAGCTAGAGAAATCATTTTTACAAGAAATGCTACTGAAGCTATCAACTTAGTGGCTTACTCTTGGGGACTCTCAAACTTGAAACCAGGAGATGAGGTGTATTTTCTTTCTTCCAGATTTTGGTATTTGGCACTTTAATGTCCGGAGATATTTGTTTGAGAGGATCCTCCAATTATGTTAATTGTATATTGCTTTAAAGAATACATATTTATTGTTATCCTTTTCTCCCATCGGGTATTTGAACTTCGGATCCTTATTCTAACATCTTCAATAAGTTTTCTAGCAGTTGTTTACTTAGATATGCCGCTCGTATTTGACTACAAATTGCTGTCCTAACTTTGCAGATTATAACCACAATAGCTGAACATCACAGTGCAATTGTTCCTTGGCAAATTGTTGCTCAAAAGACTGGTGCTGTCCTGAAGTTTGTAAATTTGACAGAGGATGAAGTTCCAGATGTAGGGCAATTAAGAGACATTCTCTCAAGGAGGACAAAACTTCTGGTCATGCATCATGTTTCAAATATGTTAGGTTGTTGAATAATTATTCTATCAGAGAGGTTCATCAACCACTAATTTTGATTTCCAGATAATAGAAGAATCTTGTGGACCCACAATTCAATCTCATCTTAGTTTGACGGAATGCTAGAGATAATAAATGGCGCTCCTAGTCCAACTTGTAAAAAGACTCTTTAGTCTGCAGTTATATTGACCTCAAAAAGAAAAAGTGATCAAATTGCTCTTTCCGTTGCATGAGCCACTGATAATCATAGTGTCATTCTTAAATCTCAAAAGAACCACTGCTAATTGTAGCCAGACGGAAGCTAACAGAAACTGTTGCAGAATAACGGATTTGCTTTCAACTTCATATATTGATTGAAAATAGTAGAAATGAACCAAGTTTGTCTAGAATTTTCCTTGACCTAGTGAGGTCTTTTTAAGCATGGATCATTTATTGCATAAAACCTGCAGGAACTGTTGTATATCAGGTTTCTCTTGACTACACCTGTTTATCTGAATTTTCAAGTTTGTGGCACTCTCTGATTTAGCTGATATTCTTAAAACAATTCTTCATTTTGGTTCTCCTTTTTTCTGTTGCTTATTGGGAACAGAATTTTGTTTGATATATTGAAACTCGGGGAGGGATTGACACATTATTTATCATTTTCTATTGCTCTTGGCGAAACTTGGTGACAAAATAATAGAAGTAAGGAAACAAGTAATTCATACACTTGATTTGTGAGAAAAAGAAAATGGAAGCCAGCAAATACTTCATGATAGGACTTGACCCCGGGGAGAGGGGTGGTGGTGGTGGAGATCATCTGGCCGAGCATATTTTCTGTCTTAGTGATCTCTCAAATTCCTGCCTTCAAATCAGATGCTTCTTCCTTTACGAGAGAATGCTATCGCATGGATCTTCAATCTGGGGTTAATTCTTGCAATTGGCGATGAACTTAGTTTCAGTATCATAGGTTCTGATGGTTGAACTTATATAATGCATTCCCTAAATAAGCTATTGTGATCCTAATGTCTAAACATAGTACTCTCTAGACAATGTAACCTAGGTGATAACAGTCACTTTTATTGGTGCATAATTTAGAATTTATTTGTGAGGCCAACTGTGGATATCCCGTGGCTTGAATTTCAATTTGCTCATTGTTCTTTGAATAACAAATCAGAATACACTTTCTCTTTATGCATTTGCTTTCCCATATTTCTATTTGTCCATTTCTTGTCCATTGGTCTCTTCTTAGTGCTACCCCCATTTTATATGCAGCTTCTGTTCTTCCAATGGATGAAGTCATTAGTTGGGCACATGATGTTGGAGCAAAAGTTCTTGTAGATGCTTGTCAAAGTGTCCCACACATGGTGGTCGATGTTAAGAATCTAGACACTGATTTTCTTGTTGGTTCCTCTCATAAGGTGAGGACAATGCCATGTACTATATGAGTGGTTTTCCATTGAGTATTTGAAATTGAGGATAAACATGCTTCAGATGTGTGGGCCTACAGGCGTTGGATTCTTGTATGGCAAGAGCGAGATCCTTTCTGGCATGCCTCCATTCCTCGGTATGTAACTGTTGCTTAACTTTATTCTCATAAAGAAAATCAAAGCAAAGTATTAGTTATTGACATTCTGCTTCGTGCTTGATAAATCTCATGCCATGTGTAGAAGGTTTTGACATATTTAATGGTGGTTTCAGTCAAGCTGGTTCTTAAGTTGTGTTCTTGTCCCTTGACTTACAGGTGGTGGTGAAATGATAGCTGATGTATATTTGGATCATTCCACTTATGCTGAACCTCCTTCTAGGTTTGTTGCCTTTTCCGTTGTTCCTATTAGAATTTTCTGGCAAGACTTTGACAACTATTTGACTGTTCTTTTGTCCATTCAAGCTGAACTGCATCCAATGCCTGCCTTTCAACCATGATCTTGATATCTTATTCAGTTGTTATGTTTTTAGTTTCTCTACTTGTCCATTTTCATCATCTTGAGTACCATTATAGCTAACCTCAAGCTGTGTTTCTTGGATCCTTTTCTTGCTCCACTTATATTGAATAGAGTACCATCCGCTAAATATAATAGCACTTGTCTCTTCCATCGTCAAGATAGATCAACTTGGAAACTTCATCTTCCCTTCATTGTTATTGGTTCTTCTTACCATTGGAACAAATGTTACTTCTTGATTCTGTGATTTAGATTTATATACAGACTCCCACACTTCTCAAAGCTATCCATCCTCCTCATCATCATTTCTGAGCATCATACAATGTTTGTATGTCTTAATTTTTCTCCTATATAAAGTTTTCCTTTTTGGTTTGAACAGAGTTTTAAATTCTATGATACATTGATAAATAATGCAGGCTCTACGCCGACGCCTTTGATTACCTCTTCTCATCTTAAGTATGTCTAGATTGTCTGTTAACTTTATATTGGATCTGGAAATAATACATAGGCCTGGAACTCTTCAGTGTTTTAGCTAAAGCTCATAATTTTTAAATCTAAGTGCTCTTCTAAGGTCCCTCTTCCACCCCTTTTTGTATTTGGGCTCAGATTTGAGGCTGGGACTCCCGCAATTGGAGAAGCAATTGGGCTTGGAGCTGCAATTGATTATCTGTCTGAAATTGGCATGCAACAGATTCATGATTATGAGGTGACTTTTTATCCCTTAAAACACTCATATTCATGAAAGAGACATACTTTTGCACTCTGTCCGAAATCCGTGTATCTTCACATTTCCATTTTGCTAATTTGCTTCTTACGTATGGTAGCATCTAAATTACCTATCCCATAAAAATGGTAGCGTGTAAATTTCAATGATGCAAAAATGCACCACACTTTTGCATTATACTGAAGAGATCTCAAGTAGAGGTTGAATATTGTTTACTGTCCTTCAATTTTTTTGTTTTTGAATTCCAGCTTCAGAGAGGACAAATATTTTGAATTAATCTTCATGACAGTCGAAACCTTTATTTGGGCATCATATTTAAAGTTTCGTACCATTAATTTAGCACCTTCCACCTTTTGAGTGTAATTTGCAACGGTATATATATGACTACCTCTATTCTTCACTTTTGCTGGTTTGCTCACGTCATTTAACTCCATCGATGATGGCTGTTGCCACTTAATGTAGATTAGTCTTCATCTAGAACTTGGTCGAAATGAATCAATCATCAATGTATATATTTCTTTACCTTTCGACTTTTTACGAAGTTTGAGTTCATCTCAATTTTGTGGTAGAAGGAAAATGCAATGCAAGATAGAGTTGCATAATATGCACTCCTAGAAGGAGTGATTTTGGTGATACAATGACTTCCTATTTTCATATCCTTCCTCAGATGGAGCTGGGCAGTTATCTGTATGATCACCTCTCTTCTGTATCTGATGTTCGTATTTACGGCCCTGCACCTTCACAAACTGTTAAGCGAGCAGCTCTTTGTTCTTTCAATGTTAAAGATGTTCACCCGACAGATATTGCGACTTTCCTTGACCAACAGGTATGGGAAATAAAACTTCATCCTAGCTCTTGCATAGCTAAGATTTTACTCTTACGAAAATGAGGGCAAAAAACAAATGCATGTCTATGTACCAACATGGATATGTGCATTTGTAAGCTAGCCCAGGTATGCGTACTATCAGTTAAGAGGTCATGTAAATGAAACATTTCTAAATAACAATGTTTTCTGCAGCATGGTGTAGCTATTAGATCAGGTCACCATTGTGCTCAGCCTCTCCATCGCCATTTGGGAATCAGTTCAAGCGCACGTGCTAGCCTTCATTTCTACAACACTAAAGATGACGTTGACCGATTCATCGAGGCGCTCAAGGACACGATCGACTTCTTCACTTCTTTCAAATGAGGGTACTTGTGCAACACCCAGTTCTGTTACGTATCTAAAGTATTAATACCCTTTGCTGGAGTGGCTGCAAATGTAATATAAGCAAAAAACTTATATATCCATCCTGATTATGTGATTGATGAGTTGCTCTTTAAAAGTTTACAGTGTTTCCTCTAATGTTACTAAGAGACATTGATTTGTTATGTAAAGCAAAAAAAGCAGCGCCAAGGAAAATACTATGTAAAGGGTATGCTTCATGAATAAACAGAGTTAGATTAATACTTGACATTATTGTAAATTAGATGCTTATATCAGTTATTTCAATTCAATTCAATTCAATTGTTACAGTGCTAGATTTCACATGTTTAGTTTTCCTTAACTATTTTGCCCATCACTTTGAGCCCATTGACATTGTAGTTTACTGAGTTTTGCTTTTCCGGAAACAGTGGTCATCTCCTCCATTACACTAGACGTCATACACATTATCTCTTACTGTATTGAGCATTGTAACAATTGGATGAACAATTAGGCTTTTTTCAACCCACAATCGCCAAGAGGTTCCCCATCTGGAGATATCCTAGCGGCCATAAAACCCGCAGAAAAGAGATAGCCATCAGCAACTGATACATAAAAGCACTGAGAATAGAAGATTTTATAGTCTGAAATGGTACATCTACAATCAGCGACTGCCATCCCTCTCTTTATATGCCCATTAAAATACATCTAAAATCTCCTACTATCAAAGCTATGACTCCATAAATCTGCCGCTCACTTGTGCAATACACTCCTTCTTTTGTGACTTTGCTTTCTTCGAAGACTCATCCTGCCACAACACTCAACAAGAAACTGGTCAGTGAATGCCAATTTTTAAATGCAAATCGTATACAGGCTGATTAGCAAAAAAGAAGGCTCACCTTCTGTTTTACCAAAGCCTCATAGGCAATCCTGTCTTTCCACTTACTCTTCCGAAGTTGAACTGGCCGGTTTCCAACATATTTCCCTGAAATCAGAATAATGTACCCTGTCACTTAAGGATCCGAGCCATGAAAGTTTGGTAGAAAGTATGCTGCCCGTTAAATAACTAAAACAGCAACAAACGCCGCCATTTTGCAAAGAGGCGTAAGAGAACTACATTGCTCAAAACTCTAACTCCCCTTTCTTATTTTCCTTTACCTAATTTGACTTCAATAGCACACTCCTAGTTATTGTGGTGCTGGGTCATCCAGAGGGGTTTGCAGATAACACACACTCCCATCGGGGTAAATCTTTCAACCTTATGACATCAAACAAGAGGTAGAAAGAGACCCATATAAGGCATCTACAAACAGAATAACAAGGAAAATTCCAGATCCATTTAAGGTTATCATTCCATACCATTCTGGTCTGGTAATCTTCAAAAGATATCTAACCATACCTTATATCAAGGTATGCCATTTAAGACGTTGATTATACTACCGAAGCAGAAGCAAAGTAAGAGACTACAATAACACTTACCATTCATTTCTTTAAGTGCCACGACGAGGTCTGAAGGGTTGGAAAAACTTACAAATCCAAATCCCTTGGTCTTGCCAGTCCGCTTTTCTCTCACAACCTGTCATCGTTACATCGTTAAAAACCCTTACATGTTGCAAGAAATTTAAATTGAATGTACCATATATCCATACTTGAATCTGATACTTATACACGAATCTTTGGGACATAGATCAACATCAATACATTCTCCTCTGTGCACTCACCAACCTAGATAACTCACCATTTTAAACATTCAAAAGCTGACAGGCTTTCAAGATACATTATTACTGGCTCAAGATCAATATACTTAGCAATATTCTTCAGTATAGTGCAAATTTACACAAGCACAACAACTGTGAACACATGCAGTCTGCACACCAAACAGAAAAAGAGAAAATTGCTATATATACATGCTAAGGTGAGGAAGAAAAGTTTGATTCCATCCAAGAAGCCAACAATGGCCTTCTCTCACGTTGCAACACCATTCTGAAATTCTTTATTTAAAAATAAATCAAAGCTCTCCCTATATTCACGAACGTCTTAAGAGATGGATAAAATCTATAAAAGAGAGTAAGAAAAATTCTAGACACAAAGACCTCCACCTCTTCACTACCATCCAAAGAAAGAACACATGTCCATGTATAACAATTAAAAGTATCATTGTTGGAAAACAAGGGATTCTAAAAGAACTTATTACCCTGGCCATGTTAAAGGATGGAAATCTTGAAAATGCTTTTGATAAAACATCATCATTCACCTCATTCCCAAGGTTACCACAGAATAGACGAAAATCATCTGCATGACCCAAATGGTCAACTAGATCAGTCAACTGTGTAACAGAATTCAGTCGATTAACTAGATCATCTTACAGAAAAGCCAACAGTCGAGCAACAACAGCACCAGACGAAGTGCCAAAAAGGTCACATGGGAAGACAGAGACATTTGCAGGGCAATAGTCTGTGAAAAACGATCACCAAAATGTAACTTTGGGGTTAGGTGGGTTGGGGGGTGGGGTGTTGGGGTTGAGAAGTCACTAAAGCATAATATCCTACAAGTATGATATATTAACTAGTTGGTTCACAGAGTGAAAGAGGGGGATATGGGGGGGAGGGTTATTCAAGAGGACAAGAAAGACGGCACCCAAAAGTTTTCAAGCACAAACAAATTCAATACATATATCTGACCATTTGTTCTTCTACCTTCCACGTTGTCCATTTAGCAGTTACACATTCATTATAGTATTTGCTTCAAACCAGCTCCAGCCTCCAGGTGCCACTGCCCAAAAGGGAAATAGAAGATAAAGGTGATTGCCACTACCGGTGATTAGGTGTTTACTTAGACTGATGCATTGGCCTCAAAATAAAACCTTCCCTCCCCTCCACCATAAACCTTTCGCACATACAGTGTTCTTATTGCATGAAGATGATTAACTCCCGAAAAGGCGAGCACATGAAGAACATTGCAAGATTTTACCTCTTTTGGAAGGGAAGATAAAATGTCATAATCATCTTCGAAAAAAGTGAAATTTATGGAATAAGGGCAGCTGTAATTGTCTTTCTCCATACGATATCATCTTTTTTGCAAGTTTTTTAGTTGAAGTTCCCCTTCTCCGGCAGCTAGTTCAATGGTTTCTAAGCTGGACGACTGGTATTAAATCCAGGTATGCTGCTGGTCCTTAGAAGGACCAAGGGAATCTTGGTCTTCTCTCCTAACGAATTTCCCCTTTGCTACTCCCTTTCGCTACCTGGACAATTATGCCATTCGGAAGAAGTCTTCATCGATTGGTTATTCCTCTCCGTTCGTATCTCTTTTTCCAATTTCGGTCGCGATTAGTTCACCCATAACCATGGCCATGCCCACTTTCCAAACAACTCCTATATGTGGTAAAATATTTTTCAATCCTCAATTCTTTCATGTCACCTAAACTATGATCTTTGGTCATGCATCTCCCTTAATCAAAATCCTTCTGCTCATCACCAAATAGATTTAGTTTCCAAGGAAAGTTGGATCAAAATACGACGTGAGACTTGGTATTTCCTAACTAATTGCACAGGTATTGGGTAACATTCACCATTCTTATCTGCTTCTTTAATTCCAGACCTTACAATTGCATGGTCATGTACTGATTCAGCACTCATAACCGCTTCCCTAAACTCCAGACCTACAATTACACGGCTATCCAGAACATCACAACTTTGACATTCTTATAAGTACTGCCAGAACCCTCCATAAAATTCATGTCTAAAACTATCCGGGACTCTAGGAGACCAAATTGGAACAACCACAGAGCACCAAAAGAATAAACTAAACAGAATTCAACTTTTTTTAATAGGTAAATACATAATTCAACCATTTGACACAAAACCAAATTGGAAGAAACAATTAAACGGAGCAAGCAAGCTTACTCTCTGGCCAGTCTGCAAGAGTAGGATCTTCCCAAGTCTGTCCTGCTGCCTTTCGAGGCACCACTTTCTTTTTTCGCCTCAGATTTTTTATCAATCTCACTGCTTGCAAGTGCAGCTTTCACATTCTCAATTGCTTCGGGCGTGATTGTCTGTGCAACTCTTTGAAATAATTGCTGCGCCTGTCCACAATAGACTAGGCACGTTAGAAACATTGTCAAATAAATCTTCTTTTTCAAGAGGAACAAATTGCAAGCTTAAAATCAACATCTATAAAGATGTAAGAGGCTCTACTTCAAATACTTCTACAAAGATTCTCTTTTCCATTGGCTTGCTAACGGTAACTAAGAAGCAAGCATTTTTTGTGAACATATCAAAACATGCACAGTAGGCATGTATGTGTGTGTGCGCGCTCATATATCATGTATGTATGTATATTCATGTCTACATGATCCACAAACTACCAACCAAGATTTCTTCATATGTAAAATTACAGATGAAATAACATTTACTAATATATTCCACTGATGAGTTAACATGCATCTCAATCCAAGTTAGTTCAATCAAAAGTAACTTTTACACCTGAAATGTACGGGACTGAAAATGAATGGTAAATCGAGTATAAAAGAGGAAAAAATCTACAAACGAAAGCTCCAACTTTTTTTCGCTTCGTATCTCTTGCCTTAATTCTTATAAGTAGGTTAAATGCTTACTTGTTTGGATGGTTGTTACCTATTGTATTTTATGGTATTGTAAAATTAAATACAATGTTTGTTTCGATTACAACAACAACAACATACCCATACGCAAACCTTGCCTCTACCTTTGTGGGTTGTGGGGTAGATAGGTTGTTTCCGATAGACCCTCGGCTCGAAAAACATAGTCAATACAATGTTTGTTTCAATTATTACTCAAATTTTATTAGTATATGATATTATCAAATTCATCGTTATATAACATTGAAAAGTGCCATCTTATATAACTACTTATTTGGTGTGATGGCGTGTTAACTTTTTTATTTTTGCTCATCTTGTACTTAATAATTATTTATAGTAGTAATAATTTCATTTTACCATTCACTCTACTGTTTTGTTATAATAAATCTACCTCGTAACCTGAATTTTTCATTGTAACATGTTAAGCTCCTTCATATTGCTTGTGTGTGGGGTTATGAAACGATAAAACAACAACATAATATATTCAATGTGTCATTCACCAAAACGATACAGTATAATACAATACGATACGTAGTTGAAATGCTTACTTGTTGATATTGAGGCAAAGAGTAAACGCCGGAAACAGCTGTTGTAGCAGGATAAGCGGGAGGAGCAGGGCCAATGTAGGGCTGCACCGGTTGTTGTTGGAGAAGAAACGGCGTCGGAAAGTATGTTCCATTAGAGTAATTGTATTGAGACGAAGAATAAACGGCGGCCGCCGGCGTCGAAGTAACCGTCGACATAGCAATAATCGGTGGACGGAGATGATGAGAGAGGAGATTTTCCGATCAGTGAATTAAGGACCTGTTTGGATAGATCTTGCAGTGATTATTCTGATAATAACGAGTTCAATTCATAATAAATAAAAAAGAATGATTCGAGGACAATGTAGGAAGTTCTAGAAATATTCTGGAGAAAATTTTATTTAGAGCGCTAAACTAACTACAATTTACTAAATATAGCTACAATTATTAATATTAGAGGCGGAACTGTAGTTGTATTAGCAAAAAAGTTGTATCAGGCGGTAAGTAACAACTAACAACTATATCAGCGCATACGATATCAACGCATACAATTAAGCTAATGTGTTTGCTATAAAACTTAAAATGTAGCTATTTTTAAGAACAATAATTATATATCATAAATACACTCTAAATATTTACGAAGTCTCACAATTTTCCCAATATTTTTCCGAAAAGAAATCTAGAAATGCAAAATAAAAAGAGATATCCAGAAATACGTATATTTATAGTTGGAATATTTGATATGGTGCAGTTGAGAGTGCTCTAAGAGCCCATATTTATGGACCGACGATATAGGTTGAGAAGTGGGCTAAAAAGCCTATAATTATGGGCCGGCAGTGTTGAGAAGTGGGCCGAATTAGTTGAACTATGGTATTTGTAGAACTGGATTCTAGAAATAACAAATTCATTTAGAAATAACAAAATCAATAGATATAGAGAATTCATATAAGACAATTTCAAGTTCTCTTGGTGTATTAATTCTCAACTATATAGACTTCAAGAAACAAAATTGATTAAACATAAAGAATGTAATCATGTACTAACTTGGTGTGAATTCTATAACCTTTACTTAAGTTATAAATCAAGAAAATAGTAGGCATTTGAAAGTTTGATTTTCACACACTTCAATAGAAGCCCAAGTAGATGATCCTAAAAGAGTAAATTAACTAGAAGCTTAAATAGGTCATTTGATGGCTAAAATTCGTAAAAACTTTATGGGCAACTTGTTTTAATATTGTCATTTAATATGTATCCACCTTTTAAACTTTTTGTTTATATACCTACTTTTAGATATGTGATGTCTAAAGTTAGGCTTGATAATATCAAGTGTTTGAAGTTACATATGACTGAAGTTCAGACAAAAATGGTTGGACTTCAATTATTTTTACCTGATTTTAGCCATTTCTGTACAAACTTTATACACCATATAGCTGAAGTTCAAGAAAAAACGGCTCAAGTTCTGTGTCTGGAGTTAGACTTTGTCAAAACTAACTTCAGATACCATATGTTTGAAGTTGTATAAAGCGGATATTCGTGCTAAAAATTTAAAAACGAACACAAGTTAAATATGCGAAGAACCAAAATTGAGTACAATATGTACAAAAACAATAATAATAAAGTCAACAAAATATTTTCTGTTTCACTAAGAGACAATATGTATTTATATACCAACAACGTGGGTAAGTAAAAACAATTTCGTTTTAACATGTAACAATCATTCATACAAGCTGTTAGTCTAATTCGTTAATCTCTAGAATGATGTATAACACTCACGTAAATTTATTTATATAAAACTAGAACTAGTACTAGTAGTTTCAAAAATAAAAATTTTAACTTTTATTTTATTTTATTTATAAAAATATGTGAAAACAAATATTGAAGTGGTGTGGACCACATTTTCCCCACACCAAACAATGGTCTTCATTATACAAAATACGTTTCCTCGTCAAAACCCCAAAAGAATTATAAAATAAACAAAGTGCTATAATTATTAGTACCCCTTATATAGCAACATAGGATAGTACCAAAGATGGAAAAAATTGATGCACGGCTTCAGTAGAATTTTAAGTTTTCATCATTTGCCATTCAACTATATTCAGAGATTTTGTAGGTGATATCAGTTGATCTGTTCTCAAAATCTGGTCATTCAGGCACATCCCGCGATTTACTGATAGTAGTGTTTAGGGACCAATACTACTATCTCCAGGAATAGTCTGGCGTAAGCTGAGAAATTGAATATAAAAAAAATGAAAAAAATTCGGATAATTGTACGGACAAAATGATCATACGGTGTAGAAGTATCCACGTGTCAGAGCGGCAGAAGGTGAAACCGTTGATTTTGAGCTCTCGAAGAACGAGCCGACAAGCAGTACAAGCTGACACGTGGGAGGGTAACAAGTGGGTGGGGCAGAAGGTGTACGTGTCAGCATAGTGCAGCACGTTGCAACCGAAATTTACGGGGTCTATCTTTGCCGACAGCAAAGCCAGGTAGTCGGAAAGTTGATAAGTTAATTAGATGTTAACTTTTATAAAATAAATAATTATGTATTTAAATAAATGTGTCAAAATTAATACTTCCTCCGTCTCAAATTATTTATCGTGGTTACTAAAAATAGTTATCTCAAATTATTTATCATTTTAGAAGTCCAAGATATAATTAATTATTTTTCTCTATTTTATCATTTGTCATTAATGAAGATAACACATAAGTAGATAAACATTTAAAGGAGAGATTATAACTTAAACATAAATAAAGTTAAAGTGGATCAAATACCCCTTCTGATTAATATTTCTTAAGAGTCGTGTAAATAAAAAAAAAATTGAGAGGGATAGAGTAATAAACAGTTACTGTAATATATTTGGTGAAAAGATTTACGGACATTGTTCTGTTAGAATAATTGAAATATATTTTAACCACTCACTTCCTCTACACTTGGGACACAAGAATATCGAACTATAAACGAAGAAAGACATAAAAGTGAAGTGCATTGGTATTTTAGATACTACAAAAGGTAAAATTATAAAAGATTGATCAAACTAAAATTGTTTATAAGCTGTAAATTGTAAGTTAAGGGATAATAAACTTATGATTTTTACTGTTTATAAGCTAGCATTTTTTAAATCAAACCAAAAATGTTTATAAATTAATATCACCAGCTTATAAGTTTTGAAAAAAAATTAGTAACACGAAGAAACATATTTATGATCTAATTGGTTGTGTTATATAAACATTAAAAAAAGGCTAGATATAAACACACACAAACATACATAATTAATTTCTGACGTACGTTACGTTATATGTATTCATTTTCCAAAAAGGTGGAACTCCCACCCCAGGAGCCCCCACACCCCGATCCGACAGGTCTGTGAAGGAGGTAAATCATGGTGACTCAATTGATTTCAAAGGTACGTTATATGTATTCATGATATCACTACATAGTATCTATACTTTTCCATTTGAAAATTAAGGATATTTGCATCTATGATTGATTAGTGTTAACTTCCCAAGAGTAATTTAACTTAGTATAAGAGCACCCTTTAATTCGCACAATCAGTCATCTTGCATGATGAAAATACCAGTGCAACGAAACTTCCATGCACCGGATTATGATCGAACACCTCTAAGTTAGAATTCCGACTAGAAGCAATGTATACATCTGTTGTTTGTAAGACAACACAACACATGAAAAACGTAATTACTTTATTATTTTAAAAGTAATTACACCAAGACTTGAACACTATAACTTGACCACAATATACATCAAGTTCTTACTCTTTTATTTTTACCAACACTTGACACTCACACTTAAGCTTACTTAAGTATTTACACATACTTTTTGGGACACTTTAGCTTACACACAATTTAGACTCACTTGGACACTTTTTGGATGCACACTTGGACTTACTTCCCTAAGAACCCAAGGTCCCTATATATACATGATCAATGTCGGTTCATCAACCGACTTTACATTGCTAGAAGATTCTAGCTATAATATCATAATGGGCTTGGCCCAACATGGTAAACAACTAGGACATTGACTCTAAAATTTTCTAGCAATTATTTTCCTATGTATTTCTTGAATCTTCACTACATTTCTAGATAATTATATAACTTAATCTAGAATATTCTACTAATGAGAGAGGCGGTGGTGATTTTAACACTCCCCCTCAACACCGACTCTTCATACTGAGTTATTTTCTGAGTTTTTGAAATCTTGAAGTGTTAAATGCTTGTGTGAACAAGTCTGCTATCTGATCTTCATTCTTCACTTGGTGCATCTCTAACTCTTCTTGTAGTACTTTCTCTCTAAGAAAATGATAATGCACCTCCACATGCTTTGTTCGAGCATGAAACACTGGATTTTTTGCTAATCGAATAGCAGACTGGTTATCATAATATAGTGGCACCGCATAATCTGTAAGTTGGTGTAGGTTGGTGTAGGTCCTTCATCAATTGCATTAACCACGTACTCTCTTGAGCTGCCATTTCCGCTGCTCTATACTTTGCTTATGTGGTTGACAAGGACATTGTTGGTTGCCTTTTGCTACACCAAGATACTACTCCAGATTCAAGCATGAATACATATCCAGTTGTTGATCTACGAGTATCGTGATCTCCAGCATAATCATCATCACAATATCCAACTATCTTTACCTCATCGCATTTCTTATAAAAGAGACCATAGTTAATGGTATTTTTGACGTACCTCAACATTCGCCGCACTGCTTCCAAATGAGGCTTCTTTGGTTGTTGCATATATCGGCTTATTACCCCTACTGCATATGAGATATCTGGTCGAGTCAATGTAAGGTAGATTAGACTACCTACCAGTTGTCGATACATTACTTCGTATTGCAAGTCCTTCCCTTTATAAGCGCATAACTTGGCATTAGCTTCCATAGGTGTTGAGATGGGCTTGCACTTGAGCATTCCAAACTTTTGTAGCAAGTCTTTCGCATACTTTTGTTGGCAAAGAAATAGACCTTCCTTAGTTTGATCAACTTCTAATCCAAGGAAGTGTTTTAATTCTCCAAGCTCAATTATTTGTAAGCGAACTGATAGATTCTCCTTCGTTTGACATATTTCTGCTTCATCATCGCCAGTGTTAATGAGGTCGTCGAAATATACTAGAACAATTGTGATCTTTGCTTTATTTACTTTGATGAATAAGCTTGAATCTGCATGTGCCATGTCATACCCGCTCTCGACTAAGAACTCAGAAATCTTGTCATACCATGCTCTCGGAGACTACTTCAATCCATAGAGAGCCTTCTTCAGTTTGCAAACATAATCATGATGCTCTTTATTCTCAAATCCTCTTGGTTAGATCATGTATATTTCTCGATCCAACTCTCCATGTAGAAAGGCGTTTTTCACGTCCATTTGCCACATTCTCTAATCTTTACTTGCTGCAAGTGCTAGCAGGACTCTTACTGTTGTAATCTTAGCAACTGGGCTAAACATCTCATCATAATCTAGCCCATAATGTTGAGAGAATCCTCGAGCTACTAACCGAGCCTTGTATCTTTCAATTGATCCATCATGACGAGTTTTTACCTTGTATACCCATTCACAGAAAATGGGTTTTACTTCTTTTGGCTTTGGTACTAGCTCTCATGTTTGATTCTTCTCTAGAGTACTTATCTTCTCTTTCAAAGCTTCAAACCACTTGATGTTCTGGGACACCTCTTGATATGTCTCTGGTTCTCTAAACTTTTCTTCTTCAGCTACAACAGCATTGGCGTACTTGAGATTTGACTTTCGAACTCTTGTCGATCTCTGAGGCTGTGGGCTTACTCCTTCTAGTTGACGGTCTTCTACTCTTTGATGCATGCATGTTTGCCACGGATTATGTGTTGCCTCGTCCTCGGTATTTTCTTTCTCACTTTGATCTTTATGTTCCTTTTCTGCACTTGGATGTACTTCAACAATTTGCTCCCTCATCTTCCTTTGCAAATTGTCTTCTATTTCCTTGGAATATGGTAACTCTTCCTTTTGAGGTGACCACCATGATGTTGCCTCATCGAATACCACATTTCTTGATTTATAACACTTTCCAGTTGTTGGGTCGTAGCATTTCCATGCTTTCCTTTCTCTGTTGTATCCCACAAAGATACATTATCGCCTTTTTATCAAATTTGCTACGTAGATGACTTGGCACAAACACGTAGCACACACAACTAAATACTCTAAAGTGACTTACTGTAGGTTTACTACCCCACAATTTTCAAAGGTGAAATGAACCCTAACTTCACTTGAGAAAGTTTATTGATGACATGAGCTGTTGTTTTCATACCTTCTGCCCAAAATCTTTCTGGAACATTCTTCGAATGTAGCATGCTTCGACATATCTCTGCAAGGTGCCGATTCTTCATCTCAGCTACTCCATTCTATTGTGGCATATTTGCACATGTGAATTGATGGCGTATGCGGCATTCTCGTTGGTACTGGAAGAACTCATCTGATGTATATTCACCATCGTTGTCTGTTCGGAGGCATTGGATTTTCTTGCTGAGTTCTCCTTCCGCTATTTCCTTGAACTCTTTAAATTTTGAAAAAGTTTCAGATTTTTCTTTTAGAAAGAAAACACGTACGTACCGTGAGAAGTCGTCAATGAATGTAATCATGTATTGCATGCCATTGATTGATGATTGCTTGACTCGCCAGAATTCATCAGAATGGACCAGCTCCAATGTTGCTTTGGCTTTAAACTTTGAGTCTTCATACGGTAACTGATGCGCCTTACCGTATTGGCAGCCTACACAAACGGTCTCTGTTCTGACCTCGAGTTGAGGAAGACCCTTCAACATAGATTTCTTCATCATCACCTTGAGTTTGTGATAGCTTACATGTCCAAGTCTTGCATGCCACAAATCAGTTGTTTTGTTCTTTCGAGTCTTGTTTACATAAGCTAACTATGCTGACATTACATAGGCAGACTCTAAGCGTCATCCTCTCATCATTAGTGTTCCAGATATTTCAAGATCTTGATAGATCTTGACATCGTGAGGTCTGAATACGACATGGTGGCCTGATGCCGTAAGTTGCGCTATTGATAGTAAGTTTTTCTTCATCCCAGGTACATGGTAGACATCCTGGAATGAAACCTCTTTCGGACTGAATCTCGACATGATTATTGTTTTTCCGACGTGAGCGATTGGTAGTCTTGAGTTGTTGGCTGTCACCACCACACGACCACATTTGTACTCGGTCATGTTCTGTAGCTTCTCTTTGTCTCATGTCATATGATTTGAGCAACCAAAGTCGACTATCCAATCATTATTGTAGTCGATCATTCCAGGAACGGTAACTGCCAGAGCTAATTCTTCTTCCTCCACGGCGAAAGATTCTTCAGCGTCCCACTCTTCATCGCTTGTCTTTCCTGCATTTGACGTGGCTACATTGCTTTCTACATTGTTCTTTTTGAACCAACAACTTAGCCATGTGGACCCTCTTCCCACAGTTATAGCATTTTCCATCAAACTTATTATTATTCTTTCACTGGCCACCCCGGTTGTCTTTCTTTTGAGCCCTGTTTGGGAGCTTTCATGATGATTATCCTTGTCATCATGTTTTCTAGAATTTCTACTAACATTTGATCGGGATCGACCTTTCTTATCACCGCTATAGAGTGCTTCTTCATCACTCTTTAAGTAGACTCCAGATATTTGTTTAGCCAACACTTCTTGGTCAGCTAGCAGGTTTTCTAATTCAACAAGTGAAGGTTGGCTTGGCCAACCTTGTATTGCGGTAATAAAATTTCTATATTCTGGCCTTAATCCATGAATAATAATTCTTCTAATTCTAGCGTCTGACATGCCAGCAACAGAGTCTAATGCAGAAATTTCTCGACAAAGAGATTTTACCTTAGTAAAGTATTGGTTAATCATCCTGTCGCGTTGTCTGATATAGAGAAGCTCATTCTCTAGAAGTTGCAGTCTCGTATCATTCTTCTTGGTGAACAATGTTGCGAAAGTATCCCACGCTTCCTTCGGTGTCTTAGCCGGCCTGATGTGCTCCAACATTTCATCTTCAACTGTTGTCCGAATCGCAAACATGGCTTTGCCAGCTCTAATCTTCCATTTCTTCAGAGCGGCTGCGTATTTTGGTTGCGTGCCTCATTGCCACCAACGATCTCCCACAAGTCTTGGCCTTGGAGATATGCCTCCATTTGCATCGACCACGTGCCGTAATTCTGATTGTTAAGTTTCTTTATTCCACCAACCACTTAAAGGTCACCCATCGTGTCTTGGCTAAAATTCTATTTTTACCAAGAAAGCTTGATTTCGACAACAAGCTCTGTAGTTCTAAAACACACACAAACACTCTAAGAAACTCAACAAACGACTCTTTGGTATGAACCAACCTGACTTTGATACCACTTGTAAGGCAACACAACACGTGAAAAACGTAATTACTTTATTATTATAAAAGTAATTACACCAAGACTTGAACATTATAACTTGACCACAATATACACCAAGTTCTTACTCTTTTATTTTTACCAACACTTGACATTCACACTTAAGCTTACTTAAGTATTTACACACACTTTTTGTGATACTTTAGCTTACACACACTTTAGACTCATTTGGACACTTTTTGGATACACACTTGGACTTACTTCCTTAAGAACCCAAGGTCCCTATATATACAAGATCAATGTCGGTTCATCAACCGACTTTACATTGCTAGAAGACTCTAGCTATAACATCATAATGGGCTTGGCCCAACATGGTAAACAACTAGGACATTGACTCTAGAATTTTCTAACAATTATTTTCCTATGTATTTCTTGAATCTTCACCACATTTCTAGATAATTATATAACTTAATATAGAATGATCTACTAATGAGAGAGGCGGTGGTGATTTTAACATTGTTCTCTTACTGACCCTTCGTAGGAGCCTCTCCCAGAGCATGTGTCATTGGCTAAATTATTGCGGCGAAAGGGTCGTAGTGACAACCTTGAGTTATAATTTTCATTAAGCGGCGGGTGAAATCTTTTGTAAATGACTTAAATATACAACATGTTATTGTAAGTAACATACTAACCTTGTGATCCATCCAGCCTTTTATTGTTCGATTTTGAATTACCGAAAAAACAAACTAAACTTATATATAATGTACAAAAACAATTCCCTTCTTCTCCCATCCCCCACCTCTTGGGCCAACACACACCCATTTGCACAAATTTTGTCTTCATGTAATTGAATTCTGAAACACATGTACTTAATGTTGTGAGGTGGTACTTATATAAATGTACCCCACAATATATATTTGATAGATAAATGGATTTAACCTATATATAATGGGATATTATTGGATTAGGGTCACGTACAATATTTTTCAAAATATTTCGCATATTAAGAATATATTTATACTTTTATTTTCGAACTAAATTTCACATGACCAATCTCTTTCACGAGCTTATCTAGAATTATTTACTGTGCAAACTGTTTACGTTTTTTGAGTGTTTTTAAGACCACCGAAGCCCATAAGTTAGTTTCTTTTTTATGTATGTGTCTTCAAGCTACCTTGACCTAATAATGATAGTAACTCGAGTCACACACCATCACTCTGCCAATTCATACTCGTCACCTCAAAAAATATATAGGCTCGGATACTAGTTGTTGGGCTTATCGAGCCTAAAGATGCTTTTGACATGGTGCAATATTATTCGTTTCAGCCAAGCCCGCACGATTTTTCTCCCTACACCTTATATGTAGCTCACTTTTCTTTTCAACTACCAATGTGAAACTTTTGTTCGCATGCACATCCAAATTATATATTTTCTTTTCAACTACCAATATGAAAATTTTTATCGCATGCACACCCAAACTATATATTCATATATAGTGTAAAGATTTTACACTATTTGTGATTTTAAATTTGACTTGTAATAGTACGTTAGTGTAACATCTCATAATTTCGGGTGATGATTTGAGCATTTGGACATATGCAAGTAAGACCCGAGTCTTGGGTACTTTAGTTAATATTTACGTATGCTAATAAAGAGCTGAGTATATAAAAGAATAAAATCCTGAAATAATTTTGGACGTAACAAGTATGACGACGGGGATCAGAAATAAATTTGGTGTGCGCATAAAGAGGCGATGTACTGGTATTATATCGCATGATACGAAGGTCTTATAAGTCATTAAGATTTAAGTGAACTGGGATCAAGAAATTAATTATGTGTGTGATTGATAAATTATAGCAGGAGGCCAGTCACTTAATTAAAGAGGCAGGGTGACACACTGGTATGTATGTGGCGTTAATTAAGTACGCTCAACCGCCAAAGATTAGCTAAGTGGGAGACAATATCATGGGAGACCATTAAATGGCACTTAGGAATAGTTCAAGAAATCTCATTTAGTAAACATATCTTTGTTTTGAGAATTCCTTAAGACCAAAAGAAACGTTCCACTCATTCTTTCACTTGGACAAATTGCTCCTTTTCATTTGTTTTAAATTCTATGTTGTGCTCTAGAAATTGATGGCAGTAGTTCTTAGGTAAAATAGGCAACAAGAGTGAACAAAACGTGGGCAGTGATTTGGTTCTTCATTTTAGATTTTTATACGAAATCGTTCCAGCAAATTCAATACAAAGTATTGAAAGGACAATATTCAAGGTATGTCAAGGCAAATTATTTCTTTCTTTTGACATGTTCCATATAAGGAAACGTAACAGTGATATTGTTTCATAAATTATTTTACTCTTAGTACTTAAGAATGTTCATGTTATTGATTCCTATGTTAAAAACATGTTTAAATATGTTTCTAAATCCTTATTGAGGTATATAGACAAAATGTTAAATGTTCCCAATGTTGGCTGAAGGTACAAGGATATTATGTCATCCGATAATTTCAGAATGTTTTATTGTCACCCATGCATTTTCATTTGCATTATATTCATGTATTACCCTAGACTCACATGTGTTATATACATTACTATGTGGTATTAATATATATATATATATATATATATATATAGGGGATGGGGAAAAGGGAAAGACATTATTTATGCGTCACCACCTGCAGCTAGTACAAATATCACGAAAAGGAAGATGCCCACGTGAGGCCAATATTGATGCCCTTGTGTGGCCAATATGATAATGAAATGATGCCCACAGAGGTTGTTATGGAAAGGAAGATGCTATTGTGTGGCCAATACTTATATGTATACCTCATTTGCATTGTGCATAACATTTAGGCATATGTGTGAGGGCCCTCAGAGGCATATACCGTTGGTCAGCTATTTCTCTCGATTGTTGCTATTGTTGACTGTTTCCATTTCAGATTATTATGTATCTCTGTGATGATATTTCTCATGCCTGACATACTCGGTACATCAGTCGTACTAACGTCCCTTTTGTCGGGGGACGTTGCGCTTCATGCCCGCAGGTTCACGTAGACAGGGCGACGCTCCACGTTAGTAGGTTGCTGACTCAGCGGATTTTGGAGCACTCCCATTATTTCGGAGTGTCGGTCTAATTTCGGTACAGTATATTTTTGCATGTGTATATGGGTATGGCGGGGCCCTGTCCCGACCTTTTGATGCAGCTACTCTTAGAGGCTTGTAGACAGATATCCTGTGTGGGTAGTAGTCAGGGATGGCCTTGTTGGCCTTGATATGTACATATATATATATATAAGTTGTGCTTTTCTGGTTAGGATTCTATATCGTCCTTATTCGGTTTAGTCCGTATTTAATTATGATTAAATGTTGACTGTATGATTGGTGGTACCCGATAGGTGGGGTCCGGGTGCCCATCGCGACCCTCCAATTTGGGTCGTGACTGTTAGTTACCATAGGTACTAAGTTATGATCACTTAATAATTAGAGTAATATAAAAACTCATTTTAATTACTTTATAAATTATTTGTGGTTTTAAATTTTGACTTGTAACAGTACGTTAGTTACCAGCCATAGATACAAAGTTATCGCTTAATAATTATTATAAAAACTCATTTTAATTACTTTATAAATAATTTGATTGTAAAAGTAATTTATGTGCTGTAAATGCATAAAACTTAAATTCCTTGACAGGACCTCTTTCTTTTCTCTTTTTAATGGAGTCTCCAGTCTCCACGTAATTATTTATTGCTATAAATATTCATCTTCAATATTTTTAGCTGTAGGATCTTGCACCAAACAAGCCAATTAGCCAACTTCAAAAGGACATTCTCATGAGGAGATTAATAAATAAATAAATAAATTAGACTTTATATAACAAATATTAGCAAGGTGTGAGAAGTAAAGTAATTGATATTCGTAAGCTGTCATATTCTAAAACTTTATAAGATCTCAAAGGATCTATCTTATAAATATTTAAATCCCAAATCAAGATACGTGTTTTTTGTCTTTTAGTTTAATAATAGATCTAGTTTGATTATATTATAAGTCAATACCTAACAAATATTTCCCTTTCCAATAGGCTCTTCTGTTATCCACTAATACCTTAAAATTTGTCCTCTATAAAAGAAACAATATAGTTGAATGTGATGCTGCAATTGCACCAAATAAATATTGGTGGGGGAGCTATAGCTAATAAGGGGTTACATCAACCTTCTAAATTAAGCAAATAAGAATCCAGAATGTTCAATAGTTTCCATGCAATATTTTGATTTCTCATCATTCAGTGTCCGATATTTATATTAGAATCTGATTAAATTGAATTTACATTAGAAAGTCGTACAATAGAGTTAAAATACACCCTATTACAAAGGCAACTTCATATATAGGATTCGAACCCGAGACCCGATATCTCTACAACAAGTTCACACCCCTTATAGGTAGTTTCCATGCATTACCATGGGATAAAATCATCTATGAGATAAATAGATAAAGCTAATGATCACTGCATCGGGGAAGAATCTTTGTAAAACAATTACTATTTTATTATATGGGATTTAAGTTATATGAAACGATAATATTATAATAATTTTTTACATATATTTCAGTGATATAACAAATTATGATTTTATTTAAAATGGAAATTTTCGATAGATGTGTTCATTGAAAGTCCAAATATTTTGACGGATTTCCAACGGAAATTTTCGTCCATTACCTCCTAATAATGTAACGCCGACAAGAGATTGTGAAGAGGAGGACGAGCCTTGCAAAAGCCTATTTTTCTTAGTTTCGGAGGTTCCGGAGAATGGGCACCTGCTCTCCAATTTCTATTCTTTGTTATCTGTACCGAACTTATCTGTTCCAAAGGCGAGAGTCATTCTTTCGATTCAGTAGAGCGATAATCCAAATTTAAGGAGTATATCGGGGCCATTCAAATAGCTTCTGCCCAAAAATAAAGAGGTACAGAAGATGCAATCATTAATGTACGACCCCTCTCAGAAAAGCATAGAGCCATCAGCTAAGAGGTCAAACAACTCTTGAGTCAGCTTTGACACTAGAGTTGATCCTCTCCTTCCTTCCTGTTTTTCGAGCTCACTAAGGCAAGCGGCGCCCCATTTGTGTCTGTCTGCGATCGTGCCTAGCTCGACAGTTCATCAGGAGCTGCTATCTGGTTCCAAGCACTAAGCACTCTTGATTTTCTTTTTCAATTTTTTCTAACAGGATTGTTACGACTTCACCCCGGTCGAAGACCCCACCGTGGTATGCGCCAATAAGACCACCAAAGGCCTTTGTGGCACTAGTGTGCCACAAAAGTCATGGGTGATCATTGGTCCGATGCTTCAAGCGAAACCAATTCCCAGGGTGTGACGGGTGATGTGTACAGGGCCCGGGTACATATTCACCGCGGCATGCTGATCCGCGATTACTAGTGATTCCAACTTCATGTTCAACTGCTTTGCAGTGGCTACGAGCCTTTGCTGAGATGATTCCCCGTTTGGAAACAAGATACGGGTGTAGATATGTCGATCGGTTGTCACTCAGTCCCAGGATGTTTACTCGATACTGGTGTTTTACTCTCTCTTAAGTAATTTATTGTTATTGTTTTGACTGTAACTCACGCTAAGTCGTATTCTGAGATCTGAGAAGTCACGAGTTAACCCTACAAATGAAATAGGAATTGAAAGTGTAAATATTCTATCATAAGAGATTCCCAACATATCATATGATTTTCGTTCTTGAAAATCCACACTTTTCCAAACCCAGAAAATAGACGGAATTCTAGGATTTCTCCTGGAGGCAAATACTTTTATGCATACCTCTTCTGGTTGATCCACACCATCCTCTATTCTCGTAAGATGATACACACTAGCTAACCCCCTAATATAAGACCCGGTCCTAGAAAGACTAAAAGAAAATCATGTATTGGTTAAGATAAATCCATTTTTTATAAAAAATAAAAAATGAAGAATTTCATGACTTTATTGACATGACCGGGAAAAAAAAGAAGTTTTTATATTTTTATGATACATTTTAATTGTTAATTGAATGAAATTGTAATGAGTATGAGTTTTTTTATGGGTAAGGTTTTGACATCCTCCCCCTTAACCCCCCGGCGGAGGGCAGACGTAGTATTGGCGAAGATAAAACATTTCTTCATATACATGAACGTCCTCCTACATTGTCCCCTAGTACAACATACTTAAGCAAGCAGTTGTACATCTTCGTGCTCCCTGGGTGGAGGAAAAAAGTGAGTTATGCGCCTCCTCCGTTCTGCTAATATGAATGCCTTTGGTTCCAAATAGGCATGAAAAACCCACGTTTGAATAGCCATATGGGAATCTATCGTGAGGGTGGGATAAAAGGCGTTAAACCCACTCATTTGATAAATCTATTCTCGGGCAACCTTTTGAACTGCTGTTGAATCCATGGGCAGGCAAGAGACATCCTGGCGAACTAAAAATTATTCAAGTGGGCTGGAGATGAGATCTTTTGCTAGATCCACCGCTTCTTTATAGGCTTCACCCCCTACTCCATTTTGCTGCAAATCTTTCAAAAGGTGTTCAAGAAAAATGATATTGTTGCTTTCACCATGTAAAGCTTCGGACGCTTCCAGAACTTTTTGGGCACTCTTGTTAGGTTTCTGACCTACTTCCGACTATGAAAAGGTCTTGTATGATCTTCCTGATTGGTACCTTTATAGGGGTTTACTTTAGCGAGGAATTGAAGTTCGCTGTAAAACGAATCAATTGAACGTTTCCCAAGAACTAGTGCTTGATACCATGAAAGAGTTGAAAATACTTTAAGCAGATTGGGTGAGGATCGGTAAATGCGAATAGAGTAGAATAAGGGGTAGAAGGATCATCTGATCCTAGAATGATCCTCTATCGGACCAAGCTGATAGAGAAGGTTGGACCAATCGAGGGAGGGAGTGAGGTTTTCAACCGGACCGGTGGTGGGTCGGGTAGAGCTATATTTTCGGATAATGAATGACTTGCAGGGTATCCAATATCTTAAGTACAAAAGGTAAGCCCTAAAAAAAGAAATGAGCTTAGCACAACACGGGATAAAAATCTAATCCTAAAAGAAGAAAACTCATCACTGAACAATCATAGGAATAGAAGAAATGAGTTCAGACCAAGAGAAGCAAGTAAACTGTATAGCCCTAAACTAAAGGAGCAGGTCAAGTTCGTTCAGCTTGATGGATAAATTACGTGGCCGACCTGCCAGTTCTGGAATGCCACATCCTAGAATAGAAACATCCTTCTTATTATAGCACAAACCACAAAAAAAGATTTCTGACCACATTCTCCACAGGGCCCTCTTATCTCTTCCTTCTCCGAGCTCTGGTTATGGAAGAAGGATCAGTCCCGTCCCTAGATCTAGTAGTCAATCGGCACGACATTCAAAGAAGCTATGCACCTTCACTGAATGTTAATGAAAGAAAGCCCTAAATTTAGAAAGTGCCTAACCTTTCTCCTTCGATCCGATCCTTTCTGTGACCCATGGTCTGGAAATGAAAGGAGGTTTATTCGAAGAATCCACCCAACAGAGAATTGATGAGGAGGAAAAAAGTCATGGTTCTTTCAATTCCGCATCCGGGGAACATGGAACTCCTTATTCCAATTCGGAAATCGAAGGATTGGGGCTGACAACAAGCACTCATCTGTATGCAACAAGGCTTAATCATGTTCCGTTCCCAAGCCTTATACCTTTCTTCTGCAATGATTCCATTATGGGATTCCTCGCTTTTGCCCTTAAAGATTATGAAAAAGAGAAGGGTGGTCGTAGATCAGAAGAGGCAAATCTTCTAAAACCAAAAATAAAGAATCATTGGCGATACAAGTCGCTGGACAGGAAAAAGTCTGATGCCTCTGCGCAAAAGAACGAAAACGGAGATGAAAAGAAGCTATCTGATAAATTTGCTTCAAACGCCAATGTCGCATCACCACCTTTATGAACACCTGACCTCTTGACTCAAACTCTTGAGCCATGTAAATCAACCCCAAAGCTAAATGAGTCCTTTTAGGATGAGGTTGTTGCTTTTTCCAGTAGCGACAACAAGTTATGTAACATCCCGTAATTTTGGGCAATGGGTTGAGAACCTAAACGTAGGCAAGTAGACCCGAGCCTCGGAGAATTTATGTTATATTTACATATTCTAATAAAGAGATTAGTATATAAAAGGATAGAACCCCAAAATAATTTTGGATGTAACAAGTGTGACGACGGGGATCGAAAATAAATTTGGTGTGTGCACAAAGAGGTTATGGACTAGTGTCATATCAAAAAATATGGCATTGAATATATGAAGGTCTTATAAGTTATTAAGATTTAAGTTAATTGGGATCACAAAATTAATTGGGTGTGTGATCGATTAATTGTGAGGCTGATTAATCTTAAAGGGGGGAACAAGGTTGAGTGGTATTATACGTGTATGCTTTATATAGTCACTTAAGTGACAAAGACAACAACCAAATAAGTGTCAATTTGTAGGATTAACAAATAATGCATGATAATCAATAATGGGGGGATCGTGGTCTGTGAAGCAGACCCACTCGACATCTTCATAAATAACAAACACATTTCATTTTAGATAGATACAACACCTAATGACAAACACATTTTTTTAAGAAAGTAGGTACAATACCCTCTTTGCTAATTAGAGGGTAAATTTGAGGCAGCAACGTTTTCACGATAGTAGCAAACATATTTTGCCCTTGTCCGATTCAATTGTGTGCAACAAAATTTATTCTTTTGTTATCTTAAGGAGGCAAGCATAGTTCTCTTATTAAAAGATCTCCAAATAGCAAGAATTGTTCTTAGCAAGTTCAGGTATGTTAAGGCAAATTATTTCTTTCTTTTGGCATGTTCCATGTAACGAAATATAACCGTGAAATTATTCCATAAATTATTCTACTCCTAGTGGTTAAGAATATTCATGTTATTGATTCTATGTTAAAAGCATGTCTAAATATATTCCTAAGTCCTTATTGAGGCATACAGAAAAGATATTGATATTCACAGTGTTAACCGAAGGTACAAGGATATTATGTTACTCAAGATGTTTTATTGTTATTCATGCATTTTCATTTGCATTATATTGATATATTACCCTGGACCCACTTGCGCTATGCATACTACTATATGGTAAATATTATATATATATAGGGGATACGGGGAAAGGGAAAGGCGTTATATACGCACACCACCTGCAGCTGGTACATACTATCATGAAAGAGCTCGAAGAGGCCAATATTGATCCCCTTGTGTGACCAAAATGATAATGAAATGATGCCCACATAGGCTGTTACGGAAGAAAGATTCCCTTGTGTTGGCCAATATTTATATGTATACCGCATTTGCATTGTGCATAACATTTAGGCATATATATTAGGGCCCTCAGAGGCATTCACTGTTGTCGACTGTTTCTGTTTCAGTTATTATTGTATTCCTATTATGCTATTGTTCATGCCTGGCATACTCAGTACATCAGTCGTACCGATGTCCTTTTTGTCGGGGGACGCTGCGTTTCATGCCCGCAGGTTCACGTAGACCGAACGACGATCCACGTTAGTAGGTTGCTGACTCAGTGAATTTTTGGATCACTCCCCTTGTTTCGTAGTATCAGTCTATCTTGGTACGGTGATTTTTTTTGCTTGTAAATATGGGTATGGCGGGGCGCTGTCCCGACCTTTGATGTCACATACTCTTTAAAGGTTTGTAGACATGTGTCTTGTGTGTAGTAGTCTTGTATGGCCTTGTCGACCTTGATATGTGTATGTATATATATAAGTTGGTTACCTGATTTTACATAATCCTTTTTGGCTTAGTCCGTATTTAATTATGACTAGGTGTTGATGGTACGATTGGCGGTACCCGGCGGGTGGGGTCTGGGTGCCCGTCGCGGCCCTCCTGTTTGGGTCGTGACAAGTTATTATTTATTTATTCTAGATTATCAATTAATAGTATAAAATAAATTTATATAATTTTCTTTCAAGTGACTTCATTGTGTAAATAACTCTTACACTATGTAGAACTTAAACTCATTGTAAGAGTATTGTATTAATCTCCCTTGATTAGTCTTTCTCATCAATACAAATATATATAGTGTGTACAATGTTAAATCCTAATTGAATGATTATTTATATTTACCATAATTACAAATAAATATTAATTACAGAATATACGATGAATATATGGTAATATTTGCTATCACCCCCTAGTCGGAGCAGGAGGAGGCCGGACGCTGAGGCTGGATCTGAAGTCTAGGAACAACTGTCGAGGAAGTCCCTTAGTGAAAAAATATATGCATACTCATACGACAAAGGCACATGCAACACCTTAACATGATTTATAGCAACCTTTTTCACGAACGAAATGTATGTCTATCTCAATATGTTTGGTTCTCTGATGCTTAACGGGTTATGAGATAAGTAGATCACATATATGTTATTACAGTAAACCATAGATGCCTTACGTAAGGGACATTGCAGCTCTAAGAGAAGGTTTCGGAGCCAGAAGATCTCAGCTATAACGTTTGCAACACCTCTATATTCTGCTTCTGCACTCGATCGAGAGAGTGTGGCTTGCCGCTTGGCAGACCACGAGATGAGATTGTCTCCTAAGAACACATAGTAGCCTGACGTGGACTGTCATATGTCTGGACAGTCTGCCCAATCGGCGTTCGTATATGATATCAACATGGTCGGTGCAGAGGGCTAGATATGTAATTCATAATCAAGAGTGCCCTTAACGTATCAAATGATACGTTTAAGAGCTGTAAAGTGAGGCTCCCTGGGAGCATGTATAAATAAACACACCTGCTGAACAACATATGCAATATCAGGCCTGGTTAATGTAAGATACTAAAGTGCACCTGCGAGACTCCTATAGAAAGTGGGATCAGACACCAGATCACCATCAACAACACTGAGTTTCGACTTCGAATCGACCGGAGTAGGCATGATTTTGCAATTTGCCATTTTAGCCTTGTACATAATTTTTTCAACATACTTACACTGACATAGGAACATAGTATCTGCAGATCTGGTCACATAAATCCCCAAGAAGTAACTCAACATCCCTAAGTCTGTCATAGCAAATTCGGATTTAAGCAGCATAATGATCTCATTTTTCAACACATCAGAAGAGACAAGAACAATATCATCCACATATAATAACAAGTATGCAATGTCACGACCTCAATGAAAAATAAACAGTGAATGGTCACATTTTCTGCACACGAACCCAATATGCATAATATAAGTAGCGAAATGCTCATACCAAGCCCTGGGGGCATGTTTCAATCCATACAGTGACTTACAGAGATGACATACATAATGAGGAGCCTCTGGATGTACAAAGCCTGGCGGTTGGTGCATGTAAACAGTTTCTTTCAAATCCCCATGTAAGAACGTATTTTCACATCAAGCTGATGAATCGACCAGTTCTTACCTATAGCTATGCTCAGAACTGCGAATGGTAGACAATTTAACCACTAGACTAAAGGTCTCACCACAATCAATACCCTCCTGCTGCCCTGTGCCATTTGCCACAAGTCTGGCCTTGTGACGTTCAAGATCACCACTGTCTCTTAACTTATGATGAAAGAGCCACATGCAATGAATCACATTCACCCCCTCTGGCCTCGGAACAATATCCCACGTGCGATGAGTGGTAAGCGCATCAAACTCCTCATGCATGGTCGCATTCCAATTCAGGTCAAGTTTGGCTATTTTGCGTTTTTAGGTATAAGTGATATGGATTGTGTGGATAGGTTGAAGTGGACTTTTAGTTTAAAAATCCCGTGTTTGGTATGGATTTTATTTGGTGTGTAGGTATGGGGGATGTGTTACGATTTGCAGGTGGTGTAATAGGGGTAGTATGTGGGTGGGGTCTATCAAGATGGGGCAGTATGGTGTTGGACTGGGCAGTACGTGGCGGGAGGGTGCGGGTGTTTGCAAGTCCAGGGGCTGGGTTACGGGAGAGTACTTGGTGGGTGGTTATGCCGGGAGGGAGGCATTGTCGCGCCCGTTTTTGACCGACCCGCGAGAGGTCAAAGCGGAGCACGGCGTATTCGGTGATTCCTGAGTAAATGGATTAAGGAGTCGCCACCTAATTATTTTTTACGGTGAATTAGGACACCTAAATATTTAAACTAAATGCTGCAATGTAAACTCCATTTTTAAGGTCTGCGAAACTAGTGAGATTCTAGGTAAGGGTTCTTTATTATCCTAAAGAGAAGGGGTTAGACATCCTTTAGAATCCGCTAACTTGCGGTTATCCGGTCAAACTCAGGTTAATATTATAGTAAGAAAAATGCATGTTTAAAGTATGAAGTTAAAAAAAATGTTTGCAAATAATTAATGAAAAAGATGCATTTTGTACATGTATGCATTTGTGACAATAATAAGGAGAAAAGCAATTAATTTGTAATGCCAAAAGAGTAATTTTTGAAAATCATTTTTTAGTTGTACAATTAATAAAATGAATAAAAGATGATCAAAGTTTGTTTTTGAAAATTTTAAATATGCATGACGAGCCTAAAAATAAATAAACTAGCGGAGGGTTTCTAAGTTTGAATTAACCGAGCCTATAAATAAATAAGCTAGCGACGGGTTTCCAATCTTAGACTATCCTATGAATTCATCTATTCGTGGCCTAATTATTCTAAGCATTCTAATGACAGTACATAATTAAATAATTATTACAACCCAAATAATAATGAAAGACAAATTAGACAATAAATAGAAGCAACGGCTAGGACGGATGACGATATCATCGGCACCCTATTTGTTTTGAAGTTCCGAGACCGGAGAATGCAATGAACACATATGTGGTTCTTCATTTTGGACGAAGTCATGATGAGTCTCATAACGAGACTCTTCGTAGCTCCCGATGCATTTCATGTAAATAAAAGAAAAGAAAAGGATTAGTAGATGGAACGAAAATATAAACTCATGAATATTCCTAATATATATATACACGAAATATACAACATTAAATATACATAGGAATGAATACTCATGGTCATATATTTTACATATCCTTAAGACATTTTTTTTTTTAGATTTGGCACATTAAAGTAGCCGAAGAAAGAATGTATGCTAACACAACCGGCTCTATATTTAAACAAGAATAAAAGAGGCAAGGAAGACCAATATATAAATTATGTAAACATACATAATAAAATCCGTTGAACTCATATTAATCTTAAAGAAACATGACATTCATAAACTTAAACCAAACGCACATACTATTATATTAAACGTGGATAACATACTCCTTTTAAAATTGCACATATTAATCTAGAATATAACATGTAAATATCGTCATTTTAATCAATTAAAGTATGCTCGTTTTTTGATTTATTAGGCAGCCACCAAACTAACAACTTACACAACATACAATAATTTGAATATCAACAATCCACTAGGTGTCCTAAGAGTATTTAATCAAGCCATAGCTCTTCCAAACACATATTAATCTTACATTATCCGTATTGCATTTAACAATGAACCCAAGATACCTTACTAAAGCTAATGACAATAATTAGTTAACCAAAACATCGAGGCAATATGTATCACGTATCAACTCCAAATCAGAAATATCCCAACGACATAAATACAATTATATAAGCAAAATCGTCTCATTATCATATTAATTAATCAAGACTACATTACTTAGCAAAATATCATACTAAATCAAGCATAAACAACACAATCAAATAAGCTTAAAGAAATATAGAAGAATTGGAACGAGTCTAACCTTTTCCGGGTAGCGAACCGAGGCGTGTTTTGAATAGTCGAATCCGCTCGGAAATGTTAGAATTCTGATTTGTTGTAGGTTTTTTTGAATTCTGATTTTCTGGAAATAGGACTCTGTTTTCTGATTTTCGGATGTTTGACCCGACCCGCCAGTGACCCGACCCGACCGCCAGTGACCCGACGCGAATTGGACCGAAAAAACAGTGAAAAATAGCTAAAAATCCAGATTCTTCAACACAAAAAAAATCAAAAATTTCGACCTATATTTCGAAATATTTAAGTTGAAGAACACATGCAAGAACAAACAAAGATTTCGGATTGCCCCCCTTTTTTAGTGAAGAACAACACAAACAAAATATAATGCCAAACCTTTAAGGAGATTTCGGATTTCTTAAATTTCGGACATAAAAATGACCCGAAAATTCTAAGAATCGACCCTTCAAAGACAGATTTTCGGACCCTCAAAGACGGATTTTCGAACCTCCAAAGACGGATTTTCGAACCTCCCAAAAATGAAGAACAAGGGGGATATTTATAGGTGGATTCCCCCCCCCCCCCCCCAAGAACGAGTTTGAAATTTGAATTAAAGGTAAAGAAAATCTGAATTTTGGAAGTGGATTTTAGGGGTATGGGGTATGGTGAAGTGATGGGAGGGGTGTGGTGGTGTCAGGGTTGGTGGCAGGGAGTTGGTGGTGGCAGGGGTATGGGGAGGCGACGTGGGGGTAGGGGTGTAGGGTGGCGGCGGTTGAAGGGTTTTTAGGTTTAGGTTTTCTTTTTTTTTTGTTTTGTTTTTGTTTTGGGTTTTGGGGTTTAAAGGGGGGAAGATGGGTGATGGGTCGGGTAAGTTGGGCCGGACGAAATGGGGGTGGGCCGTCGAGTGGGTATTGGGTTTGGGAGATTTGGGCTGGGGCGATGGGGAATAAGAAAAGGGGAGTTGGGCTTCGGTTTTTGGGAAAAGGGAAAGGGAATTGGGCCGCGGGTTTGGGCGACTGGGCTTCGGTTGTGCGATTTTGGGTAGAGGTTTTGGTGGGTTTGGGTTGTTTTGATGATGGGAATTTAATTGGGGAGTTTGGTTTGGGCTTGTTTTGGTGGGTTGATATTTGTTTGGGTAGAAATTGTTTTTGGGTTTAAAAAATATAAAAGGGGTTTAACATTAAAAATATTATTTTTGTAAAAGATGTGAATTATTTAAAATAACATAACGATGTGATAATAATAATAATAATATAATATTTGTGAAATGTTTAATGCTTAATAAAAAATGGAAATGCGATGCAATTTTGCGAGAATAAAATAACATAGAATTTTCGGATAAAACTTATGATTATGATAAAAAAAATGCAAATGATAGTAAAAATGTGAATAATAATAATAATAATAATAAGAGAATAATAATATATATATACGCATGTATGTATATAGATTAAAATTGTTTTGAGGTGTTAAAAATATTTAAAATTGCAAATAAATTGGAAAAAACGGGACAAAATTGGATGTCAACAGGCATGCAGTGGCTGGAGTGGGTTATGCAGTAGCGGAAGGGCTGTCGGAGGTTGGGACGGGGTGGGGCAGTGTGGTATGGTAGCGGAAAAACTGGGTGGGCAGTGGGTGTTTCCAGGTGGATGCGGGATCGGATTCTGGGATACGGGAGTTTGCAGGATATGTGGTTGTACTGGAGGGGGTGGCAGGAGGTGGAGGGATGCCAGAGATGGTGGTTGTGGAACCAGATTGGGAGTTCCACATCGCATGTGTTGGACGAGAGTGGAGTTGTCCAAATTATCAAGAAATCCATAGTCGGAGACGATAAACTGACGGATATTGGAAAAGGGGAAGATAGATTCCTCAAACGTGACGAGAGACAATGACTTTGTTTGTGGATGGATCGAAACATAGATATCCCCTATGGTTGGGCGGGAAGCCCAAAAAGAGGCAAGGAATAGATCTAGGTGCTAATTTGTGAGGCATGGAGATTAGGATAGTAAAGAGATCCAAACGTGTGTATGTGACCATATATGGGGATACAAAGAAATAGAATTTCAGTCGGGGTCGATTTTGGAGAGTGGTGGTAGGCAATATGTTAAGTATGTATTCTACTAATTTTAATGCATATACCCAAAATGAAGGTGGGAGAGAAACGTGAAGGAGCAAGGTACGAATCATATTGTTAATGGTACATAGAATTCTTTCGGCTTTAACGTTTTGAGGAGAGGTATGAGGTCACGAGAATCGAAATACCATGCCATGATCCGAACAAAATTTATGGAAGAGAAAATTATTAAACTTACGACCATTATCACATGGAAGGATTTTATGTCCTTTCAAACTGAGTTTTAATATATGTGCGGAATTCAAGAAAAGTGTGGTAGATCTATGACTTAAATTTGAGTGGATAGACCCATAGAAAATGCGAGAAATCATCTAACAAAACTAAGTAATATTTATGACCAAGTTTGCTAGCAACAGGAGATGTCCACAAATCCGCATGAATAATGTCAAAAGGGGAAAAAGTAACACTTAAAGAAGACATAAATGGAAGTCTAACATGTATACCTAAAGGACAAGAAAAACAACTTGGGGCAAGGTTCCCCTTATTACATATAATATTGCGACTTCTAAGAAAATTAAAGTGGGAGCTCCGGGATGTCCAAGTCTGTTGTGCCACGTAGATGGAGAGATCGCGGCAAGGGATGTGTGAGGGTTATTCTGGCAGTGGAGGTGGACGAGAAAAGATAGAGATCCCCCACACTATTGCATCTCGTAAGAGGTGTCCCCGTGCATAGGTCCTTCACAGAAAAACAAATGGGTCAAACTCAAGAGATACCCAATTATCAATAGCAAATTTCCTAACATATATTAATTTTTTGATGATAGTGGGGCATACAGGACGTGACGGAAGGAGAAGGAGGGTGAGGTTTCGGTACACGTGTGGTTCCATACCCATGAATTGGAATGCGATTGCCATTGCCGACCAAAATAGATTGAAGAGTTCGCAAATTAAAAATACGTGGAATCTTACCGGAGTTGCGAGTGAGGTGGGATGTGGCCTCTGTGTCCATGTACCAAGCGTCGTCGGGATGCTGTATATTCATCGTGTTGTAGGTGGGGGTCAATTCTGTCGGGGTTAGCAAACCGGACTGAGACTGCCCGTGTTGGGCCTCTGTTAAGTGGTCCTACTGTGCGGAACATGACTGCCGAGGGGATGGACCCGAGCCTAAAAGACCCTTATGTTGCTAGTGGACCCCGACAGTTGGGTACATGCAAGGTGGTACTGCCCAACCGCCAGGAAACTGCCATGGTATTGGGTCGATCCATTGTGTCGGGTATCGAGCCTGTTGTGGCTAATTTCCCGAGGCCTTTCCCCTGCTGCCTTTGCCACCACGTCCACTACCAAGGCCTCGGCCTCTGCCGCTGAGCAATTTCCTTGCTGTTGCTGGTTGTCGCTGGGGGCCTGCGGGGTGCGGTGGTGGTCTCCGGAGCATCAACTACCAATGCCTTTTGATTGTGTTCCTCTTGTTTGGCATATTTGGTTTCATCCAAAAATAATTGTGACCGGGCCTTATTGAAGCTGGGTAGAGGGTCGACCTATTGTATCATTGTTGCCAGGGTGTCGTATTCATCTTTAGGTAAACCATTAATTAATTACAACACCATCTTAGTTTCGGAAATTGGAGTGCCCACATTGGACAGTTGATCGGCAACCAACTTCAGTTGCTTGCAGTAGTCAGACATGTTTGCGAAATTTTCAAGACGCGTGTTATTGAATTGTTCCTCAAGGTACACGGCACACGTGTGTGCTTGTTGTCTTGAAAAATTTATTCCAACCGTATCCATAGCTCACGAGCCAAGGCTCATGTTTTCATGATTGTATGAAGCAAGTCATTCGATATGGTGTTATAAATCCACTGCTTGACGATAGCGTCAAGACGGCACCATGTCGTGTTGTCGACCTCGATATGACGAGGGAAAGAGTCGTCAATATGATCAAGAACGTTGTAAGCACATGCATGAATGTGAAATAGTTCAACCCACGAGGAATACTGACCATCTTCTTGATCAAGAAGTAAGGGAATAAAGTTTTTGATATTAGTGATTGTGAATGCCGGATGGAAAGAGGGAGTAGAGGAAGACGTGGGAGGGTTGTGGATGACAACTGGGAGGAGGATGAGGTCGTGGGAGATGTGGGAGTAGCCATGGAAGTCATTATAGCGGTGAATTTTGGTGAGGAAGAGACTAGAAATCGGAAAATTTGGGTTAGGTTTTAAGGTTTGGCCGCCGGCCGAGATAGGCAGAGAGAGGGGGGGGGGGGAGAGAAAGAAAGAGAAATTAGGTATTTTAGGGTTTGACTCTTGATACCATGTAAGAGTGTATTAATCTACTTTGAGGAGTTTTTCTCATTAATATATTTATATATAATGTGTACAATGTTGAATCATAATTGAATGAACATCTATATTTATCATAAACACAAATATTAATTACAGAATATACGACGAATATACGGTAATATTCGCTATCACTCATATTATATCTATTTGTTGATGCTCCGTGTAATCTAAGCTTTTTTGAAGACAAATATATTAATAAAATTAGAGAAAAAATCTTCCATGCTTAATGCGATCTTCTAAAAAGTAATAAGATATTATTTTAACAAGGTTAAGAAAGAACTTGCATGATCAGGTTGTGGGGGGGGGGGGGGGGGGGTTTCTATAACTCTATATATAAAGAAACAAAATAACATTAAAGAAAAAAGATAAACTTTGTCTTCCAGATTGAATTATGTCTAAAAAGTAGTTACAATAAACTTTCATTTTTTTTTGAATTTATGAAAAGACTGTAATTAAAGACAAAGATTTAAGAGGAAAGAAAGAGTAACTAGCATTTAATTTGGAAATTGGAAATAAGAGGACTAAAAATACGTACGTAAATACTGGAGTATTATATAAGTGGACAAAACGCTATTATATATGATTTGCTGAAATTGCATTTACCACTCACTATCTGCTTATATTCTCTGCTCAATGCAAATATGAAATTCAGATATAACTAATAAACCTCTAATTTTGCCTTTGAAGAACAATTAAGAGAGAAAATATATACAATTGCTGAGCGTAAAGTAGTCTGTTCATGCAATCTCCCTTTTATCATACTTCAAAAGGAAGAGATCGTTGGGGTTATCTTCCTTGTTAGAGTGAGATATTATATTGTATTTCTATACCGATTGCACGGGAACACTCAACTATATATGATACACAATTAATGGGATATTGGGTTTTAACCTCAAAAACTAGCTTATAGGTGAGAATTGTCCAAGTTCATATAAGGAGTCTATGTTCCCATTCCAATTCTGATGTGAAACTCTTAACACTCCCCCGCACACCCAGATCTCGTTAACTACTATAGATTTTTTTATGCTATATATGTTATAGTAGTTTAGTTTCAACTACACAATTATTCAATAAAAGGATAACTTGATACACTAAACTCCTGAAATTTTTTTCCGGAGAAAATATTATTTTTTGCCTAGAAGGGATAAGATGACTTCGCTCACTTTTTTGGCAAAATTAAATTGAATGAAAGTGTATGCTATCACATTGAAAGTGCCGAAATGTTTTTTCGAAACATAAGTCAATTTTCTATTTTTTGGTCGAGGAAAAATATTTGTCCGAGAAACTATTTTTTCTACCAAGAAGGGGAAAGATGATGACTTTCCTCCTTCACGATCAAGGGCGGAACTACGGTTCTGCTTACCGGTTCAACAAAACTTAACTTGGTCCAGGTATCTGTTTGAGACGTAATTAAATAAATAAAAATTTATAATATAGCCTTAAATGTGTGACGAAGAAGATTTCAGAAAAGTAAGTCAATTTTAATTTTTTATTGCGAGAAAATTAAAAGTTTTATCCGTCCAGATCAGAAGAGGAAAGATGATGACTTCGCTCACCTTTTGAGCGACATATTCTTTCATGATCAGGGGCTAGAGATCTTGAAAGTGCTTGAGTTTGTTAAGTAAAAGAGAGAGAGAAACTAAACTGAATCTAGTCGAGCCAACTGAGCTGAATTGTATATTAAAACGAAAATCTTGAACGAAATTGAGCTTATTAAATAAGAGAGAGTTTAGTTTCAACTACATAATTACTCAATAAAATGACAACTTGATACACTAAGCTCCTGTAATACGCCCTAAATTTGGGGATATACGGGTCGATTACATTGGATCTTATGTACACAACTTTCATTTTGTTTTTGCGGTTTGAATCTCTTGGTCATACAATAACAACTTTTACCGTTGCACCAAGATTTCTCATCTACATAATCACTCAGATAACATTTGTGCGTCCACAAAAAATTGCACTTGCACCACAATCAACACCATCAATCATCACCGCTATTTTCTGCTTACTATTATTTGCTGCGGATGATGGTCTCTTCCTCTTCTTCTCATAACTAATTCCTCTTGACTTAGACTGAAAATCCCTCACTTCTCTTAAAAATAGCCTCACGGCTCTTGCCGCAAACGGGTTCATTTCTGGTTTTCCACCATGTTCTTCATAAGCAGCTCTAAGTCTACCAATTAGTGCATCAAGACTTCCCCATGCTTGCCTTAAAGGACAAGGGCAAGGTGCTGGAGGATTTGGTAGGCCAAAAAATGGACAATTTTGGTTGTGAACTTTGGTCTTTCCAAACTGGTCCAGGTACCTGTTAAAAATATAATTAAATAAATAAAATTTTATGATATCACCTTAAATGTGTGACGAAGAAGATTCCAGAAAAACAAGTCAATTTTTAGTTTTTGGTTGCGATAAACTTAACAAAAAAATCTGCCCAAAAGGAGAAAGATGACTTCGCTCAATTTCTAATATAAAAAAAATTCACTCATATTAATTAGCAAGATTGGATACTTCAAAGTTGATAATATTTCTAATTTGTGCAAAATGAGTCAATAACCTGTCTAATAAATTTGAAGTACTAAGCAAATTCACACACATAAGATGGTATCACTATCATTACATTCTATCATCACATAAATTTATATTTTATTTTTCCATGTATAATTTTTTATTCAAAAATTTATTTTAAATATATTAATATTATTTTATAAAATCATATACGACATGGCTCGGTAGACACGTGCAACTCAGGTGCTGAGAAACTAAAAATTAATTAAATAAATGAAAATTTATGATATTGCTTAAATTTTGAACGAAGAAAATTCCAAAAAAGTAAGTCAATTTTTAGTTTTTGGTTGCTAGAAAATTAAAAGCTTTTTTCTGCCCAGAAGGGGAAAGATGAAATCGAATGAAAATGTACGCTATCAGATGTTGAAAGTGTGAAGGAAAATGTTTTCCAGAAAAATAAGTCAATTTTCTAGTTTTGGTTACTGAAAAATATTTTTCTAATAGTTTTTTTTCTGCCAAAAAAGGGATAGAGGACTTCTCACTTTTCGGCAGAAGTAAATTAAATGAAAATGTACGCTATCATATTGAAAGTAACGGAAAATATTTTTCTGAAAAATAAGTCAATTTTCTAGTTTTTGGTTTTTTTGCGAGAAAACAGTTTTTCTGCCCTGATGACTTTCCTCACTTTTGAGCGAAAATCATATTCATTCACAGTCAGGGCAAAGATACGGTCTGCTTACCGGTTCAACAGAATTTTTAAATATTTTAACAATCTTTAAATTATTTTTTTTAAAAAAAATCTCTCTCCAACTAAGAATCGGAAAACATTTTTCAAAATATATGTCATTCTCCAGAAATATATATTTTTTCCGGAAAATAACCACTTCTGTCATACCAAATAACATTCTAATAATTATTAAAATTTTTTGGGTGAGACGATCACACAATTTAACGGTATACCTGAGGAATTCAAGGACATGTGCACCACTGCAGTTAGGAAGTGAACGAGGGGGGCAGTGGTTTGCCAAGTACTGGCAGAAAGTGTTCCAATCACGACGTTTCTGATTCTCATAGCGACTCAACTGAGGAGCCGAGGACACAATCATGGTAGTACTGTTGGCAAGAAAGTTTGTACCTTGAACATGTTGTTACCTGTGAGATCATTATTTCCTTGTGCCGTAACAAAATCCATTCCCCAAAAAACAAGAGAAAAAAATACTCTTTTTTTCCACACTTTTAGGGTTTTCTACTCAGATCTTATGATGGGGTGAGAAAAAGAAGTCAATGAAACTAGAGCAAAGACCCCATTTTTAAGGTGAACTGAAATAGAGTGATTCTTGATATCATTATGGCTTTGTTATATATAGGTAGAAGTGGAGGGATAGTATTTACTTCAGATGGTTAAATGGTTAGTAGTAAGAAGAAAATGCCAAAAGGACAATGTGGGAATTTATTGTGTGCAATAAGTGCTAGTATTGTGCAGGTTGATCTCGTCTAACATGGCAAAAATGGCAAGGATCGATCAGAAAGAGGAAAAGTTGAGTCGAGTTGAATTGAAGTGGATGGAGTATATAGAGATAAAAATCTTGAAAGAGGTTAAGTTTGTTAAGCAAAAGAGAGGAAACTGAACTAGATGGAGTATTACAGCAAGAAACCTTGAATAAGCTCAAGTTTGTTGAGTAAAGGAGAGAATAAAACCAAATCGAGCTGAGTTGAGCCGAACTGAAGTAAATTGAGTAGTAGAGCTAGAAATCTTATAAAAGCTCAAGCTTGTTGAGTAAAGGAGAGAATAAAACCAAACCGAGCTGAGTTTAGTCGAACTAAAGTGAATTGAGTAGTAGAGCTTGAAATCTTGAAAGAGTTTAAATTTGTTAAAGTAAAAGATTGAGAGAGGAAAAATCGTGTTGAGTCGAAGTGATCGAGTTGGATGGTACTAGAGCTAGAAATCTTGAAAGAGCTTGAGTTTATTAAGTTTGAGTGAAAAAAATCAAGCTGGGTTGAGCCGAACTAATTAAGTAGTGGAGCTAGAAATCTTGAAAGAGTTTGAGTTTGTTAAGCAAGCTAGAGAAAAAATTAAGTTGAACTGAAATAGATTAATTACTAAAGTGAAAAATCTTGAAAGAGGTCAAGTTTATTAAGTAAGAGAAAGAAAATAAAACTAAACCGAGCTGAGTTGAGCCGAGTCAACTGAGTATTAGAGCTAGAAATCTTGAAAGGGTTTGAGTTGGGTGAGTGACATAGAGATATATAATTACCCTAAAAGGAGAGATGAAGTTCTTTTCAAGAATAGGGACAACAGGACGACGACTAAGAAGAAGAAGAAGAGAAGACATTGGTCATACTTGTGTGTGGGGGATTGAGATATATGTGAAAAATAGAAGGGAGTAATGATTGTACATAGTGGGGGCGTATATCGATTCGGTTCGATTTTGTATCCGAAAAATATGAATCGAACAAAAATCATTTAAAAAAAAATGAATACAACTTTTTTAAAAAAAAAATGATATGTTCGGTTTATATCGCCGAACATATCGGATTATATCGATTTTTCTAGTAGGTCGGGTCGGATCAAAGAATTTTTTATTTTTTTAAAAAAAAATTGAATTTCCAAAACTGAAATTGACATTCACACCTACACTACCATGAAATTTCGACGTTTGAAATCTATTGTGTATCGTGAGATGTTTACTAAAGAAAAAGGAAAATTAGAAATCGATTTGGGGGAAAACACAAATTGATTGGGAGAACGGACGTTTTCGTAAAAATTGGTTGTGTCAAACTGCCTTGCAGCAGTTTGGGCCGGCCCCGTCTCGAAAAAATACCCAAAATCAAAAACAAATCGTGTAAAAAGGACATCCGAGCGCTGATTTATGACCATTTAAAGTTTCACCAATTTACAACTACTTTCTCTCCCTACATGTTATGTAAATGCTTCTGTGATATGTTAATCAAGTTCATGCCGCATTCGACTTCCATAAAAGCTTCGTAGATTGACTTCAATGGCTATGATTCAAGAGATATTATTAGCCTAAAATAAAAAATAAGAATAATTATATATTTAATTCGATTTTTTCGGTTCGGTTTATATTCAAAATTAAAAAAACCAAACTGAATCACTAAATCCTGATTTGATTCGATTTTTTTGATTCTCCGAATTTTTTGCCATCATAGTGGCTTTTGGGGAAAGAGGATATTTTGCAAGAAAGGGATACCTTTAATTTGGCCATTAATTTGAAGTGATTGGAGGAAGCAGTACTCTCTGTATGACAATGTGTATGTATGTACGACCACCTCAGTTATTGCTACTAGCTATGGTATACTTGCATTAAATTAATAATAATAATACGAAGATTATTATAGGAAGAATAAGGGCTCATTTGGTTGGGAAACAAGTTTTCATTAGTTATTCCACTCTTAATGTGAGATAAACAACGCTACAATATCGGGATAACTAATCTCAGTTATCCCGAAATTAGTTATCTTGAAATTTTGTTCCAATCAAACATAGGATAAGGATGTACTAAAATTTTATCCGAAATTATTTTGCTTATCCTTCATACCAAACGACCCCTAAGTAATATATATAGGAATTGTTTTACGGAGAATAAATAATGCATGAATTGTATACGGTGCATAAAGTCTTGCTCTTATCCACGTATTGTTAGGAGTTGTTTGGTAGTTGGTTAAGAGCTAGACTATTCGTATATTAAATCTTGTATAAGTAATACCATGTTTGGTAGCATTCTTTGCTATGTATAATACACCTAATACGGTGTTTGGTTTGTAATTTAGAAACTCGCATAACTAACACACGTATAAGTTATGACAAATTCTTTGTATTATTTTATGCATGATATAAGTTGGAATAACTAATATATGAATAACTATAACATGTATAACCAATCTCTGCATAAAATAATACATAGATTTCCTAATAACTAATTCATATATTACTAATACCTGCATAATTCTAACCAACTACCAAACGACCCCTTAATATATGTATTATTTATTTCACCTTCTAGCAGCATATAAAACAATATATAGATATCAATATATAATTTATACCAGTATTATTATATAACATTTGATTATCGATATTAATACTGATGACTAAATAGTATTGTATAAAGTTATATGAAGATTTGTAATAATGTAGAATTTAATAATGTATTGTATAAAGTTAATGAAGATGTGTATTAATGTAGAATTTTATACTTTATATCAGACGTTATATTAAGCAATACGGATTTTATATAACATGGTTAGTTGGCCTTATACTTCACACCAAATGACCCCTTAAAATATCGCATGCAAATGTTTTAGAGTTTAGACTTAATAAGAATATTGATATTAATTTCTTTTTGTTTCCCATGAATTTTTTGGGATCAAGTTAATTTATTTGTGTCATGAAGTCTCACTTTAGAAGTTGAAGCGATTCCTAGTATAGACAACTACATTTCGGGGTTTGGGCCCGAACTTTTGACTAAAGATGAAGATTTATTCCACCACAATCTTTAGTGATGATATTTAATTTTGAAATTAATACTCTGTTTATAGCTTTTCATGTGTTTTAAATTTGATTGGAGGTACCGTTTAGGATCATAAAAAGAATTTTAAAATTTTGTGATCCTAAAAAAAGGATTAAGTCTTTTTTTTAGTTGAGGATCTATCAACAATCTCTTTATCTCCCAAGGTAAAGATAATATCTATATATACTATTCTCTCCAGACCCGCTTATAAAATTATACTGAATATATTATTGTTATTGTTGATACCAAAATATTCTTCGAATCTCGTGTTGTTTCTATATAAAAAAAATGGCATTAAATCTATAATGAGATTTTGTATTATTACTTGTTTAGCTAACCATAATTTAGTAATTTACTAATTTCCCCGATAATAGAAGGAGAAATAAAGCAACAAATTCAGGAAAATTCGTGGCAAACAAAATAAAAGATACTTGTTAAATCTAGGGAGCCGTTTGGACATGATTTGAAATCATGATGATTTGAAGTTGAAGTTTTGTTTGGACATGCAATTTGAATTTCTTAAGTTTTATTTTTTTCTTATAGATATAAAAACCCCCTAAGTTGTGAAAATCATCAAAATTTTCTCAATTCTTATACAATCTTACAAAATGAGCAAGTCATAGTTCATAACAAAATTAATACGCTACTAGAAGGCCTTTCTAAAAAATATAACATCAATTAATCAAAATTTAGTTCAATAAAATGAAAAATTCAACATGAGTTGTAGTGTAGCTACTCTTAATATAATCCTCACACATGGTTTGTAAGAGTAAATTTGTTATAAATATACTACCAACTTGTAGATCTTTTAATATTTGATATAAATGGTTGATAAACATGATTGATAAATACATCTATCAACTTATGAATCTATTTTTACAAAATATAAACTTATGGGCAAATTTTTATATTTAAAAAGTTTGGAATCCCAAATCATGCATTTTTGGATGATTTGGGATTTCATCTCACGAGATAAAATCTGAGATGAACTTGCATATCCAAACGTTGATTTCATCGTGATGAAATCACATATCCAAACGCCTACTAAATCCCCCCAAAAAAACTTGAAGTGACATTCATTTTTTAGTGAAACAACGTAATTTCGTTTCAGATGGATTTAGAGTTCCATTCATTGTTTTCATTAACAGTGTCGGCAAATTATTTGATTTCTTCGTCCTTCTAATTTGTTGTGTTCTTTAGCAAACTATTACATTTGCTTGCTTGAGATGCTTTAACATTTAGTGTTTAATTTATATTTACACGATTAATATAAGAAAATTAATATCATTATTGGGTTATGTTTGCACGCTTTAGCGATTAACTTATCTTATTTTTTACATTACAATTTCTATATTTTAAGAAAAATTTAAATATAATTTAAGTAAACTAATAATAATATAACAGTTCTTTACACTGATCATGTATATAATTTAAATTCTTACATTTATGATTCTTTTTACAAGATTTATTCATGTGTGTTGAAAACTGCATTTACATAGGGTTGAGATAGTCATTAATTTACTGTAAACAAAAAGTAAATAGAACATGTTCGAATTACAAAATGAACACCATTAATTTTTTTCTTACATATCATGTCATCTAAAATTCATCCAATTAAACACTCGATTGGTCAAGAGTTTGATATGTAACGCTTCAAATAAATTAAAAGACACGTCACGATGGACCAATGACGGATTTAACCACAAGTTCGATAGAATTTAATGCTTTGGAATGGAGCTCTTATAATTATTTTTTAGATATATATTTCAGGATTAACCATATTTTAATGACGTAGAGTAAATTCTGGATCAGCCTCTTTGTGTAGTTGAACCTGTATACACTTCACAACAAAGGAAGAGAATATGGGCCAGATAGAGGAATGATCAACTCATCTGGGCTCACGATCTAAAAATTGCAAGTCCAAATCTCATCTCTGTCTAATTAGGGAAATACTGTTCCACCAGGAATAGAAAACCTATCCCAAACCATCTACAAATTGAGGCTAGTATTTAATTTTGATTAGTTGAAGAGAGCATTGGAGTAACTGATAAATTGTTGACATATGACCAGGAGGTTATGTGTTCAAGCCGTGCAAATAGCCTCTTGCAGAAATGTGAGGTAAGACTGTTGGTACTCTATGGTACTTTATAAAGCAGGACGGGAAGTAAATAACTATTACAAGTATTCGAAAGGATAAACAAATATTCAATATTCAGAAATTGAATCTTGTTGAACAAATAGGCCAATCTTCAAAAAGCTGCTGACAAGCTTGTTGTGTCTTGAATCTTGATAACCTGAAATCAAGAAACAACTAAATCTGGATGGTTACAACGTTGTGTGTTGAGTCGAGTGATTGCCCTCTGTCCTTAAGACAAGATTGCCCCATATATATGCTTTTACGTTAGCGAGCAATAGTCTCCCAAGATAAAATAACACTTTAATCTCAACGCTACAAAGCCAATAGGTTGAGCCTGACGAAGAAAACAAATATGAATCGACTTGCTGAAGATATGAAAAAGGAAGGAAGAGTTTCTATTTACTCTTCTCTTTTGTCTCTGTGTATATAGTGTGTCTCTGTTGTGTATATCTTGTGTATATGAGGGTGTTAACTCATTGTTTTTCGTCACAGTTTTGCTCACTGTTTTGAGCTATTTTCTGGCTGTTTTTGCTCACTATTTTGTGCTGAATTTCAGTCACGTATGTACTATTTTTTCAGTCACAAATTGAGCCAAATAAGGCACAATATATAGCATGGATGAGGGGCTAAACAACTGCCCAAAACATGGTTGTTAATGGTCATTAGGAGGGCATTAAACAACCAAGTAATGGTTGTAAATGGCCATCAAGAGGGGCAGAATTATGGACATGAAGGAGGGTGATAATGGAGGAGTTAATCAGCCTAGTAATGGCTGATTAATGCCTCAAAAAGCTGTCCCAGCGGTAGGCAGAAAGTTTTCTGCCTACCGTCACCACCTTCCGAAACTCGGGGACCAGCGTAAAATATTAAACTTCAGGGACCAAACTGTACATAAGAAACTTCAGGGATCAAACTGTACATCTGGAAAAGTTCTCTGATCCAAAAAGATAATATCATAAAGTCCCCACAGCCCACGACCGAGACCGGACCGGACGGGCGGGCGGCGACGGCGCGCGTGTGGGCTTAGCCTTGAACCCAAGCACATCTAGGATCTCCCTCCTTTAAACACATGGGATACCCCTTGGGGTCCCAAACCCTTTACCAATTAGAGACTTATATAGAGAGTACTTCTTCCTATTCCCACCGATGTGGTAGATTTGTCTCACACCACATTTCCATGCCTCAAACACCTTACTTCGTGGACCAATGTCTCTTTCATTTCTCAACCAAATTTGACGATTCTTGGCCCTACGGTCATCTACTCACTTCGTAGATCATGCTTGTGCGAAGAGACAAAATCTCCAACATGCGGAACACTGGTGTTTAATTCATCAAAGATGGATGGACGCATCTCCCCGCCAAAGGCAAATTTCCAACAAAGACTGCGTACAATAGACCATTGTGGTCCGGCCCTTCCCAGACCCCTCGCATAGTGGGAGCTTAGTGCATTGGACTGCCTTTTTAAAAAAATTAATTTTGATTAGTTCCTCCACTTTGCAGGGTGATGAAACAAATAATTATGTAGCATAAACGATCATTTCTTAGATTATTGAATTCCAACTTAAAGTTTCTTCTACTTTAAATTACAGTGTGCCTAGTTGAACCTTTTTACAATCAAAATCAAATATTTTATCGACATGCATACCTTTTAGTTATAGCTGAATTTAAGTACACCTAAACTACCCATAATTATCTATTTACGGACTTGTGCTCAATAGTCGACCAGAAAGGTCAACTCATGCTTGAAAGTTGAAATGGCACCGATCACCATTATTTGGAGTTGCCACAACATTATAACTCTTCAGGTATAACAACTTATAGTGCATTCAATAAAATAGAATTGATTCGTCCCCGAGCATAGCTGGATGACAAATGAGGTGAACTTAAAATCTAACTGGAGGCCTGTAGCATGAGTTCGAATCCTCGTAGAAGCATGTTGCTCTCTTATGAGATAGGACCTTGTAGGTGATATCAATTACTCTATTCTCAAACCCTGGTCATTTAGGCACATGTCGCGATTTACTGGTAGTAGTGTTGAGAGACCGACACTACTATCTCTAGAAATAGTCTGGCGTAAGCCAGGAAGTTGGATATCAAAAAAATTAAAATAAATAAATAAATAAATAGAATTGATTCCATTGCAAGCCCATATTAATTAACAGTTGAATACTAAAATCTCTACCTTCTAATTTCCAAATTTTAAAGTCCAAAATGAATTTCTAGATACATCCGAAAAATTTGAAAGCATTTAACATATAGTACATATATATAATTTAATTTTTTCTATTTATATAGTGTAATTTCCATCAAAAAGGTGTCAATTCATGACATCTCCTAGATAAGGATGGCTCAATCATTGCTCGTACTTTCTCTGTGTCAAATTATTTGTCATCGTTACTAAAAATAGTTATATAAAATTATTTATCATTTTAGACATTTAATGCATAATTAATTATACTTTCTTAATTTCACCCTTAGTTGAATTTTAAATAGATTAAAAGCGAAAGTATTGTGAAGTCCATAAAAACAAGATTCCCTTTCTTTTTATGCTTTAGTTGTAAAAACAGGAAATCGTTCACGGTGGGACTCGAACCCACAATCTCCCGCTCCGGAGGCGAGCGCCTTATCCATTAGGCCACGCGAACTCGTTGTTCTCAATTGAGCACATGTTTCTACTTATTGTAAATTGGTTTGTTATAGTGGGTTTTGAAAAACAAGTAGCTAAATTATAGTTTTTCAGGAAAATATTTTGTAGGGCTTAACTTATATTTACTGATATTGCAATTTAATATATTCTACATAGTTGCTTAGAATGATGTTGGCTGATTATATTTAGCGATTTCATTTGGTAAGAGAGGAATATAAGAATATTTTCGAAGATGGAAAGGAATGATAAGTTACTCATTAGATTAATCATACATGAGATGTAATTGCTATTTAATTTGTTCGTGACATGTGAGCATGTTTATATTGGAGGTGTGAGGGGTTGCATGCATATATACTTTTTTTGGTTAACTAGATAGCTAATTTTAATAGATAAAATTATATTTTTGAATATCAGGTGACATTTTTGAAAATCACTAAAATTTCAATATATATTAGGGTAGATTATTAAATCATAATTTAAAAGTGCAACGAATTTACTAGTAAACATAGAACATGTAGACTTCAAATCCTCAATCCATATATCTTTATATTTGGCATCACTCACTTCAATTAATATTTAAATGTTACTGTTAATCTTTATACTCAATGATATATAGCATTACATGATTGCATTGTCGTCATACCCTATTATATGCCTTGTTGCATTGTTATTTTACATATTTTTCTACTCAATCCCAGTACAGAAACAATTTATCTTTTTCAAAGAAATACTTCAATTTTATAAAAATTCACAACCTAATTGATTACATATTAGTACTAATAATCCCAACATTCTCAAATTACTAGATGATAACTATAAACACACATCTCGTGAAATACAACTCTCTCATAAGTGATTAGAGGCGGGTCTGGAGTGATTTTTGTGAGTTCTACTGAAACCCATCAAGACGTTCGCCTCTAACTCTGTATGTATATACCACACAAAAATTTTAAACGTATACATAATAAAATCACACTTATTTTGTGAACCTACTGACTCTTGACCTTGGATTCCTCTCTAACTGATCTCAGACGTTGTTTCCTGAACTCATGAAGACATTGTACCAAAAAACCATATCATTGTTGAAACTAGTCATGTCCCCATGTCCATTTGTAGATTGCATGTTCTCCTCTTTGATTGATGGAGTGTCATTCGAACTTGAGGTATTCTCTTGAACATCTTCTTCATCATGACGACAAGTTGGATGATAGGCAACAATATTTTGAGAATCTTGATGATAATAATTTGATGAAATATGGTGCTCAATTTTTTGTGATACATTTGTTGAAGTGGATGGTAGATCATTGTGTTGTTTTAGTTCTAACTTTTTCTTCAAGTGAGTGTGCCAGAAATTCTTTATTTCATTATCTGTTCGTCCAAGCAGCCTTGATGCAATTGCAGACCATCTGGAAAATAATAAATAGTAAAAAGTTACATTTAGTGCACATCATCAACATTAACATATATGTATGCCAGACCTTTTCTAGCCTTTTTTTGGTTTGCTCGAAGGTGTAACCTCCTATATACTTTACGAAATCTTTCATTTGTCTTGACGTTAGCTGGGGCGGAAGGGGTTTCATCTGAACCACCTTCCTCGAAAATCACATTGTATTTACAAGTTTTTTTTTATGTATACATTAGATGATGAGCCCCTTTGGTAAAAATTCTGCCTCCACTAGATCGCCACTGAAGTGTTAAATGAAAAAAGATGATAAAGGTGTGGGTGCGAATGTTTGCTAACTATTAGATAAATATTGTAAAAAGGTAAAAGTTGTATGTTCGTATATCCATACTCAATGCTTACATACACCTGAATTAAACAAGATTTTATGTAAGCGATATCAGCCTATTGTCATAATTCTGACTTATAGGTATGTTTACGTCTAGGACTATGATAGTCTTAACTTTTAAGGTTAAAGCTTTAATATATATCTTAAACCGATAGTACTGTTATTTTCTGGCAACATCAGGTTATTGAGTGTGCGCGCACAATATATAGTTTTTGTTTGTTGAAAAATAGTTAATACGAACTTTTTTTTGTTGTGAAATAGCATCGGATGATACCTCTTATTAAAAGTCATGTCACGAAATGCATATTTTTTATAAGAATTTAAGTTATATACACCGTTTTTATACTATCAGTCCGTTCTTAGCTAGCTAATAGCTACCCTTATACTTGTCAATAGTGGCATGCAAGAACAAGAAACTACGAAGGCTACAAAAAGAAACAAGGACCAAATGAAAGAGTTCAAAAGAAGTGTGCTCTCGAGTTGGTTTGATGATAATTTATATATAATATAAAGAAATACTATATGAGAAATGAATATTCTTTTACCTGTTTCCAAGAAGTTGATGTAGCTTAATGATGGTTTCTTCTTCTTCCTCACTAAAGTTTCCTCGTTTAATGTCTGGCCTTAAGTAATTTATCCACCTTAGTCTGCAACTTTTTCCACACCTTAACAAACCTAAACAAAAGTTGAAAACCAAAATTAAAATAAGATGAGAGATTTATAGATCATAACTATCAAGAAATTAAAAGATAAAAAATAAATAAATAACCTAATCTTGTTTGAATTTGAACTATCGTGTCCATACAATAAGAAATTGAGTTAAGTTCAAAGAAAAACAAGAAAATATGGAGTTTAAGTTCTGTGCATTGATAATATACGGGAGTATATTTTTTTATATGATCAGGTTAAGTTAATCTTACAACCATAGATAACTCTTTATAACAATTCTAATTGTATGATAACCTGAAAAATAGAGTAATAACCCGTTATATATAACTAGTTAAAAACTCATGGTATAAAACTTAGCCGAGATCTGGACCGCTGAGTTCTAATGGGGGTCCATTTATCTACGGTCTATGATACTATCTGCGTATAGAATTTAAACTCCAAAACAAATTAAGAAAAAACAATTACACAAGAACCAAGTTGAAAAAGAATCATTTCGTCATCCAAATATAGTACTCACCAGCTTGTTTAGGAAGTGCCCTCCAATTTTCATGTCCATATTTTTGAATGAAAGATATCAAAATTTGATCTTCTTCTGGTGTCCATGACCCTTTCTTCAACCCCATTTTCTCACAACAAGGTGCCCTTACCATTTTTGCTAATTGCTTAACTTCTCTCTCTCTCTCTCTCTCTCTAGATGATACAAATATTATGATGAGGAGAATAAGGCTAAATGAAAAGGAGTGTAAAAAAGGCTTTCTATAATTAGTACTCTGCGTCCTAATTTATGTGACACCATTTGATTTAACATGAAATTTAAGAAAGAAATTAAGAATTTTGAAATGTATTCAAAATAAGTCTTATATAAATGTATGATTGTAAATTATCTCAGAAAGTTAAATTGTTTATAAATATAGAAAGATGACATTCTTTTTTGGATAAATGAAAAAGAAATTAGTGTGACATAAATTGGGACAGAGGGAGTAGTACATGTAAAAACTTTAAAACGTGGAAAATATGGTCTACCTTTATGCTTGTAAAAAACTTATAAAAAATTTCAACAACAGTGGTGTCTATTTTATCTCTGTCTCAAGCAATTCTTCCTGTCTTCTTTATTTTTATTATTAGTGGGACCGTTTATCACTAAGAGATTTAGCATTGGATTTTCCTCTCAAACTGATTATTACACAGAGAAAGATACTAGTGGTTCCCTTGTCGAGCTTAATAACAAATTCAGTATAATACCACAAATGAGGTATGAGGTATGAGGAAGATAGGATATACGCAAACTTTAACTCTAACTTTGTGGGATAGAGAGATTATTCTGAGAAGCTAAAAGTATTTATTTTAAAGAATTTAGGTATTTTATCAAGTTTTTTAGGGAAAAAATAAATGATCTTGAATAGTAACAAAAGTTATTTTTTAGAAGCTAAAAAGGTAGTTATTACCCGAAAGCGCTTTAGGAGACCAAGCATAAATTGTTACTAATATATAATATTATGAAAGTATTTTTCAAATTTACTAGTTCAACACAAACTGATACTTTCCATATTTTTAGATAAACACTTCTAGCAAAACTTACTTTCTAAAATAAGTAAATTTTAAAAGATTGACCAAACAAGCTATAAGTTCTATAACGATAATATATCAAATATTTACAAAATGATCAAATCAGTTAAGTATAAGATAATTTTTTATAAAATAACATTTAACTAGCCTATCATAATAGGTTAGTTTATTTAACACTATTGATCATATTTTACACTATCTATTAGTTTATATAACTTAATTTTTTTTTTTTTTTTGTGAAAGAGCTAAATACATTTTCTCACATGCTATGGTTGCTTCATTGGGCTGTAAATATCCCTTTTAAGCTACTTTTTTCAAGTGTATTTGTTAAGAGTCAAAATTTATGTGTGGCTCGGCCCACATCTCACATATTTTCTCATTCTGCCGCCTGTTTTAAAGTGTCGAATATATATGTCACTAAGTGTTCTTTTTCTTCTTGGTGAAAAAGAAGAAAAAGGTGTTTTTCTTTTGTTTTGTTTTAATTTTAAATAGGGTTTTGTTAGATACTATCACATCTCGACTAGTATATGATTTTGCGGCCGAGACTATGGAGCTATGAGCCATAGTTCATGTCCGCAATTGATATTTAGCTTTGTATCATTTTCAAACGATATCAGCTTATTGTATTATATTATTTTTTTAAAGATACTAATCACGCGCACGCGCGCACACAAACACACACTCTCATGAGTCATGTGTGTATATATCTTAAGGATTTTTATGGATAAAGCGGTGATGGATGTGTTGGAACTTGTATGAAATTAAGAAGAAATAAAGTGATCAACGGACAGAAAATTCGAATCAAATGTTGCAACTTTTCACAAAGGTTGCAACTTTTCAGAACAATTACAACATTTGGTATGAATGGTTGTAATTGTTCATATGCTACTCTATATAAAGAAGATTGATCACTTGGTTGAAGAGAGACACAACAAGACAGAAAAAACTACAATCAATCAGTTTTTTCACAATTAATGATTTAAGATTGTGGCTTCTACTTCTTCTTCTTAAAAATAAGTTTCTGAAGAACACATATAGTAAATTCGCCAGAAGTGAAGTTCTTATGCTAGAACTCTCACTTAGATAGTTGTATCCTCTGAGACAGACGTCGTAAAAGCTGCAGCTTGACACAAGTGGGGGCGAATTTTTGTCTTAGGACACTACATCAAGCAGGCCTCTATCGACACCAAGTTAGTATGTGTTTTCAATTTGCTGAATTCATTATTGTTGATTTCAAGTTATTTTGAGTTATTATTATATTATTGTGCTCAATTCATTTCATCATTGATGATACTAGATTGACACTAACAATCTAAGACAAAAATTCCTATTCAAAAAAAAAATCCAGATTTTTTTTTGATTTGTTGAGGTTGCAAAATTTTCAGAGAATTCAATTTTCTGGTTTGCAAAGATGGATCAATCTGGATCGTCAATGGTGAAAAACCATGTTGAGAAACCTGAGAAATTCAAAGGTTCTGATTTCAAACGCTGGCAACAGAAGATGTTGTTCTACTTGACAACTCTTCACGTGGCAAACGTATTGATTGCTGAGGCTCCTATGGCTTTGCCATAAGGAGAAGGGGAGAACTCCGACCGTGCGGAGAAGGCTGAAAGGCTGAAAGACATTCAAACTTGGGAAAGTCAGGAGTTTCTTTGCAGAAACTATATTCTTAATGCCTTGGATGATTCTCTCTACGACATCTACTCCACGTTCAGAACGGCACGGGAGTTGTGGCAATCGTTGGAGAACAAGTACAAAACTGAGGTTGCTTGTTCCAAGAAGTTCGTCATCGGAAAGTTTCTGAACTTTAAGATGAGTGATGCCAAGGCAGTTGTCAAGCAAGTGGAGGAACTCCAAATCATTGTTCATGAGTTAGAGGTTGAAGGTATGTGCCTTAACCCGAATTTCCTTGTTGGTGCTATTATTGAGAAATTACCTCCCTCATGGAAGGATTTTAAGGTTTATCTTAAGCATCTAACCGAGGAAATGAATTTTGAGCAATTGGTTCTGAAAATTTGAGTTGAAGAGGATAACGGAAGAATGAAAAGGCAAATGTTGTTTCATTGGAGCCTAATGCCAACATGGTTGAAGGCAATGCTTCTAAGGCCAAGTTTCAGAAAGGCAAGGGCAAATTTAATGGTGCCAAGCCATCTTTTGCAATTGGGAGGAATGCATTCACCCCACAAATGACCAATGCATTCAAGAAACCACAAGCAGGACTCTGTTGGGTATGTGGCAAACCTGGACACAGAGCAAAAGATTGTCGCCTTCGCAAGAATCAAGGTGGTGGTGTTGGAGGTTCGAGTAATGTCAACCAATCCAACCGGGCTGAAACTAAAAACCAATTCATTGGGGTTGTGGCGGCTCAAGCAAATATGGTTACAAATTCAACCGATTGGTGGATGGACACGGGCGCTACAATGCACGTATGTTCTGAAAATGATATGTTTTCATCCTACCAGGCCATCAAGGATGGAGAACCATTGTTCGTAGGGAATGTTGCTTCTGTGAAAGTGGAAGGGAAAGGGAAGGTGACTTTACAACTCACTTCTGGGAATGATCTTGTGCTCACTAATGTGTTGCACGTGCCTGAAATTTGTAAGAATTTGATTTTTGGGCATGTTCTTAGTAACAAGGGCTTCAAAATTGTATTTGAATCTGACAAATTTGTACTCACCAAGGGTGGGTTGTATGTAGGGAAAGGTTACCTCAGTGAGGGACTCTTCAAACTATCTGTTGTACCTACTAAGCCAATTGCCATTATTAATGAAAATGCAGGCACTAGCACTGCTTCTATGTATATGGTTGATTCCCCTTCTTTATGACATTCACGATTAGGCCATGTTAATTATCGCTCTTTACAAAGAATGGTGAAGTTAGGCATATTGCCAAATTGCTCTATGAACAAAATGACTAAGTGTGGAGTTTGCATAGAATCAAAATATGCAAGTCATCCTCATAAATCTGTAGTGAAATCAAATGAAGTACTTGGTTTAATTCATAGTGATTTATGTGATTACCAAGCAACCCCATCTCGTGGAGGAAAGAATTATTATATATCATTCATAGATGATTGCAGTAAATTTTGTTATGTATACTTAATACATATCAAAGATGAGGCTTTGAACATGTTTAAAACATACAAAGCAGAAGTGGAAAACCACAACTTGACAAAATAATTAAGATTCTAATGTTAGACAGAGGTGGTGAATATCAATCAAATGAGTTCAAAGAATTCTGTTCTACTCATGGTATAGTTCATCAAACCACTGCGCCATATACTCCAAAACAAAATGGAGTTGCCGAACGTAAGAATAGAATATTGAAGAATATGATGAATTCAATGTTGATTAGTTCGGGTGCATCCCTTAGTCTATGGGGTGAGGCGTTAATTACTGCAAATATGATATTGAACAAAATTTCTCAAAAGAAAAATGACCAATCTCCCTATGAGTTATGGAGAGGAAGATCGCATACTTTCAAAAGGATGAAAGTGTGGGGTTGCCTAGCGAAAGTTCAAGTTCCCTTACCAAAGAGAACTAAACTTGGACAAAAAATGGTGGATTGCATATATATTGGTCATGCAAATAATAGTGCAGCATATAAGTTTTTGGTGTATCATTCTGATGTTAAAGGTATTCACAAAAACACACTTATGGAAATCTGCTGAAGCAGAATTTTTTGAGGATATTTTTCCTTACAAAGACAAGGATAAAAGTGTTCCTAATCATAAGAAAAGAACACTACCTCAAGATGAGTCAAACCAAAATACTAATAATGATGAAAATCTTACTTCATCTGTTCAAGAAGAAATTTCTGAACCAAGGAGGAGTAAACGTGGGAAAATTGCCAAAGATTTTGGACCGGACTTCATGACCTTTTCCGTTGAAGGAGAACCTCAAACATATATGTCTACTATGGACTCATCCGAAGCACCTTATTGGAAAGAGGTTATTCAAAGTGAGGTAGAATCCATTGTGCAAAATAATACATGGATATTGGTTGATCTCCCTCCGGGACAAAAACCAATAGGCCATAAATGGATTTTCAAACGAAAATTAAGGTCTGATGGTACTATAAAAAATACAAAGCTCGTATAGTATACAAAGGGTTTCGACAAAAAGAAGGTGTAGATTTCTTTGATACCTATCCACCAGTAATGAGAATTACATCTATAAGAACATTAATTACTATAGCGGCGATTCACAATTTGGAAATATACCAAATGGATGTGAAGACCGCATTCTTGAATGGTGAAATTAGTGAAGAAATTTACATGGAACAACCCGAAGGGTTTGTTGTTAAAGGTCAAGAATGAAAGGTTTGTAAATTGATTAAGTCTTTATACGGACTTAAACAAGCTCCAAAGCAATGACATGAAAAGTTTGATAATACGTTATTATCAAGTGGTTTTCAAATAAATGAATGTGATAAATGTGTCTACATTAAACAATGTAACGATGCATATGTCATTATATGCTTATATGTTGATGATATACTAATTATGGGAACAAATAAAGATGTAATTAACCAAACTAAGAAGATGTTGCATGCCGCTTTTGATATGAAAGATATGGGAATATCGGATGTCATTCTTGGTATTAGAATTCAAAAGAATTCTGATGGTTACATCTTAACACAATCCCATTATGTTGAAAAGGTCCTTAGAAAATTTGGACACTATGATGATCGACCGAGGTTGTTACACCATTTGATCCCGCTAGTCACCTTAAGAAGAATGAAGGTGAAAGTGTGTCTCAATTGGAGTATACACAAGTTCTTGGAAGCTTGATGTACATAATGAATTGTACGAGACCGGATTTAGCATATACAGTGAGTCGACTAAGTCGATACTCACATAACCCTGGAAAGGATCATTGGTTTGCACTAATAAGAGCACTCCGATATCTACGGCATACAATGAACTATGGATTGCATTATACAAAATATCCTCCTGTGTTAGAAGGATATTGTGATGCTAATTGGATTTCCAACTAGTCGGAAAGTAAGTCCACAAGTGGTTATGTATTTACAATTGGTGGAGCGTCGGTATCTTGGAAATCATCAAAGCAAACGGTAAATACGCGATCAACTATGGAAGCAGAGTTTGTAGCCTTAGACAAAGCTGCCGAAGAGGCAGAATGGCTCAGAAACTTCCTAGAAGGTATTCCGTTGTGGATAAAGCCTGTGACCGCCATTTGCATACATTGTGATAGTATGGCTGCCCTAACAAGGGCAAAGAATCAGATATACAATGGCAAGTCGAGACATATAAGGCGACGTCATAATACAATACGAAGCTTGTTGAAGAATGGAATTATTTCCATTGATTATGTGAAATCAAAGGACAATATAGCGGATCCTTTGACAAAAGGCCTTAACAGAGAGCAAGTCGTATTTACATCGAGTGGAATGGGCTTAAAGCCAACACAATGAGTCGTTAACTGGCGAAACCTAACCTATCATAATTGGAGATCCCATGGTTTAGGTTCAATAGGAAAACTAGTTGGAGAAGACTCGAGGAGCATAAAACACACATATGCTCATTCCTATGGTGTACTAAGTGTGTTAATACATTGATGTTTTAAAGGCTGAATCTTATTCTTAATAATACTAAAAGCCTTGTGGTGGGATAGTACGAACTATTCTTGTTTGGTATTACCTATATGAGATTGATGTGGGGTCGCATCTGTGAGAACCGATATGGCTACATTCTTTAGAATATCTCACGAAAAAGGAGTTGTTCACGACCGAAATGAACACAACCGTAAGAATTGAAATATGTTGATATGATATGTGTGATACTTGTTGTCTTGATTTACTACAAAATGTGAATAGTTCAAGACATTTCGTCAACTATTTCACAAAGTAGATCCGATAGGTATTCACTACGAACGGTTCAAGTCCAAAAGACACCATTTCCGATGCATGTCATATCACGTTGTTCAGAAATAACGAAAAGTTCCTTATTATCTTATTTTCTATCCAAATGTGGGGTATTGTTGATGTTTGAATAGAAAATGTGGGGTATTGTTGGAACTTGTATGGAATTAAGAAGAAATAAAGTGATCAACAGACAGAAAATTCGAATCAAATGTTGCAACTTTTCAGAACAATTACAACCTTCGGTATGAATGGTTGTAACTGTTCATATGCTACTCTATATAAAGAAGGTTGATCACTTGGTTGAAGAGAGACACAACAAGACAGAAAAAACTACAATCAATCAGTTTTTTCACAATTAATGATTTAAGATTGTAGCCTCTACGTCTTCTTCTTAAAAACAAGTTTCTGAAGAACACATATAGTAAATTCGCCAGAAGTGAAGTTCTTGTGATAAAACTCTCACTTAGATAGTTGTATCCTCTAGACAGACGTCCGTAAAAATGCAGCACAAGTGGGGGCGAATCTTTGTCTTAGGACACTGCATCAAGCAAGCCTCTATCGACACCAAGTTAGTATGTGTTTTCAATTTGCTGAATTCATTGTTGTTGATTTTAAATTATTTTGAGTTATTATTATATTATTGTGCTCAATTCATTTCATCATTGATGATACTATATAAACACTAACAGGATGACACTCCATATGTGAAATAGTGCATTCAAGAATGTGACCGGCAACCAAGAAAGTTTGGATGAAAATCATGAAAAAATAGTATTGAAATCTCAGCAGAAACAGAAAAATTACATGTAAATCCAAGATATAAGACTAGCTCGAACATTACTATTCGTGCTAAAAAATATTATAGTTGAATCTTGACATAAGTAGTCTAGATAAAATGAGATTTAGGTCAATGCACAATTATCAATCTTTGACTTGATTGTGTAGTATAAAATGTCCATGCACTATACTATGTAAGACTAGAGAAAAAGTAGATCGATCACCCTCAATAAAAAAACACACAAACTATATTCCAGATTGTGCAAATCTTGTCTATTTGCCGACACTATATTTAATTCAACAAAGTAAGCTTACCTAAAAGACTTTTGGGATGAAAAGATGACAGGATAACCTGATTAACATCTTTACTTTGAGTCCGTTTAGAAAGCCACCTGATAATTGGAATTGGTGTAAGTATTATAATTATAATGACTTATTTGTTTATCATAATGCATTCTAGAATGATTACAAGATTTTGTAATTACACCAAATTCTAATTACTTGGGTGACTTTTCAAACATGCCCTGAGTTCTGTTTTGATATCCGGTCTTTAAAATTGAAGTTAGAGTACAATTTACGATCCGATCGAAATTCAGTAGCTTTGATTCAAATCTTATGTTTCTTTAAAAAATTCATCGAATTGAATATGTATAAATTACTAATTTAAGATCCAATAATTTAAAAGAACTAGAATCCAAACACATCCTCTTCAAATTTTGATGACGTCTCTGCTTACCTTGTTTATTCTATATCACATATTTCGTCAAACTCAGGCAAACCAATGCCAGTATGCCACCGAAGCTCAATCAACAATCAAAGGCTTTTGAAATACTTATTTTATTTAAGTTGAGGTGTTGATTGAAATTTCATAAAGTAGATAGGAGGCAAGAGAGGTCAAAACTGAAATAATAGAGGTGTCTATCAGCAAGGACGGAGACATAGTGTTTGCCTATGGATTTGGCTGGATTTTGTTAAAATTACATATTTATCTTTAAAATTTATTGAATATATATAATTATATATTTAGAACTTAAATTTTTTTAAATATAAAAATATTAAAATTATAATTTGTAAATTTTAAATTCTGATACCGTCTTTATCAGGCAATTCGACCTAAAAAAATACTCCCTCTGTCTCAAATTATATGACATCATTTGACTTGACACGAAATTTAAGAAAAAAAGAAGATTTTTAAAATGTGTGGTCCAAACAAGTCTTATATAAATATGTGATTGTAAATCATCTCATAAAATTATATTATTTATAAATGTATAAATGCGACATTCTTTTAGGACGGATAAAAAAAGAAATTGTGTCACATAAATTTAGACAAAGGAGTAGCAAACATAATTTTATGAATTTCATTTTGAAAATTAGTATACTTATTTATGATGTCATTGTTAGGAGATTTGCTCTATGGTACTTTATAAAGCAGTACGGGAAGTATTTAACTATTACAAGTATTCGAAAGGATAAACAAAGATTTCAATAATATTTTCGACTAGAAATCGAAAATTACAATATAACAACAAAATTGAAATTACGATTTTGTTGAAGATCGAAAAAATGGAAAGCGGTTTATCTTTGAGTCGAGTGTGGCACTCTGTCCTTAAGACAATATTGCCCCGTATGTATCCTTTATACGTCCTGGACAATTTGTCTCCCAAGATAAAACAAAGACAATGGAACCCTTGAGCAAAGGAAACTCAAGAGCTACCGTGAAGAATATTGAGTAACGAAATGATGCTTGGAAGTTGTAGGAAGAAAACTATTTTCTGGTTGTGTATTTTCGTGCATATCAAGAGTGCTCAACAATGGTGTAAGGGGGTGTTTATATAGGTGAAGGAGGGGCTGAAAAACTGCCTAAAAACTCGCCTCCATAATAGCCAAATAATGGCCATTATGGAGGTAGTAAAGTCACCAACATAAATGGTGAAAGACCAACGGATTTGGCCATTATAGGAGGAGTAATTCAGCCAAAATAAATGGTGAATTGAGTGCTTGGCTTTTCTGTCTTGACCGTCGAAATTTCGAACTTCGGGGACCAAACTGTACATCTTGAAACTTCGGGGACCAAAGCGTACATCTTGAAACTTCAGGGACCAAACTGCACATCCGAAAGAATTCTGGTCCAAGCGTATATCTCGAAACTTCTGGGATCAAACTGTACTTCGGCAAAGTTTTCTGGCCCAAAAAGATAATATCAGAAGACCCACAGCCCGTGAACCCGGAACCCGGAACTCGGGACCGGACCGGACGGGACGGGCGGGCGGCGGCGGCGCGCGTGTGGTCTTTCCTCGAACCGAAGCACATCTAGGTCCTCCCTCCTTTAAACACATGGGATACCCCTTGGGGTCCCAAACCCCAAACCAATTTCGAATCTTATATACACAACAACTCTTTCTTCCTCTACCGATGAGGGAGAATTACACACAATACCACACTTTCCATGCTTCAAACACCTTACTTCGTGAATCAATATCTCTTTCATTTCTCAATGAAATTTGACGATTCTTGGCCCTACGGTTATCTACGTACTTAGTAGATCATGCATGTGTGAAGAACCGGATTCTCCAACATACGATACACTAGTGTTTAAGCCGTTAAAGTTGGTCGGTCGCAACTCCCGCCAAAGGCAAATTTCCAACCGTCATTGCTGGCACATTTCATAAAGGTGGGGAGACAAGATAATAAGATCACTTTTTAAAGAATAAAATCTTGACATTCATGGACGAAAGTACAAAAATGTGCTCGTGAAATAAAAGTTACAACGTCCAAATTTAAAATAAAAAATCTCAAGAGTCATCATTCATCATTTTGGTTTTTTTTATGCTTTTTATATTTGATTATTTTCATCCTAAACCTTTTTCCGCATGATCTGAATAATTATCACTTAGACTAAGATATTAAAAAAACGGAAAAAAGACTTTCTATCTTGTACTTCAAATATACGGCATACTTTCGAGAGACGGATCTAGTTTATAATAAATTATTAGAAATGACTTATTTATGTCATTCGTTAATAGTTTGATTCATTTAAGTCATCACCGTTATCAAAATAGTTCATCCTTGCCATTTTTAATTAACATCGATTTTTACAATACCATTTTTCATTAACATTGTCGTTAATGAAAAATAACATGGATGATCCATTTTGATAACAACAGTGGCAAATAAATCAAACTATTAATGAGTGACATAAATGAGTCATTTCCGACAGTTTGATGATATATTTGAGTTTTTCCCTTATAATAATTTATAAACTTATTTAAATTCTGTGTATGTATTAAAAAATTCAATAAATGCCTATAAATATTGACCGTAAATTTAGTTATTATTATATATTAATTTAAATAATATAGGAATTCATAAACTTTAAACTTTAAATCTGCCTCGATAGACTTACATTTTATTTTTTAATGTTTTGATGGCTCAATTATGTTGATCGCAAAATCACATACGCTCTCACATTTCCGGTTTCCACCAGTTCTACAATAAAAACTTTTGAGGAGAAAAAGTGAAACTAGACATGAATTAAGTAACATTTAGAATCAGTATATTCAAAATATACGGTTATCATATATATTCTTAAAATTATAGAACTTTTATATATAGTTTGACCAAATGTAATTGCGACTTCATGAGAGCCTAAGAATATTTTTTTGGACAATTATGACTCAGCTTTGGGTGAGTTTGAATATTAAATAAAAAGAAAATGAGAAAGTTATTTTAGTTCGGTTACTAGCACTAATAAAGTATATCAAGCTTCAATTAATAATTAGAATCAAAATATCCTCAAACGTTTTATTTAAGAAAATTAAAGTTCATTCTTAGGACGATCATGATACTTCTCCTCAATCCTAGATATGTCGGTGAATGAAATGTAAGTTTCTATATATCCTTTGACTTAGTAAAATAAGTTGTTTATCTACTTTTATACATTAAAATCTAAGTGTCATTTACTCTAACCTGAGGGGTCTAAACGATAATTACAAAATATAATTCCTTCATTTAATTATTATATTCATAGTTCTCATATACTTAGGTGAAAGCATATAAGAAAGTGCGTAGTTGAAAAGATATATAAGTACACCACTTATTGTTAGATGGCTTTTAAGTTTGGTACATGCATATTCTAATGTCAACTCTCTTTTATCATGATTAATTACATGGTTTTTGTACAATGACCTCAACAAACATTTGATTTAATTTTATGGGTGCTGAGAAGTTTTATTATTGGGTTGTATTATTTATTACACCAAAAAAAAAAAAAATAGGAGGAGGAAGACAAATCACGATAAATCTTGAAGTTAAGTTCCATTAAAAAGAATTATTCTAAAGGAATATGTAAGAGTAAACACTAATAAACATATAAATTGTGTATCTGTTTACAATAGCGGAAATTTTATATATAAAAAAAAATGCTCCAAACTAACTTCGTCTCTTAGAAAATTGCACTTTTTCAACGTTGTGCTAAAGAAATCAGTACTTACATAAATTAATTTGTGAAATAAACTTATTAAAATATTCTGTAACTTAAAAGGAGCTAGAGCTCAGAATTTGGTCAGGAAAATTTTGAAGGTGTAATTTTAGGTGTTCTTAGAGATCTTGTAATTGGTTGCTTGATGATTTTGCCTCAAAGTTAAAGATAAAATGAAGCATTACTAGAATATTTAATAATTCGAATCCATTTTCATTGTCTTTTTTTCTTCCATTTTCTTTTAAGAATTGCCTGTGTATGTCGAGGTTCTACCAGAAATAACCTTTCTACCTTTCAAGGCAGAGATAATATATGTGTACACTCTATCCTCTTCAAACCCTACTTTGTGGGATTTCACCGAGTATGTTGTTGTTATTGTTTCTTATAAGGATTTTGTTAAGAAGACTAGATTTAGTAATTGTCATTTTCAGCTCAAATTATACATATAACTACGTTATGCAAGTAAATTTATAAAATATATATAATAAATTCACACTCATTTTGAGTTTACTCTTTTGAAATTCTAAATTCCCTTCTAGTTTCAATCAAAATTTTGTCCCTATGTCATTTTCTTCAACTAGGGGAAATTGACATATCACCTTTCTATATTATATTTAGGAGTCGTTTGCATAATCAAAACTAACATAAGGATGAGGTTTATCGAAAAAAATCATCTCCAGATTATACTCGTGGAAATACACTAGCTATATCGTTGCTTCCAAATTTCACAAAAGATATTAATGTTTAGTTAGTTGCATAATAGGAAATATTAATTAATTTTAAAAAGTAAGACATTTAAATTAAAATAAATATTGTAATAAATAGTGAAAATAAATATTGTTTATTCTTTTGAAGAAAAGGAAAAAGATGCAACTATATCCCTCAACTTTATAATATAGAGCAGATATACTTATCATTAAAAAAATAGTGTAAATATACATCTATTGTTACATAAATGATGGAAAATTATAGGTAAAAAAAGATATATTTACATTATTTATATAATGATATATTTATATTATTATATAACCACATAGACTTATATACATTCTTAAGAACCAATTCGGAAATTCTCACTTTCCAGAAAGACAGCCTAAGAGATGACAACAAAGACCAGCATGAGCAAACATCCTAAACAGTCACAAGAACAACAATATAGTAATCCCAAATTCTAACTTTAAATTAAATATCTCATACACTATTCTAAGACCGTTTTCGAGTAACCCCAGATCCCTCCCCCCCCTTTCTTACTGAATTCTGCTGGGAAATTTTGATTTTTCTATTTTTAGAGAGAAATTACTATGAAAGTAATTGATTTTAGATATGTGTTTATGTTTTTATTGATGATTGTATCATGTAATTGGGTAATTGGAGCTATCAAATCTCAATCAAGTGAAGAAGCATATGTTACCCTTTTATATGGAGATGAGTTCTTGCTTGGTGTTAGAGTTCTTGGAAAGTCAATTAGGGATAGTGGTTCTATTAAAGATATGGTTGTTTTGGTCTCTGATGGAGTTTCTCAATATGCCAATGACCTCCTAAGAGTATGTATCACTTTTTTTTTTTTTACTATAGCATTCACTTTCATTTGGGTCATTTTTGCTTAGTGTAGTTTGATTCTGCAAAATTTTAGTTGCTGTGGAGTTTGTCTTAGTTTGACTCAGCACGGAGTTTAAGGAATTAAAGAATACTTTTGAATGTTGTTGTCTTAGATATGCCAGGTAGGATGCTTGGTGTAAATAGTTTCTAAATATAGAAAGTGTCGTTCTTTTTGAAACAGACTAAAAAGAAAGTAATAAAAAAATTGAAACGGAGGGTGTAACTGTTTTCGAGCCGGATAATGGAGTAGTGTTGCAGTAGGCAGATAACTAGTGTGAAGATAGCGTAATAAAGACGGAGTTAGGATTTGAAGCTTATGAATTTGGGATTTTAGTCATTTTAAGTTACTGTGTTCTAAGACAATTACATGTTTGAACCAAAATCCCTAGGTTCTGCCGAACCAAATTCCTATACTCTAGCTGCCCTCCTTCTCTATGGGGATGAGTTTTTGCTAGGTGTTAGAGATCTTGGAAAGTCAATTAGAGATACTGGGTCTACTTAAGATATGGTTGTTTGGTCTCTGATGGAGTTTCTCAATATGCCAATGACCTCCTAAGAGTATGTATCACTTTTTTCTACTATAGCATTCACTTTCATTTGGGTCATTTTTGCTTAGTGTAGTTTGATTCATGCAAATATTTAGTTGTTGTGGAGTAAAGGGTCGTTTTGTTGTTGGTTAGAGTTATGCGGTATTAGTAATGTATATATTAGTTATGTAGGGATTGCATTTAGTTATTCATGTATTAGTAAAATAGAAGGGAGCCTTGGCGTAACTATAAAGTTTCTGCCATGTGACCAGGAGGTCACGACTTCAAGCCGTGGAAATAATCTCTTGTAGAAATGCAGGGTAAGACTGTGTACAATAGACTCTTGTGGTCCGACTCTTTCACGGAGCCCGCACATAGCAGGAGCTTAGTGCACCGGGCTGCCCTATCCTATATAAAATAATACATAAATTCTCTCATAACTTATACATGTATTAGTTATGCGGGATTATAAACTGGTAACCAAATAACGTAATTGGTGTGTTGATTCTATACATAGCAACTAAAATGCTACCAGACATAATTCTAGTTATATCCATGAATAATTCACTACCAACAACCAAACAACTCCTAATTGTTTTCGAGCCGGGTAATTGAGCAGTGTTGCAGGTAGATAACTAGTGTTAAGATAGTGTAACAGAGACGGAGCTAAGATTTGAAGCTTATGAGTTCGGGATTATAGTCATATTGATTTATTGAGTTCTAAATTAATAAAGGAAACCCAATAATAAGGCCGTCGAAAATAAGAAAGGCAGTCGAAATTTTGATTTTTCGATTTTCCAAAGAGAAATTACTATGAAAGTAATTGATTAGATATGGCTTTATCTTCTTATTGATGTTTATATCATGTAATTGGGTAATCGGGGCTATCAAATCTCAATCAAGTGTAGAAGCATATGTTACCCTTTTATATGGAGATGAGTTCTTGTTGGGTGAGTTCTTGGAAAGTCAACTAGGGATACTGGGTGTATGGGTCTACTAAAGATATGGTTGTTTTGGTATCTGATGGAGTTCCTCAATATGCCAATGACCTCCTAAGAGTATGCATCACTTCTTTTACACTATAGCATTCACTTTCATTTGGGTCATTTTTGCTTAGTGTAGTTTGATTCAAGCAAAGATTTAGTTGTTGTGGAGTAAGAAGTCGTTACTCGTTTGGTTGCTGGTTAGAGTTATGCAAGTATTAGTAATGCAAATATTAGTTATGTAGGGGTTGTTTATGGACGGTTTAGTGATTCATGAATTAGTTATTCCATTTTCTACCATGATAAAATATTATATAGATTCACTCATAACTTATAACATGTATTATTAGTTATGCGGGATTGTAAATGGTAATCGAACATCGCACTTGATGTGCTGAATTTTATGCATAGCAACTAAAATGCTACCAAACATAATACTAGTTTAATACATGAGTAATTCACTGTTAACCAGCAACCAAACGACCCCTAACTGTTTTCGAGCCGGGTAATCGAGGATGTAGCAGTAGGTAGATAACTAGTGTGAAGATAGTGCAACAGAAGAAGAGCTAGGATTTGAAGCTTATGAGTTCGGGATTTTAGTCATTGAGTTACTGGGTTCTAATAGTGCAACTAAATTTTGGTTTTTTGATTTTCTAGAGAGAAATTACTATGAAAGTAATTGTTTTTAGATATGGATTTATCTTTTTATTGATGTTTGTATCATGTATTTGGGTTATTGGAACTATCAAAGCTGAATCAAGTGAAGAAGCATATGTTACCCTTTTATATGGAGATGAGTTCTTGCTTGGTGTTAGAGTTCTTGGAAAATCAATTAGAGATAGTGGGTCTACTAAAGATATGATTGTTTTGGTCTCTGATGGAGTTTCTCAATATGCGACGACCTCCTAAGAGCATGTACTACTTTTCTTACTTAGCATTTACTTTCATTTTGGTCATTTTTGCTTAGTGTAGTTTGATTCATGCAAAATTTTAGTTGATGTGGAGTAAGGGGTCGTTTGGTTGCTGGTTAGAGTTTTGCATGTATTAGTAATGCAGAGATCAGTTATGTAGTATTTAGTTAGTCATATATTAGTTAATCTATCTTCTACCCTGCATAAAGTAATAAATAAATTTTCTCATAACTTATAACATGTACTACTACATTCCTCTCAATTTATATGATGTAGTTTGACCGGGCACAAACTTTAAGAAATAAAGGAAGACTTTTGAATACAATTAACCTATCCTTACCGGTGGAGGTATGCGTTGGACCAATTGAGGTATGTGGAAGTTAGAACAGACACTACTGCTATAAGAAAAATATGATTGTTTTGGTCTTTGATGGGGTTTCTCAATACGCCACCTCCTTCGAGTATGTACTATCTATACTTAACATTCACTTTCATTTGGCTCATTTTTTCATGGTGTAGTTTGATTTATACAAATTTTTAGTTGCTATGGAGTACATGTTTTTCGAGCCGGATAACCGAAGAGTGTTTGCATTAGGTAGATAACTAGTGTGAAGATAGTGTAATTACTCATTCAATGCATTTGAGTTCAAAAAATGATATAGCTCTTGTACATTTCATTCTCTCCTATCTAAAAAGTCCTATCTAAAAAGCTAAAGGAGCTGATAAAACCTAAAAGCGCGGAAACAATATTTACATTTGAATGGCTACACCAAGCAAAAATGTTAGTAGTCCCACATCTAGGTGAGATGACAATTTATCTCCTTATATGATTTTGGACAATTCTGGTCTCTTGAGCTAGCTTTTATGGTTGAATTTGGCTCAAGGTCCATTTTCTTAACATGGTACCAGGACTAGACCCACCCGATTCTTGTTTCACCCAATGTTGGGCCCCTATATTATCTTGTCCACGTTCTAGTTGCCTCGCTTAGGTGTGCGGGGAGAGGAGGGTTTAGTAGTCCAACATCGGTAGGTAGGATGACGATTTATCTTATTTTATGGTCTTGGTCAGTTCTCAACTCTTGAGTTAACTTTTGGGTTGACCGTCGAGTTAGGCCAAAGTTCATTTTCTTAACCAAAAGGATTAAATAAACATTTGGATTTCAATTTATGGGTTGAAGTTGGTAGTGCCATCAAATATTGAATTGAAAAGAACATGGCCCACCTAGCCCCCAAGAGGGGGTGGCTTAGTGATCCAAGACTTGAGCGATAATCTTGGGAACCAAGTTTGCAATCCCAACAGGTGCTACTCTATGTTAATTCTTCCCATTGGCCTATGCCTTGGTGGACAAAGTTAATCGTATCGTTACTGGTGGGAGGTATCTAGTAGACTAGTTGAGGTGTGTGGATGTTAGACCGAACACCACTTCTATAAGAAAAAAAAGGACCATGCCCACCTATAGGGATGGACCTAGGAGTTCTAACTATTTTAGGGAGGCAATGCTCTCTTGAACCAGTGCTTCCATTTTCTCAATATATGCTAAATCTAATGAATTTTCACTTATATATATATAAGTCGGAGTGGAGAGCTGTGTTTGGAAGAATACATTGCTTATACATTCCCTATAAACACGTATGCATGTGCTTCTAAAAAGGATGTAATGAATACAAATAATACTGATAGTCAAGTCTAAATAATTTGCAGTTGAGGCAATGATAACTGATCGATTAATAATAACTTCGTATAGTCAGTTGTAGTAGCTGTTATTCTTCATCGAGGTTGCCTTAATTAGTCCATGTTAATCTTTTCAGTTGTCCTGGATCTCCATCTCAAAATTTGTTTTTGACGCTAAGGCATTTCTCAACGTGGCTTAATAATCTTATAGAAGGATTTCGTCTTTGTTTCTTTCTGTGCAGGCTGATGGTTAGATTGTGGAAAAGATTAGCTTATTGTCAAACCCAAATCAAGTGAGGCCGACGAGGTTTTGGGGCGTCTACACAAAGCTAAAAGTATTTAACATGACCAAGTACAAGAAAGGTAATTCTATATCTAAACGTTTGAATTTAAGTTCAGACAGAAAGGAGGAAAGGAATATAGCTTGTTTTGTTTTGAAATTTCTTAAGCAGATAAGCATTTTCACTATATGACATCTTTTTGTTAATTAGAGGTGCACACATTTTCTGAATTCTAGTCCTTAATGTTGGAATTTCTCCTTTTATTTTGGCAGTGGTATATCTTGATACTGATACTATTGTAGTTAAGAGCACTGAAGATCTATTTAAATGTGGGAAGTTTTGTGCAAATTTGAAACATTCTGAGAGACTAAATTCTGATGTAATGGTGATTGAACCATCAGACGAGGTTTTTAAGGATATGATGAGCAGGTGACCACTTTGCCTTCTTACACCGGAGGTATGATATTTCCTCAACTACTAAGTGTAACTAGCTATTTTTTAATATAATTCTCCCACATGGTACGGACAATCTCTTCACGTCGAGCATGTGCCTTTTTTTTTTTTTTTTTTTTTTTTTGCAAAATCTATAATTATGGGTCTTTTTTTGCAAAATATGAACTTATGGATCAAGTTTTAAATTAAAAAAAAATTGAAATCACTAATTTGGAATTGAAATCCTACCTTTTAGTATGATTTGGGATTTGAAATCAAAATTTCAAATTGAAGCTGAAATTTTATTCAATTGTTAGAAACAAACACTTGTTTCAAATCAAAACTTTAAATTTGAGCTCCAAATTGCATGGCCAAACGCCCCCTAATTCTGAGGTTACCTCCTCCTGGTTCACCTTATTAGTCTAACATATATATAATCTGTATGGAAGGGTTCGGGTTATCTTATGTCTTAATAGTTTTACTAAGTTGTTGTCTAGGTATTGAAGTCTTTACTCTCATTAGGAGCTTTTAATATGTAGTTCTAACAATTAAAGTCTTCCTATTTTGGCAATGAATGTGGAAAATTTTCTCTTTCTCCTGATGCATTCTCTTCCTGCTGTCAGGTGATCAAGGTTTTCTGAACTTCTACTATGTTGGGTTTGCTAATGCGCGTGTTTACGAGCCAAACCAGCCTTTAGATGTCCTAAATTCTAGAAAGGTCCCTGAAATGGAGAGACTTTCTACTCTTTACAATGCAGATGTTGGCCTTTACATGCTTGCTAACAAGGTTTGTTTTAGGATCAAGGGACTGTCTCTTTTAAATTCTTCTGAATGTTGTATGTTTTATGTGTGTGTGTGTTTTAATTTTATTTTATTACTCCTTCTGCCCCAATTTATGCGACACTCTTTCCTTTCTAGTCAGTGCCAAAAAAATGACACCTTTATGTATTTAGTAACAATTTAACTTTAAATTTCCCATTTTATATGGTTTATTTCAGACCACAAGTTTCAAAAATCTTTCATTCTTAAACTCTGTGCAGTCAAACACCTTCACATAAATTGGGACCGGGGGAGTATTATTGTTTATGTGTGTGTGTGGGGGGGGGGGGATGGAGTGGGGTGTGCTGTGTGCTTTGGCTTTTGATTAAATTTTTGAGAAAATAATTATTTGCATCTGGAAATAAGTAAGGTGAAATGGACTTTTTGCTTGCAACATGTAGTGTTTGAACTTTGCATTATTCTGTGGGCTTATTGTGGTTGCACGAGAAAATTATACTGAAGAGACTGCATTATGATGTATCAATCATGCTTCAGGATAATTTTGATTAAATTATTTGCTTAATTAAGACAATTAATAAGACGACTAATTAAGCAAACAAGAAATTAGATGTTCTGGAGTGGAGAAAGTTATTTAGGAAAGTGTTTTGTGATAAACACATGGTGCAAATAGAGGTAGGTAAAAACGGAGAGTCTTGAATGGCAGGAACCGGTAAGAGGTATATGAGAAAATAAATGTAATTTTTTTTTATCTTTGATAGAAAAGGTAAACTTTAGAGTACATATGTTTAGAACAGAGATGTCTTAGCTGCGAGAGCTTGGTTTTCTTTAAATGCATTTTGCTTTGTCCTTCCTTGCTCTGACTTCTTTTTTTTGCTTTGATATATTTGTAGTGGATGGTAGATGAGAAAGAACTCCGAGTTATTCATTACACACTGGGACCACTTAAACCATGGGATTGGTGGACGTCTTGGCTGTTAAAACCTGTTGACGTATGGCAGGTATTTTTCTTCTCCATGTACTCTAATCATCGGTCAGAGTCATTTTACAATCAATATTGTTGTCTTTCTTCCTCCATATATATCCTATATCCTATATTATACTTCCTCGCTAGAGAACCAATTCTTCCTTAACTAAGTCAAAGAGCGGATTCGTACTATCCTGTTAAACATGGTCCACGGACCACGGCTCTGTCTCCCTACCCAACATAAACCCCATTTTGTGCACTTTGCTGCATCCATTTGGAGCTGGCTTCGCAAGCTCAATGTTAGTGTGCGAGAGAGGATTTTGTTTAAGTAGGCGTTTGGCCATGATGTGAAATTAGGTTGATTTGAAGTTGAAATTTTGTTTGGTTATGCAATTTGGATCTCAAAAGTTGTTCTTTTTTTCATAAACATGAAAACTCCACAATTTTTGAAAACTGTCAAAACTTTCCCAATTCTTATACAATCTTACCAAATGAGCAAACCAGTTCAGAAACAAGGTTGATGAATATCCTAAGGCGCCACACAAATCATATATTTTCATCTTCCTTTTATAGATAAGATTACATGCTATTACAAACTTTCAAATACACGTAATTTTACAAAGATTCACTGGTCCAATAACTCAACAATATAGTAACTAGTTATTCTTTAATATAATCATCCTACATGGTACGGACAACCTCTTCACGTCGAGTGTCTTTTTTTGCACAACTTAAAATTATTGGTCGTTTTTTTTGTGCAAAATATAAACTTATGGGCCAAATTTTAAATTTTAAAAAATTTGAAATGACAAACTAATTGAAAACCTACCTTTTAGGTGAATTTGGGATTTGAAGTCAAAATTTCATACTGAAGTTGAACTTTTGTTCAAATGTTATAAACAAACCCATTTTTCATCTAACAACTGCATGACCTTATGTGTGCTCTTGCTGCAGAATGTTAGGGTACGTCTTCAAGAATCTCTACCTGGAACCGGAGGAGGAAAAAATCCTAGAGATGAACTTGTTGTCAAATTTCTGTTTCTGCTTCCGTTACTCCTGATAGTATTTTGTTACTACCAGTCATGTTTACAGGTCAGAAATTTTAGATGATGTCATTACTTTTATAGTTGCCAGCATTTTAAGTATCCTTCGTATTGACAAAATATTTCTGTCTGCAGACACGATCATTATTTGATCACATTAGACAGCTGTACTATAAGATCCGAGCCGGAGGTGTACTAGCTTATTCTTCTGTTCCTTCATCCACCGTTCTTTCAGATCAGCAGGTATTTATGCTCCTTCCTGTTGATTTCGGAACTTTGACGTCCTGATTCTCTTGCTCTTTCCCTTTCACTAGTCTGTATGAGATTGCAAAATAATGGATCGCCTCTCATGCTCGCAGATGAGAAAATGAAAAAAATGGTCCCTTATGTTTGAGGGTAGGTTCAAAATAGTCCCTTAAGTATGCATTTAACAATTTTGGTTCTTTAAGTTTGCCAAAAGTTAACAGTTTTAGTCTCCGTCAAATATTATCAGACTATGTCTGATAGATTTGATGAGAACTATGAAAAAAAAAAAGAATTAGTGGGAACTCACATTAGAGGTACCATTTTTGTAGTTTCTACTATTTTTAATTTATTTCTAGAGTCCGTGACAACTTTTTGAGGTGTAATTTCTGCTATATTTTTTTAAATATTTTTGTAGTGTCTAGTATAGGTTTTTATATTGTTTTTGATTTCGATATTGAATATATTAAAGGAGAAACAAATTCTATTCCAGATTTCTTAACCCGTGAATTCCTTCAAAACAGAGAAAAAACCTAGAAAACCCTCCAAGAAAGAATTACTAAACACCTCTCACTCGACAAATCCCCAAAACTACAAAGGCGAGATTCGTAAACAGGAGAGATCATCCAGAAGATAAATGCACTCAAAATTTTATAAAATTAGAAACCTTACAGGAGAAAGAGATTTAAAAGATATAGAAATACTCCTGAAACCAGGAATTTTTTTTTATAAAATTAGAAACCTTATAGGAGAAAGAGATTTAAAAGATATAGAAATACTCCTGAAACCAGGAAAAAATTTAAACATAAGAGAAAATTTAGGAAAAGAAAATATGTAAAACCATTAGAAGAAGAAAAACTTAAAGAATGTAAATGTTTGAATTGCAATGAAAAATGACATTATGCTAATAAATGCCCAAAGCTAAAGAAAAAATGTGTAAAATATATAAATACAACACAATTTATAATGAGCCTACAACAAATAAAAGAAAATAATAATTGGTATGAATATGACAACTTTTATGTCAGTCAAACTGATGAAGAAGGTGAATCAGAAAATGTTAACCACATTAACCAACACACAGATAGTGAAAGTAGTTCAGAATAAAATGGATCTACAAAAAGAAAAAAGAACTTTATTAGAAGAAAGAAATTACTAGATACAATGTGAACGAGATGTTCGCTACAAGCTTATTACGACTTCAACTACTAGTGAAACAGGAAACAAATATTACAATGATAGATATAAAAAAGTTACTAGAAACCTTAATAGAATAAGGGAAAGATTAAATGAGATAAGATGACAAGAAATAATAGAAGAAGCAAAGAGGACACATATATTAAAAAAGTATATGTGAAACAAGATGATAGCAATTTACATAGAAGCTCATATAGTATATAAGCCTAATAAAATGATAAAACAAAAGATTTTTATTGACAGTGGAGCAGACTTATGCCTAGCTAAGAAAGAGGTATTAGAACCACACAGATGGAAGAGATCTAAAACACATAGAACAAGAGTATCAGGCTTTAACGAACAAACAAAAGAATTGGATATAATAGCAGAAAATATGAGAATAATATTAGGAAAGACAATATTTAGACTACCAGTAATATACCAACTGAATGGATATGAAACAACAAGTATTGTTAGGAAACAATTTCCTAGACTACTTTAAAACACAAGTGATAAATACTACTACTTTTAGCCTACAAACACCTTGTAACAAGTGGATAATACTAAAGAGAGTACTACCAATACACACACTAAGAATATGTAACATAAGGTCAGATAGGAATAGTAACCTACAGTTATTAAGAGAAAAATACCTCAATACATTAAAAATAAATTTCGGAGAGAACCCAATGCAACTATGGGAGAAAGAAAAAATATACGCTGAAATCAAGTTAATAAATTCCAGTGATATAGTTAGATCTAAACCTATTAGGTATAGCCCAACAGATCAAAACGAGTTTGAAACCCAACTAAAAGAATTATTAGAATTAAAATTGATACAAGAGAGTAAAACCCACATAGTAGCCCGACCTTTTTAGTTAGAAAACACAGTGAACAAAAAAGAGGAAAGGCTAAAATGGTGATTGATTATAGAGAACTAAACAAAAAGACAATATTTGATAGATATTTTTTACCATACAAAAGAAACCTTATCAATATATTAGGAAATAAAAAATGATTCAGTAAATTGGATTGTAAAAGTGGATTTTGGCAAATAAAGTTAAAAAATGAATCAAAATCTTTAACAACCTTTAGTGCCCCTCAAGGACACTACGAATGGAATGTACTACACTTTGGATTGAAAAATGCACCACAAATATTTCGAAGAAGGATGGACCAAGTGTTCAGAAAATTAACAGAATTTTGTATAGTATATATTGATGACATATTAATATATAGTGATGATTTGGAAAAACATCTAGAGGAATTCATAAAAACTGTGAAACAGCATGGAATATTATTATCCGAAAAGAAATCTGAAATCTTTAAGAATAGTATAGAATATTTGGGATACATAATAGATAATGAAGGATTACAATTACAAGAACACATTGTAACAAAAATAAAAAAATTTAAAGATAAATTAGAGAGCAAAAAAGAGGTACAACAATTTCTAGGATTAATAAACTACGCTTCAGACCATATAAAGATTTACCACTCTTAAGAAATCCATTACAAGAATTAACTAGAAAAAATATAACCTTTGAATGGAAGGAAGAACATACTAAAGCCATAAATAAAATCAAGGAAAAAGCGAAAGCCTTGTCAAAACATAGAATACCAACAGAACTAGATCAACTAGAACTTTTTACTGATGCTAGTGATATAAGATGGGGAACAGTCCTCATAGCATATGATAAAGAGGATATAAATAAAGAAAAACCACTAATTTGTGGATATGGAGGTGGAACATGGAAACCAAATGAGAAAAATTACCATATTAACGAAAAAGAACTATTACCAGTAAAATTTAGAATAAAGAGATTCCATTATCACCTATTACCAGTAAAATTTGTTGTTAGAACAAATAATACCCAAGTAAGAGCTTTTATTACAAATAAAATAGACCCTTTACCGGAACTAAACGAAAGAAGGAAGTGACAATCATTCTTTTATTGTTATGATTTTTTTATTGTCAAAAATATATCTGGAACTAAGAATGTTCTAGCTGATTTTCTTAGCAGGTACAACAATGTCAACCAACAATGACAAGTTCGAAGAATATATTACCAATGTTACAAAAATCATCAAACAAAACCAAGAAATTATTACAACCAAAACAGAAGAAAATACACATTTGCTAGAACAACTGACAGAAGCCTTTAGAGACTTCAAAACCCTACAAACCTTGAAATCTTCTCAATCTCCTACAGAAAAACCAAAAACTTTCACATCCAAGCTTGCAACTATGCCAACCACTATACCACCACCCATAACAACATCGTCTTCTCAGATGACAACAACAGTAACAATGTGTGATAAGATGAAATTCTCACCGGAATATATTACAGCTTATGAGCAGGTAAACAAATTTTATGATTACAAATCAAATCCACACATTTTAAGAAGTGCAAAACTAAGTAAATATCCAAGGTTTTTATGTAACGAAAAATCAAACCCTGATATAGTTTTTAAACTATTTACTTACGGTTTTATAGATAAAATATTAGTAGATGAAACTTTTTACAATATTGCTAAGCTACCCAATGTTTTAGTAGAATCTGTCAGACTAATGATGGAATCATTTGGAAGAGGCATCTACGTCATACAACTATTCGGACGCCTCAACAGACTTGACGGAAAAATCGATTATAATATGCCAATTATTTAAAACAGGAAGAAATAGCAACATAAGTGGAGATGATAAAGACCTAAAGATGAAAATACCATGTACCCTAGAAAACTTTCAAGAATGGTTGAGTGCTAAAAGAGCCATTAGACTATCAACATTAAAATAAAAAATTGAAGATGTGTTAAGGGCGGGAAAAGCCAGCATAATTGGAAACTCCAAGGGAGGAGAAATTGAAGAGCTTATTACCCTGTACTATAACAACGATGTACTATCTCAAGACACCATACACCTTACAAACATGCATGACAGGATCATAAAGATGGAGCACAAACACTCCAGTGAAACGGTAGAGCAATACAAACTCTTGATAGGTCAAAGGAAAAGGCATATTATGAGTATAAAGGATGATACTACCCATATCACTATGAAAAAGGAAGGATCATCTAATCCTTTCGAATGAAACGGCCCAATGTAGTTTAAACTACATAAAGCCACAATGTAATAATTTAATGTGGCCCAATGTAGTCTAAACTACAGTAAGCCCATATATTATCATGTGCTATCAATATACTACTGAAATAAAAAAGATACCGTTCTTATTCTATAGGAGTATCAAATGAAAAACAAAACGATACCGTTCCTATTCTATAGGAGTATCGTCGGAGAAAAACAAATTTCTTTTTGTGCAAAGAAGACGCCTACAAAAGATGCCTGTGGAAGAAAGCAACCGGCCTCAATGAAAAAACCGCCGGACCCACGAGGAACAAAGACAAAAGATGACAAGCCAACAAACGTTGAAAAAATGGCAACAACGACAAACAACTTTAAGAAAAGCATGAAATGACAAGAGACAAAGTACTATTTACTTTATGACTTTTGTAACAAAAACACTATTTGCTTTTAGACTTTTCAGCATGCCAATAATGTAAGGCAACCGAGGTTATCTATAAAAGGAGCCTCTTTGTAACCTTGAAGGATAACTTCTGAATACAAGAAAATCTTCAATCTTCAAAATATTCTCTCTCATGTCTAGCTAAACCCCTTCTAGTCTATAACCCATATCAAGAATAATATCATAATACCAGAGAATAGATACTTTGAAAGCTTATACTTAAAGCTTATACTTAGAACCATACTAGTCCATAAAACACCATCTCTTAAAAGAAATTTTAAGAAAGAGTCTGTCGATCAACTCCCAGCACCTAGGCCATTTATCCCGTCGAATCCGGTGAGGAAAAAGGAGGCAGAACCAGGGTGGGTTGAGTATCTCCGGTGATCTTGAAATTCTGCTAAGAGATATGTTTTCAGACTATGTGTTTCTAATTATAATCTTGATAAGTATAAGTCTCTGCAATTATGATGTTAAAAATTGATAGAAGGTTATAGACTTTTATTTAAAAAATGAATTTTGAGTTGATAATACCTGCTTCCTTACTACATGCTTATTATTTGGTATACTTACATGTAACTATAGTAATATACCATCTATATTCCTAATTTCTGCTATATTTTTTTAAATATTTTTGTAGTGTCTAGTATAGGTTTTTATGTTGCATGTTTTAGGATTTGATGGTACTTTTCTGGTATTTATAATTAAATCTTTTTTTAACGGTTTCCGTCAAATATAACAGATAGAGCTTGGTAAATATTTGACGGAGACTAGAAGTGTTAATTTTTAGCAAACTTAAAGGAAGCTACCCTGAAACATAAGGGACCATTTTTTTGCATTTCTCTCTTGCGGAATGACTTTCTATTATATTTCTAGCATGACGTCTTTATCTTGCAAAGTTGTTACTCCTATTTCTGATGTTTTTTTCAATTCATGATAAGCTTATAGTACTTGGTTCTTAAATGATATTACAATGAAACAAGTTCACAAACTGTATGCAGCCAAAGGTGCCTGCTTTTCTGGGAGGGATATCTATATGCATCTGTTTTGCTGCTGCTCTGGTATCCCTAGGGCTTTCACTTGTAATTATCCCCCACCAAGTAATGCCGTGGACCGGTCTCCTCCTGATGTATTAGTGGATGTTTACACTTTTCTTCCTTCAGTTTGGAAGTTATTTGCACTTAATTTATCAATATGGAAAAGCTGTGGCAAATCAAGCTGGACAATTTCGGGCTGATCCTGCATCATTGGACCATGAATCCGGAAAAGGTTGGTTGACATAAGATGAGTAGTTTCCATTTTACGAAATTAGAGGTGGAGTTTTTCATCGTTACTGGCCTTCTGTTGCCTTGTAGGTCATCAGCGGCAGCAATCATGTTGTGACATCGCTGCGTGCTACTATGGGTTAGGGATGGCATTTCTTGCAATTTTAGCCCCTGCACTGCCAAGTATTTTCGGAATCACTGCTTTGTTTTTGAGGTACTTCTGATATAACTATTTCTGCATTTCAAGCAATTCACTGTGGTTTACATATCATCTAGTAATTGTTTTGTTTGTGTATTAATGGCCGCATCTGAATGGCACAATGCTATTTAGTGATTATTTGCCTTGGGTCATGGTTTTCTCAACAAATTCTGAATCTTTTCACTGTGTAATTGTCTGACGTTATAAGCTTGTATTTAGTATTCATATGACACACGAGAGCTAAGTCGCGTGGATCCTCCAAAATGCCGCTTCATCCATGTCAGATCCTTCAAAAATGCATATATTGTGGAGGATCTGGCACGCACCCGACGACATTTTTGGAGGATCCGAGCAACATAGCTTCTTACTAGATTTGTTCTCACTTAGTTGATTAACGCCATATGTGTTTCAACTTTTCAGTACACGACAGTCTGGCACTGGAAAATCTTGAACTTAATGTTTTATTCTGTGTTTATGTTGACTAATTAATAGTCAAGTAACTCTCATATATATTTTTCGCCAACAGGTTAGGTTTGATGGTCGTAGGGGGCCTTGTTTTGGTATCGCTCATGACATATGCTGCGGAACATCTATCGATTAGATCATTTATGAGGGGCTTTGAAGAAAAAGATACACAGAGAAATAGGAGTATATGTTTCCTGTGCTGATTGTGGCATATTCAATTCCCAGCCACAATTAATGCAAGCTCTTTTTCTTGCATTTGCAAATTCATTTTGACACTAATGTGTAGAATATGCTAGTTCTTTTTTTTTTTTTTTTTGGGTTTTACACTTGCTTATTTCAGAAAGGTTGAGGTGTAGTTCTTTGTAAAGTATATGTATATGATTCTTAAAATCTAACAAATGTGAGAATATCTGATGTTCTAATCATGTTCTCAAGTATTATTGATAATTTCCTTTAAGGAAAAACTGGCATTCTTGTGCGACCTAGGGGTCAACGAAGTGAGTAAAAATTATGGGAGATGAAAGTCCAAATCCTAAAAGAGATGAACCATGTTCGTGATTTTCTTTCATCTGTCTAATCCTTGTGTGCAGAGTTATCAGATACTTGTGCTGGTGGGAGGTAACAAGTATTCAATAGAATAATCGAGGTGTGCGCAAGCTCGTTTGCGCACCATCATTGTATAGAAAAACAGGTAATGTTTAATTAAACTCCCATGGCAGAAAATGCAAAGTGATGCTATGTACAATAGATTTCAATATGATTTGAAAAAAAATAGGAAATGTTTAATTAAATTAAACACCCATGAGGGAAATTTCAAAGTATGCCATGTATAATAGATTTCAATATGATTTGTTCTTTTTCTGGACTCTGCTCATAGCAGGAGCTTAGTGCTTTGAGATTTTTTTTTATCTCGAGCACGTATGATGCATACATGGACCATCAAGTGAAGTCTAATTTACGAAATAATTTGATATATGGACAACGTCGTTCCGTTAAAGGCCAATATGTTGTAGACAGATTTTCCATGTTATTCCTATTTAGATCTTATTTGGGTTCAAAGTTCCCTTTTCCTTAAAGGGATTGAAACAATGATTAAATATTTTGATTATATGTATCCAAGTGGATAAGAGCTAAACATAAAATCTGACGCAACATTTGATAAATACTCTCTATTAACGACTTCCTTGAATCTCAATTATTGATGATAATAAAGAATCTGGTTTTAAAGTTGTCATTCAACATAATTATTAGCATTTGGAATATAAAATTTTGGACACTATGACTTCACAAATCTCAATCCACTCGAACTGGTGAGCAATGTAACTTTGTACTCTCGATTTAAAGATGAAAGTCTCCTTTGATAATAAAAAAAATTAACAATAATAATCAACAACTTTCTGATGGTCATGTCACTGTTCAGTCTCACAGTGGTTAAGATATTGGAGAAGTCCCACGATAAAGAACATTTCATTCGATGCTTCTGATTCAACGCGATGCTAGGTGGTTTGGTACACACAAAAATTGGTGAGCGAAACAGAAAAAGTAACAAACCACCTAGCGTCACGTGGAAATATTAACTTATTAACAAATAGCAATCATCTGAAAGTCTATTGTCTAGCCTTATTAATTAGGACGACGAGGAACATACCAACTTATTTAATGGGCAGAATTATCCGATAACTAGCAGGTATTTAGTCGAAATTTGAATGAATTAATTCGGACAACATTGTCAAAAAAATGGATACCAAGAAAAGATGAGTAGAGTCAACTGTACTCTGGCCCTTTTGCCTTTCCCATTCTTGTTCAAGAAAGCTAAAATTCTAAAGCATATGCTAATAATATACCCCTTTGAAAATTCCAAGAAGTGCCAAGCTATCTTATTAATATTCCAAACTCAAGAAACACATTTCAAATTTGTTGGATAAAAAAAGGTCAGCCTAGCGCACTAAGCTCCTTCTATGCGTCCGACCACAAAGGTCTATTGTACGCAGTCTTACCTTGCATTCATGTTGTTTCTACGGCTTGAATCCGTGACCTTCAGGTCACATGACAACAACTTTACCAGTTACTCCAACGCTCTCCTTCATTTCAAATCTGTGGGATATTTCACATAAATAAAGAAGAGATAAAGGATATTAAACCAGATATGTTTTCACATATATATACTTCCATCAAGTTGCATACTAATTTATAAGGTCAAAATCTCATTGTTTCAAGATTCATATCTGTAAAAAGATGCTCAAAAACACACTTCTCCAGTACTGATTCCAGAAACAAAAAAATACAGCGAACATAAAAATTCATATAATAGAAGCAGCAAACTGTATACATATATGTGCTCTTTTAAACAAAACATTAAATAAGCACAAGTAACCCTACAAGTTAGCTTTTGGTGTTGAGTTAAGCCAAAATACATTCTTTACATGGTGTGCAACCAATACAAAGACAAGAATTTTTCTTATAACGGAGAAATTCCCGAGCACAAGCTGGGGCAGGATTCTAAACTCAACTGTGTGAATAACAAGCACTCTCTTTATCTTTCTCCAATTAAATACAAGTTAGAACTTGTGACGTGTTCATTGCGAAGGAGGATCCAAAATTTGAACATTATGGGCTCGAGTTCGGAGTTCTACTACAACTCATTCTACTTAACTGGGTTTGAAATCTACTATTTGTATTTATCTAGTGAATTGTTTAATATGTATATAGGGTCATAGCAAAAGTCATTAGGTTTGAATGAACCCATAACTGCTGCTCGACATCCGCCATGCCACGCTCTTACCACTAGACTAAACGGGGGAAACATAAACCATATCACTCTACATCTGCCCCTGACGCTGCGCTCTTACCACTAGACTAAAGCGCGGGGGACATAAAACTATTCATCAAAGTGAGAGAAAACAACATACTCAGGACTTGCTCTGCTGAAAATCTCCCGGAAACATCCTTACATATCATCTTCCTCAAAAAATCCTTGGCTTCAGATGAAACTGATCTGAAAATTCTTGTGGGAAACCTCAAATTCCACCTAAGAACAGCTTCAAAGGTCTCAGTAGGAGTGTCACCATAAAGAGGAGGAACACCAGAAAGCATAATGTACTAAATAACATCAGCACTCCATATATCCACTTTCTCATTGTATTCTCTCCTAACAACACCTCGGGTGCAACGTAATACGGCGTTTCGGTCGCACCCCATAAACCACTGCAGATCCAAAATCAGCAAGCTTCAAGTTGTCCTGTTTATGCAACAGAAGATGAAAATTTAATAGAAACAATTAATGAATTCGTCTTCAAATCTTGAGAACGAGAGAAAATCAAAGTAAATTTTTGTTAGTTATAACTACCACTATGCTTCGGTTCCAAGCAAGTTGGTGACAAGTGTATGAATCATTATTGCCCATGTCGGGCACGTTCATATATCAGCCAGTTACCAAATGGAAACGAGCAAGATTGTGACGAATTCCGAGCAGTCTAAACATTCGACTAGCGACTTATTACTACTATTTAAGTTCGTCACACTCCAATTTCGTATAAGAAATAGTTTTTCCAGTACTAAAAACTTCTTTATTGAATCCTCGCTGACCATATTTCTCAATTTAAACTCAACTTATTTCATAATCATACCAAATAAAAGTAAAAGTAGAAAAAAGCAAGACCTCAATAAACGTACTAACATGACTAAAATATATTCCTACTTAGTCGATATCTTCCTTATAGATATTCTTTTTTTACTGTGGCCTATGTTTAGCTAAGTCCGCATGGATTCCAAGAAATTGTAGGTTTTCGAGATAACTATTTTCTATGTGATTTTAGGTCTACTTCATTACCTTTTAGCACCTTCACTCTCCATGGTTTCTACGACACTTATCTTGTGTATATGGTAGACTTTAGCGTCCCAACATTAACTACCACATAACATTGTCGATCCTATAATTATTCTGTAGAACTTAACGTACTAACATGGCTAAATCTTAGTTTCAACTTTCAACTAATTAGTAATCTTTTTCTTCATTTCGAGACATTCGCGATCAGTGGAATCAATGAGGAGATCTTTTTGAATTGTTTTGCAGGCGAATAATTGAGCTGTTGATTTGGAGAAACAACGGTAGATTGTACCGAATTTTCCATGTCCAATTTGTTCGTAGATTTGGAATTCAGTTTTTAAGGTCTCGAACATTGTTATGGTGATTAATGGAGGTTGATAGAGGCAATTTTTGGTGGTTTTGGTTATGGAGTTTTTGAGTAATGATGTATTATTTATAAGAGAAGAAGAAAACATAGAAGTGCAAATAGAATACTCTATTCATTACTCCCTCCGTTCCAATTTATAGGATAGATGTTTGATTGGGCACGAAATTAAGAAATAAAAAAAGACTTTTGAATCTTATGATCTAAAATAAGTCAAAGATATTTATGTGTTTATAATTTTATATATCATCTTATTAATCGTAAAAGATAAAGTTCAAAGCTAAATTACTGACAAATAGAAAAATATATCATTCTTTTTGGTGATTAAAAAGAAAAGTGTGTCATATAAATTAAAACAAAGAGTATAATATATGGATCAAAAGAGTGTCCACTTAGTATTTATTTTTTAATTCGAAAAAAGTGTCCACAAAGAATTAACCTTAATTTTTCAGATTGACTTTATTAAGTATTAGGTGATCAAATCTCAATACTTATTTAATTAAAGATAATTTAGTTAAATTATCTATTTTTACTTAGGAGTTAATATAAATTATCTATTTTTACTTAGGAGTTAATATAAATTATCTATTTTTACTTAGGAGTTAATATTTTTTAAGAGATGAACAAATGACTAAGTGAACACTCTTTTTAATCCGGAAGGTATAATTTGTGTGATACTTTTTTTTTATTAGTTCAGGGATTTTGACATGTATTTTAGTATATATATATATATATATATTTTAATCTTATATATGTAATATAATTTTTTGACTATCAACACCTAGCTTCACACATATTTTATCCGTCTCAATTTGTGTGACACTATTTGACTTGGTACGAAGTTTAAGAAGGAAAGAAAAACTTTTAAAATATGTGGTCTAAAACAAGTATTTTATAAATATATACGGTAGATTATTTCATAAAGTTAAATTGTTTTTAAATATTGAAAGATGATATTCTTTTTGAGATAAATTAATAAAAAATTGATGCCACGTAAATTGAGATAAAGAAAATAATAAAAACTGATATTTCTGAATTGGACAAGGTTCTTGTCAAGAAAGAATTTGAACAATCGGTTCATGAGATTCATAAATGTTGCATGGGGCGTTTGTTAGCCTCAAGGGCGTATACATGAACTCATAATGATCATTTTCGTTAGGTAGAATGATATATTCTTATTAATATATTTTTTTATAATTACATAAATATTATACATATTTCAAATTACAGGTTTTAAAATTTTATAGATATATAAAAATTACTATCTGTCTCAATTTATATTGCTATAATTTAAATTTTGAGAGTCAAATTTTTCACTTTTAACAATAAATTCAGGTATAAATATTCTTATAAAATTTACATATTTGGCGATTAGATAAAAAATACTATAAATCACACTTCTCGTCTAACTCACAAAATCTCGAGGAAAAGAGAATATAATATTTAATTCATTTTCTGTATATTGAAACAGAAAGAGAATATTTGCAGGTAGTTTTTACTTGGAGGCAAAGATTCAGTATAGTTTTGTTTGTTTTGTGTGTGCTGTGGACTCGACAATTACACGTGTACCAAACTGTGTGACAAGTTGACTGACTAGAGACGGAGCTACCAAGAAGGCAATTCCCCCCTCCCCTTTTTTTTTGTTTAATTAATATTTTTTAAAATTTACTAATCCGACTAATTTTCATTGCATTTGATCCAATAAATCTATTAAGACGGCAAAACACTAGCCATTAAAAGATTCTCCATCCTCAAGCTCCAATCTGATTATTTTTAATTAAGAGTGGATTGATCATAATTTTCAGTCGATGTTTATCATTAAAATTGCAACAGATAGTAGGTTTAGACCCATATATCTAAGAATATAGTAATAGATTTAATGATAAGAATATTAGTATATAATCAAATTCTTAAAGTCTAAATTCTGAATCGGCTAAACTTAATCTACGTTAGATTATGTTTTTTCATATCTCTTAAGTAGTGGAGTATATTTTAGAGGTTAAAAGGAACGTAGAAATCTACGAAAATGTAGACATTTTTATTTTATTTTATTTAATAACAACATGTCTAAATCATGCAGTACTATAAGAAGGTCACATCTTTTGAATTCTTTAAGGAAACAACAATAACATACCCTTTGAAATCCACACCGTGGAGTTTGAGAGAGAGAGTATACAGACATTACATTCATCTTAATAGGTAGACCGACTGTTTAAGGAAAGACGAATGAAATTGGTTTTACTTCTTTGATGAATTAAGCAATTGGGTCACCCTTTCATGTCAAGACTATAGTTCTATATGCAAATGGCAAGAAGTTAGACTTAAATCTTTGAAAAGGGAATTGATTAATGAATTTGTTGAAGTTGGACTTCTTTTACCATGTCTGTTTCATTCCATGTGGCGCATATTTCAGGATTTTCAGATCGTTTGTGATTGAATTAACTAGCGGTACTTTTGAGATTACACCTCATTTATACATAACTATATAAAAATATTTTCAAATTTCATTTCATTCGGAGGCGTGTATCATGGACTCTCCGACATAAACCTCGTCTTTTTTGTAGTTGATAAGTTTTGCCTCAATGCTTTACATAGGAAATATTAATACTGATTTAAGAGGATTGACTTATGGAAGCCCGGTAAGACCTCAACCAATGGCTAAGCTTCGTCCTACGACGGTGCTAGCCTCTGGGTCCGTTTCAGAAAGAATTCATCCTAATTTATGAGGTATTGTTTGACTGATTACAAAGTTTAAGAAATTAAAAAGATTTTTTTATGAAACTTGTGTTTTGAAATAAACCTTAGATATTGATGTAGCTATAAAGCATCTCATTAAGGATAAAATGATAATTTTAAAGTTAAATATAAAAATATTATATTTTAGACAAACTAAAAAAAATGTGTAACATAAACTAAAATAGACGGAGAAACATTATTCTATATTTGAAAATAATTTAATTTTAACTAATGAAATGATGTATTACCACAAGTTTTTCTTTGAAAGAGCATTTTCCTAAAAGGCGTGTCTAGTCAACTCCAATCGTATAATAAATTGAAATGGGAAGAGTCAGTGACGGAGCTATAATATTAGGACGGATTCGGACAAACCTAATAGTTTTTACTTAGGCCTTTTATTTAAATTAAAAAATCTACTAAATATGTATAAGTATTTAATTATAAATTAAATAACTAAAATAAGCTACAATTTTAATAATAAATTTATAAATCATAAACTTTAAATCCTGATAACTACACCAGTAAGTAATAAATAACTAGTAGTAGATTTGAAGCACTATTTTCTTATTATTATTTGAGTGAAACATAGACTACAGCATGAGACTTGTCACTATTGGTGTTGGTAATAAAATCTCTTGGTACATTGACAACACTAATGACCAACCACATGGCATGGGTTTTGCAGGTCCTATGGTCCTCTTTGTCTATTTTAATTTTTAAGCACTCCCAGCTGAATTTAAATTATATATATATTAATCGTACAAATATTTTTTTTATATAAATATTTATTTTCTACCAGAAACACTCTTTATTCCTCAGGAGGAATTCGGCTTATACGCTACCCTCAGATTTTACTTATGGAATTACGATGGGTATGTTGTTGTTGTGTATATTATTATTTATTAATATAAATTACAAGAATATATAATTATATATGATTATTTATCATAAATTAGTAACCTAAATGTGTAGTAAATAACCTGCCATAACTTATTAAAATTTACGGATAAGGTAAAATAAATTTATACTCACAATTTATATAAGTTAAATTCTTAGTATAATTTTCTTTTTGTGAAAAATGGGCAGATCATGACTCATTATAGAAGAAAGGATTGATAGGGACATAGACATGAGGGATCCATGCCATCCTTGGACTTAAGATTGTGAAAGTATATTATTGACATTCAATGTATAAACTATAAGAAACACAAAAATAAAAGACAAATGGAATATTATTGACTATTATAGAATTTATTTAGACAATTACAATAACAATATCAAGAAACAACTTGACATCTTGCATAAACCTGGAATTTGTGATTACGTTGTCCTAAGAAAATTAATTGCAACAAGTCTCATGTTGCTATTTGCTAAGTCTCAAATCTTGGTCTCATTGAAATATTTTAAAAATGTGAAAACTGTTTGTTTAAGGAAATTTGATATTAAAACCTAGTTCGCCTCGAAATATTTTTTTTAACAAGCTGCTTGTTTGAAGAGATTTTGATATTAATTAATTGATACAAGTTCAACTTCTTGCCATATGCATATAAAGAAAAGTATACTAGACATGTAGAGTGACCACATTGCTTACGCTATCAAAATAATAAAACCAAGAAATAATAGTACTTGGGATTTGATGTACATATTCGGTGTACCCTTACATGTGCTCTCAGTTGAGTCGGTAGAAAAATATTTTCACTTAATATTTATATCAAATCATATTAATTTATTATAATTAAATATAAATTGAGATAAGAATATATATTAATTAATTATAATTATGTATATAAAAAAATATGTTACGTATTAGCTTTAATCATTAAGACAAGCATATATTATTAGCAGGATTAATCAAGTAACATTCCTCATTAACATTAGTATCACATGAGTCTGACCAGCCACATTTGGTTCATCCGGCATAGAGATGTGTCAATTGGGCGGGGCGGGTGCGGCCTCCCCCGCATCCGTACCCTCCAGAAAATTTTATATTCGTCACTCGTGGCGGGTACAATTTCAAAATTCATATCCGCCTAGGCGGGTATATTTCTAAATCCACACCCGCTCCACCATCCAAGTGGATATACGCCACCCGCCAATACCTGCTTGTACCCGCCAGCCTTATTTTGTAATCAATTCATTTGTGATCAATACAAAATAGTGATCAAACCCAAAACAAAATAGTCTTATAAATTAAATTAGTACATTATATAAACACGACAAACTACATAAAGGGATGTATTTTTAGAAGGCCGTTGACACATCTTTAGTAGTGGGATTGCATGTAAGCACGCTGATTTTAACAAAATATGAACTTTTTTCCTTTGAAAATAACTACCAAAACATAATTGATTATTTGTGTTCTTAAAAGAACCCAAAGGCATGTTCAGTTTGAAAATCAACCAGCTTAGAGTAGTTGATTTGGTTCACAGTTATAAAACTAGAACATATAGTTTGTAATGCTTTTCTAAATTTTATCACAAATGAAAACAAAATCAAACATTTTGTTCTCAGAGTAGTAGGTCCTCTTAATCAATACCCGTTGTCAGGGTCTCAGGGACAGGGAGACGTGAAGGCTGATGGCGGCGTGACGGAGAACGAGAGAGGGAGGAGAGACGGCAGTCGGCAGAGACTAAAGAGTGAACGAGAGAGGGAAGCGTGAAGAAGGACGAGTGAAGGCTGTTGACCTTGAGTAAGGACTAAGTGTGAGTGAGTTATTATTGACATTGGGCTTATGGGCTTACGGACTGCTACAACTATTACTGGACTTATGGGGCGGGTAGGCGGGCGGTTGGATGCGAGGCGGATATATCTGCAAATTCACCACCTACCCACCACCCACGGCGGATACATTTGCAATATCCATACCCGCCTACTACCAGCTAAAATTATACCCATACCCGTTTCAATTGGGACGGATGCGGTGCGAAATTCGCAAAATTATACTCACTTGCCGTTCCTAATCCCGCACATGGAATGAGGGGCAAAACACAAAAGATTATATATACAACACTAAAAATCGACTTCGAAGATATTTACACTATGCTTGCACCATGACTGAAATGACATGCGAAATAAGACGTTGCTACTCAAGCAGAGATCAAATCTAATCGCATAAATCGAACACTACTCATGTAACGTACTAACACATACTATTTTGTAAATTAAGGAACTAGCAACTGTTATTATTCAGATGCGTTTTGGTTAAACTTTATTACTAGTATAATAAATTCACAAATGAGATGTAAACCGCATTGGACAAACCCTTCTCGTATCTTTCATGTGAAAAATCACTCACTGAACCAATTCAGCCATCAATATATTTATTACCATCGCGGAAATATTAAGTGCGGATAAATTTTTACCTTTTTTAATCCATGTCCAAATAGAAAACAAACAGAACTCCTGAACTGTTTGGGAATATTCTCTTCTTATATTCTATTTCTCATTCTTTTTCTCTTACAAATAGTAAACTACATCATCACTCTTTAGTCTTTACTCAAAAACTCCATAACCAAACCTACAAAAGTTCCTCTATCAATCTCCATTAACATGTTCGAAACCTTACAACCTGATTTCCAAATCTACGAACAAATCGGCCATGGCAAATTCGGTACAATATATCGTTGTTTCTCCAAACAAACTTCTCAATTTTTCGCCTGTAAAACAATTCAAAAAAACCTTCTCATTGATTCCACTGATCGCGAATGTCTCGATAAAGAGCCCAAAACTCTGCAACTACTCACCGGAAATACAAACATACTTCAAATTTATAAGGTTTATGAAGATGATAATTATGTTCATATAGTTACTGAGCTCTGTTCTGGTGGTGATCTTTACGAGAGAGTTTCTAATGGGCCGTTGTCTGAGAAATATGCTGCTTTGATTTTGACCCGATTGGTTACAGCAATAGCATATTGTCATAACTTGGGGGTGGCTCATCGTGATATTAAACCCGATAACATCTTGTTTGATTCTCAGGTATAGTGTAAACAAGTGATCGTGATTTTTGATTTGTTATAATACAATCAATCTCCTTTTTTTAATTTTTTTAACTAAAGTGATTTTTTCCTTATTGTTACAAGTCCATGACATGAGATATCGAGTTAAATGGAGTAACATGGTCAGTAAAGATTCATATAGCTGACCTCAACTCGTGAGAAACTAAGGATTAGTTATTGTTGTTGTTCTATTGTTAGTGTCTTATGTATTAAATGAGAATTGATCCCTAGTTCTCTAGGTAAAATAACTAAACATTCAATCAAATGCATCATTTAGCCTTCTTGTAGCATGGTGTCAGCATGTAATATTATACTTATTTTAGAAAATATATACATAAAATATCTAATTTTATATAGAGACCATGAGTTCACGTGCCCCAAAATTTATATGTAAATTCGCCCCCGCTTACTGATCCATGAAGACCTAGCAAAAGATAGTACAAAATGGAAGGAAAAGAGATATATAGGCGGATACCAATAAGTTGAGATTATGTTTTGGTCAAGTTAGTACATTTATTCTAGGTCTAAGATTTACTAGATTTTTTAGTTTTGTCAGAGATTTATATGTCGGTAAAAATCGTGTTTGAGAAACTATATTTTTATGACATTGGAGTGTGACGTAGCAATAAGTTGGTAGTCGGATATTTAGACCAATCGCAACTCATCGCTATCTTGCCTGCTTCCAATTGATAGTTGGTTGTTATATAAATGTGCAACATGGGCAATATTGATTCATACTGTAGTTATGTTGTTACTAAAAAAGTTTTTACTTTGATTTTCTCTCGTTCTCAAGATTTGAAAAACGAGTTATCTGATCTTTTTTAGTAATTTTGTATCTTCTGTTACATCAACAGGACAATTTGAAGCTTGCTGATTTTGGATCTGCGGAGTGGTTTATGGGTGCGAGGGAAAAATGATGAACGGGGTGGTTGGGACACCATACTACGTTGCCCCAGAGGTGTTGTTAGGGAAAGAATACAATGAGAGAGTGGATATATGGAGTGCTGGTGTTATTTTGTATATTATGCTTTCTGGGGTTCCTCCTTTTTATGGTGACACTCCAACTGAAACATTTGAAGCTGTTCTTAGGGGAAATTTGAGGTTTCCAACAAGAATTTTCAGATCAGTTTCAACTGAAGCAAAGGATTTGCTGAGAAAGATGATATGTAAGGATGTTTCCAGGAGATTTTCAGCAGAACAAGTTCTGAGTAAGTTGTTTTCTCTCTCAAATTCCTCTGATTTTGATGAATTGTTTTATGTTTTGCCCCCCCCCGCTTTAGTCTAGTGGTAAGACCGCAGTGTCAGGGGCGGATGTAGAGCGTATTTTTCTATGTTTTCCTCCATTTAGTCTAGGGGCGGATATAGAGCAAATTGTTTCTTGTGTTCTCCCATTAAGTCTAGGGGCGGATATAGAGCGTTGTTTTATGTGTTTCCCCGTTTAGTCTAGTGGTACGAGCAGCGTCCAAGGCTGATGTTGAGCATTAGTTACGGCTTCATCCATACCCAGTAACTTTGGCTAAGACCTTGTTTATGTATTAAACGATTCACTAGATAAGTACAAATAGTAGATTCTGAACCCAGTAAAATGAATGGGTTGTGGTAGAATCCCGAACTCGAATGGGTAAATATCCAAATCCTGAATCCGCTTCAGCGTGCACGTCACGGGTTCTAACTAGTATTTAATTGGATAAAGGTAGAAGGACGGACTTATTATTCACCTAGTTTAGAATCATGCGCAGGTTGTTAGTCGGAAATTTCTCCATTATTTTTAAAAAAATGTTTTCGCCTTTTGTTCAGCTTTCCCTTTCCCTTGATTTTTTTCTTAGTTTCCATCTGATGTTGAATTTTGTTTGTTAACTGCAGGGCATCCATGGGTCATTAATGGAGGAGAGACCAACCATATCAATGGCTGATCAACTTGACGTAACATTACTATTCTATTCTAACTATCCAATATACACTACCAGAACAAGTGTGAAAGGTTTTGATGTACATATACACACAAGACCAAGCCAACATCCCTTATACATGTTTGAGGAATGGAACCTGGGCACGGCGGTTAGTTGAACACCCTTTACTAGAAAACTATTTTGATACATAGATTAAATATTAGTACTTCTTATATGTATATATTGAATCTTGAACACCCTTAAGGAGAAATTTCTGGATTCGCCACTGGAATTTAAGGGTCCAAGTGAAAGAAAAGAACAACAAGAAGCCTACGGAACTTTCAAAAATGGCTTCTTCTTTGCCATTTGAGGTCTAAAACTTACCTTTTTAGTCTTTGATTCTGCCTTGTGGAGGAGAATCAAGAATGTGAGACTGTAAATATATGAGGATAATGAGCTTTGCCTATATAAGAGGCAAGCACTAGTGCTTATTAACTTGAGTTTTACTTAAAAGAGCACACATATGTATAAAGTGTGCTGCTTATCTTATATGAATCTTTATGTTACACTGTACATTTTGTGTTTGGAATCAGTACTGGAGAAGTGTGTTTTGAGCATCTTTTTACAGATATGAATCTTGAAACAATGGGGGCAAGGGGTTCCTTCTACGGAAGATTAAGTTAAAACTAATTTTTATGTATATATAGTAGATAGATGTTGAATCTCTTTGGCTTCTTCATATTTTGAACCTACTTAGTGAAAATTAGATTCAGCCACTAGAAGATGTAAAAAAAAATACTTATTAGCGGATTATTAGTATAGAGAAGTTAAACACAAAAAGAAAATCATTTCATTATTTAGCAAGTGGGGTTGGGATGAAATCAAAAGTTAGAGGAACTGCATGTGGAGTTGGTGACTGTCTAATCAAAGTGTACTATGGAAGTAATATTTTCTTTAAATAAAACGGACATAAATTTGGCACGATCAACAGAAAAAGGTAAGCTCTATGACATCTTTTTAATTTAGAGTATACATTAGACAGGAGTTTGGAGCCGAAATGATGGGGAAAAACTAATTTTGTAATAGAAATGGGTGATAAAATTGAAATGGAACATTAATAAGATAAACACATAAAAAGAAGTGTTATATGAAACTGACATATCTCAGTTATTTTATGTGTTAAGCCGAGAGAATTTATATGAGACTCTAAGCTCCCGTTTGCCTTGAAATTTGAAACTTAAAAATTTAAGTTTTTAAAGTTGTGATTTTCGAAAAGTTGGGTTTGAATTTTGAACATGCATTTTACTTTTTAAAAACTCAAGTTTTGTGAGTGAAAATTTTAAAAATCCAAAAAATGGTCTGAACTAATTTTTAGAACTTGAAAATTCTTTAAAGACAAATTTTTAAAATGTGCTTCAAAATCTATTATCAAACAGATATTTGAAGAATTTTTTTTAGCTAAACACTAAGTGTCGTGTGATTGATCTGAATAATGAACCTAACTTCCTCAATTTCTTTTTTTACCATTATTGACATGACACATATTTAGTCAATAGAGTAATATTTGTTCTTTAGGCCCCGGGCACAGGCGAGTTGATAAGTGGCAAGGTGATTGGGGTACAATCACTCCGACGCCGCGGGTTCGAATTCGTGTGGTGACAGTCTTTGCTGAAATATTGCAAGGGTTGTTGCTGGATTCGTGTCCCGTTGGTCCTCTCCCTTGCAGGATTGCTACTCGCGCATATCCCTCGATTTACATTCCATCTGGCCAAGGGACCTCTGATACAGGTAGGGGGTTTCGCCTTCCGAATTTTCCATTCACAAAGTAATATTTGTTCTTTACTATAAACAAAGTTAGTGACGGTCTCAATCTAGTGACGTGTGAAAGGGTACGTGTCACGCTTTGATAAGCTATTGTTATCCTATTGCGTGAAATCATTGGTAATGTTTTCACTTTATTGACAAGGACATAAAATAGGTGTACAATATTATGGGAAGATTTGTAACAGAAACAAAAGTTAATCTAAAACTAAATTCAGTCGCTAATGCTGTTGGACCAATGAAAAGCTAAATGTGCAATTTATGTTGGAAATTTGCCTTTGGCGGGAGTTGCGACCGACCAACTTTAACGGCTTAAACACTAGTGTAACGTATGTTGGAGAATCCGGTTCTTCACACATGCATGATCTACTAAGTACGTAGATAACCGTAGGGCCAAGAATCGTCAAATTTCATTGAGAAATGAAAGAGATATTGGTTCACGAAGTAAGGTGTTTGAAGCATGAAAAGTGTGGTATTGTGTGTAATTCTCCCTCATCGGTAGAGGAAGAAAGAAGTGTTGTGTATATAAGATTCGAAATTGGTTTGGGGTTTGGGACCCCAAGGGGTATCCCATGTGTTTAAAGGAGGGAGGACCTAGATGTGCTTCGGTTCGAGGAAAGACCACACGCGCGTCGCCGCCCGTCCGTTCCGGTTCCGGGTCCCCGGGTCGCGGGTCGCGGGGCGTGGGGCGTGGGGCGTGGGTCTTCTGATATTATCTTTTTGGGCCAGAAAACTTTGCCAGAAGTACAGTTTGATCCCAGAAGTTTGGCTGAATTACTCCTCCTATAATGGCCAAATCCGTTGGTCTTTCACCATTTATGTTGGTGGCTTTACTACCTCCATAATGGCCATTATTTGGCTATTATGGAGGCAGTTTTTCAGCCCATTCCTCACCTATATAAACACCCCCTTACACCATTGTTGAGCACGCTTGATATGCACGAAAATACACAACCAGAAAAAATCTTCTTCCTACAACTTCCAAGCATCATTTCGTTATTCAATATTCTTCACGGTAGCTCTTGAGTTTCCTTTGCTCAAGGGTTCCATTCTTTGTTTTATCTTGGGAGACAAATTGTCGGGACGTATAAAGGATACATACGGGGCAATATTGTCTTAATGAATGAGTGCCACACTCGACTCAAGCAAAAACAGTTTCTATCTTTCCGTCTTCTACAAAGCTGGAATTTTCGAGTTTTTCTTGTGTAACAATTGTAATTTTCAGATTTCATGTTGAATTATTGAATCTCTGTTTATCCTTTTGAATACTTGTAATAGTTATATACTTCCCGTCATCGCTTTATAAAGTACCATAGAGCAAAAAACTCCCAACAACTTAAGACAATATTTGTATTGTATTACTATTAGTGTTCGAAAGATGTCGGTCAAAAGTTGTGTGACCAAATCTGGATATGGAAATGGTTTTACGGTAGAAGAGAGTGATGATGATGAACGTGTTCATGGTGTCACCGCTACCAAGAGGCCCGGTGGAAACACGCGCTCTCGAAAGCCCGAGGATGTCAAGCTGGGACAAGAGGAGAAGACCGAAGATGTTATTCTATCTTGTAGCGAGAAGGCCTATATTTGTCCCAGACAAAGGATCCGAATAATGGTGAGAAGGAAATGGACACTCAGTCTGATGAAGTGACTGAAGTGAGCCAGAATCCGAAATTGGGATAAGTAGTTTTTTCTTACTTGTCAAGAATAAAGATTAAATTATGTCTGATTAAAAATGGATTAAAGTAAGGAGGAATATGAAAATAATTTATATTCCTTATGCTTTAACAAATCAGAAGTTTAATCTCATCTTCTTTTCCGTTTAAAGATTGGATTTTGTAAACGACTTAAGAAGATCCGTTCTTTTAAGTGTAATTACTAAAGTGTGTAAAGTATGTCGCACATACAATGGAGAAAGATCCACTAACTGTGCGAAAACTCTTACCACTCTTAAGTAAGCGCCAAGAATTATCTGGGCACCAATCTTAACGGAAGGGGTCTAAAAGCTAAATACGTTGAGCTGTCATACTATTTGGCGAGAAGATCCTTCATAGGATGATATTGGACACTCGGTCACATAAAGCCTCGGCGACCGCTGGAGTGGGCCAAAATTCCTTTGATAGGATGATATTGGACACTCGGTCATACAAAGCCTCCGGCGACCGGAGTGGGCCAAAATTTCTTTGATATGATGATATTGGACACTCGGTCATATAAAGCCTCAAGCGATCGAAGTAGGGCCAAAAATTCATTTCATAGGAAAAATAATGGACACCTAGTAAGGTGGGCCACGGTTTTCGAGTCTTAAATGATGCGAAGGCCTAAAGAAAAGGCGAGAAAAGAAATTGGACACTCGGCCGCCAAAGCAAGCGGAGTGGGCGAATATCCGGATCACATATGATCCGGTTACGCCTAACCACGGGTAAGAAGTTGTTCATGTGAAGCAACACCACCTCTAAAGTAGAAGGGGTTGGAGAGGTTGTCCTCAATAGGACTTCATGGATTGGGATCACTCAAAGATGAGGTGATACATGTCCCAAACTTGGTTAAAGGAATGTTGTTGGTCAAACCTGGTTTGAGACTAGTCCAACGAGTGTATGTGATAACTAAGAATGGTACAATATGTCTGTAGCCAAATGAATGATATATTTGTAATCCGTGAGTCTATGCCATCATAGATTAAGACACGTTAAATAGCAAGTCATTCAAAAGCTAACGATGTTGAGATTGTTGCCTTCTTCGACATAAATCCTCAAATAAATGCGAGGTAGATGAAGAGGCAAAATCACCTTTCCAAATTTCGTCAAGGGAATAGCGAAAGAAGCACTGCTCCTCTAGAACTTAGTCACACCTACTTGGGTGATTTGAAGTTTATACAAAATAGAGGGGGGAGACAAGTACGTTATGACCTTTATTGATAATGGTACAACGTATTGTATCCTTTGTTTATTGAAAAGCAAAGATGAAGTTGTTGAAGCGGATAAGCGCTACAAAACAAAAGTTGAAAATCAACTAAGCCTACGGATTGAGAAATTCGTAGTGATAGGGAGAAAGTGAAGCATCGTTTATTAAACGATCGCTCATTTCTCACCTCGTCTAACGGTGTTAGCCAAGCGCTAAGCCGTACGCCCAAATTATGTGGGGCACGTCGATCCTTACCGCTAATGCGATTCTCAATAGAACTCCGCATAAGGATAAGAGTAACCCTCCGTGTGATACATGGAAAGGATCTCACATACAAATGTTGTGATGTGGGGTGGTTTCATACCTAAGGACCGTAGATTGCATATTCACTGGATGCGCAAATAACGGTAGTGTTTATCGCCTCTTCGCGTCAAAGAATCTTCGAATTCTTAGAAGATAACTTTCCTTGGAAAAGGAAAAAGGAGTAAGCGATCAAGGTTAACAAGAACCCGCGAGGGCACGACTTTTTGTCCGAACTAGACGTTCCGTATCTACGAGACTCGAAAGTTCTTCGGCTATCCGGAACTTAATACTCCGGATCTACGAACTCGGGGATTCTAGATGTTGAACCGAGACGGAGCAAAGAAGGGGACAAAGACTTGTTCGAGTCCTTCTAGCTTGTATGGTTAATAATGAACCATGAACAATTAACAAATAATTGTCATCTCCAAAAGCGCTCGCTTTGGAAAGAAGCTAAAGAGAGAAATAGATTCCATATATAGAACCATACTCGTGTAATAGTTAATCTTCCTCCGGAAAAGAACCTTTGGGTTGTAAAAAGTGCTCCCCTGTGAGTAGCTTCACATCCGGGGCCATTGTAATCTTACATGGCATGGGTGTTGAAACGACCTTCCAAAGCTGGAGAGTTGGAAGAAGAGGATCGAATTGGTTCTTTGAAGCTGTTGGGCTTCTTCCGAACTTTCATTTTGATCCTTGAAATGTTAACATTTTGGTCTGAAAGTCTCGGATAAAACAGAAACAATGAATCGATCACGAAATATTGACTACGAAGTTAGAAAGCCAACGGTTGGAAAACCAACGGTCTTAGAGTGAAAATCATATTGAAACAAAGTCTCGATATGAAAGATATGAGTATCACTGAGATGACATCTTAGGAATTGGATTTCTAAGACATCTAACGGAATGGTCGATAGTTGACGAGTCTCGTTGAAGCCACCAATAGATATGAATCATAGAACCGATTGGAATCATGGTGCACCCATAGACAAGGAGCGATATGCTCGAGTCACGTGTAGTTCAATGTATTGTACACACTACAACCGACACAGTATCGTCCAACAAACGGATCGGTTGAACTAAGGTTCAGCGATGATCTTAATACATGATCAATAGAAGGCGTTAAGTCGGATATGACGATATACGAATTATTCGCTTATCTACGGATTATAGCATTACGGATGTCCAGCGGTTACGAGAGAACACGGTGATGCAAAGCTGGACATCATATCCGAAGAACACCAAAGCCACAAGTAAATGTGTATGGTGGTTCTTGGAAAATCCTCTAAGCAAAGTTGCATCGACCGATTCATGATGGTATCGGAGTTTATCGCTTTATACAAAGCATGAAAGAAGTTGAGTAACTTCACGACTCATTAGAGGACGTCCCTTATTGGGAGAAACCCATGCCTTCGAGCGAGTTATACACGTGGCTAGCCGATCGGCTTTAGGAAGGACACGGATGACGGCGTACGGACATATCTGTCACGATCGTCGGAGACATAAGACCGTATGGCGAGTTGATCATCACGGGTGTCACTTTCTTATTTACTAACTAAGGGACTACCCGGAGATCAAGTGTTGCTGCTGTCTAGGGAATGGGCTTAAAACCCAAAATATACGGACCAATACGGTGGAAACCCAACCTTACGAACTGGAGATCCCGTAATTTGGTTCAATGGGAAAACTAAGTTGTAAAGGTTCGGTTGATCGCTTCGGTCGAAGTATGAGCACTTCGGATAGTGATTTCGAAAAGAAACACCAAATCCAAAGCCGTTCCGCGATAGACGTTAAGTGCTATCTGCAGTATGGGTAAAGGTTAAGTTTTCAAAACTCCGTAATGATCCTCAACAGTTGAGGTTAGGTCTTTGGGAAACTTTTAATGGTTCCTAACACTTGTGAAGTGGGGTATAGCAGGATACCTTGTAGGAGACCACCTATTTAAGTGCGAGGACGGGCCGCCTCAAATTGAACGCACTTAAGAATCGAAGACGTTGTCCATGGCCAAAACGGACAAAACATAACGAAGAAGAGAGTAAGGGAATTTGTTGTGTTGGTACCGTTGTCTTGGCTTACACTAAACACTGACGGTTCAAGACATCACGTTCACCTCGCAAAGATAAGTAAGTCCGATGGTATTCAACTATGGAAGGTTCAAAGCCGAGGCTACCTCTCCTTATGCAACATCGGTCCGTGAAATATTGTTGAAAATGAAAAGACACCATGTGAGTGCGCCAAAATCTCTTTCAAGAGGGGATTGTTGGAAATTTGCCTTTGGCGGGAGTTGCGACCGACCAACTTTAACAGCTTAAACACTAGTGTAACGTATGTTGGAGAATCCGGTTCTTCACACATGCATGATCTACTAAGTACGTAGATAACCGTAGGGCCAAGAATCGTCAAATTTCATTGAGAAATGAAAGAGATATTGGTTCACGAAGTAAGGTGTTTGAAGCATGGAAAGTGTGGTATTGTGTGTAATTCTCCCTCATCGGTAGAGGAAGAAAGAAGTGTTGTGTATATAAGATTCGAAATTGGTTTGGGGTTTGGGACCCCAAGGGGTATCCCATGTGTTTAAAGGAGGGAGGACCTAGATGTGCTTCGGTTCGAGGAAAGACCACACGCGCGCCGCCGCCGCCCGCCCGTCCCGTCCGGTCCGATTCCGGTTCCGAGTTCCGGGTTCTCGGGTTCTCGGGTCACGGGTCACGGGTCACGAGTCGTGGGCTGTGGGCTGTGGGTCTTCTGATATTATCTTTTTGGGCCAGAAAACTTTGCCAGATGTACAGTTTGATCCCAGAAGTTTCCAGATGTACAGTTCGGACCATTTATTTTGGCTGAATTACTCCTCCTATAATGGCCAAATCCGTTGGTCTTTCACCATTTATGTTGGTGGCTTTACTACCTCCATAATGGCCATTATTTGGCTATTATGGAGACAGTTTTTCAGCCCATTCCTCACCTATATAAACACCCCCTTACACCATTGTTGAGCACACTTGATATGCACGAAAATACACAACCAGAAAAAATCTTCTTCCTACAACTTCCAAGCATCATTTCGTTATTCAATATTCTTCACGGTAGCTCTTGAGTTTACTTTGCTCAAGGGTTCCATTGCTGTTTTATCTTGAGAGACAAATTGTCCAGGACGTATAAAGGATACATACGGGGTAATATTGTCTTAAGGACAGAGTGCCACACTCGACTCAGCAAAAACAGTTTCTATCTTTCCGTCTTCTACAAAACTGGAATTTTCAGTTTTTCTTGTGTAACAATTGTAATTTTCAGATTTCATGTTGAATTATTGAATCTCTGTTTATCCTTTTGAATACTTGTAATAGTTATATACTTCCCGTACTGCTTTATAAAGTACCATAGAGCAAAAAACTCCCATCAATTTATAGACCGGCTATGGCTTAAATGGAGACCCAAAAATCAGCCATCTGTGCACTTCATCCTATATTGCAACAGTGATATTCGGATCAATTTAAGTATACTTCAACTATTAGATCAAATATTTGATACCTCACATCACAACACCGAATAACTCTGCTCCAACAATGAAGTACAAATTAGATAGGATATTTGATACCTCATATCACAACACCGAATAACTCTTCCCACCAACATAAATACCGAAGACCATGATAGTTTTAGTGAGACATAATGTATGAATCTCTTGAATTATAAGTTATTCTCACCATCAATGGTTGTAGTGGAGTGATAAATACTCTTATATCATTAACAAGAGGTCTCAAATTCAAATTCCGGAAATAAAACTACCTTTGATAGAAACATTTGATCCCCTAAAGTGGACTTTCCAGTGCGAATCCGGATTACTTGAGTCCCAAAGCAGATATGGAACATCGAGTGAAAATCAAAAGAAAACAAGTTCTTGTTTTCACTTCTATGTCAATTATAAAAGGTTCAAACATCAAAATGCATTTGCCAGACAAGAAATCATCGAAATATAGAAAAAAGTAAGTCTGACACCTCACTTCGATGTGTGTGTGTGTGTGTGAGAGAGAGAGAGAGTGTACCATATGTTATGGATTAGTTGCAGAAATTAAAGAGAAACTGCATAGCTTACAATTAAATTAAAAAGAATTTGAGCCCCAAAAAGAGGTGACCAAGTATGGTTTTCCATCATTTTCTCATACTTTTTTACTCATCCACCATGGTTAAAATGATTATCAAATTTTGATAATTCACCTATCTCACTCTCTAAGCCTTCTGTGGCAACTTCTGCAGTTGACTCTCATACTTTGGCATCAAGAAAGGACTGCGTAAAACAGTAATTTCAAGCGCTTTAACAGTTCTTGCTTAATCCCCGCGTGAAGCTGCTTCTCATGCTTTGGAATTAAAAAAGGATTGCAATAAACATCGATTTCAAGTGTTAACACTTCTTGCTTAATCCCGCCGTCAAGCTGGTTCTCATACTTTTGCATTAAAGAAAGGAATGCAGTAAACACGTAGTTTTAAGCGTTAAATATTCTAGTTTAAAACCCACATTTGTACGCTCGAGCAAGTTTAACAGACACACATTTCATATATTTCACCAGGCAGGTCAACTGTAAACAAATAGACTGAAACACATCCAACAGATAGTATTAGCATGACTTACTGATGTTTCAAACGAAATATCCAATGTAAAAGGTGTGCACATCCATCTTTTCTTTTTGTGTGTGTGATAATGGTAGTCTCCAGATCAACTTACATGCACCTAGACTACTACATCGGCTACTTGCTACCTTCCACCAGAATATTTGCTGAGTAACTCTATCACCGCCTAGTGTTTTTTTTTGTCTCTATTGGGATTCGAGCCTAATTTCTCATGACTTTCATTCACTTCATTGACCAGTAAGCCACACCCTTGAATGCAAAAGAAGAGTGCAGGAAATCTAGACGTCATAAAGTCCTCGGATAGACGGTAGACTACTAACTAGGATCACAGGGGAGAAGTCCAAGAAAATTAAATGTCCCCTATTAACCGTGTACATTATTCCCAACCCAAAACCTAATTTCAGCCGACCGTTCCCCTCTTTTTCAGGGGCCGAACCGACTATACAGCTGCCCAGCCCTCAAATTCTGCTAACAGCCCGTTATATTACTGATATACATCCCTATCACCTTCCATATCTCTCCAACAGGTCGTATACCCTATACGGCTGATATAACTCCCTGCCACTATATACTATACGTATACTACCTCCCTAAGCCGTTATACACCTCGTATACGGCTATTTCTGCCTCATATACAATCCGTATATATCCCAAAACTCTCCCTTATTTTTTTCTCTCCTACCCGATCTCTGGCAGCCACCATGAAAACAGCTTAAAAAACCCCAACTAATAACTGAATAATCAAGAATTAAGGAATAAAAATTGGAACTTTACCACAAATCTTGATCGGTGCTTCAAGTTCCAACAAATTAGGCTGTCTCAAGAAAATCTCTTTAGAAACCAAACACAACTGTTTAATCTCAGCTTCAGTCAACACCACTTGTTTCCATGGTTTACTCTTTACTTCAAGAAGCCTAGTTATAATATCATCTAATAGTTTTGGTCCATTTTTTTAAAAAAAAAAAATTCAAAATTTTCTCTAACAAATTAAACAAATGGGGTTTTAGTCCCTAGTTTTTATGGTGTAGACTTGGTATAAGAAAATTGATTGATTGATTGATTCGCTATTTTTTTTTGGGGGGGGGGGGGGGGGGTATATATATGGATGGCTGCTATTTGTAGAGTGGTCAAGGGTATGTCGTTTTGTGGTTTAGAGTGTGTCGTTCTTGCTCGGGCCAATGGCTATGATAATAAAAGTTTATAAACCCCTCAAAATTGAAAAATTCTTTTTCAATGGAGGAGGTGTTTTATTTTTGTTATATATAGAAATTTCTTAGGTCATAAGAAGAGAGGTGGGACCGTGAAGCATGTGATGAGATTCTTTAATAATTTTTAGTTCAACCATTTCATTATTTCATTTATTATGTTTTTTGAGTCGAGGATCTATGGAAGAGGTAAGTTGTTCATATATTCTATCCTCCTCAGATCTCACTTATAGGAATACACTAGATATGATGTTGTTAGTTTAACCATTTCGTATCCAAAATTTATTAGTCCGGTTAATTTGTTTTGACGTTGAATGAGCTCATTTAAGGGGTACACTCCCTTATCAAGATGTTTTATATTTATAGAGTTTGAATTTGCAACCTCTAATTAAGTGTACCATGCCATCACACCATCTGATGATAGCTTTCATTACACTTAACATAAGAGAGAAAGCTTTTTCTTGTCACGCTGATTTTTACGGTCGTTACTTCTCGATCTTGTAAAATATTTTGCAGGAATCGAATTTGTGAATTTACTCTCATACTAAGTTGAACGCTTTAATCATTCATCCATAATTGCAAAAGAACTCCTCGAGTGAAATAGGTTTGATTATTCCTTTTAAGATTTTTATTTCTTTGAATTCTTTGATGTGAAACACCTTTTATTCCACTTATTAAATGTTTGAATTCATATTATCGACCAATGGGGTGGATCCATTCGCGACAAACAACTTAAATAATTACATTAAATTAATAAATATGAGACTGTTAGAGCCATAAGAAGAAAGACGAGACCATTAGAGGTGCGGTGAGATTCTTTTATCATTCACCGAATGTATCAAGTTCGAGCCATGAAAATAGAGAATTCTTTGATGAGGACACCCTTACTTCCCTTAATGAGTGTGTGATTCGAGTAGTCGAACTAGTGAATTTCGAATGCTAGGTACTTAGAGAAAAAACAAACAATAAAGTAATAAATGCATAAGACAGTGTTTGAAAATTACCACTTAACAAATTGTGAATAAATATAAACTCTCATTTGAATTGTCTTGGCTCTTAAGGTTAAATTTTTTTTTCTTTCTCACTCGATGTTTGCTATCCTCGTTGGGGTGCGACTAAATTCGAATTCATTTTAGAAAGTCTCACATTAGAGGGGAAAGCGCTCCCCAACAAAGACGACTTTGTAGCCAGGTTAAATTAGTTTCAATACAAACAATAAATGTATATAATTATGGAATAATTACGTTGTGTGTTAATTAGAGTAACAACACTAACAGAATTGACAACCTTTTTAAATCTTACAAAAACTATCTCACTCCTCCCTCTCTCTTGCGTGTTCTCTCTATTCGATTCACTCGACCAAAAAATAGAGAAAGAGAACGGAGTATTGAACACCGCCGGGCATTCCAACGACGATTTAAAACCACAAAACGTTGGCTCTAGGAAATCAAAGGAGAGTGGAAGCGCCGCCGTAGTAAATCTGGTGGTAGAGAGCGAGCGCTGCCGCCACTCCTCTATCTCAGATATGGTATGGCTAGTGGTTTTTGTCGATTCCTCCTCCATCTCTCTCTCTCTCTCTCTCTCTCTCTCAGATCTGGTGTGGCGGGTGGTCACCGGAGCTCCTCCGTTGCTGCTCCACCAGTTCCTCCTCCTTTCTCTCGCTCTTTCTTTCTCAGATCTGGTGTGGCCGGTGGTCGTCGGAGCTCATCCGCTGCTACTGCAACGTCGTTAGTGGTGGAGTTCGCCGAAAATGAAACTCTGACGATGACCGGTGGATGTTGCTGCTCCATCAAATGTGGTGTTGATGTTTGTATAATATTGTATATGAGTGTATACACACCTCTTATACACTACACTCATATACATAATGTATTTGTCTTGTATAATTTTGTATATAAATGTAAACATTGTATAAAAATGTTTTTGGGCTTGTTAACACTCAAAAAAAATTTAAGTGTTTACCCGAATTCAGTGACTTTCGAACTATTCCAAAGCCGAATTTACTCCTAACCCTCGGCTACACGAACTTCATCGGCTACTAAGGGATCTTAGTCGAATTGTCTGTTAGAGGTATGACTGGGATCCACTCATATGCAGACGCCTCAACGATCAAGTCAAAAGGATTGCCAGATCCCTATAAGCGATAACGGCCAACGACAGCTAAAAGAAAGGGCCATTATTCGAACAAGAGGAGTAGAGGGCGAGAAAATCGGCACCACCTCCCCCATAGTCGATCATTGAACTTAGTGGGTTACTTGATGGCTGGCATAGAGGGGGGGGCACGTTTGTACAGTTTTTTTTTACCTTTTTTGTACTATAAATAGGATTATTCTTTGTACATAAACACACACAATCAATCAAACAAATCAAAATTTATCTATCTTTCTATCCTTTACTTTACTCGGCTGTATTCATGTTTCTTACCTCTTAGTTTACTCACAACCACCGTCCTAACGCTTTCTGGGGTAGTTGGGGAACCAATTGCTGGAGATTAGAGTGTCGTTTCCAGCCCAATCGCTTAAGTTAAGGAATCAATTTGTCTCCCGATTTCATCAGCCGATACAACAGCAGATAGCGGAATTGGGGCCGAGAATAGGGTTATATTTTTATAATGTAAGTGAATTAAGAGTGTGTTTATGAAATTTCCCCTAAAATTACTAACTCTTGCAGACAAGTAGGCCACGTGGTAGATTGAAAAGTGGGACCCCACCAAGGATATTGGTCCTACTGGGACCACCTAGATATCTTCTAAGTTCTAACACAGTTTTTCAACTTCCTATATCTCGATAGTACCAGAAATTTGTAAAATCCCAAAATCAATTATTAGACATTAAGAAAGAACTATAAAATGGATTTAAGACACCCAAGCCTAATTGGCAGCCTAACTTTAATGGCTAAAGCACCACAAGCCCAATTATATGGATCCTAGTGCTCACTTGATGGAATTACTCTGAATTTAATCAAGAAATCTGGCGAAGTGCACAAATAATCGTTTTTACTTTTATAGGATTCCTATTTTAAAATAGTTGTAATTTATGAAGCATTTTAAAGTTTAATTGCTTCAGAATTAATTTCAGACATGCAAGTCTAAAGTTGAAATCACGAGTTTGAAGTTGAAATCACGAGTTTGAAGTTGAAATCGCGACTCTATCAACACTTAAATTCAGAGTTGACGCTCTAAATTTGAATTTTGTCTTTCCAAAATTTAGACATTCGGCTATGAAATTTGACTTTGATAGAGCCCAACTTTAAAAAGCAACAAGTCTAAAGTTTATGAGATGTTTCTTTTTTTTCTCTATATATACTAAATTCGAACTAAAATTAACCCCAACCTCATCTCGACCAAAATAACAACGCAAATGAATAGTAAAGTAGGCTTATTTGTCCCTTGATGATTCTGTGAGCACAAATGGGGCTAGAAAGGCGAAAAAGGGTTAATTAATCCAAACCGTTTTCATTGAAAAATCAATTGTATATAAGGTTCTTTTTATATCATATATGTTCCCGTTTGAAACCAGTACAACTTGAATTGTTTTGCTACTCACGGTAAAAAATATAAAAATAAAATAAAAACAAGATAAGATATTATATAAAAACTAGTTTAATATCATGAGAAAGATCAGTACTGGAGAGAGTACAATGTTAACCTTATAAACAAGATAAGCTACTAATTTTTTTCTTTTTTATGGTGACTAATGACCAGTAAGATTCCATGAAAACACAAGTCATAGATACTATAGTATATTTTGCTTTCACATGTTAATTTTGAAAAAAAAGAAAAAGAAAAGATATTTGGCTGACAATTAGGCAATCAGTTGACAACTTGGCAACTAGTAAATTCATATGTTTCTATATAAAAATTAGGTGTGGAAAAGTTTTTACTTGTAAAAGTATCCGATAAAATATTAATCGCTATATACACAAACTGATTGAACATCATTATTATCAAACAGAGAGAAAAAAGTTGCAATTTCATCCTAAAATACCTAAGGGCATGCTCCTAAGATTCCAATTCCACCCAAATAAATCTTTGGTTTTTTCCTTCACAAATATTCATGGATCTACCCCAAACTTAATATACACTGATAGTATAAAAATATTTTTATATTATTAATGTAATTTATCTTATAATACCATGTCAATTGTAATCCTTAGTTCATCAGGTTATCAACTAATGCTTATAATAAAAATTTAAATATAATTATTTTGTAAGTAATTTGATTATATAAATATATCTTTATAGTCAATGTACACAATTATATTGCCTCTAACGCGTACTCATGAAAGCTTCTTGTCCCTTATTCAATTTTCAAACACATTGGAACACTTTTTTCAACACAAAATCTGATTTTTTTCAAACTTAATGCGTCAATATGTCAACAAGACAGCATATAATAATTAATGTCATTTTGAATTTCCTAGAAATTGCACTGTGTGGAAATTAAACCCCTCATTGCTCTATATATATTTTGCTTCACTTGTTAACTACTATTTCACAAAAAAATCAAATTAAAGAACCTTGTTTCTTGTTATATGTTTCCAACGGTAGAGTCATTCTTTCGATTCAATAGAGTGAGAAATTCTCTTTATTTATACTTAGTTTTTCTCGTATAGATATAAGGTTTGATGCAGATATACTGAGTTCTGACGAATTCCACTACTTCAAGCTACTCTTAAAGGCCAAGATTATACTAATGAAGATCATAGCTTTTTCTTTGCTTAGTATGTTCATTTTAATACCTAATATTGTTGTCATGGACAATAAGGTAATGGGTTTTGCTATAGAAAGTGCTGAGCCACCTAAGCACGACAAGAGAGTGGGTCTAAGGCCTCCACCATCTCCTAAGCATTACCCCCCTATCCACTGGAAGCGGACGAGATTTGTCCCCCCAACGCCACCACCAACATCATATTAATCAGTGGTGTACATAAGATTTTGTGCATGTAATATCAGCTTATCATTATAATTTGCCTTGTAATAAGGCCTAAGCCTTACCCTCCTATCCACTAGCGGCGGGTGAGGTTCATCCCCCCAAAGTCAGCTAGATTTTGTGCAAGTGATGTCAGCTTATCGTCATTTGTAATAAGTTCCAATTGAATGGTCTCACTGGCTCTCTTTTTTTATAGTTTACAACGAGATTTTCCCCATATTAATTTGCAGCTACTTTAGATTTTAGTAGTTCTCGAGATTCAAATTTAAATCTTTCTACTACTTATATACAGCTAGATTACTTTTCTAGTCAAATTGAAGTATATGAGCTAGACTTTTACATATCTTGGCACAAATGTGCAAAGATATGTTGTGAAATCTTGGTATTAGTATTACATCACAGTCGATGTTCACATTGAGAATATAAATCAAGACCCAATGAATAGCTCTATGAACAACTATGCTTTCAAATATTTGAAATATTCCAATGAAAAGCTCTGCATCTGCACTTACTGCCCTCCCCCCCCCCCCCAATCTTTTAAACTATGTTAAAAAAATTCTTGAAAACATTACTGTTCATGGAATAAGGTAAATAATTTTATTTATAATATGGATCAATCCCGTGTACAAGATGTATACCAAAAAGTAAAGAACCTACACTAACGAATGACAAATTTTATATATAGGTTGTATGATATAAACTGCACAAACTACAAGGTTAGCAAAAAACGGATTCATCTAGCAAAGCTGTGATGTTATTTCTACACAGGTCCAATGAAGGCAGCGACGTAATGAAGGAGGTTCAATTGAATCTCCTTCATCGAAATATTATACTGTGCAAATAGGATTAAAAACAAAATTTTCCCTGTATATATTTGTATTTTTGGATCCACTTGACATGAGTGAACTTTCTCGTGTAGTGGAAAAGGTGGTTCAAAAATTGCTTTAGGCCACAAGTTTGAATCCTCGGTGTGACATTTTTACATTCTTTTGAATCACCTTGTTAGAATTTCTGGCTCTGCCACCGAGAGAAGGTTCGTGACAGTTCCATTAACTCCACATTTACTTGGTCTCCTTCTTGGCATCAAGAGTCGTCAGTACTGAAAAGGCCTGGCATTACCTTCGGGAAATATAGGAGAACAAATTGACGGGCCTATTGTGGACGTTGGTTGGGTTGTCAAGTATTACAACCATTCAAAGGCATTTTTCCATTAGGTGGAGCAGGAAGAGGGTTGACGTCAATAAGTTATATAATATATATAAAAGATAATTAAGGCATTAAGAATCGTTTTTGCCATTAGTATTACCTCAGAAGCCTTCACCAACCCTTTGTAGGACTCTTTGAAGTTCCTCAGCCATTCCTTGCAAGAGAATAGGTTTCCGTATGAGACCGTTGATTCTAACCTGTAGGCGCATTTCTCCCATATTTGTTCCTCTGAAGTAGAAGATTGAGCTATGATCAATGGCCAACTACGGCTGTGGAACTTTCTAACCCTCATCACCACTTCAAATCCGTCCATATCCGGCATGTGAACATCCAAAATGACAACTTGGATTGAAGTTGTCGAGTGGCCCATTGCACTTAGGCACTGAAAGCCGGTTGAAACAGCAATTACTTGACAATCTAGTTTTTCAAGCAGCTTTTTTGTTACCATCCTATTTATGTCGTCTTCATCAGCAAGTAGAACTTGGAGGCCTTTGAACATTGAGCTGGAAATTACTTCCTTTAGAGGATTTCCAATTTCAAACATATGTTTTCTGAATGATGATTGTTTAAGAAATCGGAGAATAAGAGTCATCCTTTGTGCATGGCCCTCGGTATTTGAGGGCATCCATACATTTCCCTGCATCATCTGCAAATTAAACAGAATAAGCATAGTGTAAATCGACTCACCATTTCAAAGAGACGATGTAACCATTGAAAGCAAAAGAACAAAGAATCACCATGTTCATATTCTTTACCAAGGACGGGATGGAGCATATGGATAAGGTCCCTTATGCCTTTGCTATTGGCAGTCTTATGTACACGATGGTATGTACGAGGCCAGACATTGCACATGCAGTGGGAGTTGTTAGCAGGTTTATGAGCAATCCGGGAAAGCAACACTGGGAGACTGTGAAGTGGATTTTCAGGTATCTGAAGAGCAACTCAAGTTTAGTGTTATGTTTCCGGAAGTCAGAGACAGGATTGCAGGGATATGTTGATTATGACAATGGTGGTGATGTTGATAGCAGAAAGAGCACATCCGGGTATGTTTACACCTTCGGAGGTACTGCGATTTGCTGGGTTTCAAAGTTGCAGAAGATAGTAGCTCTCTCTAGCTGTGAGGCTGAGTACGTTGCCGTGACGGAGGCCACGAAGGAGATGATGTGGCTACAATATTTTCTGCGTGAATTGGATCAATGACAGGATGATGGCGATTAAGTTGGTAGTTGGAGGGTTCACTATGAACATTATTAGTGCTTACTCGTCGCATGCGGGCTTGGACGAGGAGGAAAATAGGCGCTTTAGAGAGTATTTGGACGAGATGGTGGGAGATATACCACCCACTGAGAAGTTATTTGTAGGAGGGGATTTCAATAGACATATCAGGTCACTTTCGGAGGGTTATGACGACGTGCATGGATGCTTTCTCCTCGGGGATAGGAACGGATGAGACGTCTTACTTTTGGAGTTCGCTAAAGCTTTTGGGATGGTCATAGCCAATTCGAGGTTCATGAAGAAGGAGTAGCACTTGGTGACTTTCGTAGTTCGGAGGCTAAGACTCAGATAGACTTTTTGCTCCTTAGGAAGGTTAACAACGGTCTTTGTAGAGACTACAAGGTTATTCTGAGTGAGTATACATAAGCTTTTGGTGATGGTTTTGGAGATCAAGATGGAGAAGAAGAGGAGGATTATGGATGACAGGTTAAAAATCAAATGGGGGAGTTTGACCATGGCTAGTACAAAGGATATGGGGGAGAGGTTGATGGCCAGGGGGCTTAGGGAGTAATGGGGATGCGACCGGTATGTGGGACAGGATGGCCAGTTGCATTCGGGAGGTAGCTAGAGAAGTGCTAGGGGTCTCGCGGGGTAGCCGTGGTGGGCATCGAAGGGACTGGTGGTGGAATGGTATAGTTCAAGAGAAGGTGGAAGCAAAAAAAGTGGCGTATGCAAAATTGGTAGAGAGCAAGGATGAGATGGAGAAGTGGACAAATAGAGAATTATATAAGATGGCGAGGAAAGAGGTAAAGCTAGCGGTTACGGTGGTGAAAACGACGGATTATGAACGTTAGTATGTGGAATTAGAGGAAAAAGGCGGGGGATAAGAAGTTGTATTGACTAGCCAAGGCGAGAAAGAGGAGGACCCGTGACTTGAATCACGTGAGGTGCATCAAGGACGAGGACCCAAATCTTTACACAAAATTAGAGAAACCCAAAATCTAAATGATGATAAAAACAAAAAATAAAAAGAATTTTGGAAGAAAATCATTTTTAGTTTTAGGTGAGCTAAAATGCTATATATGCAAACCCTTTATATTACTAATGTTCTTGCTCTTTCTAAATTCCTAAAATCTTTATATAAATTATCAAGAAAATGGAACCAAAAAAAGGAAGATGGAGTAAATAAAAAAGGACCCAAAATATAAATTAATAAAAAAAGATATTTTGCTTTTTTTTTTGTGTGTGGGACCCACAACTAGAGAACCTGACATTGTTCTATTCTCTGAAACTACGTCATTTTCCATTATAAACAAAAAAAACGAAACTGCTTTGCTTTGCTGTAATAAAAAGCTTCAATTTTATGGCTATGGGGCTTGAATGTTTTTCATTAAAGCTACAGCTGTATACGTAAGCTTTATTTCCAACTGTTTGATGACCGAATACAAAGAGACGTATTCAATATTTGCTGGATTTTTAAATTGTACTGTAATATGTGTTGTCCTTTCCAATAAAGGGGGTGAATTTCACATAAATAATTTTTTTATTATACTATTTTAATTTATGTGTCTTACCCTTTTTAGTCTGATTTAAAAAGAATGTTATTTTTTATATGGGGAAAAAACTTATATATGTCATCAAACTATTTGAAATGACTCATTTATGTCACTCGTCAATAGTTTGATTCATTTATGTCATCGTCGTTACATCATTTTTCATTAACGTCGGTTTACAATATCATTTTTTATTAACGCCAATGTTAATAAAAATGATATGAATGAGCCATTTTGGTAAGGGCAATGGACAGGGACGAAGCCAACCAATTTTTTCCAAGGGGGATAGTACTATATTATACAAATTTTAAAAAGTAGGTAATAATTTAAATTCTAAATAACATAAATACAAATCGTTCAAGAATAATGAAAATATAATCACAATTTTTCTCGACGAGATTTCATAGTCTGAAACCGTTGCATAACGGCTTCGTTATTGATCTCGTACAAAATTTCGTTATCAATATAAGGTACTAATAAATCATTAAGTCAATCGTCTGTTATTCGATTTCACAGTCGATCTTTGATGATGCTCATAGCAGAAAAGGCTCTCTCTACACTTGCAGTAGCAACTGACAACGTTAATGCTAGAGTAAGAAGCGTGTAAACCAAAGATAGATTCCGTGTCTTTTTGTTTCCACCATCTTCTTTGCAAGATCTCCAATACCAACTATTTCTGAAAACTCAATGCTACTACGCATATCAATAATATAAGTCTCAAGTTGATTATCAAGTAACTCTAGATCATGTGAAGAAAACTTCCGAGGATATAATCGAGCAAATCGAGCAAACTTGACGAGACTTTCCTTGTTGAAAGCAAAGAATGAATTGCTAGGATTAAGGCACCCAACAAAAATAAGCAATTCAGCATTTGTCACAGAAAATCGGCTATTTAACTCCATAAGTTGTTTGTCCAAAACACCATAAAAGCACTCGATGCGAAAATAAGTATCGTTAGTCTTTTCTTCAGTTCTCTGCTTGGACCGCCGAAGAGATACATACTTTTCATTCATGTTAGCGACAACAATCTCATGATTAGAACAAAACAAAGAAACTTCATTAACTAAAGAATCTCATCCATCGTCTCTCAAATATTGCAATCTTTGCTTTGAAATCTCCACTAATCTCATAGCATTCTCTATCTCCACAATATGCTCTATCTTCCGTTATGCTACTCCAACCAATCTGGATATTTGTCAAACCAAGTTTCAACAAACCCCATTTTTTGAATTTTATCATTTGGTTAGCTCCATGGAAAGTTGTGGTTAACGGACCCTTTAATAGATAAGCTTGTCTTACTCTATCTCTATGATTAGCATCGTAACTCCATATTGTTGGTCGCTTTCCAGGGTTTGCCGGGAGATTGTCGAAGTCAATTTCAACATTTGAATGTCTCTTTTGAGCATTTGATTTAGAAGAATCAACCATTGTAGACTTTCTTTTAAGAAATTTCTCCATCAATACAATCTTTAAATCCACAAAAATAATGTTCTGCAAAAATCCAAAATTATATGATCATTTATCAAACACTAATTAATTCAAATAATAATAAATTTGCACTAATTAGTGTTCACAAAAAATAACTATTATAACGAAATTGAATAGATGATGGAAAAATCTTACATGTACTAAATAAAGATGTGTAGCGCAAAAACCAAAGTCTTGAAGAAGATCACAAGAAAAGAACCGGAAGAACTGAAGAGGAATCGTCAATTTCTATGTTGGTCTCGAGCGTGAAACCCTGAAGAAGACAAAGTGTTTTTTTATTTTAATAAAGAAAGACAACACTATTTTTTAATCAGCACATACGCTGACTTTGTTGTGTATTCATAGACTAGTACTTTTTTCTTCTTTTGTTGGGCTTATGAATTTTCTTTTGCAAATTTATTGGGCTTGGATAATTTAAGAACATCAAAAGGTTGGGGGCTAATATTTTTTATGGGTGGTGCTTTTTGACAATTGTTAATATAGTAATAATATTTTTTTTTTGTTGGGGTCTATAGCCCCTAGTGGGGCATGTGAGGTTTCGTCCCTGGCAATGGCATAAATGTGTCATTTTGGTAACAACAATAACATAAATGAGTCAAACTATTAACGAGTGACATAAATAAGTCATTTCCGATAGTTCGATGACATATTTAGACTTTTTTCTTCTATATTTAATAACTTTTTAATTCCTGCATCTACGATTGATATCAATTTCCCTCTATCTAAGTTTCGCCTAACCTATTATCATGATCCTTGTATCTCTTAGTCCAACTAAATTTCATAAGGCCTATCTTTGACATTGATAAAGGCTATAAGTTCAAGCTATCATTCCGTCGTATCCATAGTCATCTTTTGGAATTATTAGCTTTGATATCAACTGTAAAGTTAAACTAGTCTAAAAATATTCTTAATATGGTGTAGTATTATAGATTTTAAGCTAAGCCTTTACAATTTTTCTCCCAAAGAACTCACATTATTAAGAATATATCTCCATCTTAGGCGTGTTTCTCAACCTTTTCAACTATATACGTGGGACTTTGTTGACACAAAATATTATTTTTAATGTACATTTAGCTAGAGTATAAGTTGGACATATATATTTACTTTTAAAATTTTACATATATGTAATTTCAAACCACCACTACCGAAGATACAAGTGTTTGCCGTTTGGTCCATATAAAAGATCCAAGGAGTGAAAGTCAAAAAGCAAATCACCTACCAATATGGTCATTTTAGAAACAAAGAAGGATCTTTTTCCCGTTTTTTTTGGAAAATTTTAGAAACAAAGAAGGATCTAGTCTTTCAAAATTTTAGACCCGTCATATATATATATTTTTTAATTACATAGAGGGTAGGAAAAGGAAAAACGAAAAGATTATAATGTGGGGATTCGAACTGTCACTAATAAAGTGAAAGTTCATGTAGTCAATCAACTGATCAACTAGATCCCTACTTTGGACCCGTCATAGGTTTTCCTTCTTCTTTTTTTAACTAATTATTCACTTAATTGACTAATTGGTTGGAAGGAGAATAAAATCATCTCATTAGCAGATATTTTTTTTTTTGGCTTTTATAAACGGGAACAATTCTAATTAATAACTTATGAATTCATCCGAACTTAATAATTTTTAGCTCACATCTGTATATGTGTTAATGATTTCATTAAGTAAAAAAAATAATAGATCTCAAATACAATAAATTAAATGGATTATGATAGAATTTAGTCAAGTATGTAATGTTCATATCTTTGGTCGGCTTCTCTCCAATGTTTTCATTTTATTTTTAATGATACGCTCTTGTAAGAATGTAATGACATATTTAGGATCACAAAATTGTAAAAATACTTTTGAATATGTATATACACGTTAAATCAACCGAAAAGAAGTACTTGGTGTGCAAGAGACGGTGGAAAAAATCTACTTACTAATTGTGGAAATGAGCAACTATTTCCATCTTTTATTAGCTACTATATTTGTCTTCTTTCACTTTTTTCTCTTTTTATTTAATATTTGAAATTGCAAACGGTAGCAATTTATGACAAAAAGTTCAGATGCAATACATGAATTTAGATGAGAACAAACAGAAACTTCGACTCGACCCCTCTTTATAGTACTCACGTTAGATCATGTGTTTACGTACACACACATAGGATACATGTTTATGTCGTTATAATCAAGAAATTGAATCCACCACGCGCGGGTTCAATCCCCGTCGTTCGCCCATCAATAAATGGATCGTTTGTTGTTTTTTGTTTCTCGATTAATAATAAACTTGTTCTCTATTCTTCGCCACTTAAATATTATACTTATTCGTAACAAGTATACATTATATGTGTTGACTGAAGGTGATATACACGGTCAAAACCGTGTATATCGGTAAACCATATTTTAGTATATTAATTATCATAATTGTAGAATTCTTGTACAATTGTAATTATAGTATTAGTCTTATATTGGAAAAAGCTATAAGACTTGTATTAGGAAAAAGTAGATTTAATTTCCTTAATTAGTTTTGTATATCATGTATACATAGACCTTTTCATTAATGAAAATAATCAAGGGATTATTCTCTTTTATGGTATCAGAAGTCTAGGATAAACTTTTCCTTCTCCAACTTTTTCCACCTTCCGCTGCCCTACCAGTGGCCGTCGGCCACCCTAATACCTCCCTTCGAATTTTCTGTTTTCTTCCCAATTTTTTTTTCCAAATACCTAATTCTCCTCTTGTTCTTTCATTATGTCTACCTCAAAGAACACGTTTCATCATGCTCTTACGGTATCCAACATCAAGAACCACATCCATATTGTTCTTGAGATGAAAAATGTCCTACACACGACGTGGGCGGAATTATTTAAAGTTCACACACGCTCGCATCAAGTCCTTCATCACATCATCCTCGCGGAAACAGACAAGGAGAAGGTGCCTACCGCCGATGATGACCCTGTATTATGGACGACTCTCGATGCTACCGTTCTCCAGTGGATTTATTCCACTATCTCTATAGACCTTTTGCAGACGATTATTGTACCCGACACCACGACAATGGAAACTTGGAATAAGATGTGTGATATCTTCCAAGATAACAAAAATTTCCGTGTTGTCACTCTTGAACAGGAATTTTTCCATGTCAATATGGAGGATTTTTCGAATGTCTCAGCCTATTGTTAAAGGTTGATCACCCCTACCACGTAACCCAATGTCTGCCCTTCATGACCCGAATTGGAAAATGACCATGGATGATGAATACAATGCTCTTATTGAAAATAAGGCATGGGAGTTGCTGCATGTCCGCCTGGTGTCAATATTCTTCGTTCTATGTGAATTTTTACTCATAAAGAAATTCTGACGGTTCTTTTGAGAGGCATAAGGTCCGTCTTGTAGGTGATGGTAAAACTCAGCAAATTGACGTGGATTGTGGAGAGACATTTAGTCTGGTGGTCAAACCGGTAACCATTCGCACTGTTCTCAGTCTCGCTTTCTCGAAAACATGGCTCATTCATCAGCTGGATGTGAAAAATGCTTTCTTACACGGTGATCTCAAGGAGACAGTATACATGCACCAGCCCTTGGGTTTCAGGGACCCCGATCATCCTAATCATGTCTGTTTGCTCAAGAAGTCCTTGTATGGGCTTAAACAAGCCCACGGGCTTGGTATTAGAGGTTTGCAGATTATGTGTCTACTATTGGATTTTCTCACAACCGGTCTGATCATTCTCTGTTCATCTATCGTCGTGGTACTTCTCTAGCATATATTATATTATATGTGGATGATATTATATTGAATGCCTTTTTCTGATAATCTGCGCAAGTCTATCATGTCCTTTATCGGTTCGGAATTTGCTATGAAAGACTTGAGGCCTTTGAGTTATTTTTTTGTATAGTTGTCACTCGTCATGCAGGTGGTCTATTTTTATCACAGAAGAAGTATGCGGCGGAGATTATTGAGAGAGCTGACATGTCATCGTGTAAGTCCTCTTCTACTCCGGTTGATACCAAACCGAAGCTGAGTACTAATTCAAGCACACTATATGAGGATCCCACCACTATCGCAATTTTGCAGGGGCCCTTCAGTATCTTACTTTCACGAGGCCCGATATTACTTATGCAGTGCAGCAGGTGTGTTTATTTATGTATGATCCGAGGGACGAGCACATGCATGCGCTCAAACATATCATATGGTACATACATGACACACTTGATTATGGCTTGCATTTATATCCATCATCTATCTCTACTCTCGTGTCTTATACAAATGCTGATTGGGGTGGATGTCTAGATACCAAATGTTTGACATCTGGTTATTGTATGTTCCTTGGTGATAACTTGGTTTCTTGGTCCGTAAAACGCCAGACTACTTTATCGCGATCCAGTGCGGAGGCCGAGTATCGGGGGATAGTCAATGTGATGTCTGAGTCATGTTGGCTACGTAATATTCTATCAGAGCTACACTTTCCTATTCAGAAAGCTACCTTGGTCTATTGTGAAATGTTAGTGTAGTCTATATCTTTGGGAATCCGGTCCAACATCATCGCACTAAACATATCGAGATGGATATTCATTTTGTTCGCGACAAAGTAGCTCGTGGACTAGTACGTGTGTCTTGCATGTCCCTTCACAATACCAAATTGCTGACATCTTTACTAATGGTCTTCCCTTGGTTCTATTTGAAGATTTTAGGGACAGTCTCAACGTACGACAACCGCCCGCTACGACTACGGGGGTGTGACAGAAGGTGATATACACGGTCAAAACCGTGTATATCGATAGTCCATAATTTAGTATATTAATTATCGGTCAAAACCATGTATATCGGTAGTCCATAATTTAGTATATTAATTATCGGTCAAAACCGTGTATATCGGTCAAAACCGTGTATATCTGACAACATGACCTAAGATGAGTACTATAAAGAGGAGATGAGATAAAAGAAAATTTAGTTCTCTATCATTCACTACTTAAATATTTATACTTAGTTTACAACAAGCATACTTGGTCCTCTTTTATTTGAAACGAAGATTTGTTGGTGCCTTAGTGGGGAGGGGCAAAAATGAACTACTTGGTCGGTGGGAAATTTTGGGCCAAAAAACAGCAGAACGGACAAAGTTATCCTATTTCGAATAGTTTAGGAGCAAAATTTACTATTTTCCATTAAGTTATAAGTAGTAGATTACTTATCATTTTTAGGCCGATATTTATGATAGAGAATTACTAGTTGTTATCTTTTATGTGATTATTAATTATGTAAAATGCTTTTTTACATCGTTAGTGTGCAAAATTTAATTGTTTGTTGTTAAATACATTCTTGTTCCAACATAATTTGTATTGATTGAACATGATGTAAAACTAGGGGTGTATAAAGAAAATTGACGAATTTCATCAAACCGATAATCCGAATTAAACCGAGAAAAAGTAATTTAGTTTGATTTGGTTTGATATTGGAAAAAATTCGATCATAATTAATTTGGTTTGTTTTAACTAAAAAAAGTCAAACTTAGACTTAGAAATTATTTCAAACTTAAAAAATTTGAATGTTCTTAAGTATTTTCGTAGTTATTATCTTTTAACATATTATTTCAAACTTAGACTTAGAAATTTGAATGTTCCAATAAATTTTATAGCCATAGATGTTCGTAACTCAAATAAAATACAAAGCAAAACCAAATGCTTATAACAAAAGTAATTCAATGCTAACACTATTAATGACTATAATGTTGGATATCTATTCTTTAGTTTTGCATTGTTAATTTGGACAATAAAAATACATATCTTAATTTTTTTCTTTGTCATGTAATTGATACTTATTAGCCGTACTTATTTTAGCATGATCATTTTAGTTATGCCTTATTAATTAGCAATATTTATTTTATGTTATTTCATTACTTTTTTGTTGAATATTTTATTACAATGTCATCACTCATTTCATATTTTTGTTATTTTCTTAAGAAACACTTTAATTGTATAGTTGTATCTTATTAGGACTAAAGAAATATTTCAAGTAAAAATTATATTTTGTATGAAGATTTTTTCCGAAAAATACGAGAAAACCAAAAAATTTGAAAAAAATCCGAAGTTGAAAAACCCAACTTTTATCAGTTTGGTTTGGTTTATCAATTTAAAAACCCGACATAATTGATTTGATTTGATATTTGAAAAATCCGAACCAACCCGATTTTAAAGTTTGCCTTGAAATTCTTACCTTATTTGAATTTTATCATATTTATGTTCTACTTCAAAAAAGATTTCTTGGTGGAAAAGGACTCTACCATATTTATCGTTTTCTTGAAGGAGAAGTTTTGGACTTCTATAGATAGATACTTCTATAAATTGAAGATCTTTTCTTCTCATAGATAATACAATAACATCCACATTGTAGTCGTTTAGAGAGTTTTGTTTAGGGAGAGATTATCTTCTCAATCAATTTTATATTTTTATATTAGTTTTCTCAATATGTAAGTTACTTGACCAAACCATATTAATATTATGCTTCTTTTAGTATAGTTTTTGTATTGTCTGATTTATCGTCGTTCAAGGTTCGCAATTATAAGCTTCCACGTGACGCCCTGATTATTTCGATCCCAACAAGTGGTATCAGAGCCAACGATTCAATGGATTGAAGACAAGCTTAAGGGGGCCGGTTCAAATTAAGCTGCAACCAATATCACGATAATGAAGATTTTATCCAGCGTACTACATGTGGAGATAAATTTCAACCATATTTTCAACATCTGTGTTGTTGCATCTTTAAAAATAAAGCAAAATATTTTTAAACTAATTTTTAACCCATAATATTTTTAACCATGACAAGCACAGCAGTGATGGAGATTATGTGAAGAAGTATTTTGTTAGAAAATTCAAGCCAAGGGAAGATTTTTAGGGTTTGCCCTGAATTTCCTACCTTATTTGAATTTTATCATAATTGTGTTCTACTTCCCAAAAAAGATTTCTTGGGGAAAAAGACTCTATCATATTTATTCTTTTCTTGAAGGAGAATTTTTGGACTTCTATAAATAGATACTTCTATAAATTGAAGATCTTTTCTTCTCATATATAACACAATAGCATCCACAATGTAGTCGTTTAGAAAGTTTCGTTTACGAGGAGATTATTCTCTCAATAGATTTAATATTTTTTATATTAATTTTCTTAATATGTAGGCTACTTGACCAAACCATATTAATATTATGCTTCTTTTATTATAGTTTTTATGTCGTCTGATTTATCGTCGTTTAAGGTTCGCAATTATAAGCTTCCGCATGATGCCCTGATTATTTCGATCCCAATACCCGATCCATATACACCCCAATGTAAAACTAATTAGGCAAATACACTGCATCTAGTATGAACTTTTCCAGATACTCAGCAGCCTCTACTATCAACCTCATCCCAATTCTAATAATCATACAAAGAAATGTTGAATAACAATATCCACAACTTGACCTAAGCAATGAGCTAATGGCAACATTTCTTCAACCATATATCAATAATTTTAGCTAAAGATCGAGAAGAGTAAAATATGGCTATTCTAAAGATTTACTGGCATTTATATCTTACAAAATCAATTACATCTCATTCCCAAATAAGTTAAAGTCAGCTATATAAATCCTCACTTATTATGTCAATTTTTTTAACCTCATCTAAACCAAAAAGGGTCACATTTAATAATTATTGGCAAACAAAACGTTTTGTTGAAAAATGACTTTCGCCGTATCAAACAAATAAAATTGATGAGGTTGCTCGATTCCCCACTATCTATCATATAATTAATTTCTCATATGATATGATAAGAATAAAGGCTAATGTAGTACATAAGTTAAGAGATCATCCAAACGCAATTTTTATTTTTATTTTTGACACTATTTCTATATAATACTCCTATATAAACTCTAAATAACTTACTACAAACACAAAATATTATAGAATGGGATTTATAGAAATGAAGGGGAGTAGTCCTATTTTTAAAAGAACGTTCTTGGTCCCCAAGTAATTAAACGAATAAAAGTAATTAGATTATTTTTCATTTATTCTTTGCCTTCAAGAACATTTTACTTTGGCTCCAAGAGTACTTGGCCGTCACACATGTATTTTCTACATGGACCCGCCCCAATCAGCATTACTAACGATCCAAATTTAGATCATAGTTTACAAATTATCATATATAAAATAAATATTTAATGTATTTTGAAAATATATATTGCAATTTTTATATTTTTGCTCGTGTTTGATGAGTTTTATGTATTATAAGGATTCAAAAGTTAATAACAACAATAATTTTAGTTGACCGACACAAAATCTAATTGTCATGAAATCATAATTGAATTTAATAAAATATAAATATCGAGAATGTTAATGACTATTATAAAGTCGAAACTACTTATATATGGAGCAGATGAAACTCACTTAGAACATGACATTAGATAGGGGGTATGAATGACACATATTAGGGTAGAAGGGTAGTAGGTAGCCCAACATAGTCCTACCTACACTTACAAACTGGTAGTTGTAATATTATTATTGTAGGCTCGCTTAGCTTATCATACTAGTACACACAATATTGTTTTATTGTCCCTTGTCGTTTGATTTATGATGTTATGTGTATTTTATTTGTCTTATTTACTTGCATTAGTTATTGCTTCTTTTTCTCTTACATAATTCGCTATCATGACTTACTCACTTTGTTTGTGGTACTTTACTTGTGCTTGTGCTTTGTCTTAAGCCGATGATCTCTCGAAAACAACCGCTCTGCCTACCAAGGTAGAGGTCAGATCTATGTACACTCTACCCTCCCCAGACCCACATTGTGGGATTTCACTGGCTACTTATATATCTTATTGCTGTAGTAAAAATGATTGCATGACTAAAAGCCCCACGAGGTTTAGTCCCCTAATTAGAGTAATTATTTAATAGTGTTCAGTCAAAGCTCTGAACTTTCAGTGTCAAATCTAAAATGTTGTGGCTGCTATACTTTGGATTTGGAAACACTTGAATAGTCTATTTTTCTTTTATTTATTTTATTTTATTTCCTCCTTTTTGGAGAAAAAAATATGAGTATACACAAAGATATAAATTGTATTGTATTTTTACTCATGAACAATGAGTTTGTCTGGATTCAGTTTTTTCGACACACAATATATGTATGTTGCATTTGAAAATCACTAAAATTTGAAAAATAGATTGAAACTCATAATTTTTAAAGTGCAATGAATTTAATGTTAAGAACCTTAGATGCTGAATTCATCAGATTTAAATCTTGAATTCGCGTGAACTCTTTTTTTCTTGTCTTTATTTTTTAATTTTTAATTTTTGCAGAAACTGTCAATTAATTTTAACAACTTTAATTAGCATTCCTAACAACGTACTTCCGATTTAATTTGCGTGCCTATAAAATTTTAAGCTATTAATACCACTTATAGTCTCGCGGAATATTAATCATATTGAGTGGAATATTGCACAGGAGTAATAAACTCTATTTTTTAAAATATATGATTAAGTAAATATTTTATAGATAAAGTTCAATTGAATCATAGAGGACCATATTGTTCAAGCTTCGAATATTTTTTTACCTTATACAATTCAAATTGAACAAGTAATCCAACATAATGTTTTCGATACATGTCCCATTTGTCCAACTTTTGGCCTTGCATGTCGACATAAATTATAGTATATGTTGAGTAGTTAATATTATTTGTACTTGAACGAACTATAGTAGGCAACTAATAACGACTTAAATACGCAATTTTAAGTAGAAATAGCGTTCACTAGCAACAAAAATTATCATGTTTTTAAAATTTAAATAGTCATCACTATTTTTAAGTTTAAAATTCCATAAGTGGTTTTAGTACATAATTTCTGGAATTTTATTTTTGAAATTCTGATAGTGACTATTTTTGCAATTACAAAATCTGAAAAATGTTTATTTGTGAAATTTACAATTCTAAGGCTCCAGCTACAACCAATGTCGGATCTAATAATAGGTCCGCGATTTAAATTAGCAAAATGCCAAAATCTAGTATTACAAAGTTTTTTTTTTTTTGTTGACGAAGGAACCCGCAGCCGCTACTCTCTCGAGTGCGCACAGGGTAAACCTCGAATTGACGCAATAGCCTGCAAATCACGTCACCGATTAACCACATTTGCAGCGTGTGTGCGCATGTGATGTTTCAACCAACAAGGTTTATGCAGGGGATCGAACTAGTATTACAAAGTTGAACCTTATATATATGTGTGTGAAAAATAAATGTTGATAAATTAGATGTAGCATTCAATTCTCCGCGTCTAAATTTTGGATCAGCCACCAATGGCCACATAATATGTTCCCTAAGAAAAAGAGTTATTAAGAGTCAGAGTACCAAGAATTCTCTGATATAACAAAAACTAACTAAAGTCAATTATTTACTTCTCTGCAAAATCATATGGGTAATTATAGTAAGGTGGTTAATTAGCGAACAGATAAACCTAACTAAAAAGACATATTTGAAAGTAACAGGGGAATATAATATTGGAATTGGAAAAAAAATTAACCCGAATAGCTGCCCATTCCAACAACATAAATTAAAAATAGTATATATATATATATATATATATATATTGAAAATAGCAAGGATTGTCAAGTTGTTAATGATGGAAATCACCAACAGAGCTCCATTGTTGATGTCAAATTAGGAGCAAAAGAGAAGAGGGGAAAAACCCTAATTTTGAATGATAAATGTGAAGGGGGAAATAAGCCTAGTCGTTACTCAGATAAATGCCACAATGGGCCGAGTCAAATGACGCGTAAGGAAAACATTGGGCCAAGCCAGAAATGTCATGCTACGAGGCCCAAATGCACACAAGTCTGAAGTTTTTGTTACTCGGCCCAAGTCCACACGAGCTGATACAACAAATGATCCAACCTAGAGCAAAATAAATGAATCCTAGCCTTAGATGTACAATGAAAAAGAAAGATTCCATAGTTAGTTACAACAACAACCAATAGAAAATAGGCAAGTGTACAGTTTTTTCCTTTACAAATTGTATAAATACATGTACATGAAATCAATGAAATCATCTGGAAATTTTTCAATTCGTTGTCATTCTTCCTTTGCCTTCCAACATAATATGCATGTCTATAATCATATATAATTAATTAGTATATACTTATTAGAAAAAGTAAACAGTGAATCCAACCGGCAATCAATGTAAAGATCTCAAAATAAAATCACAAAGAGCTAAGGCGGCTACCCATTCTAGAGGCTAGCAATAATTTCTACTTCGAGAAGCCACTTTATATATTTTTTTTCTCTTTTTTGTCCAACAGTTAGGCAGAGTTAATTAATATTTAGTTGAAGTAAAACTTTCTTACTTATCTAGATGATCATCCCCACAATGTAATTAGGAGAGCGAATTAAGACGAAATACCTCTGGAAGATGTACATACGTGGCTAATTAAGGTTTGGATTTAACTTATATACCCTACTTGATGATATAAAAGTTTTAAACACTATACACAGCGTTCTATTTGTATATATATATTTTAACATGTTATAATAGATAATTACTTGTCTTATTCAGATTATTAGCTAATCGTTCTACTAACTATGAGTCATTTTCTGTAGGTATCTTTTAAATAACCTAATTGTATAAAGTTCTTTTGCATTATCAGGATATAGAAATTAGATTTTAAGTTATATGCATTATTTATTTATTTTTTATATCCAGCTTCCCGGCTTACGCCAGACTATTCCTGGAGATAGTAGTTCTGGTCCCTCAGCACTACTATCAGTAAATCGCGGGATGTGCCTGAATGACCAGAGTTTGAGAACAGAGCAACTAATATCACTTACAAGGTCCTACCTGAGAAGAGAGCAAATTGCTCCAACCAGGGGTCGAACCCACGCTGCAGGTCTCCAGCTGGATTTGAAGTTCCCCTTCTTTATCATCCAGCTATGCCCCGGGGGACAAGTTATATGCATTGTTGATCAAACTTGTAGCTTGTTTCAGTTACGGTGTTCACAATTAAATATTTATACATATTTAATGAATTCCTAATATAAATAAATATAGGATCTAAGCAAAACTAATAGGCTCATTCAAACCCTTACCTAACATTCTAGCTCAATCCGTATCGGTAACTTAGATTGTCTTATTTTCGAAATTTCGAATTTCACATTCTAAAAATATTTACCTATAAATATTTTTTGAGTAACCGCATACCGTAAATTCTTTTATATTATCTATATAGTATAACATTAAACTCTTAACGTTTAAAAAGTCCTAGGAATTTAATGCCACCTTTATATATGTTGACACTAGCAACTTTCCTTTTCTTGCATGGTCATGCAACAAATTTTCCATGATTCCTCCTTTCGTCGAAAAATGTCTTTTCATTTTCAAGCACGTTTGTCTATTAATTCCCCACTTATTATTTTTCTAGGAAGTTTCATTTCAACAAGAAACACATCCACTCACATCTATATATATATACAATCCCAACATTACAAGATTCACTAAAATTGTACATTGCTCACTTATATCCAAATATTCAAACTTCTCCTTTACCATATAGTACAAAAATATCTATATATGATATAGATTTTTTTAAAATGGAACAAGGCAAGAAAGGGAAAAATTCTAGCAGGAGAAATAATTATAAGAAAAAAGAGCCAATGAAGGTGAAATATATTTCAAGTCCAGTGATGGTAAATGCCAAAAATGCTGCTGAATTTCGCTCAATTGTTCAAGAACTCACCGGAAAAAGTCCCGAGACTGGCGGCACAATAGACAGCAGTGGCGGCAGCAGTAGCGTCGCCGGTGGTGGTTGGCCTAAATATCATGATAGAGTGGAGTACAATTCAAGTACAAAAAATATACTTATGAATAATATTGAGATTGATAATAATGATGAATATTTTTGGAAACAATTTTCAGAGAGCTTATAGGTATTTCAATATCCAGATTACTAATCTAAATATTTTAATTTACTGTTTCAGTTTTTTTTTTTTATCATGATGGCAATTCTATATAAGTTAAATCAGTCCATCACTGTATTATAGCAAAAAATCCAAATTGAAACTTTCTATCTAATTTGAAATATTATCATAGTGGCATATGCAAGATTTTGTGATGGTCGTTTTTTATTTATTATCACAACTCAACTTGTATGAGCTTTGTGTTTTGGAATTATAAATAACTCCCATATCGTCGGATTTATTTTTATTTAATGAGCATTGTATTTATAGATTTTTTTTGAATTGGCCTGTATAAATTTCTAAAGCTGCCACAACTTTGTTCTATTAGCTTTTGAAAAGGAAAATCATCTATATTATGCCACTTCGTATGCTTACCATCTAGTAATGATTAATGAAACACATCAACATCATTTATTTATGCAATTATTTAACATTTAAAAAGTGAAGTACAACTAACTATTCAAAATTTGAAACACTTTTAGAATAAAAAATCCGTACATACCACTTATCTTTGACCAAAATCCGGTCAAAGTTGAGGTGCTACATGTTTGATGCAGATTTGTGAAGTCCACTAGCCCTAAAAAAGGGTGAAGGGACTGAAGAATACCAATATGTGGTTTATATATCAACACTTAAATAGACAATTATCCAAATTAAGAGTAGACCTTGTCCAAAAACAGGACAGCATATGGAAATTTTCAATGAGAGAATAATATTATATGATCTTCGACAAAGAATAATCCTCGTATTATAATTCATGTGTTATAATTTCTCTATTACAATATATGTTTCATTTTTGAGAAAATATCATATCTGAACTTACTTTAAGGGTCCTATTAATTTTTGGTGCTCAGTATTAATCAACTCACAGATTAAGCGTTTAACCACATGACATTCCTCTTATGGGCCGATGCACCGGTGGGTCACTTCGAACCAGTGCACCTATGGACCGCCAAGCTGGACCGCTAATTGGGCCGATTTATCGGCTCCAGTTGTCCATCTGATACAACCCCTCCCTCACAGTCACCCTTCAGCACAACCCCCTCCCCGTGAATCTAGGCCGGTCCAGTCCAAATTGTACCAAGTCGTACATGGGCTGACCCGACCACATGACATCCTCACCTCTTCATACCTTTTCACCAATGGTGTGGATGGATCGTCCTGTTAATCGTCGTACTTGTAGCAAGAAAAAAAGGTGATTTATATATCTCCACCCAAATATTATTGCATGAAAGTCATTGTCACGAGGAACACATACTCGTCCAAAAAACAAACGTGTGCCATCACACGGAAGGTTCAAATCTATGAACCAAATTAATCGAATTTGACAATTATTTGAATTTGAAAATACATGAAATCCCTCTTTAACTTGTCTCCAAAATTTAACTTTACATGCGTTTAAGTATCCTCTATTCTTATCGATAGTGTATCAAATATCCTCCTAAGCATAGAACATTTAATTAATAGTCTTTATTATTCTTTTCTTGATATATTAATTTTTTTAATTATATAAGAGAATAATCTGTTCATTTAAAGTTTTCCAAGCACGACTTTCGAGGCAAAGCTGAAGAATAGCCATAGCCGCTTTTCTAGTTCCGGCGACATCGCCGGCCTGCCTCATCTGCTCCTCTACATTTAAAGGCGCCTTAATTTGCGCTTCCAATTTTCTATCACCTTCCTGTAAACAACAAAACGAAAAAAACAGTGTAAGAGTTATGCAAGATCATTACCAAAGAGTGCAGAAATTAACACTACAAGATATTTAAGGATATTGCAGAAGCAATCAATATCCGAAATTATTCATGCCACAATGAAAATTTCAGCCATAAAAGATATTGCAGAAGAATCCACCTAAGAATGCTTGAAATCGCCCTAAGAATGATTTGGAAGAATATTTTCAGAAAGAGAGATGAAAGATCTAATTTACCCTTCAAAATGATTATATTTTTCCCGTTATCCGCTACAGCGGTCGAGGTCTATTGCAGCGGGACCCGCGCCAGAGGACTTTATAAGTAATACTTTTTTAATTTAGACGAAATTATATTAAAAAATCATTAAATGATGTAGACGAATTAGAGGGCGAAAGAATGAGCAATCAACTATATGCTTAACTCATGCCCCAGGAATCCCTAGACACAAAGAGAGAGGGTACGAGCTAATCTTTTATTAGAGGGAAAGTTGTCGAAAAGCATAGTGTGTGTGTGCTACGCTCTCGCGAGTGGTGAAACATACCTAACTCTCAACTGGTCTAGACAAAGTAAGGTTGAACATAATTCACATATAAATTGTTTATGGGGTAAAGAATTACCGATAAAGTTTAATTGATAAAGTGAATTTTCGAAACAAGTTTAAGGGTGATTTTATATATTTTCTCTTTGAAATTTGAAGTATATTCCACATTGCATCCCCTAGACAGTCATGTGACATTTTTCAGTCAAAGAACATATATTCATGAGACTTTTAAGTATATATGATTTTGACTAGGAAATTTCCTTCACAACCACAATCAATGTCATTTTAAAGAAAGCTCATAAGAAAAGGAAAAGAAAGAAGCAATGAATATGAAAAGAGACATTTGATAAATGGTAATGAAAAGATTTAATTCAAATTTTGATGTGCATAGAAATGGATATAAAGATTAGGATCATAGACAAATTTAAATAAAAAAATAGTAACTAACTTTGATATTACAGAATAAATTATTATATTGATAGTGTAAAAAATTTTACACTAAAATAATAAAAGAATCAAGGGTATGCAGAACTAAAGTTGAGGAATTAATAATCTTGGAGTCACCTAACCTTTGGAGAATTTACAAAGAGCTATATATTCTAATTAAATCAGAAAAAAAAATAACAAATTTCAAGAATGGCTTTGTTCTTGCTTTTGAGTGTCATTATTTTCAGAAATAATTGTATGTTCATGATTATAAATTTGACTTGCAATAATTTTTTTCCCTTCATTTTGAGCCAACATGCATCTACCCTTTTTTCTGCCACCAGGAATATTTGTGCATGGACTTGCACCTTTTGATGGGACTGGACCTCTTGGAAGTAATTGAATAATTAAATCAGTGTTCTTCTTCAACCATTGTTTATCTCCTTCTAATATCCTCAATCCACAAACATTATTGTGAAAATCGAAGAAAATGAAGATTGATATGAAGGCAATTTTGCAGAAGTAGTATTTCTTGAGTGCCATTGTTGACGTTGAAAAAAGACAGGATTAGCCTTGGTAGGACCGTTGAATTGCTCTTTTTATAACTTGTGTAGGTCAAGGATTCGAGGCGTGGAAACAGTTTCTTTGCAGAAATACAAAGAGAAAACCTAGTGTATATATGTTCCCTCTTCCGTACCCCGTTGGTGTTGGAAACAAGCTAAGAAAGTCTCGTTGAAGGTAGGATCGAACACACTGTGACGACTATTTGCACTAGTTTCAAAGGCTTGATTGACCCGTCAACAAAAAACTTGGTGAGAATCAAAAAAGAGAATTAACTTGTAGTAAGTCTTGTTTTCTTTCTTTTGAGGAAGAAGGAATTGGTGAGTGAATGGAGATGAAGAATGTGCGGTGATATATATATATACTACGTATGGAAAAATGTGGAGAAATTATTGTTTGACAAACTAATGGTTGGTAAATGAAAACACGTATGCTTGAGATTTAAGTCCCTTTTGATTATCACACACACATGCAAACACAATATATATATATATATATATATAGGCCAGCTTGGCCCTGATGTGTTTTGACACTTTTAGTTTGTGGTCAACCCCTATAATTCTAATCATTTGAGTAGAAATTTGGAATTAGAAAATTATATGTTAAAGAGCTACCTCTATGGACTACATATATGTACCTATTGTCCGGATTTCCATATATAAGAGGCTAAGGAGAGAATGAATACATTAGCTCAACCCTTACTCAGAGGTTTCGAATTCGAGTCCTAAGTATGAAAATAATCCTATTACGGAGCAATTCCTCCTTAAATGAGTATCATGCGACGCGCGAATGGTTGGAGCCTCAATACAAGTGTCAGAGTACCAGACATCATGTGGAAAACCAAAACATAAGATGTAAAAAGTACATGAATTTTCGTTTGATGACTGACTAGAACGAAATGAAGCTGGCTGGAAAGTTAGTTATCATATTTCACATGGGAAAATGATATTTTTGACCAACAATATTTAATATAATACAAAGTATATTTTACTTGGTCATGACTCATGAGCTAATTGCCCTTGACATGGCTTGAAAATTAAGCATTTCATAGATGCTAAAAAAAAAAAACTAGACTTAGTCTTCTCTTTGGCACAAAGCATTTGACTCGTTCATAAACCCCAAAGGCCAAAGCCCATTTCGACCTTGCGTTATTCTTGCATTACATTTTTTGTTTCTTCCTGTCCAATACTCGTTTTGAGGCCTAACTAATTCAGATTTACATTGGAAAATTCCTCTACATGAGTAGCTCAAACCCGAAGCCTATAATTGAGAACGGAAGGGTACTTATCACCCGACCACAACCTCTGGTGGTTTGCATTAACATTCATTCAATCTTTATAACTATGTAAATGTGGACTTTTCTTGAGCCAATCTTATCTACCACTGACAGTACAAAAGTAACACCGCAAGTGCAGCCATATGGCAAGAATCACTTCTATTATCAGATAGGCTTACATAAACCGTCCAGTAAAACAGAAACTACTAATAAATGGAAAAGGCCACAAATTGGAAACTAGAACCAAATATTCATTGTAAGACAATATTTGTAGTTTATGTTGCTCGGACTCTCCGAGAAGCTTCCGCGCCCATTGGGATCCTCACGCACCTGGCGACATTTTCGAAAAGTTTGAACAACATAGCTTATAATTTATTTATTACATGATTTAAGTAGTACATGTGATCCTAGATCAAGCCAAAACGAAAACTAACAGCATCACTTCTCAATCCTCTGTTGCATGATTCCGGGAAACCCAGAAACTCAAAGTAATACTAACATTTTACATATTTCCTGTTTCTGCATATACTAGAGGCGAACAACCATGAAAGGAAGAACTAAGAAAATCAGATTTCTTAGAAAAGAAATGTATAGATTAGATGTTTTTGTCTAAAAATAGGATAAAGTCGAAACCAATCTTCTAAAAATAGGATAGAGTCGAAATCAGCATCTATACCCTCTATACATAATCACCCAAAATCGCATGGATTGCCTACGTTACAACTGACAAAAGCCAACTTTGCCAGCAAACTCCCTCAGCCAAAAACGGGTGCTTGCTTAATGAAATCTCAGCATATATGTTTAACCGCCTCGGTGGACAAATTATACGACCACCGAGGTGACATCCCCACATTTAACTGCCAAGCCGCTATCTTCTGCTGAACCTAAGTGTACCTTCTTTGCCAAATAGCATGCTTCCCTTTGAAGATAATCATTTGGTAATGTCGAAGCAATCTTGAAGATTATCTAGTTGTAGATCCGAACAGGCTTCTCAAAATTGTGTCGGTTCTGCAGCACCAATATATTAATCAGTTATACACGTCTTAAAGAAACAAGAAATTTTACGCATAAAAACGACATCTGGGGAGGGCGGGGCGTACGCAGACCTTACCCCTACCTTGTGAGGTAGAGAGGTTGTTTCCTATAGATCCTCGGCTCAAGAAAAGCGTTTTAAAAAACAAATACAAGAGTAAAAGCTATGGTGAAAATACTGTAGAAAAAGAGAAGTGCTACAAAATAGTAAAGATGATAAACAAGTGCACATAATAAACAAGGCATTCTAATTCGGGGGAATTTCTCTCTTGAATGGATATTACGTGTGTCCCAACAAAAAAAAACACGGTATTTATATTCGAACCTATGCTCTGCAAGCTTACCACAAAGGAAGCAATTCTGAAATGCTACCTTAGAACATGGAGTAAATTGATTACCGGATCCATTGAGGATACATGTAATTATTATAACAACATGCCCAGTATAATCCTACTAGGTGGGGTTTGAGGAGGGTAGAGTGTATGCAGACCTTACCCCTACCATGGCAGAGAGGCTGTTTCCTATAGATACAGATAATTATTTTAAGAAAAAAGAATTAAGCAATCAAGATTATGAAGTTATAGTACTATACTAGTAAAAATTCGAGCATACAAGTATTCTGCAGAAGATGGCCATGCCCAAAAGCATCAAAAAGAGGTTCTCTGAAGATGACTAATGGGTGATAACCTTGCTCAACCCCACACCATGAAACAAAAGAAACCCTCAACAGTTTTGTTTCTTCACCCTTGAAAAGTTAGGGAACTTCGATATCACCTTCTGTAGTATAGTTAGTGTCCCGAGGCCAAACCCAATTTTCTACCCAAAATGTTTAAACTTTAGCACCACAGTTCTAAAAGACCTAAATATTCTCAGAAGGTTTCTCATAGATATGCTTCAAAATTGTCACAACTCAGGCATAAAGCATTAGTGCATACCTGGTTGGCAGCATATGATCTTTTTGGAGCATTGTCAGTGTGCTCTAATCCAAGGTACTGCTCCCAAGCACCATACACATCTCTTTTCTGGAAACCAATTAGCAAATTAGGATACCCAAACACATGATGAGGACTATGCATCGACAAAGATGGAAAGGAAGCGCCACATACCTGAAAACGGTTGGACACAGTATCCGAGTCCTCAAGGTACTCGGGACGACCCATGGATAAAAATGCAAATTTCCACTGCAGAGCAAAAGTAACACTTGTCAAAGACTTTCAAGAACACAGTTATAAACTTTACCAACAAAATGACTCAGAAATTCTCAAGATGACAAGTCCCTGTATAATATGAGAAATGCAAAGGCGGGACGATTGAATACCTTAGAAAACTCCTCATCTGAAACCTGCAATTTTTTCTGAATGCGAGCTTTAACTTCTGTCAATGTCTCACCCTCATGAATAACCAGGAAAAAGGGCTCACCAAAGTTCTGTATTTGCTGTAAGCAAAAGAGACAGGAATTTAAAAGAGAGAGAGAGAGAGAGAGAGAGGAACTAAAAACAAACAATTTAAGGAAGAACCTTCCCTGAAATAAACAATTATTAAAACAATATTTTTACACATGTACTTACTGTTTGATTTTGAGCTGTGTCCTTCATAAAATGATAAACATGAATTAAGCGACTATGAGGATCCAGGTTTTTCTCCTCTTCAGGAATCTGTAATTTAAAAAGTGTGTCAAACATCTATAAAATCTATGCTACGACTACTACAAGTTTATACTCAAACTCAGGGTGGCAAATAGAAAGAAGAAATTTGAATGATTAGGAGGTAGAGGATTTCTGTCAATTACTTTAACAGTTAAAATCAGTCTCAACTGATCAAAGTAAGGTGGATTCACTGATCTGAGAAGTTAATGATGATAAAAAAAATTCAGTTAAAAACTGTTATAGCATGTTGATAAAGAAGTCAGGTCACTGAGATGCAAATTGGCCTCGGAAGATGATTTGGAAACAAAAGTCCTGTTAAGGTGGCATGCTTTGGGTGGACATCAGCTTGGGCGACTTGTTAGACTCAAGACAACTTGCAGAAAAGAGGCTTCACTTTAAGTAAAAGACAGGAGGATCCAGGATTTTAGTTTTGATGGGTCAACCTTTAACTTCTTACAACTGAACCCATTACACTTTTGAATTATGGGTTCACAGTCTAATTTTTGTTAAAATTTTAGTGATTTTTTCATTCATATATATAATACTTCTGTTCTACATCCACCACTGGTAATAGATGTGATCTGTGTGAACAAGACTAGGAAACAGTGAATCACCTTTTCCTCCATTGCAGAGTATTTAGATAATGCTGGGAATTAATTTTAAACATATGTGGCATTTCTTGGGTGATGCCTCAGTGTATAAAAGGTTTATTGGAAGATTGCCAAGCTCAAAGGAGATATGGAGAACCATTCTATTGTGTATCTTATGGACTTTATGCCTAGAAAGGGAACAATGCTTGCTTTGAAAGGCATAGAAATCACATACCTAGAATCAATAATGTCTTCATAATCTGTATTACTTCAGTGAATCTGAATCAGTATATGGACTTTCTGGATTTGTTGGGAGGGAAAGGATAGTAGGTGGTTTGTTGGTTCTTTAGATGTTTTTTGTACCTTTCTGTACCTTTCTGTACCTTCTTGGTACTTTATTGATGAACTTTTATCTTATTAAAAAAACATCACTTGAAGAAAATAGAGCATACAAATGACATATCAACGACATCAGAACACCATGACGGATGTAAACAAAGAGAGGTAAAGAGATGCCAAATATTAATATGACCAACATTAAATATGGCATGTCTCAGTGCAATATGCTAGATGGTCAAGCAGGGAAAGACTGAAACAGTCACGAAGATTGAAGCTCGAAATGAAAAAGACAACAGTGAAATAAGTGATATTCATATAGATCCATCGCCAAAAACTAAAATCCTACCTGCTCTTGTGAATAAACTAAGGAAGCAAACATCAGATATTAAACGTACCTCCTCTGCACGTAGCGTCCAGTATTGATCATTTATGTTCTCAATCCTTTCATTAAGGGGAAAAATCTGCAGTAAAAAGATGGATGCAAAGTTACAAATGCTACCAAGGAGCATACTAGAAAAAACAGTTATATCATGTCCGTTCATGACTTTTTTTACCTCCTTCGACAAGACATACATCCACTGCTTAATTACATACACAAACACATGTATAGCTACATTATTGTTCAATAACACAAAGACACATGTATGATATTCTTCTTTTCTTTAATCTATTTTTTTTTGGTTATCCTCTACTGCCTTCAGCACCATATAACAGTGTCCTTTAGAAAACAAGGAAATAAGTAAAAGAGATTAAATTTACAACCAGTGAGCTGATCTGAGTACTGAGAAGCAAGAAGCATCTCAGCAGAGACCCAATACCACATTATAAAAGGAACTTATAGGTGGTGGGGATTGGGAAACAATGGAGTGTTCTTTGTGAAGTCTTTTTATGAGAAACTTTTGGTTAGGGAGGAGATTGATTTCCCTTGTAATGCAATATGGGTTCCAAGTGTGCCGAGGACGGTGTGTTTTTTCACTTGGCTAGCCACTAGAGGGGTTATCTTGACAACGGAAAATCTTAGAAAGTGGAAGATTGTTTGCGCCAGTTGGTGTTACATGTGCAAGGAGACGGGTGAGGATGTGGACCATCTTCTTCTACATTGCGGGATTACCATGAGATTATGATGGGATATGTTTAAGTGGTTTCACACTCCTTGGGCAATGCCAAGAACTGTGAAAGATTTGATGTTCAGTTGGAAAAGAGGGAGAAAGAGGAGAAGACGAAGGGCTTGGAACATGGTTCCACTTGCTTTAATGTGGGTAATCTGGACAGCGTAAAATAGGAGAGCTTTTGAAGGAGTAGAATCGAGTTTCTCTCAGTTGAGGAGTAGCCTCCGCTCCCTTGTTTTCTTTTGGTGCAAACAGAAAGTTCCTTGTTGTATAGATGATTGGACGAAATTTGTAGAGAATCATATTTTGTAGATTCTTTACCTTTTGGTTTACCCCATGTATACGGCCAGTTTGGCTATGTTTATGAATGAAAATACTTTTACTTGATAAAAAAAAAGGAAGTTATGCAACATCATAGTACCTTATATATCTTGTGGTAAAAAACTTCCAGCAACCTTAGTTCAGCATCCAGCCGTGACAATTCAACCTGCACCATAACAAGAGATAAGATGAGTTATCCTCTTGCTACAGAAGAGACAAGGTCAGTTTTTCCCATCTCTCCTAGTTCCCACAACGTGTTTTATAGACCTTTTACTTATTTGTGGAGTGGCGGAGAACAGTTCTAAAGCAAAAGATAACTCCAAAATACCTTTGTTTTCAGGTCATTAAGAACATCTCCTATGGTACTTTGTTTTGGCAATCTGATGGTATGGATAGTCACCTGAAAATGGTCAGTCCAAGATTATATTACAAAAAGGTGAGGAAAAAATGTGTCATAAAAGCATAAAGAATGCCTTTTAGCACTCACTTCATCTTTGGCAGCCTGATAAAAGGTAACTTTGAGAGCTTTTAAACCTTGCAGCTCTGGTAAAGGTATATCCAGGACTTCATAATACAGAATATCTGAAGTCTATCCAAAGAGGGGGATGATGTTAACAAACAGTAGTTAGTAATAAACAATTATATGCAGTAAGCAGATACTTGCATATCTAGGTAAATCCAAAGAAGACGAAATACCTGATTATAGTGACTGAGCATTTCTGTGAGACGATCAACTCCACGATACCTTATCGGCTGAGGTTTTGGCTGCTGTGAGTAGCAGTTATGTGATGTAAGCCTTACTTTAGATGGATCATCCAAGCGAAGATGGCGAGCTAAGCATTCAACAACTTCATCATAGTTGTTCTGCTTTGACCTGGAATTATGTGCCATCAATCAATGAAAAGAGTTGACATAAGATCAACCTAGAACTACTAATTATACAAAACCAGATACATACAACTCAAGACTGAACTCGTCCTCCTTGGGTTTCTCCAATGAGCGAAAACGAACAACCTGGAATAATATACAAATAAATCTGTGATTCTTTTTTTGTACTCCATCCCAAGTAGAACTAGAATCCTAAATTGGGTCAAAGAGAGCAAAATAAAGTACGGCAGGCGTACTACCAAAGAGGCAAAGATATAGCTATCATCAACATCTATTGCAGTACCGTAACAATCTTTTATACGCAGGAGCCAATATCACAATAAGAGCTTGCAGAACAAACCTGGCGATTGTGCACGTACTCCAAAAATGAAGGAACCTCTGGAAAGCGATATTGTTCATTGCCTTGCTTTCGAAGGGATTTCTGAAAGCAAATAATATCTCCATCTTCTAGCTGCAAAGCCAGAGTAGTGCATAAATGATTGATTGCTAGAAGATCCAGCAGAAAAAAACAAAAAAGAACAACTATTGAAAGAAATCGACTACACAAGCAAATGCATAAAATCCCAAAATGGTTGCTGGCAATTGATTCCACATACCTGACAGGCGCGAAAACTCAGCTTCCTGTCAATGTGTTCACACATCACATTTGGTTCAAATTTTATTTCCTGCGAATAACAAAACCTGAAAAATCACACATCATATGTTTTGGAGTTAAAAAACTGACAGCAAAAGAAGAACAAGTAACCTCAAAAAGATCAATTTCTTCATCAGGCGAAAAGCCAGCCAACTCATTTAGCTTTTCTAATATCTCCATCGGCTTGCCACTTCCTTTTACAAAAATCCGTCCAACATACCTAACAACAAAAAGGAAATTAAAGGAGAGGCCCAAAAAACCTCATCCACAGAATGGGTTCTCATATACACAGCCCAGGCAGTTGGACTTTAACAGCACTTCAAATGCATAAAAAATTTCAGATTAACCCTTTCAATAAGATGGCCTTATCAAGTCCAAAAGAAATTGCAAAAAATTAATGAAGGTATTCTTCTTATTTTTTCCCTTTTCGTTGTATACTCATGCTAACTACGGTGTAACATTTAAATTTTTACAGTATTTTAGACCTCTAGATGGAGTAAAAGTAAAAGGTACTAAAGCACCTTTCCATTCCATGTTGTTGTGTTTTCAAAAATAAATGAGCAGATCGCAATTCAAACATGAAAATCACTACTTTAGTGTTAGCCTTCCAGCTATAGAGAAGCAAGATGTGGACCTTATCTCCTCTTTCAAAGGGTCATAAAGTTTGAAAAATAGAAGGATATCTTCCTTGGTCTTCTCTGGTGGAGGAAAAGGTTTCAAATCCTGCAAGAATAAACAAAACAAAATAAAACGCAAAAGTAAAACATGATAAAGCCTCACAGGAAAAACATGCAACATGCGAATCATCGAAAGAGAAAACAAGTAAGCAACTGATACATTACCAGGCCAAATTCTACTTCCAAAAACAATTTTAGCTCAGCATTGTTCGCTTTATTTGAAACCTCTCTCAGTTGGCCAACCTAAAAGCACAATATCTAAGATCATTCACACCAAGTTAACCAAGCATACCCATTCTTCAACAGATTGCAGAAATCATGCACTACAGAAGAAAGATTGCCAGATAAAAAAATGAACAATACACACTTCAAGAATATCTCTCTCAAGGGGGAATGACATTCCCCACACTTGGTCCAATCAAAAGACCCGGAGGGGGAGGGGGGGGGGGGGGGGGAGCAATTGACTTGTGAACCAGCCATGGATGAACCAGTAACAACATACCCAGTGTAATCCCACAAGTGGGGTCTGGGGAGGGTAGGTTGTACCTACACCTTACTCCTACCTTTGTGGGGTAGAGGTTGTTTATGATAGACCCTCGGCTCAAAAGAGTGGAGACAATGGATGAACCAACATGAACAGAAAATCTGATCCTATTCACTAACAACTGAAGGTATCTATTTTGGTAAGTAAGGAGAAATTGGTGTATGTCAAGTTCATAATCAAATTTTTCATGCACCAAAGTTAAGATTGCCATAATAATGACATGGGAAAAGGGTCAAATATACCCCACTACTTTGTTTTATTAGTTAAATTTACCATCCGTTAGCAATTGTGAACAAAAATACCCCTACCGTCTTCAAACTTCACACTTCTACCCCTATTTGGATGGAAACCCCCAAATTCTCTTAAATTACCCGATTTCAAAATAATTACCCACTCCCTAATTTATTGACCCTCCCCGACCCGCCTATCATCATCAAGCTTGAGCTTCTTACAAGGAGAGAAAAAAAGAAGCAAAAACACATACCCAAATCATAAACCCACCCACCTCAAATTTCACCTTTAAATCCATATCTGATTCTTGATTCCTTGAGAATTGATATAGTTACCATCAGCTTTTTTTGTGCAATACCATCAGCGTTATTGCAATTTTATATCGTTGCAACTTATATTGCTTTCTGTTTTTTTTATAAAACACAATTACATCAAAGACGTAGCGAGCCAAATCTAGAGTGACTTTTGATCTTGTAACTAGAGTTGGAATGATGTTCATTAATCCAAGTAGTTTGGGCTATAAGTTTATGTAACATGGTGATTTCAAAGATCGTGTAACAAATTACAATATTGCTTTTCAGGTAACAATGATTTATAGAATTTCTCAATAAACTTAAACAATGTATTATTTAATTCTTAATGTTGGAATGTTAGTATGAGTGTGCGAGAGATTAATATTGAATCTGTGCTAGATTGAGCGTGGTTTGGTGTGCTTTTTTGCTTCTTTCTTTTTATCTCCATGAAAGAAGCTCAAGCTTGATGATGATGATGATGATAGGCGGGTCGGGGCGGGTCAACAAAAGAGTGTGTAAATTTTTTGAAATGGGGGAATTTGGGGGTTTCCATCCAAATAGGGGTATAAGTGTGAAATTTGAAGACGGTAGAGGTATTTTTGTTCACAATCGCTAGCGGAGGATAAAGTTAGCTAATAAAACAAAGTAAAGGGGTATATTTGACCCTTTCCCTAATTACATTCCTTAGTGGATTGGAGTCCACATATTCTTGTAACATACAAATTGACTAGCCTTACCTACAACATTTTTTCGTAGAAACAGATCAAGCAACAACAACACCAACAACATACCCAGTGAAATCCCATAAAGAGGGGTCTGGGGAGGGTAGAATGTACGCAGTACTTACCCCTGCCTTGGGAGGTAGAGAGGTTGTTTCCGGTAGATAGGGTATAAGGACAAGAAATCAAAAGCAGTATGAAAAATGAAATTATTAGAAGTCCTACATCGGTAGTGGGATGGATAATTGGTCTCCTTATATGGGTTTGGGTAATCCTCCCCTCATGAGTTAGCTTTTGGGTTGAATTAGGCCCAAGATCTATTCTTTACATGGTATCAGAGCCAGACTCAATTCTTTGTTCACCGATGTTGGCCCCCATATTATATTGTCCATGCGCCAGTTAAATAGGTATGGGCGTGTGGGAAGTGTTAGAAGCCCCACATCGGTAGTGAGATGGGTAACTGGTCTCCTTATATGGACTTGGTCACCCCTCATGAGCTAGCTTTTGGGGTTGAATTATGCCCAAGATCCATTCTTTACAGAAATAATGGAAACGAATAAAGCCATGGCAACATACTATAAAAGCATGATAGAGCAATAACGACCAGAAAAAGGAGCAGTAACAAAGAACAAGAAACAACAAATAGTAGCAGAAATCGAAGAGCAAGAAACTACAAGAGTAATCTACGACTACTAGTATGGAAGGATAAGCGGGACAATGCTCAACTACCTACTAACCTTAACTCTAATCCGTGTCCTCCATAACCTACTATCTAAGAGAATTTAAAGAATCAAACTGCCATATAGCTGCAGATATACAAGGAATTGTCTGGTAATGACCTACAGCTTACACCAATAACAAAAAGATCATGCTAAGATCAATTCTTTATTTTCAAGTAAGGGATAAGCTAAAGAAAACCAATTTTATGCGGAAAACAAAAATGAAACATAGCAAAGAACATCTCCAATAGAACTGCTGTCATAATTCAGATGCAGACCACACAGCAGAGAGGTAGGATTGTCAGACAGAACTTACGGATTGAACTTCCTCTTGAGCTGTCAATGGACGATTAGGCCGATACGTATGGTTCTGGCGTTTTGCCCATAGCCAGTAACGTTGAAATTGCACTGGTATACCAAATTCCTTAGCAACTTCCTCCTGAGAACGGACATATGATCAGACACATGTCATACTTAAGACTAACGGTGATTGATCAATGATTATCATAAGAAATATGTTTATCTTGTCTGCTGAGAGAGCAAAAGCAATTTCATGAACCCTCGTAAGCTAACTATGAGAACTCTATATTCTCCTCAATATTTTGATTGTTTGTCCTCCTCAATTTTTAGCTACATAAGCACTACAATTTGAAGTTTTATCTTTTCTCTCAAACTAATACACAAGTACAGAAGTTTACAATCCATACGTAGAAGCAGAAAATTTCACAAGAATCCTCTTTATTAAGCACGGTCAAAACTGAACTCATTCCATGCAGCACATACAATTGCTCGTCATGTTTAATAAGAGCAGTATGGCTATAACTTTTCCAAATCTATGAGAGAAGGAAATGCAGAAGAATGATAAATGTACCTTGAATTGAGCAAATGACATCTGCTTCTGAATACGGAAACTATGCACTTTATCATGATCCACAAGATCAAAATAAATCTCCTTTCCAATTTGTTCACCAAGGTCTTGATCACGAGCTACCTATAAATGAAATGGCCAATTTCAGTTAAGCATTTTGTAAATATAAAGATGCAAGAAGTAAAGGATATAGATTAGTAGTTGAAAGACACCTTGATGATTGTATAGAGGTGAGCCTCTGCTTTCTCCTTTCTCTTTTGTTCCTTTTCTTCTTGCTCCTTCCTTAGTCTTATCTGAAATTAGAGGTTGATAGAAGATTGCTATGACTGAACCACTAGAGTCAGAAACTAAATCAGTAATATTGAGTTGAAACCCACCCTGAGATGCTCGGCTATGTCCTTCTCATCCACATTGCATATGATCTTTTCCTTGTCACTTTCACGTATATAGACAAGCATATACGCATTTGAATATTTTGTAAATTTGAAGGGTGAATTGTTGAACCCAGGATTTGTGTGGGGTAACTGTTAACAAGAAATGGACAATTAACATGTGCAACACCTTATAAAAAAAAGTGCAAATGTAAAAAAAAATCGTTTATATGTATAACGTTTTTCTAATATAGGTGGTCTACATATAAGTAAAAAGGGTGCAAGAATAGGACAAATACCTCTTCCTCACCACCATACTGTTCATCCAGAGCTCTCTTTATATCTTCTTTTGTCACACGCTCATCGTCAAATTTATACCTAACAGTAAGAAATGCATAATGAATCAAACGAGTAATCAAGGACAGTAAAATCTCTAAACATTGTCAATGTGAAGCAGCAATCAAGACGACAGAAAGCCACAACTGCTTGGCAATCAAAAGCAAGCACAGACAGGTGGAGTACTGAATAAGGGCATATATCTGATACAGGTATATTCAAATTTTAACAAGTTTTAACTAATTCTGAAAAATCCTTATGAAGGACATAGAAATAAGTATAACAAATATGAAGCTGCAGAACATGCCAAATCTTCCTTGGGCCGAGCTAAAAATCTAGAGAACACTAAGAAAAGGATACATGTGCCCAGTTATAAATGCTGGAGAAGCATGTCTGCTGACTGCAGTACATTGAGAAAAGCCCAATTATAGATGCTGGAGCAAACATGTATGATGGCGCAACAAAATGCATACCATTGATCAGAGAGTGTTGGCCTGATATATGCATAATAGTGTCCCCCGTGCACCCCGCCACTGTGAACTAAAACACTGGAAATAAAAGATAACAGAATTTAATTAGTACAAAATTCATAAGTAGTCATCATCATCATGCAATATAATTGCCTGAAGTAACTGAGAATTGAGAATCAACAGATATCATGGTCAACGGCCTTATTTTATTAGACATCATACAAATATAAATAAAAGCTGCAGTAAAAGCACAAGAGGAAATGTCAACAAGAAGGTAGAACGGGGAGAAACAGATGTTACTGATATCGACAATCGCAGCAGAAGCAGTCCAGGAGAAAAGCCACCATTTCCCACTAGAATAGTATCATGAATTATATAAAAAGAAATGAAACAAAATCCCCTGCACTTATATATAGAAACTGAAATAAATCCCATGCTGGTATCCAAAACAAGGCTAAACCATTATTTCAAATTACTGGTTCATACATGGATGAGATGACTGAGAAATGCCAAAAATAGTTGAACAGAGTGGAAATAATACCAACATTGATAGAAGTGAGGATGAAATCAAATTCTCAATGAATATGAGCATCCAAACCAAGACCATATGGAAATTGGTAGAGTAGCTCAACCTACTGTAAAACCCTTTGGGAACCTTCAAAAACCAATGCGGTACAAGCATATTCTAACACCTCCCACATGTGACACCCATTTTTAAGTTTATATGTGGTCACTTAGCTGTCATTTTTATTTTTTCCTTTTGTTTGGAAGATTGAAGAAGCTCAACAGGCTAAAGTGTTGGCCTAGACTAGACAAAGTTAGCTCAAGATGAGAATGGGCCTAAAGCAGAGAAAGAAGACTCAATAAGCTAAGAAGCGAGCGTCGAGCAGAAAAAGATTCGATGGACTGAATTGAGAGAAGAGCCTAGAGCAGCTCAGTGGGTTGAGATGCGAGGGGAGAAGCCTAATACGATAGAATAAGTAGGGAGAAAATGGTTGTGCAAACGGGTTTACCAAAGTTTGCTCTGTTACCATGTAAGAAATATAACATCCAATCCAGTCCAAAACCACGAGGCAATGGGTGGATAGGCCACGACAATTACGAACCCCTTAGGAAATGTAACACTGATGTGGGACAAGTATATTCTAATAAAATCAAGAGAACAGTAAAGGAAAGATAACTATCCTATATCCCAAATCTAGTTGAGATTATATTTTGCTGTCTTGTCAGCAAGAGTATGTCATGTTTGACTATAGCGTGTGTCACATGGTGAATTATGCATGATTTCAATGCTAGAATACTATAGCATGAAAAAGAAACAGTCACTAAGATTAATTTAATTTGGAGAAGGGAGATGCACAAAAGGCAGAAGTGGTACTCTCCACACAATCACTCGAAATTCTAAACTCAGTGGATAAGGGAGAAAAAAACTTGAGTTCACTATATAAACCTACATTTCCCAATTTCCATATTTACAGGAACTAGTTCTTGGTGATATACCAATAATCAATCAACTGCGTCCAATCCCAGATTAGTGGGGAGTTGCTCAAGGTTGAAACCACAAATATGAGCAATATGAATGGACGACTGTGGATGATTTGGATTGAGTCATTCTCTCAATCTGTACATTGACAAGAACTTGGTGATATTACTAATGAAATTATTGACATATTAAGAAAGTGTGAGCTATGCTTCGTAAATAGTGTTGTTAAAGTTTTCAACTACCAAAACAATAAAAAAAGTACATACAACCCAAACCTGATTATGGGAGAATATAAGATTCCATTCCCCAGCAGATAGCTAATTTTACATCACCAAACTTGTTACAAGTATGCCACTTTAAGAAATCTATTGATGTATTAGAAACCGTAAAGAGCATGTAGACGAATTATTGCACAACAGCAGAAGCGAAAGAAAACAACCACGTAACAGAGTGATTAAACTGGTCCAGATAAAATGAGATGCAAATTATATATTTGGATGACTCCAATTATATGCAATAGCAGGTGATCTCAAGCCACCCAAATTTGTGGCAAATAAACCTGGCTAACTAACTACAAAAGAAAATATTTAACATGAAGAATGTGAAACCACTAAGATAAAATCTTTGCCGAACTGGCCACGTTATTCAACTTAATGGTTGACCAAAGTTCTTGAAAAAAAACGAGCAGTAACTAGCAAGGACAGATCATTAAGAAAACAGAATAAATTGAGACCTGTGCAGAGTATAGAGATTGCGGACACTTCGATCAGCATCTGGAGATAAATATTTTCCATTCTCTCTATCAAGATCGAGTTGCAAAGGGAACTCATATCGGTCATTTATCTATAATGTCAATAAAAAGAAGTGCTTTCAGTAATAAGCATCATGTGGTATAAATCAAGCACGCTAGCAGTAGCACTTATCACTGTAAACCATCTCCTCAAAATTTATCTCAAGATGAGTAAACTTCCTTACTACAATAAAATAACACGACAAAATTTATCTCAAGATGAGAGACATATGGAGAAAAAAGTGACATCCTGTCCATGAAAATCTGGGGGTAATGTAGAACACAACAAATAATACTAAGCCAAATTGCATTTTTTTTTATCATAATCTAATTTTCATATTTTACACAGGACCCCAGGCTCCCGAATTAAATATAAAATTTTCTCCAGGTTGGCTATTTATCCCATTCAAAGAAAAGAAGTAAAACATTATCTCCTTAGTTGGCTACGGCTGTACAATCATGTGAGAATTAATTAATTACCTTGATCATAGCATCCCGCACAAAATCATATTCAAAACGTTTTAACTGAAGTTGAAGAACAGGAGGGAAGTCAATGAAAAGGACACCTTTCCGAGCATCCTGTAAAAACTAGGAGTTAGCTACGAACATATCAGATATCATAACTTTACAACCCAAGCAACACACTACAGGAAAAGGAGGGAAAGGAAATAACAAGAATATCATCTATGAGGTGTGTTTACTGAACTTCCACACCACTCATTGACATCCTTCTCTTCTTATAATTTTCTTTTTAGCTTATATATTCACATGCCTCTTATTCCCTATCATTCTCCAGCTCAAAGGGATCTCAAAGTTTTACATATGCAAGTTTGTAAACCACTAGCCCATAGAAATATTAAAGAAATTTAACCTGTAAACCATGTTGTTCTGCATGGTATTTGTTGTCACCCTCAAGGCGTTCCACTTCAACATACTTGTCAAATGAAGCATACACATCACGACACCCTTTCACATCAAGTTGAAGATCTGACCAAAGACACGTCTTCGTAAATAATAATAAAAAAATGATAAAATGGCCTTACAAATTCCATCCAAAAACCATCATAAAAAGTCATGCTTATTCTATAGGTTCTAAATCTACCATAAAAAGATTCTTTTCTTGTTGACTTGTAGTCCACGTTGATACATTCGATGTAATTCATATGATGCCCCTCGAGTAATTGTTGTATTGTGCCCTCTACAACAGTCCCCTGAGTCAAAAAAAAAAAAAGAAGTTAACAGAAAACAATAATCGGAAGCAATCTCACTTCTAAAGAAGTAAGTATACCATCCAAGATAAAAGGAGTCTGCAAGTTCTAAGTGTGCAATTCCATTAGACCAATTACCTTCATCTTATCTTCGAGCTTTTCACAAAGAACCCTGTTAAGTTCTTGTACATCATGCTGCATGAAAGAATCATAGGTGTCCCACCCAAAGGACTTTGTCAACTCTTTTGTTGCTACACTGGTGTCATTATACTGGAGCTTATAAAACAAACTCTGCAAAGCTAAAGGGATGCTGCCAGATGGATTGTCATTCTCAGTTGTTGGCATATGATACACAGCCTGAGAAACGAGTATGAATTAATCATCTGTATGAAGATAATATCAAAGAAACCATTCATGCTACAAGGCTAACCTTTCTAAAATAAGAAATATGGTATAGTGTTTGGAGGAGGGAGTTCATATAACAAGTGGCTCCCTGATTCTTAAGGCCAACATAACCAGTCTCCTTTTTAGAGTCATGGGACCAGTAATCAGTGACTTTACGGACAGCAACATCAGCTTCAATTATGACTGTATCATCCATAAGATAACCTCTTCCAGGATCATATAGTTCACTAAGAGGCATGAACGATGTGAAACCCCAGTCACTCTCCCTTGCATTAAACTGGTGCTGAGTATCTGCCATAAGGATCATAAAATTTAACAAAACAGCCATCACTTCTACTAATCAAATCACAATACTCTATGCCATATATGCAGACCCCTCAAAGGGAGAGAGCACCGAAAGTAGCATCATAGAATAAAAAATCTCAAGAAGCATAAATTAGAAAAGAATTCAGGATACTAAATAGAAGATGACAACCGTATCAAGTTTCCTTTAGAGAAATCCCCAATCATGATTATATTCTCTCTCTCTCCAATGCAAGAGTGTGACTTCACACACCATCTAATTAATTTTCTCCAATAAGCTGCTTGAGATCCCTTCTCAGGAGAGCTTTGAGGGTTGAGTTGAAAGATGGACAAAGTTCTGCAGTATTTCCAAATTCAACTACAGGAAACACCATACACCTAAAAGTAGGTCAAGATCATTTCCAGTCAGATCTTTCAGGCAGTCCCTACAGAAGATGAATTTTGTAGACCATTTACAAAATTTTTGCAGTCATCAGTATCCCAAAGATAGTCTTTGACGGATCAGATATTTGATGTACTGTACCCCAATGAATGAAAATCATATGATCTGCACAACTAACCCAATGTACACAGGCACTCTATACAGGCGGGAGGTGAGCCTTGGTTCAAAGTATAGTTGTTCCTTTGGCTTGCGTGACCTGGGCCACGGGTTTGAGGCGTCGAAGCAGATCCTACCAGAAATTCAAGGGGAAGGTTACTGACAGTAAACCCTCACTTTCCCTTACCCCCTTGTACTAGCAGCACATAGCTAAACTCTTTACTCTATACCGGTGGCAACGAATAGAATAAAAGAAGCTAGTTAGTGATTAACTCGTGGCTTACTTCTGAATAAGCCCATATAAACCATTGAAATGCAAGATTGTCTCTTACAGAGAGGCCATACTCCTCCTCAAGTCTACTCCAGATGACCTCGGCCAAACACTTCACAAGCTAATAGTTGATGTTTATGTTCATGTTTCTATTCATGATACAGGCACACAAAGTTCACTGAGTGACTCATTACCTATTCCAACGACATCCCTATTTCCGTTGAGCACTCATCAGATGAAGTTGACCTTCCTAAATCCTACTGCTCTTCGAAAGGTATTCAGATTTCAGACTACTCACAACACATCTTGTTTATAATTTCTTGAGTTGTCACTGTTTTTCGCCATCATATCATGCCTTTGTTATTCAACTTACCCACTTACAAAGTATCTAAGACTTTGGCAGAGGCGAGCTCATCCGGATTGGCTATGATTGAGGAAATAATTGTTCATGACAATGATACTTAGGAAATAGTTCCTTTAGCACCAGGAAATCAGCAGCTACAAGTCTATGGGTATTTACAATCAAGGTAGGTGCTGACAAGAAGATGATCTTGTCTATGGTGATACCTTTTCTCCAGTAGCGAAGAGTGCATTTGTTCTGCCTCCTTTATCTCCATAGCAGCCATGTCTTATTGGCCCCTTTATCCATTGGATATCAAACATGTCTTTCTTCATGGTAAACTCGCTGAGGAGGTCTACATAAAGCAACCCCAGAGTTTGATGCTCACGGGGAATCTAAGTGTCGATGGCCAATCTTTGTATAATCTCAAGCAATCACCAAAGGCATGGTTTGACCTTTTTAGCACAGTTGTGCAACAATTTAACATGCTTCGAAGTGAAGACAATCTATGTGTTTTATAAACATTCTTATAATGGCAACGGATACTCTTGGTTGTTTGCGTTAAAGACATTGTCATAACAGGCGATGATCATGAACGCATTACTCAACTTAAGTTGAGTATTTTTTTGAGTCATTTCCAAAACAAAAATCTAGGTAAATTAAGATACTTTCCAGGCATTGAGATGGGCAGCTTTCATAGTCCGAACTCCGAAGGCAGGCCAGCAAGAAGGAATGCAAACATATCTCATCGGGAATTGACATAGGATGTAAGTTTCCCCATTATTCGAATTTAATAATAAATCCGATGATAAAGTAATGAAGAGGTAAGCTTGTCATTTCACAAATGAAGCATGCTTTGGACACTGCGGCATGTTGAATTACAAACCTATTGATACTCCTATGGATCCTAATGTTATCTTTTTCATTGACAAGGGTTCTCGCGAATGTACTCCCTAGGCAAGACCCTTGACGGACCTCAGTCGTTTCCAAAGATTGTCTAACAAGCTCGCTTATCTTTTATTGATCAAGTAAAAGCATTTTCATCCATAAATATGGCCAAACTGGTCATATACAAGGGATATATCAAAAGGTAAAAAATCTACAAAATATGATTCTCTACAAACTCCGCCCAATCATCTATATAACAAGAAACTTTGTGTTTACACCAAAAGAAAATAAGGGAGCGGAGACTACTCCTCAATTGAGAAAAACTCGATTCCACTCCATCAAAAGCTCTTCTATTTCTATCTCTCCATACTACCCACATCAACGCAAGCGGAACCACATAAGCCCTTTGTCTTCTCCTCAGTGTTGTCAAAGGTGCGCTTAAGCCCTTAAGCGAGGCTCAAAACATGTTGAGCGCTTCGCCTCGCTTTATGTGCGCTTCAGTGTCATCATCAAGGCTAGACATACTTTTCATTGCCAATGAGCCTCTCTTGGAGGGGTGACACTAGATAATTGATATTTCACTTTATCGTAATATTTTTACAATTTTTTTGTCCATATATTTGTAATTCATGCTTATTATTGTTAGTCTTGGACGAAACATATATATATATATTTATATTTTTGCACCATTGCGCCTTTTTTCATTAAAGCTCATGCTTTATTTGCCCTTTGCACTTAAAGCCCAGCTAACCTTAGAGCTTTTTGCGCTTTTCACTTTTGATAACATTGCTTCTCCTCATTCGCACTCTTCCAACTAAACATCAAATCTTTCGGCGTGCTTGGCATTGCCCAAGGAGTGCGAAACCACTTAAACATAACCCACCATAATCTCATGGCAAGCCCGCAATGTAGGAGAGGGTGGTCCACATACTCGCCCATCTCCTTGCACATGTAACACCAACTGACGCAAACAACTTTCCGATTTCTAAGATTTTCCGCTGTCAAAATCACCCTCTAGTGGCTAGCCAAGTGAAAAAACACACCTTCCTCGGCACACTTGGAACCCATATTGCATTACATGGGAAATCAACCTTCTCTCCAACCAAAAGATTCTTGTTAAAGGATTTCACAGAGAACACTCCATTGTTTCCCAATCCCCACCTCCACCCATAAGGATTATCTACCACATTAACTTTCCTATGAAGTAAGTCCATCAATATTTGAAATTCACTCACTTCCCAATCTTGACAACCCTTTCTAAATTTCAAATCCCAAAAAGTTTCTCCACCTTGTGTCCCCCTAATTTGTTGAATTGTCAAGTCTCTGGCAAGATATTTTGTACAAACTCTGGAATTCATCTTTCAATAATATGTTCCCACACCATCTTTCAAGCTCGCTTACGTTCACACGATCAGACATCTCGTTTGTAATGGGCACTATTAATTAGTTTTTCCAAGCTCCTTGTGACAATCATTGGACTGGAGTGATCCGTATAAGGATATCCAATCTTCACATGGAGTCCTGGACACGATTTAAATAGTATGAGGACACAGAACATGCAAATAATATTAGACATGCAGATTGGGCAAGATCTCCTTCAGATAGATGATCCATTTCAGGGTACGGTGTTCTAATTGGAGAAAATTAAATATCTTGGAAAAACAAAAAGCAAAATGTAGTAGTAAGATCAAGTGCAGAGGTAAAATATCGAGCAATGGCATTGTCTACGTCTGAGTTTATATAGCTAAAGTAACTTCTCGAATGGTTAATGCCGGGAGGAGATGCACTAATGCGGTTGATATATGACAATAGGTTGCAATACACATTGCTTCAAACCAATGCTTCATGAGAGAATGAAGCACATAAATGTAGATAGTCGTTTTATTCAACAAAAATTGAGTCACTCTGCATTGGGACAACTTATGTCAACTCGAATAATCAATTGGCAAATATTCTTACAAAGTACTATATCGCCCTGAAATTGAGTATATTTGTGACAAGTTAAGAGCATACAACACGTGCATTCTAACTTGAGGATGAGTGTTAAGAATTAGGAAATTTCTAATAAGGAATTATTCCTTGTAAATACGAGAAAAGTTTAGACTCATCATAGTTGTGTAACTAGTTTTAGTTTACGTGCGTTGCACGTGTCCCTCGTATTAATAAGAATAAGCTTTTCAAAATAACATAAGAAAATATAAGTTTGTGTTATAATATGGAAATTAACAAAAAAATTGCATGTTTTGAAATAATAAATGTTAATCATGTTTAGGGACTTGATCCACTCTAAACGTTCTTCTATCAGTTTGTTCTAATATTTGCTTTGTTATACAAATGTGTCATATATAGGTGTACATGCATTGCATGTATATCTCATGTTAATTATTACAAAATGTGTCTCATAAATTACTAACAATTGAAAGTTCTTTACCCACATTGTACTCATTTTACACGAGTGCTAAAACTTTTATACCTTAATTATCACATAGGCACCCAAACTCGACAATTATTAATTGTTCTTATAAACTTTTAGCTCGAACGTATCTTATTCTATTTATAATTTCTTTCTTTCATTTACATGCGATCAATTACATAAGTAATTCATTTTCCTATTCTTAATCCTTTATACAAAATATTGATCAACTTTTTACCCTTTTAAGATAGACTTCAGTATTTCACATTAGAAAAAATTGATTTAATTATTTTCTAATATTTATGACTTTGAAATTAATTCGATTAGACAATAATAGTAGCAAAGAATTCAAGTGTCCTTCCAATTCAAAGTTCTTTCATTGTTCAACGAAAAAAGAACATCCTAATTGCTCTCTAAAGTTTTTTTTTTATGAAGAGTTGCTCTCTAAAGTTCTAAATTCATGCCCACCTCTTATCTCTGTATGAGTTATCATAAATGCTTCCATATATACTTTTTATCAAGTTAGAGAAACATTGTTCAGCTAGACTTTTAGAAGGTGAAGAAGAAAACATAGGGCTTGGAATGTCGCTCCACTTGCACTCATGTGGACTATTTGGAGAGAGAAAAATAGGAGAGTTTTAAGGAAATAGAGAGGAACTTTGTGCACCTAAAGAGTAGCCTCTTTTCCCTTGTTATGTTATAGTGCACCAATGAGATCCCATTATGTATAGGAGATTGAGTGCCTTTCATAGAGAACCATATTCTTTTGTGAGGTTCCTCTACTTTTTGGTATTCATGCCCTTCATTAGTGATACTTTATTTCTCTATCAAAAAATATACTTTTGATCAAAAACCATAGTTTAAGTGCCCTTTTACATATTAGGGCATACAAATTGTATGATCAATTAATTATTTTAAATTCGTTAAAAAACACACGTTAATTTACTCTTTTTTTCATAGAATATACATCCATAAAGAGTAACATGAAACAATTTATAATTATGCTATATATAGAGTTCAAATAAGGTAAGGATTTATGTAAGGTAAAATCTCAATTGATTTTAAAATCCTAAATTTTAGGACTTCCTACCTAGTTCAAATAAGGAAAGACCTAATAACCAAAACTTTGGTCGATTTCAAAGTTCTAAATATTAGGGAAATAATAAATGATTAGTTTGTCTAGTGTGAAATCGATTTTTAAAGGGTTAAAAGGACGAACGACATTTCGCGATATAGATATAAATTAGAAAGAGGAATTACTTTCATTTTCTTTCTTCTCTTATGCAATTCCAAGTGGAAGAACTTTTGAATCCCCCAAAGAGCTTAATAGCTCTGAGATATTCTATCTTTACAAGAGTATTACCCTGTATATTGTCTATTAGCATGTCTGGCCAAGCTTCTAAAATCAGCTTATTTTGAAAAGTGTTTTTTACTAAAAAAGTACTTTTGATGAGAAGCAGTTTGTGTTTGGCCAATTAATTTAAAAAGCACTCTCGAGCAACAATTAGTGTTTGGCCAAGCTTCTAAAAGATGCTTTTAAGCGTATTTTCTCAAAAGAGCTTTTGAGAAAAAACTACTTTTTTAGCTACTGAAAAAGAACTCCTGCTAATCCCCGAAAGCACTTATTTTCTCTCAAAAGCTTGGCCAAACACCTCACTTTTTAAAATGAGAACTTTTTAAAAAAAATAAGCACTATGGGCCTCCCAAAAGCTTGTCCAAACAAGTTATATGTCTCGGGAGCATATTTGACAGGAGATAGACACATGTGGTAAAGGGGTCTCCCACTTCGATTCCGCCCCGTTACCATCTACGATCCATTTCGATCCAATCCATTCTTGGGGTCAAATAAAGACAAAAGGATGCAATCAGCCTCAGAGGAGAGGGGATGGATTACTTTCCTTTCCTTTTTAGGTTACTCGTAAACACTACTTAAATCCAACATGCTCGAGTGAAAAATCATTCTCAAATCTCTTTTTTCTTTACAAATTTATTAATGAACAGATCTTTTCAGAATAATTAGATTTGCCAGTACTAAGAAGGCCTTCCAAAATGCTACATGTAAATGAAGTAAAGATAAAGGTGAGCCTATTAAGTCTTTCAGCAAAACAAATAAAAGAAACTCGTGGAGAAATAGTATCACTACATTGAAGCATGTTAGCAGAAGAACAAAGCAATAAGACATTCATGTAATCACATCATATATTGTTAGAGCAATTTTAAAAAAATTAACAGCCAAATAAAAACCTCGTATATTAATATTAAGTTTCCAAACTAAATACATATGGAAGTTCATTTATTACTTGATTCCTCACTGAAAAGGTTCAAAACTACGCACAGAACAATACCCAAAAAAGTTATCCAGAAAAGTCTAAGCACAATGATTAATGATTAGTCGTCACAGACAACGAGTAAAATTGGATAAATTTACCACAACAACACCATATTCAAATGGCTTAAACTATGCATTTGTTAAATCAACTATAGATTTTCACTCCTTTTTAACTCATGCACAAAGTTCATCATATCTTTTATACAACAAATAAGATCTCTGACCTTTTCTTACAGTGAACTTGCTATGAATTCGATTGATAACAGCTAAGCTAAACTGAGCATATCTACTCCAACCATAAGGCAATGTTGCAGCATCTGCCACATCTAAGTACATTGATAAATGGTCTGCATTGTTCCCTTTTGGGAATATCAGAATCCTCCTGCAAGATAATACACCGTATAGTACATGATTATGATATCCGCATTAAATTTGTAAAGCAATCCACTAAAAAACGGGATGTTGAAAATAATTACCATTTATATCCTCCTACATTAAAAGCATCAGAATACAGCTTCTTCACATTCAACCTAGAAAAATTGTCGACAGTCCATGTGAACCGGGCTGATGCCGGATCATCCACCGCCTGTGCATCCACTGTACTTGCTGTGTCCGCTGGTGCAACTGCTCAAAATAAAGTAAGCAAAAATTTAAATGACTGAGGAAAGAATACACTATTACATTATTACTTAATCAGTTGACAACACCTCAATCCCAAACTTGTTGGGGTCGGAAATACATTCCTCTACATCTTCTGCTCAATTGTGCTATGTTTCATTCTAATACTAATAAGCAATTAGTGCAACTAACACACTATAATTTAATCAATGTAAAAACGTGCAGACATTCACATATATTCCACCAGTAGCGTAAGAAAAGTGACATCAAATAATAAACAAAATGACTACACATACATTATTATTTGTATAAGAGTGTGTGTGTGTGTGTGTAAAACAGTAAAAGTACATGAGATACCTTCCATAGGCTGAGGTCCCTCGGTAGGAAAGTCAGAACTAGGAACAAGCATTTCGTGGTCTTCTGGCTGCCAAAGACAAAGCAAAAGAGTAAGCAATAAGATCCAACAAAACTGGACAATTTTGATCATTCACATTTAAAAAGAGAAGTTTATGTCACTACAATATTGTCTGAATATTAAATTCAGCACACATTCATCCAAAAGATCAGACTACTTCAAACTCCAACAAAAACACGCAAAACAGAGAAAAACTGTAAAAATCAAAAGTCGCTATGGCATCTTAGAGAAATTTAGGTCAATTTCACACCGCAACCAGAGCGGCTTAAATTCAGTAGTTATACATCCAAAAAAGGATCATAAATTTAGTGAAACTCCACTAAAAAAAAAAAGCAACTTTAAGAAAAACAAAAAAATTCGCGAAACAAAGTAAAACTGCTAAAACAAAATGAATTCCAACAGCAACCAGCTAATAGATTCAGTCACTGTCGCGCTTTAAAGAAATTTTAGGTCAATTTCACACCCACCTATAATCAAAAGCATTCAAAATTTCAAAAGCTACACCAAGCAAAGCTACTTTTAAGCAAATAATACGCAAACCAAAGTAAATAACTCACACAGTAACATGGCTAATAAATTCAGTCACTACCGAATTTAGGTCAATTTCACACCTCAATCACAACGGACTACATTCAGCTACTATTAATCAAAAGCATACAAGCTTTTAAGAACTACACCAAGCAAAGCTACCTCAAACAAATAATAAGCAAAACAAAGTAAAAACGTTAAAACGAAGTAAACTCACACAGCAACATAGCTAATCAATTCAGTCACCACTGCGGACTACATTATGCACCCATAAATCAAAAGCATTCAAAATCATAAAAACTACACCGAGCAAAGCTACTATAAGCAAATAATATGCAAAAGCAACTTCAAACAAAACAAAAAGTACGCGAAACAAAGCAAAATCTGTTAAAAGTTAAAACAAAATGAACTCAGCAACGTAGCTCATAAAATTCAGTCACCACTCACTATCGCGTTTTAAGGAAATTTTAGGTCAATTTCACACCACAATAACAGCGGACTACATTCAGCACCTATAAATCAAAAGCATTCAAAATTTTAAAACCAAGGAGCCGTTTGGACATGAGATGAAATCATGAGTGAAATCATGATGATTTGAAGTTGAAGTTTTGTTTGGACATGCAATTTGGATTTCTTAAGTTGTATTTTTTCTTATAGCATAAAAACTCCACAAGTTGTGAAACCATCAAAATTTTCCCAATTCTTATACAATGAGCAAGTCATAGTTCATAACAAAATTAATACGCTACTAGAAGGCCTTTCTAAAAAATACAACATCAATTGATCAAACTTTAGTTCAATAAAATGGAAAATCGAACATCAGTTGTAGTGTAACTACTCTTTAATATAATCCTCCGACATGGTTGGTAAGTGTAAATTTGTTATAAATATGCTACCAACTTGTAGATCTTTTAATATTTGATATAAATGGTTGGTAAACATGATTGGTAAATACATCTACCAACTTATGGATCTATTTTTACAAAAAATAAACTTATGGGTCAACTCTTACATTTAAATTTTTTGAAATCATGAGTTGGAATTCCAAATCATGCCTTTTTGGATGATTTGGGATTTCATCTCATGTCCAAACGCCTACTAAGCTATTTCATATAAATATTATGCAAAATAAAGTAAAACTGTAAAAGCAAAAGGAATTCACGGAGCAAAAAGTACAGAAGATGCAGAGGAAGATTATTACATATATCAGAGGAGGAGTGAGGAGAGTCGTCCAAAAAGGATCATAAATTTGGAAAAGAAACACAATACGCAAAGTAAAGTAAAACTGTAAAGCAAAATGAATTGACAGAGCAAAAATTACAGAAAAAGAAGATGAAGATTACATCTATCCGAGAGGCTTAAATTCAGCAACTGTACATCCACCAAACAAAGCAACTTTGAACAAAACAAAGATACGCCGAAACAAAGCAAAACTGTTAAAACAAAGTGAATTCACCCAGCAACCTAGCTAATAAATTCAGTCTCTATAGCGCTCTATATAATTTTAGGTCAATTTCACACTGCCAATAACAGCTTTAGTACATTCAGCACCTACAAATCATAACCATTTCAAACAAAACTACTTTAAACTAAAAATACTCAAAAGCAACTTCAAACAAAACAAAAAAAATACGCGATAAAATTCAGTCACTATAGCGTTCTATAGAAATTTTAGGTCAACTCCACACCGCCAATCACAGCGGACTACATTTAGCACCTATAAATCAAAAGTATTCAAAAAACTTAAAAACTACACCAAGCAAAGCTACTTAAGCAAATAAAATACACAAAACTGGAAAAGCAAAATCAATTTACAGAGCAAATATTACAGAAAGCGGAGATGAAGATTACATCTATCAGAGCGGCTAAGATTCAGTAACTGTACATCCAAAAAGGATCATAAATTTAGCGAAACTCCACGAAACAAAGCAACTTCAAACAAAACAAGAAAAAACACGAAACACAGTAAAACTGTAAAAAAAAAAAGTGAATTCATAGTTTCACAGCGGACTACAGCGATTTATAGAAATTTTAGGTAAATTTCACACCGCCAATCACAGCGGACTACATTCAGCACCTATAAATAAAAAACATTCAAAAAAATTCAAAACTACACCAAGCAAAGCTACTTCAAGCAAATAAAATACGCAAAACTGCAAGAGCAAGACGAATTCATATAGCAAAAATTACAGAAAACGGAGATGAAGATTACATCTATCAGAGCGGCGTAGATTCAGCAAGTTTAACAAAAAAAAAGCCAAATAAAGCAAAAACTGTTAAAACAAAGTGAATTCACACAGAAACCTAGCTAATAAATTCAGTCACTATAGCGGTCTATAGAAATTTTAGGTCAATTTCACACCACCAATCACTTCAGCACCTATAAATCAAAAACATTCAAAAAAAAAAATCAAAACTACACCAAGCAAAGCTACTTTAAGCAAATAAAATACGCAAAACTGCAAAAGAAGACGAATTCATATAGAAAAAACTACAGAAAGCGGAGATGAAGATTACATCTATCAGAGCAGCGTAGATTCAGCAAATTTAACGAAACTCAACCAAACAAAGCAACTTTAAACAAAAACAAAAATAAAAACACGCGAAACAAAGCAAAAACTGCTAAAACAAAGTGAATTCACAGAGAAACCTAGCTAATAAATTCAGTCACTATAGCGTTCTATAGAAAGTTTAGGTCAATTTCACACCGCCAATCACAGCAGACTACATTCAGCACCAATAAATCAAAAAATTCAAAAAAACTTAAAAACTACACCAAACAAAGCTTCTTCAAGCAAATAAAATAACCAAAACTGCAAAAGAAGACGGATTCATATAGAAAAAATTACACAAAACGGAGATGAAGATTACATCTATCAGAGCGGCTTAAATTCAGCAAGTGTACATCCACCAAACAAAGCAACTTCAAACAAAACAAAAAATACGCGAAACAAAGCAAAAACTGTTAAAACAAAGTGAATTCACACAGCGATGCAGCTCATAAAATTCAGTCACTATAGGTCTATAGCGTTCTATAGAAATTTTAGGTCAATTTCACAACGCCAATCACAGTGGACTACATTCAGTACCTATAAATCAAAAACATTCAAAAAACATACAAGCAAAGCTACTTTGAGCAAATAAAATACGCAAAACAGCAAAAGCAAGACGAATTCAATTAGCAAAAATTACAGAAAATTGAGGGGAAGATAATTTACATCTATCGGAGGAGGAGTGAGGAGAGTCATTGCCGGAGAACAGTGACCGTACGACCGTCCGGTGAATCGGTGAAAAGCTTCGAGAATTGAGAATTCAATGGATGTGAAAACGAAGAGAGAAGATGGATCGAAGGACTTTTTGTTGAGTTAAAAGTGTTTTTTCTGTGCGAAGTGGCAGTTTCGTAATTTAATTTTGTTTTTGTTTTTGTTTTTGTTTTTGTTTTTGGTTATACACTTCTACTTGAACACGTACGGCTATTTACGTCAGTCGGTCAGGTAATTTGATTGAGATGGATTCTTATTGAGATATTATAACTTAAATAATCGTCCACCTAAAAGAAAATACTCAATACATATATAATATATATTTCTCCATTTAAATTTATGTAGCCATGTTTGAATTTTTAGAATAAAATATTTTTATCATAGTTTTTAATGTCTTTTAAACATATTGAATTGTCAATTATTATGGCTTATAATACTTTATATTTTAAATATATAAATTTTATTTCAAACAATTTAGAGATTTTATGTCTGAATTGATAGTTAAAAATTACGAAATTTTACTTTTGGAATCTGAATTATAACACATAAATTTGGAAGGGGAATATATTTATATAAAATTGGTACTCCCTCCGTCCCAATTTATATGATGTAGTTTGATTGGGCACGGAGTTTAAAAAATAAATGAAGACTTTTGAATTTTGTGGTCTAAAATAAGCTAAAGATATTTGTGTGATTATAGGTCATCTCGTTAAATGTAAAATATAAAGTTTAAACTTAAATTATTGTCAAATAAGAAAATATATCATTCTTTTTTTAGATTGACTAAAAAGGAAAATATGTAATATAAATTGGGACAAAGCGAGTAATTCTTTTCAACATCCCATTTTTAAGTGGATTGCTATACAAATTTAATGTGGATATGACAATGATGTACTGTACACTGCATTGTGTCTTGCAGGAGAATACTGATATTCCCAAAAGGGAACAAATGTAAAATATTTTTCAATTTATTTAGATGTCGTAGATTCTGCAGTATTGCCTCATGATTGGAGTAGATATGCTCAGTTTAGCTTAGCTTAGCTTAGCTGTATAAAAGATATGAATTTTGTGCATGAGTTTATTATGAGGGAAAATCTATAGGTTATCTAACAACTGCCTATTTTTCGCCGTCTGAATAAGGCTTTGTTGTGTTATATTTTCTGATTTCCCTCATGTCAACTGTGGAGAGTAGTCATCAAACTCAACAGTACCATTTTTTTATATAAAAAAGAGTAGTCATCAAACTATAGATTAACGTATTTTGTGAGTATTTTCGAATTTTATTTTCATCCTTAAGGAACAAACTAATAAGTGAACTTCCACCCATGTATTATAAGTTGGACTATATTAAGCTTTCCTAATTACCAGCCAGACAAAACAAGAAACCTTCATAGGAATTTTTACTCTCCAAACTTCCTTCCAGAGCCAGTTCACATTAATTTGACTTCTTTGGTTCAGGTGCCAATAAGCAGATTTAACTGAGAAGAAGCCCTTACTATTCAATTTCTCAGTTACACCACTAAAAGTTTCCAGCAGCTGCAACGTTGTAGCAACACTCTCAATTTCCCAATCATTAAGTGCTCTCCTGAAATTTAGATTCCACATTTGATTAATTCTAGCATTACTTTGAAGACATATAGAGTACAGAACAGGATAAAGTTGTTGTCATGTGACTACGAGGTAATGGATTCAAGATGTGGAAATAGCCTCTTCCAGAAATGTGAGGTAAGACTGCGTACAATAGACACTTGTGGTCCGGCTTCCACGGACCCCGCGCATAGCGGAAACTTAGTGCACCGGACTACCTTTTTTTAAGCAAGTTAAGCCATTCACATATATTCCACTAGCAGAGTAAGAAAAGTGATATCAAATAAAAAAAGTGATTAACATACATTATTACTATATATAAGAGTGAGTGTGAGTGAGTGTAAAAGCAGGTGAGATACCTTCTTATTTATTGAGAACGAGAACGATTACTTGATATATATTTAGTATGGTTGAACCTGATTAATGTTACCCCTTCTTTCCTCCCCCTCCTGAACAATTCGTCCTCTTGGTGAAGGATCATGCTGGAGCAGTGGTAGCCACCGGACATGAAGTTCGCAATGCTGCATGCAGATCCGAGGACAGTGCATTCTCAGAGCTTGAGCAACTGGTAAAACAAAAGACATTCAGCAGGTAAGCTTTGTGATAACGTAGCAATTGTTAAAATTGCATTTGCTTTATCTCTTATTTCAGGTTTCGGTGGCTCTACGCGTTTATCAAATGTAAAAGGGCAGCCCGATGCACTAAGATCCCGCTATGCGCGGGGTCCGGAGAAAGGCCGGACCATAAGGGTCTATTGTGCTATTTCCACGGCTTGAACCCGTGACCTCCAGGTCACATGGCAGCAACTTACCAACAACTTTACCCGTGACCTCCAGCTCTACGTGTTTATCAAATGTAAAAATGTAAATTTGCTGCCACTGCTGCATGCTCTACCAGTGGTTAATTCTGCCATTATGTTCTTATGTGCATTATCATATTAAATAAACAATAGAAACTGGAAGCCACAAATTTCATCTTGCTCTCTACGTGTTTATCAAATGTAAAAATGTAAATTTGCTGCCACTGCTGCATGCTCTACCAGTGGTTAATTCTGCCATTATATTCTTATGTGCATTATCATATTAATAAACAATAGAAACTGGAAGCCACAAATTTCATCTTGCTGTTGGCCCGGGCTTTGGGTCAATGGTAAAGGTATTAAATAGCGATATGTGTCGTCGCGCTTGTCACGAGTTGAAATCCTTCTTGGTTTTGGTATTTAAGTGGAGAAGGGTAGGTTGGCTGGCCAATTATCCAGTTGAGTTCCAAAGCTGTAAATAACTCTTTTCTCGATTATCAAAAAATTCTTTTTATCTTGTTATACATATTTTTTTCTACTAAATTACTCATTTTTAATAACCGTGGTATCCGGGACAGCCTGCACGAATCTCAATTGATTCCACATGTACCTGCTACCTGCCATCAACACATGTACGGGTAATCCTATACACCAAATCAATTTGAAGTTTACGAAGAACAATCTCATGTAGGGCATTCTCCGAGATAATAAAACTTAATTCTTTAAACAAACTTAGTCTAGAGTAACTTTCACCAAATCCGAAATAATGAATTGGTGGTACGATGAGGCTTCGGGACGATCGCTAGCCCTCTTGCGGAGTTTTTCCTCTATCGCGCCTTCCTGAAATATGTTAAATAAAAGAGTCAGCCCTACCATCCGGGGCTGAGTGGGAATCTCACCTTACAGTCCAAAGTAACCTCACAATATTTTTAATTACAATCACATTATAAGAAAATCATAAGCATGTTGAAATAAACAGATTACAACCCTTTTATTAAATAAATCAATAAATATTCACGGGCAAAATTTTCTCCCCACTCGTCTTAAAAAAACAACTTAGTAAAATCAATACTCCTGCTTTTTCCCATATAACATATTATACATTTGTTGTGGTACGTGCAACCCGGTCTAGTGCATTTATATATTTGTTGCGGTCCGTGCAACCCGATCCAATGCATTTATGTATTTGTTGCGGTCCGTGCAACCCGATCCAATGCACTTATTTATTTGTTTAAGTATGTCATATGTTCAAAAGGCTCAAATAATATTTCCTTCCTTCAATATTTCGTCATTTTCACTTGTAAGGGTTACAACTCTCAAACCGTAAGTTGGATTTATGCCCGTAAAGTCTCAAGTTGTCGAGGACATAGTAATCTAGGACTTTTGTTCATCACACACTTTCAAATTCCTTACTGATTTGTACAGTTTTTTTACATTATACATTCTGCCCTTTTAGATTTCGGTTAATCCGAGGCAAAAACTTTAAACAGTGCTAACTCTCAAACCGTAAGTCGGATTTATCCCCGTAAAGTCTCAAACTGTCGAGGACAGAGTAATCTATAACTTTTATTCAGCACAATCTTTCATATGCTTTACCTAATTGTACAGTTTTTTTACGTTATACATTCTGCCCTTCCAGACTTCGGTTGATCCGAGGCAGAATGTTTAAACAGCGATAACTCTCAAACCGTAAGTTGTATTTATCCCCGTAAAGTCTCAAACTGACCGTAACAGAAATATGTACAACTCTGTAAAATTTCATCCAATTCTAACAAGTATAGCCCAGTATAACAGATTACAATTGCACAATCCAAATTAGTTATTAAACAATCATAAATTTCATGCTCATTCTTTCAATAACCGGATTATATTCTAACACGTATTGCAACTTAAAAATAAAGGATTTTACTAAGAACTTTGAATGAGAAAACTCACCTTTGTTGCTTCGTAATTGCGAACAAAAACCTCAACTCCAACTTATCTTTCAACCAAACCTTTTTGGGACTCTTTAATTGCTCTCATTGATTTTTTTCCTCTCTGTGTTTTTGTGTATATCAGCTCTCTGTATTTCTTGTGTTCTCTAAGTTCAGTTCCTTCCCTTTTCAAAGTGTGCAGTGCATTTATATATATTTGTGTTGTGTGTCATGTGTGCCTAAAACTAGGGGATTGGGGAATATTGGTGAGGTTTTTAAGGGGAAGAGGTGTGAGAGGTGTATTATTATAGGTGTATGTACTGAGGTAAAAGGGGAACGTGAGGGAGTGGGTTGGTTTTTTTAAAAAAAAAATATTTTGGGACTTTACATTCTCCCCTCCTTAAACAACATTCGTCCTCGAATGTGAATAAGGTTGTAACCTATGCACATAGACATGCAAACTGCACACACATGAAACACAACTTCCAAGACTTTACATTCTCCCCTCCTTAAACAACATTCGGCCTCGAATGTGAATAAGGTCGTAACACATGCACATAGACACACAAACTGCATACACATGAAACATAACTAAACACATTTTATTACCTTACTCAAACAGGAAAGGATATTTGATTTTCATCGCGTCTTCGGCTTCCCATGTTGCTTCTTTTGTGGAGTGATTTCCCCATAGGACCTTCACGGATACAATATATTTATTCCTAAGACATTTAATCTGTCTATCCAGTATTTCTACCGGCATTTCTTCATATTGAAGCTCTTCATTCAGGACTATTTCTTGGGGTTGGATGACGTGACTTGGATCATGCAAGTATTTTCGTAACATTGACACATGAAACACCGGATGCACCGCTTCTAATTCTTGTGGAAGGGCTAGTTTGTAAGCCGCATTTCCCACTCTTCGTAAGATCTCATATGGTCCAATAAACCTTGGGCTCAATTTTCCTTTCTTGCCAAATCGCTTCACTCCCTTCATTGGAGAGACTTTTAAAAACATTTTCTCCCCTTCTTGAAATTCGACATCTCTTTTGAGATGATCCGCATAAGACTTATGGCGGCTATGAGCTGTCTTTATCCGCTCCCGAATTATCTGAACTTTATCGTTTGTTTCTTGAATGACTTCGGGTCCGAACAGTAGTGTTTCGCCCACCTCGAACCACCCAAGTGGAGACCTACATTTTCGCCCATACAATGTTTCGAACGGAGCCATATATATACTAGCATGAAAACTGTTGTTGTAGGCGAACTCAATTAGACATAGATGGTCCAACCAGTTGCCCTGGAAGTCCAACACACAAGACCGCAGCATGTCCTCCAATGTTTGAATTGTTTGTTCAGCTTGTCCGTCGGTTTGCGGATGGAAAGCCGTACTCAACTTGACCTTTGTCCCGAGGCCCTGCTGGAAACTTTTCCAAAAGTGTGAGGTGAACTGGGAACCCCTATCCGAAATAATTTGCAATGGAATCCCGTGTAACCTCACTATTTCTTTCAAATAAATTTGTGCATACTGCGGTGCCCGATATGTAGTCTTAACTAGTAGGAAATGGGCTGACTTTGTAAGTCAATCTACAATCACCCATATAGAATCATAACCTTCTCGTGTTTTTGGTATACCGGTCACAAAATCCATATGAATCGCCTCCCATTTCCACATGGGGACGCCAATGTCCTGAAGTAGGCCGCCGGGTTTTTGATGTTCGATTTTCACCTGTTGACACGTAAGACATCTTCCGACAAACTCTGCAACATCTCTCTTCATTCATTTCCACCATTAATTTGCCTTGAGATCATGATACATTTTCGTTGATCCTGGATGAATGGAATACCTGGTATTGTGACCTTCGTCTAAGATCCTTCTTCTTAGATCCCTTACCTTAGGAACACATAACCTACCCTTATACCGAAGGGTACTATCATTTCCTCCTAATGTAAATTGTGAAGGTTTTCCTTGTTGAATCCTCTCCCGAAACCTAACAAATTCCATATCCTCAAACTGACTCTCTTTTATTTCTGAAGTTAAGGCAGACTGCGAGGTATCACGTACCACCACCCTACCTTCACCGACCTCAGTTAAACTAATCCCGAGGTTCCCCAATTTTTGTATTGCACAAATAATACCTCTCTTTTGTACTGCCAAGTGGGCCAAACTGCCCATTGATCTCCTACTGAGTGCATCAGCCACCACGTTAGCTTTTCCAGTATGGTAAAGAATGCTAAGGTCATAATCCTTAAGTAACTCTAACTATCTTCTTTGTCGGAGATTCAAATCCTTTTGCGTGGTTATGTACTGCAAACTCTTATGATCTGTAAATATATCTACATACACCCCATACAAATAGTGTCTCCATATTCGTAAGGCAAACACTACCGCGGCCAATTCCAAGTCATGAGTTGGATAATTCTTCTCATGTATCTTCAATTGTCGAGATGCATACGCAATAACTTTTCCAAATTGCATCAAGACACATCCTAACCCAACCCTAGAGGCATCACAATAGATCGTGAACCCTTCTTGTCCCGATGGTAAGGTTAGGGATCGGTGCGTAGTCAACAACTCCTTCGTTTCGAAAACTTGTTTCACATGCATCCGACCACCGGTACTTAATCGCTTTTGAGTCAATCGGGTCAAGGGAGCAAGCAAGACTAGAAAAGCCTTCTACAAATCTTCTATAATACCCAGCCAAACCCAAGAAACTCCTAACTTCTGTCGGAGTGGTAGGTTTTGGCCAGTTCTTCACTGCCTCTATCTTTTGGGGGTCTACCATAATTCCATCACTTGACACAACATGGCCCAAGAAGGCTACTTTTTCCAACCAAAATTCACACTTTGAAAATTTAGCGTACAGTCTCTCTTGTTTCAAGGTTTGAAGCACTACCCTCAGATGTTCTTCAACACTCTTGCTGTAAATTAGCATATCATCTATGAATACAATCACGAACAAATCTAATAATAGTTTGAAGATTCTGTTCATGAGATTCATAAAAACTGCTGGAGCATTGGTTAACCCGAAAGACATGACTAAGAACTCATAATGACCATATCGGGTTCTAAACGCTGTTTTGGATATATCATCCGGATTTATTTTCAGCTGGTGATATCCTGAACGAAGATCAATCTTGGAAAAATAACTGGCTCCTTGAAGTTGGTATCAAAGTTAAACCAGGTTAAGAGATCTTAGGAACTTTCTTTGAGTTGGGTGTTTGAACGATTACTTATTGCGACGGTGTGCGCGCCACCTTAGTAATAAGTGAACGGAACAACATCTTAAACAGTTTCCCTTCTTTCATACTCTTCTCGTGCTTATCTTGAGTCTTTTTAAAGACTTGGTTCTTGTACTACCGCTTTAAAAGGGTCTTGGGGAAGGAGATTGTACAACGATAAACTAACTGACAAGTGTTTTGTAGATGGTGGTTATAAGACGAGCTCCAACAAAGAAGGAAGTGCGCATGAAACAGGAAAGGGCAATGAGAGCTCAGAAGAAATTCATGCGCCGTAAGATGGACTCGAGAGACGATTTTAACGAGTATATAGATGACACAATCGTACTTTGTACGTATTTGCTTAGGGCTAGACAGAAGAGGCGTTCATACGACCCGACATTCTTCAACATCTTAATTGGGGTCATATTTCAGATAATAGTCAACTCCGTCCCGAAAAATTTCCATTCCTCATTCAGAGGGGCAAGGATGCTAAGAGGAGATATTACAGAAGATTCCTTGTCCAAATTTCTATGCCAGGTAAGAAGAGTAAGGGATAGAATGAGCAATATGGAAAGGGAAGCAAGAAAGAAGGTTCACATGGAGTTGAATGCCAACCTGCAGAATAGGCGAATCATGCGGTTAAGGCCTTTAGAACGTGTTGTAGTAGGTGCATGTTTGAGTGAGAGAGCTACAGTGGGTGGCAGAGAATGATCTGATGTGATTTATTGTAATGTCATGGCATATATATATATTTTTTTTTTTGAATATGATGAATGAAGTGTTATGAATGCAAGAAAGAAAGGATATTCAATTTGCATATTGTGATGTTGCATGCTTATGAAGTATAAGAAGATTTTGAGGAATTAAAAGTAGACATACTGCCTTCTAAAATATGGATGTGTTGTATTTACAGAAAAAAAATGGAAAATGCACAAATACCAGTGGTGCGCAGGTCGACTAGAACTACTCGGGGAAGAGGGATGAGACAATGGCAACCCCAAAGAGTCCGGGTACAGGAACCAAGGGTTGAAGAGGAGGTTCACTACGAAGCTCCTATACCTCTAGTTGAGGTAGCAATGTCTGAAGATATCATGGAAAATGTGGAAGAAAATGAGAGCCAAACGTCTCAGGAAACGGTAGGACAAAAGTTGGATAGACTTATAATGTTGATGACAGCTGCAGTTCCACAAATGGTTCAACCTACACCCGGTGTCTCAATCCCAACCCAAAACCCGCCGCCCAGAAACAATTGTGACCGCACCACTAGCCGAAAATGTAGAAGCTCGGGCAAAGTCCGGATAGGCTATGGGCGAATTTTATGAGAAGAAGGGAACCTATCTACTCAGGGAAGGACTCCAAGTCCGACCCGATAGTGTTCCTCGATGAGGTAGAAGATCTAATGTTTACCCTAGGATGTGTGGAGACGTATGGCGTTAATTTGGTGAGTGCACGTTTAGTGGATGATGCAGGAGTGTGGTGGAGGAATTTTAGAAGAAATCGTCCCCCGATGTCACCAGGGAGTTCGAGTGGTCGCATTCATTGAAAAATTCATGCCTAATACGCGCAAAGATGCGCTCAGACGGGAATTTGAACAGTTAAAGCAAGGGAACCGCAGTGTGCAAGAATATGATACGCAGTTCGTGAGATTGTCAGCATACAACACATATGTCGTTCCTACAGAAAGGGAGAATGTCAAAAGATTTGTTGAGGGTTTAAACCCAAACCTGGCGGAGAAAGTAGTGGCATTAGCCAATGATCGGACCTATCTTCAGGTCGTCGACATGGCTATGAAGGTAGAAAGTTTTGCTAAAGCAAAAAGGGAGTATTCGCAGAAGAGGCTTCGATCGTTAGGATAGTTGTCCAGGTGCCATTACGTCCTAAAGAAAGACTTGAGAAAAGTCGGGGCGTGACAACCAAGTAGTAAATTACTATTTTTTTTCATTTAAATTAAACAATACTCTAATGTAGTTATCTATCTGAACGCTATATTCTTGATGTTGGCCTCAAATAAGGTCATCGTTATCTGGATGAAGGGTTCGGTAAACATACGTGCTGGTTTTGTAGCATAGTTTTTTGTCTTAGTGACTACTTTATAGAGGTAATGCTAGATCATCCTCATTAGGTACTTTTAGGCAACTTCTGGGAGACTAACGTTCTTATAGGAACCAATGAAGTTAGAAATCTGGTCCAAATGACTTGACTTTCAAGGAATTGACGGGTCTAATACATTGATATTTGGTTCAAAGTGGCATATAGTGTTTACTAATATGAGGTTTGGTGGGTGCAGAGCTGAAATTGACCGCTTGACAGAACTTTTGCGCTCCAAAACTGTAGATACCCCCGCTGGGAATGATAAGAGTGCTGTTGCTTCTCCTGTCACAAGTTCAAGAGTAAGATGAATGCCTTATCTGGGTACTCAACATATTAGCTTTTTGACAGTTATGTAAATATTGGGTCAGTCTGACATATGTGTGTTTGATGGTTCCAGGTCCCTAAAGGGAATGTTGCATCTCCTGCTGAACTTGCAAAGGCTTACATGGGCACTAGGCCATCAAAGGCGTCACCGTCAATTCTGAGTTCGCAAAGTCAAGATGTGAGAGTAGATACACCACTGCTAAAAAATGTAGCATATTCCAAAAATTTGCCTATTACATCAGTGACAACAAAGACTGCTGGTCTTGTTGGGGTTCGAGCAAATGGATTTACCACTCCAAGGTCTCGTGGAAGATCTGCAATATACCACATGGCTCGCATGCCGTACTTCAGACTTCGTCAAACTGATGGTCAAATGGTGCATTTGCTTTTCTGCCTACTTTAGTGTTGAAAATTGTTTAGTTTCTTAGATTTTTTTTGTTTAACTTTGGTTCTCTATCAGGCGAGTAGCTCCACATATAATGCTTATAGCGGGCCTTATTTATCTGAGTCAGTCTTGGAGCATGACAGATATTTTGGCTCTAAACAGGTATTATTTGCAATCACTGTGGTATTGAGCTGATATGCATTCTTTACTTGTATTACCATCTGTGAGTGAATTTCAGTTTTTTCCTCTTTCAGCCCCTCAAGCGGAGAAGTTCTGTTCTAGAAGATGATATCGAATCTGTTGGCGCCATGCGTAGGACTCGACAGAAACCAAATCTCCTATCTCATGGAGTTTCACGTCCTAGTCCTGGAGCAGGAAATGATGATGTGCCTACAAGGTATGTTCAAATCCCTCCTAAGCCCAGTGAGACAGCTTCAAAGATATTGGATCTGAAATAAATAATCCTCTGATTATTTTCATTAATAAAATACGTATATATACAAGTTACAAACTAGGAGAACCTATCCCTAAAATTTTATTCTACCATAATTCTAACTCTACAATTATGGTAGTGTATAATCCTAATTTAGGTAACAAATATATTACAATATACTACACATATATTTTCCTAATCTACAATATTCTTACATTGTCTATTTACCATAATTGTTTGAAATCGAGAGCCTCAATCTTGGGCTGAATCCGTGATACTATGTAAGGCAATATACACATGTATATTGTGTGTATATTGCCTTATTTAACACACACCCGCAGTCATAGCGGGCGGTCTTCGAACGCTGAGACTGTCCCTAAAATCTTCAAAGAGTACCGAGGGAAGACGCTTTGTAAAGATGTCTGCAACTTGATATCTTGACGAGACATGACATACGCGTACCTGCCCCCGAGCAACCTTTTCACGGACAAAATGAATGTCCATTTCGATATGCTTAGTGCGTTGGTGCTGAACCAGATTACCTGACAGGTAGATGGCACTGGCATTATCACAATATACTAAGGTTGCCTTCTGAATGGGGCAATGAAGCTCTAAAAGCAAATTACATAACCAACATGATTCTGAGACCACATTAGCTACCCCTCGATAATCTGCCTTTGCACTTGAGCGGGATAGAGTCGCCTGACGCTTTGCAGACCAGGAGACTAAGTTGTTGCCAAGGAACATACAATATCCTGACGTAGACCGTCTGGTGTCCGGAAAACCACCCCAATCCGCATCTGTGTACGAGACAAGTGTGGATGTAGATGAAGGATACAAGTGCAACCCATAGTCCAGTGTCCCCTGAATATACCGAATGATACGTTTGATTGCATTCATGTGCTCAACTCTGGGATCATGCATGAATAAACACACCTGTTGAACATCATACGTAATATCCGGTCTGGTAAATATAAGTTACTAGAGGGCCCCTACAAGACTGCGATAGCGGGTCGGGTCCTAATATGGTGCACCTGTCGTGGGCACTAAGCTTGGGTTTTGCATCAACTGGAGTAGAAGTGGACTTACAGGATGACATCCCAGCCCTATCTATGATCTCAGCAGCATACTTTCATTGAGACAAAAACAAACCACCTGAATGACGTTTAACAGCAATCCCCAAAATGTAACTTAAGGGCCCTAAGTCTTTCATAGCAAACTCAGAACTGAGCATGGCCATGATAGACTGGCGCAAGGCATCGGAAGAGGCAGTCAAGATGATATCATCCACATACAACAAAATGTAGGCCAATGACGAACCACGACGGTATATGAACAAGGAATTGTCTGACCTACTGTGAGTGAACCCAATAGTCGAAACAAAGTCTGTAAATCTCGTATACCAGGCCCGTGGAGACTGCTTAAGCCCATATAGTGACTTCTTCAACAAACAAACATGATGAGGACGGTTGGGATTCCTGAAACCCAACGGCTGATGCATATAGACTGTTTCCTTGAGATCACCATGTAGGAAATCATTCTTGACATCCAACTGATGAATAGGCCAAGTCTTTGGAAGAGCCAAGCTAAGCAAAGTGCGAATAGTAGCCGGCTTGACTACCGGGCTAAACGTCTTCCCACAATCTATCACAACCTGCTGAGTCTTACCATCACCCACAAGCCGCGCCTTATGTTGCAAATGAACCATCTGAGTTCTCCTTATGAGCAAAAATCCACATAGAACTGATAACATTAATACAATATGGACGAGGCACCAACTCCCACATCTTATTATCAGTAAGAGCATTATATTCATCAGTCATAGCAATTTTCCAATTAGGATCATTTAAGGCGGACACATGATTACGCGGTAAGGGGGATTTAGAGACATCATAATGTAAATTAAAATGTCTTTTAGGTGTGAAAATACCTTGTTGACTACGAGTGACCGGTCTATGACTCGAGGAAAAATTGAGTGAATTTTGGGAATTTGTTGGGCTCGGGACGGACGGGCAAAGCGGGCGGTGGGGGCGCCGGCCCAAATCCAGAAGCGGGGGCGTCTTCGGACCGGTTCCAGAAGTGGACTGGCCCAATTGTTGGGACTGATCCAGAAACTGGAATAGGGGACGACACATTGGGTCCAGCGGGTAGTGGGCCCACTGGGGGACGACACATTGGGTCCAAAAAATGCCGAATAATATACGGGGATATTTGTTCATCCAAAAAATTATACTACCGAGGCTCGGGAGTATGAACTTTCGCAAAAGGAAATTGGGTTTCATCAAAAATGACGTGGCGATTAATTATGATTTTATTGGAGGATAAATCAAAGCATTTTTAACCACGATGATTAGACGGATAACCCAAAAATACACACGGGGTAGACCGAGCCTGAAGTTTGTTAATTGTGGTGGATGGGAATAACGGAAAACACAAGCACCCAAAAATCCGAAGATGAGAATAAGGAGGGTTCTTTTTATACAGTATTTGGAGGGGGAAAGAATATGTCAGACCTTTAGAAGGAATTATGTTAAGAAGATATGTGGCCATTTGTAGAGCATGATGCCAAAAATATGGAGGTATGGAGGCATGAATTAAGAGAGTTCGGACAATGTTATTTATGGAACGAATTTTGCGTTCGGCCTTCCCATTTTGTGAAGATGTATGAGGACACGAAAACCGAAAATTGATCTTATTATTAGCACAGAATTCCCGAAACTCCCTATTGTCATACTCTTTCCCATTATCACATTGAATATTTTTTATTTCTCTTACGAATTGAGTACGAATGAACGCTCTAAATTTGATGAATACGGAAAATACTTGTGATTTATTCGCAATTGAAAACGTCCACAAAAATCTAGAATAATCATCTAAAAAGAGAACATAATATCGATGACCCAATGAACTAAGAACGGGAGACGTCCATAAGTCGCAATGAATAATATCAAATGGCATAGAAGTATGAGAATTGGAGTCTACAAATGGCAACTTAACAATTTTTTCTAATGAACAAGACTGACAAAGTGGAGTACGACTCGTACCCTTACAAGAAATAAAGCTATTTTTATCTAAAACTGATAAAATAGAAGATCCCGGATGACCAGCGAGCATGCCACATGGAAGGAGAGATGGTGCAAAAACTGATGGCAAGGCTTGACTCGATGGACTGAAACCGGGCATGATAGGATATAGATCCCCCTACTATCACACCTCATGAGATGACTCTCCGTCTTGAAATCCTTCACAGAGAAACCAAACGGATCATATTCAACGGAAACAGAATTGTCAGTTGTGAACTTTCGGACAGACACTAAATTTTTAATCAATTTGGGGGCATGTAAAGTATTTTTCAAGATAAGGGGTGGATTGGAGGGAGACAACGTTTTCTGACCATAACCCTGAATTGGAATAGAGTTGTCATTACCAACAATTATACCCCGAGGGGTGCTCAAATTGGAATAAGATGAGAGAGTACCTGATTCGGAAGTCATGTGAGTAGTGGTCCCGGAGTCTATGTACCAATTTGGGTCTGGTTGAATCAACCCCAACGTGTGCATCGCGGCCTCGATATCGGTCTGAGTGGGGCCTGCTGCATGATGGGCTTGCGGAGGTCGGGGCCCAAGAATTCCAGACCGTGATGGAGCTGGGTCGTAGTTGCTGGAACTGCTGCTGCTGGGCCACTGGCCAATGGGCCGCCACTGCTGGTTGTTGGGCTCGAATTGTTGGCCGCCCCACCGGCCGCCGGAATGAACCTTGGAGTATAAGTGGCCGCCGGCCCACGGCCCACCGCCCCCTGCCCCTATCGCCATGGGCCCCACTGCTGGGACCAGGGGGTGGTGGGCCACTGTTCCTGGATGGGGCCCACCGCCTGCTTGCTGACCACCGGAACCGCCACCCGAACTGCCGCGTTTGCCCCCGCGGTTTTTGTTATTATTCTTGCCGCCACCATGATTATGGTTTTGGCCCGAATTATTAACAAAACCCGAAGAACTTGGGGAGGATGCCACCATGACGACGGGGCTTTCTCCGGTAGTAGCCTTTTTAGCCAAACCGCTTCTTCCAAAGTAAGCATGGAGCGGGCTTGATAAAAGGCGGGAAGAGGGTTGCTTTGACGTATGAGAGTTCCAACGCCATTATATGCCTCCGAAAGGCCGACAACCAATTGTAGAACCAGACGATTATTGGTGACAGGTGCGCCCACATTACGGAGTTGATCTGCCAACTCCTTAAGTTTCTTGCAATAGGCAGATACGCTAGGAAATTCTTCCATGCGAACGAGGGAGAATTCCTGCTCAAGTGTGACGGCACGTGAATGTTGGTTATCTTGGAATATGTCACGTAATCTATTTCAAGTAGCCATAGCCGTGGTATCCGGCTCAATAATCGTTTGTAGAAGGTCAACTGAAATAGTGGAATAGATCCACTGAAAAACGGTAGCATCAAGCGTAATCCATAATTGAGGATCCTCCTCGGGACGGGGTGTAGTGGGAGGAATGATATGATGGATAACTTAATGGGAGATAGCGTGTATTTTAAATAACTCCGCCCACATAGCATATTGGACGTTTTCCATCTCAAGCACAATCGGGATACTGTTCTTGATGTTGGAAACCATGAGGGCAGGATGATAATTGTTCTTAGACATATTGAAAGAACAAAGAAGAAGGGGAAATTTAAGAAAGGTTCTTAAGAGCGGAAAAGGAAATTTGGGAGAGAAACCCGAAGTGGGGGGGGGGGGGTTTCTCGGCCGAGATTGGTCAAAAAACTTTGGGAGATAATTTTTTTTGTAAAACCTAGTCTCTTGATACTTTGAAAGAAATAACCCCTTGATTATTTTCATTAATAGAATATGTATATATACAAGTTACAAACTAGGAGACCCTATCCTAAAATCTTATTCTATCATAATTCTAACTCTACAATTATGATAATGTATAATCCTAATTTAGGTAACAAATACATTACAATTTACTACACATATATATTTTCCTGATCTACAATATTCTTACATTGTCTATTTACCATAATTGTTTGAAATCGAGAGCCTCAATCTTGTACTGAATCCGTGATTCTATGTGGCAATATACACATGTATATTTAACAGGATCATCTTGAAAATCTGACCCCAAAGGAGAAGTCATCAGAATCAAGACTAGCTGCAGGGAAAGATAAAACACCCAAGAAATTGACTCGAACATGCTCCGTGGACAAGCTCTTAAAAGCTTGGAGTCTTTGGATTCGCCCAAGCTGCTACAGAGTGCACAAGACAGCCATGAGTTGGAAAATTGGTTTAAGGTTGTTCCAACCAATGCCCATGATTCTAGTTTGCAGAAGCAAGACAAAATAGAACAACATCGGCAAAATAAATCTATTTACGGGTCCACTGTTGTAGCGAGGAATAATGAAAAACTTTCATCTGATGATGCACAGCATGCTCAACCAGGTGTGGAAACTGCTGATTCCCTGGATAAAAGGTCTTCAGCTCAACCTCAGAAGAAGCACGTTTTTAGGATGAGTGCACTCGAGGTTCATTTTTTTTTCCTACTAATTTGTAATCTTTTACCGTCTTTACTAGCTTTGAATTGGAGTCTTACTGTGTTAGAACATATCTTGGCATTGTTGGTGCATCTTGTGAGTATTTGAGAACATCTTGCTCTTTCTATTGCACTTTTCAGACAATTTCTTGTGGTGCAATGGAGATTTCTCTAAGACCAATTCCTTCAATGAATAGATACTCGAGGTTTAGAGATCTGTTTAATTGGTTGCTATTTAACTAAACTCTACAGCTGATGCCTCTGCTATTGTGTTATGACTGCTTTGTGTCCTCATATTTTTTCGTGTGTTGTCTATACTTCCTCCTTTCCAATTTATCTTACATCCTTCTATTTTAAGATGTTCCATAAAGGTTGACACCATCTTCCATTCAACATTCACAACTTTCAGTAATTTAAATTCATTAAATTATTCACACTTTAACTCTGATTGTTTGCTTCATTTTCAAGTTTCAACTAGTACTTTAATGTTCTCTTTCATTGTCACTGATATGTTAAATAAATCAAATTAACATCTTAAGTTCTTTGTAATCAAACATAGCCGCATAAAATGAAATGGAGGGGGTACTAGTTTTCTGCTTCATGACCATTACCCATCTATCTTTTGGACTACTTGCTCTTTTAGTTTTATTCATCTGTATCTTTGTCAAGGTTCTTTTTAAGCTTGATGCTTTGCTGACCATAACCAACTTAATTCATAGTCATTTTGTTTTAAACTGTTTTTCTCGTCTTTACAGGACTCTTTTGAGCTGGATGAGGACATAAACTCTGACGAGTCTGCATCTCAATTGGCTGAAGAAGGGAGAGAAAAGATGGGTATATCTGGTGCTGAAAAGAAGTCCCTGTCTACTGATGAAGCCCTGAACAAGCCTGCTGCTCTTTTTGAAATGAAGGCTACCCTGGGGATTTTGAACAAAAGAAATGATATGGAGGCTCCTTATTCTGCTGTTATCAGCGTCAACAGCACCAGTTTGCTGCCCAGTTCTGATCCGGAGGTTGTCCCACCATCATTTGGATCAAACAAATCAAAGGAGTCAAGTGGTGATAAGGTCCCAGCACCTCTATTTTCCTCGTCATTCCCTCTCTCAGGGTTAAGGCCAGAAACCTCGAGCAGGTTAGTTCCTACTTTATTAGATTCCTAGGATATGTTTTTAATCGTTATCACTTTTGTCACATTATGTTCTAAATGCATTTGTGTCTAATGATAATGTTGCAGCTAGAAAGCTGGCAAGTCTAGAAGTTCCATGGTATTTTTTGTTGTCTTTTATCCTTCAAAATTGTAGGCACTTGGGTTCCAGGTATTTTGCAAAATGTAAAAATCTTAAACTCTTCTGATTAATACTCCACCACACTCTAGAAATTCTTTTCATGTGATTGATCAAAATCTAGGAGAAAATAAAACATTAAGTACTGTCAAAAGAATTCTCATGATATTTTTGTTTTGTTAAACCTTCAAATTTTTTGACACTTGGGGTTCCAGGTATCTTGCACAATGTAAACATCTTAAGCTCTTCCGACTAACACTCCACTACACTCTAGAGATTCTTTTGATGCGATTGATGAAAACCTAAGAGAAATTAAAATATTAAGTAATTACTGTCACGTATGACCTCTAGATTGAAAGGTCAATCACTTGTTAAGAAAATAAAAAGTCTAGTAGTTGAATTCTATTTGCTGAGTGGTAAATAAGACTTTAAGCTGAGAACAAATAATGAAGATCTTGAGAATGCTATTCAGCTTTCTGTAGAAAAATCAAGTGAAAAGGAAATTAGTGTGGGCTCCTTTGAGTTTTATGTACCCTTTCCTAAAACTACTTGAAGGCAGTTATCAAACTTCACTTATCTGCAGCTTATCCAACCCTGCTTTTGGCCTGGCTGGTGCTTCATCGGAACTCGTTGAATCGGATAACTCACAGAAGGATGGGAAGAGCAACGGGAAATTAGAACCTTTATCATCTCTTTTATCACCTTCAACTTTATTTGCTGCTCCATCAAGCACTTCTAGCTTCAGTAATGGACGGTTCGCACCTAGTGCTGCTATCTCATCCACCTCTCTCTTGGCTTCAAGTAATTCCCCAAAGGATGTTCAATCTGGCAGTTCAAGTGAGGTTGCCTCTTCCACAAGCATCTCAGCTGCTGTTGGCAGTCCAACAGGCAACTCTATTACCTCAGGTGGGGGCCTGTTTGGTTCCCCTGCAGCATCTTCAGTATCGACTGAACCTCTTGTCAAATTTGGGACCTCTGAAGCTCCACCAGTGGTGTCAACACTATCAACAACTTCCAGTGCACACAATGCAGACCTGAAAACCAAAGCAACTAATTTTGGCAACTTGAGTAGCAGTTCACCTTTTGTGGGCTCATCATTTGCATCTACAAGTTCTGGAAATAGTATTTTTGGTTTTAGTTCATCAGGAATATCAACAGTTACTACAGCTAGTGTCCAGTCTCAGAGTTCTGTTTTCAGCACTGGAGCTCAGTCACTTGTTAGTGCTCAAACTTCTCTCGCTGGATCAGACAGTACCACAGGATCACAGAGCGTTCCTGCTCATTTTGGATCATCTACTACATCACCAGAAGTGGGAAACTCTGGAATGACATCTTTCTCCTCTGTTGGTTCTGCTTCAAGTAATACTGGCTTAGTTTCTGCTGCTGCTTCAGGTAGCAACCCCGTTGGCTCCAGTGCTGCTGCTTTTGGAAATTTTAGTTTTGGGCCAAGTTCTTCAGCCTCATCTACGATGGGCAGTTCAGTTGGCCATAGCAGTGGGACAACTCAGCTGGCATTCACTTTTGGTGCTACTCCTGCAGTCTCTGCAGCCACCACTGCACTTGCCACTTCCAGCAATGCTACTTCTGCTACATTTAGTTTTGGTGTTAATTCTTCATCTTCCTCGGCAAATGCAATTGACACCTCTACCCGCCCTAGTCCTAGCACATTTAATTTTGGTGGTAGTTCTTCAGCTTCCTCATTGAACAATGTGAGCACGTCTAATAGTGCTGCTCCTGGAATATTTAGTTTTGGTGGTTCTTCAGCTTCTTCAACAAATACTATCAGCACTTCCACTAGTGCTACTCCTGCCGTATTTAGTTTTGGTGGTAGTTCTTCAGCTTCCTCAACAAATTCTGTCAGCACCTCTACTAGTGCTACCTCTGGCATATTTAGTTTCGGCGCTAGCTCTTCAGTTTCGTCAACAAATACTGTCAGCACCTCTACTAGTGCTACCCCCAGCATATTTAGTTTCGGTGCTAGCTCTGCAGTTTCGTCAACAAATACTGTCAGCAGCTCCACTAGTGCTACCCCCGGCATATTTAGTTTTGGTGCTAGCTCTTCAGCTTCGTCAACAAATGCTATCAATGCCAGCAGCACAGTCAGTCCTAGTCCATTTGCTTTTGGTGCCAGTTCTGCCTCTTCACAAACCAGTACTGCAGGAGTTTTCGGTTCCAATTGGCAGGCCCCAAAGTCTCCAGGATTTAGTTCTCCATTTAGTTCTGCTACCCCTACTGGGTTTGCATTTGGAGCATCTTCGTCTTCTTTTACTGCTCCGACCACCACAGCGGTGGTATTTGGATCAGCACCCAGTACCCCTAGTGGACCAGCTTTTTCATTTGGTTCGACTTTGACAGGCTCGTCTTCGCAGCCTGTATTTGGGAACTCTTCTCCTTTTATTGCGTCCCCTGGGAACAATAACCAGATGAACTCAATGGAAGACAGCATGGCCGAGGACAATATGCAGGCAACTTCCCCTGCAGTTGCATTTGGTCAATCTTCTGTCTCGCCCTCTCCTGGTGGTTTCGTGTTTGGTTCAACACCAAGTCCGTTCCAGTTTGGTGGCCAGCAGAGACAGCCTGCAGCTCAGAATCCATCTCCATTTGCAGCATCATGCAGTTTAGGTGCTGGAGGAAGTTTCTCATTGGGTAGCAATGGTCCTGACAAATCAGGTCGAAAGATCATCAAAGTTAATAGAAATAAAAACCGACGGAAGTGAAGTAGTTAGCCACAACATTGGATCCTCATGGTATATATTGGTTGGCAAGAAGATTAATTTTTTGATGATTGATCAGCAGCCACGGGTTTATGTGTTTGTGCAATTTTCCATTTCTTAATTTTGGGCGTTGTAGAGCTGCATCTCCAGGAAGTGAAAGATCTTGTAATCCTATTAGCTTTTTTTTTTGTTTTCGGCCCAAATCTATGGCATAAAATGTCAGTTTTGGACAACATTTCTTGGTAAAGTGGTCTATTGTATCAGTAGGGGTTCTGTGGAGGAGCCTGGTTAGCCTTTTTTCTTTCTTTCTTTCTTTCTATATATTCACATTCTGTACTTTTACATGTAACACAAGGAAATTTATGCTTCTGTAAGGAAATATCTTTCTATCGAGGATTTGTTTTCAAGATGAAAAACATAATCCTAGAGGCGGATAGGAATAAAGTTTATGGGTTTCGGAGTTGAAGCTTATGAGTGATTTGAAGTTTATTATATATACATATTTTGTGGATTCTCAACAAATATATACGGTTTCATCCCCAAGTGCTCAACTGCTCATACTTCCTTTTCTACATAACGCAAGTTGTACTTTTTTTGGTGTTAAAAAAGACTTTACTCATACTTCCAGCCTTTACCTTGTAGCGTTACGTCTAATTTGGTTTCGCTCTGATTTAGATTATGATGTCCTCTGGTGTTTATTCAATAGATGATTTAGCTTATACACATTAAGTGTAAAGATTTTTTATATTGTTAGTGCATTCTAATTTGTAGCGAGTTACCTCCTGCATTTTTCAGGACATTAATCCCAACACTCTTTTGTATGGTTATGGAAGTAAAAGAACTGTATTTTCTTGGCAATGTTAGCATATGACATCCAAGTGTGTGGTCAAGTCGTCAATAAAATGAGATAAAAATCATTAGAGTCTAGAGGTTATAGTTTAAATTCCAACCGAGGCAAGAAATGTTAATTTTTCTCATTTGTTTAAGCTTGAGCAGGACTTATTTAGTATCTATGATGATGATAGAGGCTGATTTAAAATTTGAACGTTAAGGTTTTCGATTCTAAGACAACGACCTCAAGTGTTTGTAAATGGTTTTGAATTTTATTTCCGTAAATTTGAGTTAAAATTACTAGTTCTACCGAACTCAAATATTCAAGCCTACCTCCGCCCTGACTGATAGGATGTAACCCGGTGAAATATTCAGAGTGCATATAAGCTGATACCGGTTGTACTGTTGCATCAAATATTTAACCTTGCAACATTTGGTAGGGGATTCAATTTAGGAAAACTAACCGAAATACCCCCCAAAACAAAATAATTACCCGTCCCATGCCCCTTCTGAACTAATTACCCGCAGTACCCTCGCCCAAAACTATTTACCCGACATACCCCTCGCTCAAACCCCTTCCTCCGTGATACCATCACAATATATTTATATATCATGATGGTATCATGGAGGACTAAGAGAAGGACTGAAGCAGTCCTCCATGATACCATCTCAGTATATTTATATACCATGAAGGTATCATGGTCCTGAGGAGTGTTTCATTGAAGGAATGAGTCCTCCATAATACCATCATAGTATATGTATATAAGATGATGTATCATAGAGTTTTTTTTTATATAGAAAAGTGTGTGTTTAGTGAATAAACGAACATGATCATCCATGATACTACCTCTTAGTATATTTATATACCATGATGGTATCATGGAGGACTAAGAGAAGGACTGAAGCAGTATTCCATGATACCATCTCAATATTTTTATATACCATGGTGGTATCATAATTGAGGGAGACATCTCCGATAAATAATTTTATTTTTTCTGGAGGTACGAAAGTAATGAGGATATAGAAGGGTAAATATTTTGGTTTGACACACAACCTCCCCTTCAATTTATTCTATTATTCTCTCCACCTTGAATACTTATGTGTCATATCATTTATTTACCATGAAAGATTGTGGTTTTATCATTCTTAACTATAGGTATCGAATTCGAGCCTAGGAAATGGAGTGCTAGGGAGTGCTTTACCCCGAAAGTGGGACTTATTGACACGAATCTAAACTAGTCAGGCCTCAATGCGAGTATCAAACAATCAGTAGGATATGGAAACAAAAGATAACGTTGATTTCTATTAAATGGAAGTAAGTTGATCCTTAAACCAAAAATTAAGAAACCAAAATTCTGGAATCTATAATGCAAGATAGCAACTAATCGATTAAGAATTGCTTAGCCGTTAGCACTAGGCATATATACCCCGCCTTAGAAAACAAGTGATTTGCAATAAGGAGTTCCTTTTTTATTGATCTTTTATAAGAAGAAAGCCACTTTTGAAATTACCAATTTAATCTTCTTAAAAGGCAAAGGATATTAAGATTCATATTTGTTTTCTCCGTGGAGTTTTTTTTTTTTGGTGGAATTAATCGTTGAATAGTGGAGAAGGGGAATTAAGAAATGATGTTTTAATTGTGTAAATTGAATAAAATTATATGTACAAAATTCATAATATTTCACTAAATCTTGTAATACGATTGATAAAGCAACATGATCTATAGCAATTGAGAACATTTAACAAACTACTTTGAGACTTCACGAGATTTTTTTTAAAGATTGGGAAAAATCTACAGCATTCCGATGCGGTGCATGTATTAAACTACGATAATATACCATGGCAAAGTGATAAACTAAGATAAAAAAATACTTATTATTTAACAATGTACAATGCACTATTATTTGGTGTAAGCATCGAGTTCGGATAAATATTTCTCGCATCGTGTCTTCTTGAAATATATTCTACACATATATGATTCTATGAACAAGAAACCAAAGTTGTGCAAAACTCCCTTTTGTACGACTTAATCAATATACCAATTAAGTAACCTAACATGTACAATAGTATATGCGGATCATTTACATACAAGAAAAGAAAAATGATCAAAAAGAAAAAAGACAAGATAAAAACTAGAGTAAGAAAAAAACCCATAAATGGTGATGGAGTTGTAAAAAAAGAAAAAAAATGGTAATGGACTCAGCTTGGAAAATACTTACTCGCACCCCATGTTTATATCATAACACGGTCGTGTGATAGTACTTCAGGTGAGAACAAATATCAACTAACCATGGTTAAATAATAAACGTTAATATGCAAAATATCTATGTCGGTCGATCCTCCAAAAATGTTGCCGCATCCGTGGTCGGATCTGACTTTGAAGAGTTCGACCAACACAACAAAATATTAGGTGCGGGTAAATTTTTTCCGACTCGTCAACTTTGCCTTGTTGTAGCCAATGGAACCACCTCAGCCAAAGGAGATGGAAAAGGAGAGCTTCTACAATTTGGGCAAGTAGGGTGAAGCCTAAGCCAAGGGTCAATACAATTGACATGAAAAATATGGTGACAATCAGGCAATAACCTTAGTTTATCATTGTCTTTATAATCAACCAAACAAATTGAACAACCAGAAGAAATTAAAAACTCCCTTTTGTTGTGAGCCTTGGCTTGTGAATAAAGTAATTTTGGATAATTTCTCAAAGTAGCTTCATCAAGACCTTGTTCAATGAAAATCAATTGATTTTCAACTATGTTTGTGTTGGTCATGGAGTTGTTGACAATATTATGTGAAGAGGAATTGTTGGTACTTGATCTTTTTCCAATATATAAGTAGGAAGAATAGGTGATGATTATAAGTATAGCAAGAATTAATAGGGAAAATCCAATGCCATAAGCATAATTTTCAAAGGGTTTTTCACCTATGTGGTGATCTTGAGTACTTTCAATGCCATCTCCTATTGTGTTGTTCATGATGGGGCGAATGTTCTCGAAGAGAAAATCGTAATGAAAAAAGCCTGAGGTTCTTGAAAATTAGAGAGGCTTTGAATCTTGAAAAAGATTATGTTTTGTGATGGAGAAATATTGGAGGAAAAAAAGGTTTTTTTTTGATACTTTTGTGGCTAAGGAAAGGAAAGATTTGTCTAGCTATTAAAGCTTTTATAGATATATGATATAAGAGAATCTTTTTATATCATGAAGGACTAAGCAACTTAAAAAGAGTGTTGATCAGGCAAAAAAGGTTCTTTTTCTTTTTGTTCTTTTAACTTTTATTTGTGGGCTGGAAAGGGATTTTTATGTGGGGGTGGGGGGAGGGAAAGGGAGGGGAGCATGAATGTTTATCAAATTACCCGATTTTGACGTTCCTAAACAATAGCAATGGCATGAATCTTAAGCTACAACACGCAAAAGAATGATTTCATGAACATATTTCCCATCAAATTAAAGAACAAAAAATCATGAATTTGATCTTCAGTTTTTTCCGCTATTTTCTCAAAAAAAAGTTAATGTGAGTAATTACTTCATCGGAAAAAACAAGAAAGGGTAATTAATTGTTTAAGCAATCACCCTTTATAAGTGACATAATTGTGTAAATATTTTTATAGCGTTAATATATTGGACATAAACTTTGGAATAACATTGAGTCCATTGCTCAATTGTCCCTTTCCAGGATTTCAATTAATTAGGAAAGTTAATATTCTATAGGAAAAAGTAAGTGATACCTGAAACTAGCAACATGACTTTTAACTGACAAGTGTAGTTCAAGAATTTATATTAAGAAAATTTATGCAGAGATACTTGGGTGAAATGTCCACAAAATAATACCAAATTAAGGCAGAATATATTATATGTTGATAATTTCTGTTGAAAGTCAGTAGAAAACTCTCCACCGAGTTTGAGAACCAAATCAGAATTTATTAATATTTCAAGAACCAAAAGCTCAAAATCCCCAAAATTAAAGTAAAATTACAATAATAGCATAAAAATTCTTTACGTTGTTAGTGACTTATAGACATGCCACACCAATCTCAGGCACACAATTTATTCATTTACTTTAACAAGAAAGCAACAACAAAAATTTGATTTGCATTAGCAAGCACATGGTCCAAAATGTTTAAAATTTGTGTGTTAATAATTCTATGTTGCTCAAACTTTTCAGAAATTTCATTTAAGTGTTTCAGATCCTTCAAAATTTATCTAATTTTGAAAAATTCAATATGACTATAATAACATTTTTGAAAAATTCAAGCAACACAATTATAATCCGCAAGTGCTTATTAAGATTTATTTGGAAGTTTGAGAGATGAAATTGTAAAGAATGGATCTTGGGCCTAACTCAACCCCAAAAGCTAAACTTGTAAGGTGAGTATTGTCCAAGTCCATATAAGTAGTCTATGTTCCCATTCCATTTCCGATGTGGGACTCTTAACACTCTCCCGCATGCCCAGACCTCGTTAACTGGAGCGTGAACAATATAATTTGGGGGCCCAACATCGGTGAACAAAGAATTTGAATGGGTCTGGCTCTGATACCATGTAAAGAATGGATTTTGGGCCTAACTCAACCCAAAAGCTAGCTATACCATGTAAAAAATGGATCTTTGACCTAACTCAACCCCAAAAGCTAGCTTGTAGGGTGAGAATTGTCCAAGTCTATATAAGGAGTCCATGTTTCCATTCCATATCCGATGTAGGACTCTCAACAGAAATGACTGAAGATATTAAAGAGGAAACAGATCCAAGAAGAAGTAAACTAGCAGAAGCATTTGCTATGTAGAGAAAATTTTGTAATTTTTGGTCTTGGTCTTGATCAATGTCCACAACTCTGTTATATTCCACTGTAAGGCCTAATCCAGCAACAACACCAGTAGCCAATAGGAATAAAATATCCTGCATTCAATCAGTAGCGAAGCGAAGTCATGATTTTCGATAAAAGGATTCAAAATACAAAAATGTAAATACTCAAATGATTCAAGAGGATTCAACATCTATATATATATATATATAATTTTTCGACAAAGAAGATTTCGATAAACCTTGTTGGGCCCTAGCTCCGCCCATGCATGCAGCCCTATGTCAGTTAACTCTTAACAAGTGGATAGTATATACTTCACAGTAGCATAATCTCTTTTTCTTGTTAAATATATGAACTGTGTAATTTCACGGATGGTCATCAAATTTTTAGTTTATTGCATGCAATATAGTCATAAAACTGATTTTCCTAACGGGAAAATAGCTCAGCTATGACTATATATATATATCACGAAATACAAAAAGGTAGAGAAATGTTAAATTCAGTCCCAAAAAATGTAAATAAGTTGTCACATGTATAAAATTATTATGTAAGTACAGACATGTCAGCAACTCACCTTACATAATATTCACATGATACCATTTAAAAGAATAAATAATTAACCTTTTTTTTATCCAACCTAATAGTCAGTTTCTTTCACTATGTGGCACATCAATCGTAAGTGTTATCTTTTGGAAATATAATCTTCTTTATTTTTTAGGTGATACTACGTGGATATTATGTTAGGTAAGTTGTTAAAGTGACAACCTGCGTACTTATGTTGCTGGGATGACAAGTTTAACATTTTTTGGCCCCTTTTTAACTTTATGTATATATAGCATAGCTTAACTTTTCTTATTCAAAAATTAATTTTCTGACTTTGGTGCAATAAACAAAAAGATGAATAACCATTAGAAAAGTTAACCTCTAAAATACATTCTATCAGTCAAAGAAAATGTGGAAAAATGTCCCTCAAGTACTTCAAATCTTGTTATTTTTTTGACACTGAATAAAAATTACTTTTTAATTATCTTTTTTTTTGTGAAGAATGGCAGTTGAATATTTGCATACCTTATCACTATAGAATGCAATATAAGCAAGGCCACTGTCAATGGGACTTCCAGATTTCACATGGGAAATTGTCAACCAAACTAATAGCAAATGTGTAGGTCATTCCAATTGCATCTGCAGATATCATATAACTGCATCCAAAAAAATAAAATTAGGATCAGTAAAAGCATATATATTGAAGGGGAAGCCTTGGAGTAACTGGTAAAGTTGTTGCCATGTGACCAGGAGGTCATGAGTTCAAGTCGTGGAAACAACCTCTTGCAGAAATGCAAGGTAAGACTGCGTACAATAGATTCTTGTGGTTCGGCCCTTCCCGGACCCCGCGCATAGCGGTAACTTAGTGCACCGGGCTGCCCTTTAAAAGCATATATACAAATTCATTATTCAATTTGAAATGAAAAATCTCCAATTCATTACTTATAATGCATTTGACTACTAAGGCTAATGAACAACCATTTGATCTATGTGTTCCAAGTTAAACTAGGAGTAATCCGTTATAAAGTGAGTTTAACCTTCATACATACTGAAAATATAAAAGAACTTTACTTTATCATGTTATTAAAAGATAACTACAAATAATTTTTCATAAAATAAGTTAGTATTAGTAATTACTGGTACTATTGTTCATATCATAACAAGTTATGTATTATTAATCACCGTATAACAATCATTCATTATTATTCGTCTCACATAGTGGCGGATCAGAGCTATAGGTGGTTCAATTCGTCAAAAATTATACGGCATATATAAGTAAACTTTTTTTTTTTACATATATATAACTTGTTTGAATCCCCTTTATATAAAGAATACATATAGTATACTGTCTTTTTGAATTCCCTTGTTAGAATTTCTGGCTCCTTCACTGGTTTCATAAACAATGCCTGCATGCATTATAATCCTCGCATAACTACCATGTGAACCAATCATACACCTTAAAAATTCTTTACATTATCAGTGTATATAAATTACATCCAAAGACCATGTTATCGTGGTTTTTGACTGAACATAAAATTTAAAAAGAAATAAAGATTTTGATACTTGTGATCTAAAACAAGTCATAAATAAAATGAGAAGTTTTAAAAAAATTATTTCTAAATAAGGAAGTATGATATTCTTTTTGGATCAGATTGAAGGAAAGTACTATGTCACATTAATTATGACAGAAGAAGTAACAAAATAGTACAAAAAGTGATGAAATGTTCGTAAGAGAAAAGGTAATTTACCGGTAAGCATAGATGTCATTGAACTTAATCGTGACAGGAAGATCATGGGTATCAAATGGATCAAAACTATCAGTGGCAATGACAATCAATGACACAAGCAAGAAAATGAATGTGATGGCTCTTATCACTAGAGGTTTCTGTTAAACAGTCCATCATCACAGCCCATCACGGGCAGAATTCATATGGTAGGAATATATGGTATATTAGGAATGTATATGGTAGTATATTGTAAAGAAAAGGATACCTTAATTAGTGTTATACTATTACCATAATTGTATAGTTAGAATTATGGTAGAATAAGGATTTAGAAGTAGAATAGGAAAAGGATTTTCCTATTATGGAAATATGTAACTTGTATATATATCTATTCAATCAATGAAAATAATCAAGGGGATTATTTCTTTCATGGTATCAAGAGACTAGGTCTAAACCAAAAGTTTTCTTCTCTCAAACTTTTGCCTCTTTGGCCGAGAACCCCCCCCCTCCCTCGGGTTTTTCTCTCCAAATATCTCGTCTTCCGCTCTCAAAAACCTCTCTTAAATTTATCCTCCTTCTTTGTTCTTTCAAATATGTCTAAGAACAATTTTCACCTGCCCTCACGGTTTCCAATATCAAGCTCGGTGTCCCTATTGTCCTTGAGATGGAAAACGTTCAATATGCAACGTGGGCGGAGTTGTTTAAAATTCACGCTATCTCTTATCAAGTTCTTCATCACATAATTCCTCCCGCTAGACCCCTTCCCGCGGAGGATCCCGAGGTGTGGATTACACTTGATGCTACCGTTCTTCGGTGGATATACGCCACTATTTCGGTGGACCTTCTACGAGACGATTATGGAGCCCGATACCACGGCTATGGCTGCATGGAATAGATTGCGTGACATATTCCAAGACAACCAACATTCCCGTATCGTCACACTCGAGCAGAATTCTCTCTCGTTCGAATGGACGTATTTCCAAACGTTTCGCATATTGCAAGAAACTAAAGGAATTGGCGGATCAACTCCGTAATGTTGGCGCACCGGTGACAAATAATCGTCTAGTTCTACGGTTGGTTGCCGGTCTTTCGGAGGCCTATAATGGTGTTGGCACTCTCCTTCGCCAAAGCAACCCTCTTCCCGACTTCCATCAAGCCCGCTCCATGCTTACGTTGGAAGAAGCCGGTTTGGCTAAAAAGGCGGCTACGGAGCAAGTCCGATTGTCATGATGGCATCCTCTCCTAATCCTTCGGGTTTTGTTAATAATTCGGGCCAAAACCATAATCATGGTGGCGGCAAGAATAATCGCAAAAATAATAACAAAAACCGCGGGGGCAAACGCGGTGGTAATGGTGGAGGTTCCGGTAGTCAACAAAACGTCGGTGGGTCCCATTCAATGAACGGTGGCCCACCACCCCCATGGGCCCGCAGCGGTGGGGCCCATGGCGTGGGAAGCGATGGCGGTGGACGGTGGGCCGGCGGCCCATACCGGCGGGCGGCGGGATATTCCCGGCGGCCGGTGGGGCGGCCACGGTCCCGGTGCCCAATGCCCGAAGGTGGCGCCCCGCTGGCCGGTGGCCCAACAGCGGCGGTGGGAGCGATTACGGGCCGAGTCCCGGCACGGCCGGGGAGTTCTTGGGCCCCGACCTCCGCAAGCCCATCATGCAAACAGCCCTACTCGGACCGATATCGAGGCCGCGATGCACACGTTGGGATTAACTCAACCGGACCAAAATTGGTACATGGACACCGGGGCCACTACTCACATGACTTCGACTCGGTACTCTCTCATCTTATTCCAATTTGAGCACCCCTCGGGGGATAATCATTGGTAATGGCAGTTCTATTCCAATTCTAGGGTATGGTCGAGAAAACATTGTCTCCCCCAATCCACCACTCCTCTTGAAAAATACTTTACATGCTCCTAAATTGATTAAAAATTTAGTGTACGTCCGAAAGTTCACAAATGACAATTTCATTTCGTTGAATTTGATCCTTTCGGTTTCTCGTGAAGGATTTCAAGACGGGGAGTCATCTCATGAGGTGTGATAGTAGGGGGGATCTATATCCTATCATGCCGGTGTCGATCCATCGAGTCCGGCCTTGCCATCGGCTTTTGCGACCATCTCTCCTTCCATGTGGCATGCTCGTTTGGGTCATCCGGGATCTTCTATTTTATCGAGTTTTAGATAAAAATAGCTTTATTTCTTGTAAGGGTACGAGTCGTACTCCAATTTGTCGATCTTGTTCATTAGGAAAAATTGTTAAGTTGCCATTTGTAGACTCCAATTCTCATACTTCTATGCCATTTGACATTATTCATAGCGACTTATGGACATCTCCTGTTCTTAGTTCAATGGGTCATCGATATTATGTTCTCTTCTTAGATGATTATTCTAGATTTTTGTGGACGTTTCCAATTGCGAATAAATCACAAGTGTTTTCCGTCTTCATAAAATTTAGAGCGTTCATTCGTACTCAATTCGAAAGAGAAATAAAAAATATTCAATGTGATAATGGGAAGGAGTATGACAATAGGGAGTTTCGAGAATTTTGTGCTACTCATGGGATAAATTTTCGGTTTTCATGTCCTCATACATCTTCACAAAATGGAAAAGCCGAACGCAAAATTCGTTTCATAAATAACATTGTCCGAACTCTCCTAATCCATGCCTCCATACCTCCGTATTTTTGGCATCATGCTCTACAAATGGCCACTTACCTTCTTAACATAATTCCGTCTAAAGGTCTGACATATTCTTCCCCTCTCAAAATCTTATATAATAAAAACCCGTCTTATTCTCATCTTCGAATTTTTGGGTGCTTGTGTTATCCGTTATTCCCATCCACCACAATTAACAAACTTGAGCTCGGTCTACTCCGTGTGTATTTTTGGGTTATCCGTCGAATCATCGTGGTTATAAGTGTTTTGATTTATCCTCCAAGAAAATCATTATAAATCGTCATGTCATTTTTGATGAAACCCAATTCCCTTTTACGAAAGTTCATACTCCCGAGCCTAAGTCGTATAATTTTTTGGATGACCAAATATCCCCGTATATTATTCGGAATTTTTCGGACAACTCCCGTGCCCAAAATCCTCCGGCGGGCCCACCGCCCATTGGTCCCACGATGCCGTCACCCCCTGTTGTTCCGACCAACGGAACAATTCCGGCTATTGGGCCGGTCCGGCCCAATGCGGAACTAGTCCGACTCGAGAATCGATTCCGGCTTGTATGCCGATTTGGGCCGGCGGGCCAGCACTTTCTTGGCCGGTCCGTCCCGAGCCCGAGAAAATTCCCAAAATTCCATCACTTCTTCCTCGAGTCATAGACCGGTCACTCGTAGTCGGCGGGGTATTTTTACACCTAAACGACATTTTAATTTACATTCGATGTCTCTAAATCCCCTTGCCCCGCAATCCCGTGTCCGCATTAAATGACCCTAATTGGAAAATTGCTATGATGATGAATATAATGCTCTTATTGATAATAAGACGTGGGAGTTGGTGCCCCGTCCATATGGTATTAATATTATCGGGTCTATGTGGATTTTTGCTCATAAGGAGAATTCGGATGGGTCATTTGCTCGACATAAGGCGCGACTTGTTGGTGATGGTAAGACTCGGCGAGTTGGAATTGATTGTGGTGAGACGTTTAGTCCGGTGGTCAAACCGGCTACCATTCGCACCGTGCTTAGCTTGGCTCTTTCAAAGACTTGGCCAATCCATCGGTTGGATGTCAAGAATGCCTTTCTACATGGTGACCTCAAGGAAACGGATCTATATGCATCGGTAGTTGGGTTTCGGGGATCCCAACCGCCCTCATCATGCTGTTTGTTGAAGAAGTCATTATATGGGCTTAAGCAGTCTCCACGTGCCTGGTATACACGATTTGCTTGATTTTGTTTCGACTATTGGGTTCACACACAAGCGGGTCGAGATAATTCTTTGTTCATCTACCATCGTGGTTCGTCATTGGCCTATATCTCGTTATATGTGGATGATATCATCTTGACTGCCTCCTCCGATGCTTTGCGTCAGTCTATTGTAAAGAAAAGGATACCTTAATTAGTGTTATACTATTACCATAATTGTATAGTTAGAATTATGGTAGAATAAGGATTTAGAAGTAGAATAGGAAAAGGATTTTCCTATTATGGAAATATGTAACTTGTATATATATCTATTCAATCAATGAAAATAATCAAGGGGATTATTTCTTTCAGTTTCACTAGTGGTTTCAAGCCAATCATCAGAGGTGACACTGTTGCAGTTGAGGATGTTTTGTTTTGGTTCATTGTTGTCGTTGATGTTTGGTCAATGGTTGCTGTTGATGGTGTTTGGTTTTGGTCCATTGTTGTTGTTGGTGGTGTTTGGTTTTGGTCCATGGTTAATCTTGTACTTTACTTACTATTAGTAATTAACTTGAATCTTCACAAAGTCATTAAGTCCCCTATTAGTAATTAACTTGAATCTTCAGTCATTAAGTCCCTTTATATTGCTTAGAGAGTTACAATTATTACCTTTTTTGGCTTGTTTATTACGCCCAGTATTTGTTAGGTTTTATAAGTTATAAACACAATTCTTTGGAGTCTTGTGTTTGTTTGCATAGTTGTTTCCGAGGTGTGTCCCAGTATATTTCACAGATAAGTCATCTTTAAGACAGGGCATAACAAGATTACAAAATGAAAAGAAATAGCAGGCATCATTGTTTCCCTTGTTAACATTTCTTTGTTAATCGTAGTCTCGTACAGGTACCAGGTAGCCAAGGCTTGGACATATATTCTTGCTGCTAAAATTTGAATCCGAGATTTTTTTTGGTTTCTTACTCGGCATCCAGGACCCACATCCGAGCTCAACTAAATACAAAAGAAAAAAAGACATGAGTGACATTATGACTCAGTTAGAAAGGTTAGACTTGATGATTCTCAACCAACTTCATTGAGATAGACTACACCCTTAGGTACTTTCTTGTTAACACATCTTTGAGCTTCAGAGTTGATTCCAGGATAGTTCATCAGCGGATTCAAGAGATCAGTGTGTACAACATAGCATCTTGTAGTATATTTATCTATATCCGATATTTGCATCAACGAGGTGTTATTGCTTCATGAGTGAAGTCATATGATTCAGATGAATGTGCGTATCAAAGTGATTCCTAACGAGAACCAGTTACGTCGTTAGAATCTCAACTCAACTATGAAGAATTGACTTGATATCAACATTATGCTATATTGTATGCTTGAATTAGTTACTTTGGTTGTAATTTTAGTTTTTCTGTACTAAATTCATCTAGTGTTCGATATTTTCTATTTCTCCCATAAATTGTGTGCTTCATGGGATGCGTTGAGCTAAGCTTCACATCAAACTGTTCAGATTAGATCTCCGATGAAATGTGAATCAAAGCATATGGCAATAATCCTTGAGCACCCCCGCAAATGTTGAACATTAAAATATGCTTAACAACAAAAGTTAGCAAATCCAAGATTCCAAATCATAAGCTAGTAAACTATAATATATCTTACTTGCAGAAGTAATATAACGTGTCATTATCTTGTCTTACAAATACTTGAAACCAGAGGTTGAATCGTTGACGTTAGTTCCTTGGTGCAACTTACCAGGTTACCAAAATACTACCAAATTACTGTTGTGCACATTGAACTCTCTGCGCACCACCATGCATGTCTTCAACATCTTCATCATATGCCTCTTGGAGCCTGTTGCTGTTTCCTCCGCATCTCCTCTTCAATGTTAATGTCATGCAAAGTGGTCTCCTCGCACTCGTCCAATTCCATATCAGTCATTTGCGTTTTGGGTTTTGGTGGCAACACCGCTTCAAGGTTCTTGCACTGCTCAGGTGATAATGTGTCGGGGAATTCTACAGTAAAGTGAATGTACAGTTTTCCTCTCATAAATGGCCTTTGGTACATCGGCATTCCTTCATCATTTATGGCCTTGAATTGATCTGTAGAGGCCAAAAACAAAGTTCACAATTGATATCTCTGAGCAGAGATTCTCACATAAAGCATACAGAAAACCGCTGGCCAGAAATACTCCCTTAGAGATAAAAGGGAACACACCCAAATTTAAACAAACAGCAGGCGATATATGTTGCCACACCTGTGTCGGATCCTCCAAAAATGCACCAATTTTGGAGGATCCGAGACGAACCGCTGACATTTTTGAAGAGTCCGAGCAACATAATACTCATACAGACATAGCGCGTGCACTCAGAAAACTATGACTTACAGTGTACACAGGGAGACCACAATATATCACAAAGTCGTAGGGATACACCAGGATATATAAGCAACTATAGTATTTCGGACTTACCAGGCTTGACAACTTCTCCAGGCTGGGACTTAATGATCAGCTGTCTATTGTCTAGGTGAGTCAAGATGAACTGGAAACCACATAGGGCCTCAGTCAAGCTCAAGGTGTGCTCTACAAAGATATCATCTCCCTTTCGCTTAAACTTGGGATGTTCCTTCTGTTGCAAGACAAAAACTATGTCCCCAGTGACTGTATCAGGCTGCCAAAAAGTAAACATAAACCATGGGAAGAATCAGTGGTCCTGTTTTTTGTTGTTGATAATAATTAATATACAATTGGTCATTATGACATAAAATACATCAAAAGCCAAATTGCATGTCTTACTGCTTCATCAGCCTCGCCTGGGAATGTTATCTTCTGTCCATTCTGCATACCCTTCTCCACGTGAACTTCCAACACCTTCTTCTCCAGCACAACCTTCTCACCTTTACATTGTCCACACCTATCTTTATCATTGATTGTCTCACCAGTACCCTTACACTCGTTGCAAGGGTGTTGCATCTGCTGGATCATGGATGGGCCAAGTTGTCTGATAGTGACTTTCATCCCAGACCCTTGACAGCCAGAACATTTCATTGAAGCACCTGATTTAGACCCTTGCCTGGTAATAAAAATGTCGTACCAACACCTCAGCAGAACTTCAAAGGAAGGGAAAAGATAAAGAGATGATAAATGACGCCGAAACTTAGGAGGGGCAAAATTAGCCCATGAAAGCATGACCCGTCCAACCTGCTCAAGTTTGGGTGGGTCATTAGTAAGCTCATTTTAACCCAACCAATTTCAGCCCATCTAAAATATGGGCTGATGTGTAGCCCATAGTGCGCTAATATGTAGCCCAAGTTGACCCATCGAAACCTTTTCAAAAAGACATTTTTATTTTAAATGTTATATATAGCCATAGCCCATAATAAAGAAAAACATAGTTCTGTTAGGTACTTAAAAATTATATAGAACAAAGAAATTAAAATTTAGTAAGAATTGGGCGGTTTGGGTTATGACCCGTTATTTAGCCCAATCCATTTCAACCCAAGTAACTAATGACCCACCCATTTTAACCCGTCCAAGTCCAGCCCAACCCACCCATTTGACACCCCAACCGAAACGTAACTAGTAACATCCTAAACTTACCCCTTGCACTTCGAGCACAATACATTGCGAGATAGTGACAACTTCTTTGATGTTCCATTGTACAGATCCTCCAGAGAAACTTTGAGAGGGTGGACAACATCCTCTCCTCTTCTTTGTCTTCTTCCTCTGCTGCTTCCACCACCTGGACATCAAATAAAGGATATTGGAGACTGAAAGCAACATGAAAAGAAATCAACAAATTCAACTTCAAACAAAAAGCCGTAGAAAATACCACCAAATGGACTGCCACCAAAGAAAGATGAGAAAATGTCAAATGGATCGTGTCCACCACCTCCACCGCCCATTCCTTCCTTGAGAGCATCTTCACCATACTGATCATATATCTCGCGCTTCTCGGGATCACTCAAAACCTCATAAGCTTGTGCAAGCTCTTTAAACTGAAATAAACAAAACAAAATGGAGCTAATTCATTGACTACACTACAGTAATTATCACTCAACTATGAAACATAATTAGTACAACCACAGTAAATAATGCGACACTAAGAGTGCATTTTCAGGGCAGTTAAAAGTGAACTCTGAATTGAAACACCTGAAGACGTCTATTATGAGCATACATAATATCCATGCAATCCCAATAAGAGACAATTGAAGTGTCTCTAACATCAGAAATCCTGCTGAGCTGAGGGTTCAATTACACAACAAAGAAGCTTCACACCAACACATTCAACAACTCCTGTTTCTTCTAGGCAGCAATTTTTATTAGATCTAAAAATCTACCCCGTCCTCCAAGAGATCAGCTTAATTAGTGGCAACTATCAAGCAACCATGCGCAGCGGACATTAAAGTTCAATTCAGCTAACATATCCCAAACTAGTTTTTCAGCTTCATTTAGAGGCAACAACAACATACCCAGTATAATCCCACCAGGTGGGGTTCGGGGAGGGTAGAGTGTACGCAGACCTTTATCCCTACCTTGTGAAGGTAGGGAGGCTGTTTCCGATAGACCATCGACTCAAGAGAAGATGCAAAAAGAAACAATTACAATAGGCAGTAATAGCAACAATATAATAAGATAAATGAAGTAAAGAAACAATCAAGTCGTAATAGAGATATAAAAAATAAGCAAATGTACAAAGATAATAATACTCCTAGTACGGAAAAGAAATCCTCACGACAACCTACTAGCCCTCTAGCCTGATACTACCTCCACACCCTCCTATCTAGGGTCATGTCCTTGATAAGCTAAAGTTGTGTCATATTCTTCCCAAGACTTCTTTGGCCTACCCCTCCCTCTCATCAGGCCCACCACTAGAAATCACTCTTCTAAGCTCAAACAAAACCTGCAGATATAGCTATGACGGATCTAAACTAAACAAAAAGAATTCCAAAATACCCATTTGTATAAACAATAAAGAAACAAGAGCAATTGTACATTGAGATAATCTATTAAAAAATCCATAACCACCAAACAATGAATTATACAAATGAAAAACTGAGGCAACCCAGTATTTAAACACGATGGCTTCACTTCTCAACACACAAACACACATTCCATTTTTCCCCCTGTAAATTTGGGGTTGGGAGATTTGGTTCAGGTACCCATTAGTATAACGATAAGAAAAGTGACAGTATAATGAGATAATCTATTTGAATTATACGATGAGAAACAGAGGCATACCCAATATTTAAACATGATGCCTCACTTCTTAACACACACACATATGTATACATACATTAAATTTCTCTGTAAAGTTGCGTTCAAGAGATTTAATGCGCATACACACCCACTGCTTATATGCTTGATCAGCTGAGGCAAATCCAGTATTTAAACACGATAGCTGTACTTCTTCACATACACATGACACATCCACATAGAGATATACACATATTTTCATTTTTTCTGTAAATTTGTGTTCGAGAGATTTAGTGCACGCACACATCCACTGCTTATAAGCTTGATCAGCAAACCCAGTATTTAAGCACGACGGCTGCACTTCTTAACACTAACACACACGGATGCACCGATACAGATTCTAAGTTTCTCTGTGAATTTGAGATTAAGTACACGTACACCCACTACTTATATGCTGGATCAGCTCCGTTAAAAACAGTAAAACAAAAGTAGCTGTACCTTTTCAGGATCACCTCCCTTATCAGGATGATTCTTAATAGCAGCTTTACGGTAAGCTTTTTTGAGATCTTCTGGTGCAGCGGTCTTAGGAACACCTAAGATCTCGTAGTACTTCGTGTTGTCGCTCTTCTTTGGTGCCCTCCCAAACATCTTCAATCGCTAATTTAGTCAAAATTGAACCTAAAAAAAAAAAACACAAAATCAGCTATAAATTAACCATAGTAAAATCAGAAACATATCAAGCACTCTTCTTCAGTGACCTCCCAAACATCATCGATCGCTTAACTTAGTCAAAATTGAACTAAAAAACCAACAAAATCGGCTACACAATTAACAATAGGAAAATCACAGTACATCAAGCACTATTCTTCGGTGCCCTGGAGAACATCTTCGATCGCTTAACTAGTAAAAATTTAAACTAATAAAAACAACAGCAAATCAGCTACAAAATAAACAATCGGAAAATTAAAAACATATCAAGCACTCTTCTTTGGTGCCCTTGAAAACATTCTTTGATCGATTAATTAGCCAAAAATCTAGCTAAAAAAAACAACAAAATCAGCTACAAAATTAACTAGGAAAATTACAGCATATCAAGCACTCTTTTTCAGTGCCCTCAAAAACATCTTTGATCGCTTAATTAGTAAAAATTGAACTAAAAACAGCAAAATGAACAACATATCACGCGCTCTTCTTCAGTACCCTCCCAAACATCATTGATCGCTTAATTAGTAAGAAAATAAACTAAAAGAACAGCAGCAAATCAGCTACAAAATTACAATATTAACAATAGCATAGTTACAGCATATCAAGCACTCTTTTTCAGTAAAATTGAGCTAAATCAGTGCCCTCGAAAACATCTTTGATCGCTTAATTAGTAAAAAATTGAACTAAAAACAGCAAAATCAGCTAGAAAATTAACAATAGGAACAACATATCAAGCGCTCTTCTTCGGTACCCTCCCAAACACCATCGATCGCTTAATTAGTAAGAAAATAAACTAAAAGAACAGCAAATCAGCTACAAAATTACAATATTAACAATAGCATAGTTACAGCATATCAAGCACTCTTTTTCAGTGCCCTCAAAAACATCTTTGATCGCTTAATTAGTAAAAAATTGAACTAAAAACAGCAAAATCAGCTAGAAAATTAACAATAGAAACAACATATCAAGCGCTCTTCTTCGGTACCCTCCCAAACACCATCGATCGCTTAATTAGTAAGAAAATAAACTAAAAGAACAACAGCAAATCAGCTACAAAATTACAATATTAACAATAGCATAGTTACAGCATATCAAGCACTCTTTTTCAGTGCCCTCAAAAACATCTTTGATCGCTTAATTAGTAAAAATTGAGCTAAATCAGTGCCCTCGAAAACATCTTTGATCGCTTAGTTAGTAAAAATTTGAACTAAAAACAGCAAAATCAGCTAGAAAATTAACAATAGGAACAACATATCAAGCGCTCTTCTTCGGTACCCTCCCAAACATCATCGATCGTTTAATTAGTAAGAAAATAAACTAAAAGAACAACAGCAAATCAGCTACCAAATTACAATATTAACAATAGCATAATTACAGCATATGAAGCACTCTTTTTTCAGTGCCCTCGAAAATATCTTAGATCGCTTAATTAGTAAAAAATTGAACTAAAAACAGTAAAATCAGCTAGAAAATTAACAATAGGAACAACATATCAAGCGCTCTTCTTCGGTACCTCCTAATAGAGATATTCTTTCATTAATTGTATATCTCTTATTTTAGGTAGAATTGATTCCTATTGTAATTAGGTCTCCTATTTTAGGTAGAATTATATTTCCTATTGTAATTAGTTTGATTAATTACCTAGTTAAGATATTTTTGTACTACTATATATATTGTACATTATTGATGAATACAATCAAGGAACATATTCCTTTATGGTATTAGTAGCCTAAAAAAATACATCCATCACCGCCGACCATAGCTCTCGGCCGCCGCCCCACGAAACCCTAGTGTTTTTTCAACCATTTTCTCTCCCTTCTCCTCCTAAATTTCATCTTCCATGGCTGACAAAACCAAATTCCATCCTGCACTAACATCAAAACTTCATCCCTATCGCCCTTGAGATGGAAAAGGGTCAATACTCTTCGTTGACAGAGCTTTTTAAAATCCATTGTCGTGTTTATGAAGTTATCGACCACATCATCCCTCCTACACCAAAGTCCACAAACCTATTCTCGACTTCGACTCCTAATGATGCACTCTGATCTCGTTTAAACGCAGCCATCCTCCCGTGGATATACGGCAAAAATCTCTAATGACTTGTTGCACACCATCATTAAGATTGATGCCACTGCACGCCAAACGTGGGAACGTTTGGAAAGTATTTTCCTCGACAACAAAACTCAACGAGCATTATACCTTGAAAATCAGTTCAAGGACGTTCATAAAGACGATTTCCCGAACGTGTGTGCATATTGTCAAGAATTCAAGATGCTCGCCGACCAACTCTCTAACGTCGACGCACTAGTCACTAATCAGCGATTGGTCATACAACTTATTGCAGGCTTGAACGAATCTTATGACGGCGTGGCCACCATCATTAAACAATGCACGACGTTACCTCCGTTTTATGAGGCCCGTTCTAAGCTTATTCTTGAGAAAATCCAAAAATCAAACGCAGCACCACTCAGGCCAGCATTGCCGACGCCGCCCTCACCACCACCGTCGGGCCCTCCGCTGACGGCAGGGCCTCCAACTCCAGAACCAGAATCGCCGGCCCGAGGCATCCCCGCAGGAGCAGGCGGTCCGACAAAAGGGCCGCGATAGAGGGAATTCCGACAACAACGGCGGCGGGAAAGGGCAGTCCCCGCCGGTAAGAAACAACCAGCAACGACTGTGGCAGCAGCCGCAACCTCCGCCGCCGGCCCAACGTCATGGGCCTCTCTGGCATACTCGGCCAACGTCCACAACAGGCCTACACAAGCCTACACAACACAGCCCGCCATCAACTTATGCACCGACTGAGATTGAGGCAGGTATGAACACAATGTCACTCAACGCTTCAGACGAAAATTAGTATATGCACACATACGCCACATCTCACATGACGACATCACAAGGTACTCTTTCGTCTTATACCAATTTGAGTAATTTAAATCAGAATATTATTGTTGGTAGTGGGCAAGGTATTCCCATTCACGATTTTAGTCATTCATCCTTATCCACACCACATCCACCACTAATCTTAAAAAGATATCTTTCATGCCCCTAAACTCATTAAGAATCTAATCTCTATGCGACGTTTCACAACTAATAATAATATTTTCCTTGACTTTGATCATTTTGATTTTCTATGAAGAATTTTATGATAAGGAGACGAATAATGAGATGTGACAGCACCGGAGATCTCTACCCTATTTCAAACACCATCAACAATCCAACCTCAATTCCATCAACATTTGCTGCTCTTTCGTCTTTCTTATGGTATTCTAGATTAGGACATCCGGAAGATTCTGTTTTACACTCCTTTAGAAAAAATAATTTTATTAGTTGCAACCGTATTTCTAGGACTCCTATATGTGAATCCTGTGTTTTTGGAAAACATGTTAAATTACCATTTTCTGCATCCACAAATTATACTTTATTACCTTTCGATATCATACCTAGCGATTTGTAGACGTCCCCTATTTTAAGTACGACTGACCATCGATATAATGTGTTTTTGGACGATTATTCCAACTTTCTATAGACTTTTCCAATTCGTAATAAATCACAAGTCTACCCCATTTTTTCCTCATTTAGTGCTTTCGTAAAGACAATATGAAAAGAGCATTAAATGTTTTCAATGTGACAATGACAAGGAATTCAATAGTAACCAATTCAAATAGTTTGGCTCCAAAAACGATCTTACCTTTCGTTTTTCCTGCCCTCACACCTCCTAAAATGGTAAAGTCGAACGGAAAATTCGAACCATAAACAATCAAATTTGTGCCCTACTTGCTCACGCCTCAATTCCCCTCAATTCTGGCATTACGCACTCTCCTTGGCCACATATCTCCTAAACATAATCACAAACAAGTCTCTAGCTCAATTGTCGTCCACTCAAGTTCTGTTTCAAACCCCTCCTACCAACACTTGCGTATCTTTGGATGTCTCTGTTATCCTCTCCATCCGACCACTCACAAACTCCAACCCCGATCTTCCCCGCGTGTGTTTCTAGGTTACCCCGCCAATCATCGTGGTTACTCGTGCTATGACTTGTCAAGCCGTAAAATTATTATTTCACATCATATCTTATTTGATGAGTCTCAATTCCCCCGACACCCTAAACTCACCACCTCGACATTTCTACGACTTCCTAGATGATGAGTGAACCCTTTTCTAATTCATCATTTACATAGTCCACCGTCCCAGACCCCGTCACCACCCCCTCGGCCAGTGTCCCGGTCCGGACACTGCCCACCCGATTCTGCCGACGGTGCCCCGAACAGCCCGCCTCAGGGTGATTACGCAGCCACCTCTAGGCAAATCGAGCGTCGGCCAGCCGATCCCGCCACCCCTGCCTTCTTCCTCCTCTTCCCAACAGTCCAACAACACATCCCCCCTCTCCCGTGTCCCGAGACACACTATCGGACCATGGAAACCGTGCCATGCACGAAGTTCATAAACCTAAACGGTTGTTTAACCTATCCGTTTCAGTTGTCCCCTTCCCATGTCCCTCGAAATACGAAGGATGCGTTGTCCGACCCTAATTGAAAAACCGCAATGATTGACGAATATAATGCTTTATTGATAATAAGACGTGGGACCTAGTACCCCGTCCACCTATGTGAATTTTTGAACATAAAAATAAATCTGATGGTTCTTTTGAGAGGTACAAGGCTCGTTGTGTAGGTGATGGTAGGTCTCAACAAGTGGGAGTGGACTTGATGAAACGTTTAGCCCGATCGTAAAGCCCGCAACCATTCGGACCGTCCTCGGCATTGCTCTATCCAAGTCTTGGCCTATTCATCATCTTGATGTCAAGAATGTCTTCTTACATGGGGAGCTTCATGAAACGATATATATGCATCAGCCTATGGGTTTCAGGGGACCTATTCATCCGGATTATGTGTGTTGCGGAAATCACTCTATGGACTGAAACAGGTTCCTCGAGCATGATACATGCGGTTCGCCGATTATGTCTCCTATATCAGTTTTTAACACATCAGATCCGATCATTCCATGTTCATCTACAAGGGTAGAGACATGACTTACCTATTATTATATGTTGATAACATCATCACCACCACATCATCTGATGCTCTTCGCCGGTCCATTATGTCTCTCCTTTCCTCTGAGTTTGCTATGAAGGATCTGGCCGCTTGAGTTATTTTTTGGGCATCTCTGTCAGTCGACATTTTGGCGGCCTATTTCTGTGTCAGAAGTACGCCGAAGAGATCCTTGACCTTGCAAGCATGACATCTTGCAAACCATCCCCCACACCAGTAGACACCAACTCCAAGCTCATCGTTGATTCCGCCCCCTCCATATTCAAATTCGACTCACTATCGTAGCCTGGCTGGGGCCTTGCAATACCTCACATTCACAAGACCTGACATATCCTATGCCGTGCAACAAATTAGCCTACACATGCACAATCCGACGGAAGCACACATGTATGCCCTCAAACGTATTTTACGATACATTCAAGGTATACTTCACTTCGAATTACATCTATACAGGTCTTCGGTCACTGATCTCACTGCTTATTCTGATGCTGACTGGGGTGGATGTCCTGACACCCGACGCTCCACATCTGGTTACTACATTTTCCTCGGAGATAACCTATTGTCTTGGTCTTCCAAAAGGCAACCTACACAATTCCGATCCAGTGCCGAAGCAGAATACAGAGGTGTTGCTAACGTCGTCTCTGAGTCTTGTTGGATACATAACCTTCTACTTGAGATTCACTGCCCGATTCAAAAGGCAACACTGATCTACTGCGATATTATTAGTGCGATATATCTTTCGACAATCCCGTCTAACATCAACGTACTAAACACATTGAAATGGACATTCATTTCGTTCGCAAAAAAGTGGCTCGTGGTCAAGTTCGTGTCATTCTTGTTCCTTCCAGATATCAGATTGCCGACATCTTCACCAAAGGACTTCCGCGCATACTATTTGATGATTTTTGAGCCAGTCACAGTGTTCGTGAACCTCCCGCTTCAACTGCAAGGGTGTAATAGAATATTATCCGAATATTCTTACATTAATTGTATATATTTTATTTTAGGTAGAATTGTATTCCTATTGTAATTATGTCTCCTATTATAATTAGGTTGATTAGTTACATAGTCTAGATATTCTTGTACTACTATATATATTGTACATTATTGATGAATAATATCAAGGAACATATTCCTTTACCTCCCAAACATCATCGATCGCTTAATTAGTAAAAAAACAAACTAAAAGAACAACAGCTAATCAACTACAAAATTAACAATCGCAAAATTGAAAACACATCAAGCGCTCTTCTTCGGTACCCTCGAAAACATCTTCGATCGCTTAATTAGTCAAAAATTGAAAAAACACAGCGAATCAGCTAAAACATATAAAAAAAACCATAAAATTAAAGCATCAACCCAATGAAGTGTTAATGGAAATCGATCAATTTACGTACCGATGAACAGCGCGGCGAGAAGATGAGTTTGTTGGCGTCGTTGTGTATGACAGAGGGTTTGCATTGAGTATGAGATCTGTGGTTTTATTTGGGAGTAGAGAAATGAACGGCTAGGATTTGTTGGTGGGCGTCAATAGCGTATTCGGGAAAATAGAAGGGTCTAGAATAAAGGCTGCTTTGGTGTTGCTTATTACCTTAAGAAATAAAGGAATGATAAAGATTTTAAAAAAAAATGTGTGCTTTAAAATAAATTTAGTGTGTGTTATAAATCATTTCATAAAATTAAATTGTTTATAAATATAAAAAGATGATATTTTTTTTAAAACAGACTAAAAAAAATAATGTCACATAATTTGATACAAAAATTTTTCTCGTTTCCCACTTTAGTCTAGAATGGCTAGGATCCTTTGGCTTTGCTTACAATATTTTTCTCGTATGGGTATTTGCTTGCATCAAATATTTACATCAAATTAATTTAATATATCATAAAGTTAAAATAATTATAATATTAATTTGGTGTAAATATTCGCCGTACATAAGTTCTTACCACCTAGTGTCTAGTATTTGTGCAGAAAAGTCCACCTTTATAAGATAAAATAATTCTATTTTCTGAATTCGCGAGACTTCTGACTAAAAAAAAATACTTACCGTTCTATTACAAAAAGATATAATTTTGCACTACTATTTAGTTGTAGGGTTCATACTTTTAAATTCATTCACATGACTTGTTGGGCTTTCACGATATAAATATGATTTTTTTCATTTAAAAGTATTAATATAAAGTGACACGTGATACTCTTGCAAGAGTTATCTACGCCTAATTTACAGAATTCTCAATAATAGACGGTAAAAAATTTTTGAAGCTGATTTCATGTAGCTATTTTATATGTTCTATAACATCATTTCACTATAACAAAAAAAATCCAAATAAATGATGAATAGAAAGATTTGACTATTTTTTCCGTGTAACTTTTATTTATTCAATTATTAATAGTAAGTATTACTTTTTTTTGGTAACTTAATAGTAAGTAAGTATTATTTCGTTTACTTGCATATATATTCTGAGAAGAGATAAATGATAATTTAGTCGAACAACCCTTATAATAATACTACATAATTTTCTGAATGTGTGTGTCACACACACACAAGTCCTATAATCTGGTAGATGATTTCTTTCTTTATTGATACAGGATTAGGATTCTATAATGAGCATACAATCATTAATAAAAAATATATTTCATTATTATTACAAATCAACCTTACTTCTGGGAAGAAGTAATTAGCAACAAGGTTTATGAAACCAAAACTCTGCACAAAATGTTTGCACCCAAAAACAATCCTAACCACGAAGTGATGCGCGAGGAACAGCAGGTAATCCTAGTTCATCTTCAGCATGTGAATCACAAGTCAATAAAAGGTGTCAACGTTGTGAGTACAACAAGTGCATGAAACGGAAAGTAAATAAATATTACAATTGCTAGAAAGGATAAACCACTAAAGATTACTATGTTTACAACGAGAAACTTATAATCTTTTGCTCACAAAACTGGAAATAAGAACAAATATAAACTCTTGTGACTTGGATGAGTCGAGTGATGACACTCTGTCTTTAAGACAAGATTGCCCCGTGTATATCCTTTTACGTTAGTGGACAATTGTCTCCCAAGATAAAACAACAACTAACAAATGAGCAAAGGAAACTAGTGTTTCTTGTGAAGAACTTGAATGTAGAAAGAGTGCTAGAGAGGAAGAAGTTTTCAGAAAATTCTGGTCAAGTTTTCCTACCAAGTGTGTTAACAATTGAGCCAAAGGCCTCAATTTATAGTGTAAGAATTGTCTCTTCAAGTGCCAAGTAATGGCATTGAATCACACATGTAATGGAAATGAATTGCCCAAGTAATGGCACCCATTTATTAGCCCAAATAATGACTGATTAATGCTGGAATGAATGCCATTGAGGGCAAGTCTCCAAAAATCAGATTTTTGTCTAAGACTTTCTGTCATGGAAGCGCCGCTGCTCCAGAAACTTGGATCAGAATTAGCGTCGCGGCCCTTCTCGGCTCCGAGGCCCTTTCCGACCCATTCCATCTTTACACTATGCACACTTCTCCTTCGTTTACCAACGTGGAACACTTGTCATTTGGCCAATGACCGTTCATTATTCTATGTCTCAAACATTTATTTACCTACCAATATCTCTTTCACTAACGAAATTTACGATACTTGGCACCACGAGTACACGTGTGTGGAAACGACGTTTCCGACATGAGGAGCCCCAATTGTTCGAGTCATAAATAATGAGATAAACTTAATTCCACATTAGTAAATTTCCAACAAACGTTAATTAAATGTTAAACGAAGAAAGACGAATAAACTATGTTATGCTTGCGGAAGTAGATAATAACTCGTCTTCTATTCCAAAAGATACATCATCTAATGCTTTTTTTATAGGTTCTAATGCTTAAGATACATGATGTAAAGATTGAGTGGCAAAGGTTAAGGAACTTGTGACTTGTGTCACAGGTTCGAGCCCTGCACCATGCTAACTACGTCTGGTACTTAAGCGCAGATGGGTAGAGAGACGGGCCCATTATCCCCGAGTTTCAAACACTGTGGTTCCCCTAAGGGTAGGGTAGGCCACGGACAGATTTCTCAGTCGTAAAATAAAGATAAATATGTAGGATATGTAAAAGATACACTATTTAACTACCCTGTACGCATTCATACATATAGACATGTTTAACAGAAAAGAGGTCAATTAGTTTCCAAGTTATGCTCTATCTGATTATACCTGTGTGTTTGATCTACCAGCTGGCATTGGCGCATGCCCCATTGGTGCTGATGGCAGGTTCAGCTCGGAATCCAGATCTGGTTCCTTATCAGGCTGTAGGTATGAAGGCACACCTTCATCTTCAAATTCTATGTCCGCTTTGAGAGCATCAAGCTCTGATAAACAAGTAAAGCTTAAATGCCACATCAAACATGTTTTCACTAGAATATCCAAATGTACAAGCACTAAAAAATTCTTACCACCCATGAGCTCTTCTTCTTCATCAACGTCATCAGGCACACCATAGCTTCTACCAAGAGTCTCTTGAATTTCATTGCTTACATCCATCAGGTCCGTCATTTCATCTTGTAGGTTCTCTATTTAAGCAAAATAGTATCACAATATGAAGAAGGAAAAGATGAAACTTGAGGATACTGAAAAGAAAACATAAAATCATAATGGAATACATACATCTACATCTTGGATATTCACAGTTTTCATCATTCCTTTTAATTCTTTGTTTGCTGACTTCATTGCTGCCATCTGCAGGAACACAACCACGTCAATAATGGCAAATTCAACTCTAAACAAAGGAACCCCATGGCTCAATTGTGCCTTCAAACACAGATTTTAAACTAAAAAGGAAGCAATTGGAAATAAGAAATTCTGGGACACACAAAAAGAAATCCTTTTCTCATGACATATTGGGTTGTCCTCCTACCTCTAGGGAGGTAGGCAGCAGGTTCCCATCAGGTTACAGAATTCGCTTGACAAGCCTTGAGTTGTGCCCAATGGGGCGCTACCAAGAAAAACACACACTTTACCATGAATTTGATATAACCAAAAAAGTCTGTTAAGTGCAGAAACTCCTAAGCTTAATATCAAAAACTGTGCTAGATGATGGCCAGTAAATAGTTTAAGATCTATTTTTCTCCTCCCGAAAATAGAATTCAGTCAAAGTTTAGACTAAAGACATTTTATTTCAAGGAGCATGCACTGTAAAAATAAAATAATGCTTCATGATATATTCTTAAAAAGAATGTCTTAGATGAACTTCAAGCACGAAAAGTTTATGGACTTGTTGATCTGTGGAATGTCAAAACCAACAGTGTTCAAGTTCTGCTTCTAGGGTGTTGCAGATAAGAATTACCCATTCAAGCAGTTGAATAATGGTTTCACACAAATAAGACAATATTTGTTATTGTGAAAAAGGTAACTCATGAAAGAGCACGGATTCCATTTAAACATTTAACATACTGTTTGCTGAGCATCTTTGATTCCTTCAGCAGCAAAAGAGACTTGGTCTAAGTTGTATGTCTGATTGTAGAGCATGTCCCGCTGATTTTCATACCTGTCGATTATTCAACGGATAGCTTATGCATTTGTGAGAACAATATGTCAATAGTTGATCTAAGAGGCTAAGACTATAAAAAACAAGCAAAAGAAGATAGAGAAATATACTTAAGTAGTGTCTGAAAATGAAATTTCTACCTCAAACAAGAAAGTGAAAATAACAAAGATGATATAACTCACATTCTCTTTTGCTTCAAAACCCTCATTGCTCGAGCCTTTACGGCTTCCTGAGCTGGACCTGGTCGAGTCTTCTTCAGCTGCTCCTTGTACCTTCATCTCACATATTATATCGTTAATATAAGGCTATTTTGTGGATGTCTAACAGAGGGCTTTCATCAAAGAAAGACAAATATTAGATGCTGTTTTAGTTGTTAATGATGCAGTGGGCTCTAGAATCAAACAGGAGAAGCCAGGTATATTGTGCAAGCTAGGCTTTGAAAAGGCTTATGACCATGTCAATTGGGAATTCTTATTCAAGGTGCTCTCATGTATGAGTTTTGGAGGAAAATGGATCAAATGGATAAGATATTGTATCTCAACTATCAAGTTTTCAATTCTTATTGATGGATCACCGGAAGGATTCTTCCCAGCTCAGAGTGGTTTAAGACATGATGACCCTCTGGCCCCTTTTCTTTTCTGTTCTAGTTATGGAGGGACTGAACAACATGATTAAGGTGACAAGAACCAATAAATGTCTCAAAGGTTTTGAGGTGGCCACAAACTAAAACCTAAATGCCAACATGGAAGTCTCACATTTTCAGTATGCAGATGACACCTTAATCTTTTGTGATGCTGGAAAAAGAATCACATGTGTAACACCCCGTACTTTCGGGCGATGGTTTGAGCATCTAGACGCATGCAAGTAGACCCGAGCCTTGGGGAAATTTATGTCATATTCACGTATGCAAATAAAGAACTTAGTTTATAAAAGGATGCGATCCCAAACTAATTTAGGACTTATCAAGTGGGACAACAATGATTGGTTAGATGATAAATTATAATGGAGGACAAGATTAAGTGGGCTTAGTATAGGTATAAGTGGGAATATCTACGTGCAGCCTTAAAATGAGTCACCTAAGTGACTAAGGTAATATAACCATCAAGATGTCGATTCTTCCTCTCAACTACTCCATTCTGTTGTGGCGTATTTACACATGTGAATTGATGGCGTATGCGGGATTCTCGTAGGTACTGAGAGAACTCATATGATGTATATTCACTACCGTTGTATGTTCGGAGGCATTGGATTTTCTTATCGAGTTCTCCTTCCGCTATTTCCTTGAATTCTTTAAATTTTGAAAAAGTTTTGGATTTTTCTTTTAGAAAGAAAACCCATACGTATCGTGAGAAGTCATCAATAATGTAACCATGTATTGCATGCCACTATTTATGATTACTTGACTCGCCCGAATATGTCAGAATGGACCAGCTCCAATGGTGCTTTGGCTTTGAACTTTGAGTTTTCATACGGTAACTGATGCGCCTTACCGTATTGGAAACCTGCACAAACGGTTTCTGTTCTGACCTCAAGTTGAGGAAGACCTTTCAACATAGATTTCTTCATCATCACCTTGAGTTTTTGATAGCTTACATGTCCAAGTCTTGTATGCCACAAATCAGTTATTTCGTTCTTTTGAGTCTTGTTTACATAAGCTGACTCTGTTGACATTACATAGACAGAATCTAAGCATCGTCCTCTCATCATCGGTGTTCCAGAGATTTCAAGATCTTGATAGATCTTGACATCTTGAGGTCTGAATACGAAATGGATGCATGATGCCGTTAGTTGTGCTACTTATAGTAAGTTTTTCTTCATCCAGGTATATGGTAGACATCCAGGAGCAAAACCTCATTCGAACTGAATCTCGGTATGATTGTTGTTTTTTCGACGTGACCGATTGTTAGTCTTGAGTTGTTTGCTGTCATCACCACACGACCACCTTTGTACTCGGTTATGTTCTGTAGCTTCTCTTTATCTCCTGTAATATGATTTGAGCAACCAGAGTCGACTATCCAATCATTATTGTAGTTGATAGTTCCAGGAGCGGTAACTGCCAGAGCTAATTCTTCTTCCTCCACTGCGAAAGATGCTTCAGCGTCACACTCTTCATCGCTTGTCTTTCCTCCATTTGACGTGGTTGCATTACTTTCTGTAGTGTTCTTCTTGAACCAACAACTTTTAGCCATATGGCCCTTTTTTCCACAGTTATTACATTTTCCATCAAACTTATTGTTATTCTTTGACTTACCACCCCATTTGTCTTTCTTTTGAGCTCCCCCTGATTGAGAGCTTCCATGATGATTATCCTTGTCATCATGTTTTCTAGAATTTCTACTAGCATTTGGTCGGGATCGACCTTTCTTATCACCGCTATAGAGTGCTTCTTCGTCACTCTTTAATGAGACTCCAGATATTTGCTTAGCCAACGCTTCTTGGTCAGCTAACAAGTTTTCTAATTCAACAAGAGAAGGTTGGCTTGTATTGCAGCAATAAATTTTTTATATTCTGACCTTAATCCATGAATAATAATTATTCTAATTCTAGCGTCTGACATGCCAACAACAGAGTCTAATGTAGAAATTTTGCGACAAAAGATTTTACCTTGGTAAAGTATTGGTTGATCGTCATGTCGCGTTGTCTGATAGAGAGAAGCTCGTTCTCCAGAAGTTGTAGTCTCGTATCATTCTTCTTGGTGAACAATGTTGCAAATGTATCCCACGCTTCCTTCGATGTCTTAGCCGGCATGATGTGCTCCAACATTTCATCTTCAACTGTGGTCCGAATCGCAAACATGGTTTTTCCAGCTCTAATCTTCCTTTTCTCCAGAACGGTTGTGTCTTTTGGTTGTGTGACCTCATTGCCATGAACGATCTTCCACAAGTATTGGCCTTGGAGATATGCCTCCATATGCATCGACCACGTGCTGTAATTCTGATTGTTAAGTTTCTTGATTCCACCGACCACTTGAAGGTCACCCATCGTGTCTTGGCTAAAATTCTATTTTTACCAAGAAAGCTTGATTTCGACAACAAGCTCTGTAGTACTAAACCACACACGAACACTCTAAGAAACTCAATAAACGACTCTTTGGTATGAACCGACCTGGCTCTGATGCCACTTGTTAGTCAACACAACACGTGAAAAACATAATTATTTTATTATTGTAAAAGTAATTACACCAAAACTTGAACACTATAACTTGACCACAATATACATCAAGTTCTTGCTCTTTTATTTTTATCAACACTTGACATTCACACTTAAGCCTACTTAAGTATTTACACACACTTTAGACTCACTTGGACACTTTTTGGATGCACACTTGGAACTTGCTCTCACTTTTTGAGAACTTCTTACTCACTTAATTACAACTCAAATAGACCACCTCTATTTATAGGTGGTTCTAGAATAATCTAGTTAGGATACTTAATTACTACTCTATTCTAGAATATTCCTCACTACTTTTTTCTAGATCACTCTTCTATTTATTTCTAGAGTTATTCTTTCTAGACTCCACTCTAGAACTTTGTCCTAAAGTTCTTCTTTTAACTCTCTAGAACTACTTGAACATTCTAGATTGATTATCCATTGTCTTGGATATTAAGTTGATGATGACTTTTAACATATCATTCATGCATTACATTCATGTACATACCTTGACCTCAAAAGGAGTTATATACTCTACTATATGTATGCATTTTATATGTATGGGGTATGAGAGAAGGGAATGCGTTATATACGCACACCACCTGCAGCTGGTACAGATATACACGATAATGATTATGACCACAGAGGCCGATATGCTATGATGGGGTGCCCACAAAGGCTTGATGGCGTTATATACGCATATGTATATCCATGACCGCGTTGTGCATGGCATTTATGCATATTATGGCCCTCAGAGGCATTCTACCCAGACATGATACTTATGCATATTATGGCCTCAGAGTAATTTTGCACAGACATGATACTTATGCATATTATGGCCTTCAGAGGGATTCACTACTGGTTGGTTGTTTCTTGTCTCATGTTACTTTCATGTCTCTATTATGTTATTTTCATGCATGACATACTCGGTACATCAGTCGTACTGATGTCCCTTTTATCAGAGGACGCTGCATTTCATGCCCGCAGGCTCACGTAGGCAAGGAGACGATCCGCATTAGTGGGTTGCTGACTCAACGGATATTGGAGCACTCCACTTGTTTCGGAGTGCCGGTCTAATCTCGATACGATATTTTTGCATGTACATATGGGTATGGAGGGGCCTTGTCCCGAGCTTATGATATTGCGTACTCTTTAGAGGCTTGTAGACAGTGTCTTGTATTTAGCAGTCAGGTATGGCCTTGTCAGCCTTAATATGTATATATGCCTGGGTTGAGTCCTTCTGTTTGTAAGATTTTACATAGCTTCTTTCCAGGTTATCATTTCTATGTGTCAACAAGGCACTTTGTGACGGCCCTTGGAGGATACAATTAATTATGATTAGATGTTAACTGTATGATTAGTGGTACTCGGAAAGTAAGGTCCGGGTGCCCGTCATGACCCTCCGGTTTGGGTTGTGACAACATGTATCCAATCGATGAAGTCCCTAATATGGAAGAGCTGACTATGATTTTGGGTGGAGAAGTAGGAGCACTGCCTACCACTTATCTGGGGATGCCTTTAGGTGCCAAATCCAAGCATATTTGGAATTCAGTGATCGAGAAGTGTGAAAATAAGTTAACTAGATGGAAATCACAATATTTGTCATTAGGGTGTAGAGCCACTCTCATAAACTCAAAACTTGATGCACTCCATCTTTTCCATATCAGATGGGATTATATCGAGACTAGACAAGCTCAGAAGGGATTTTCTTTGGTAGGGAATAAAGACAAATAAGTATTCCATTTAGTCAAATGGAGTAATGTTCTGATGGGAAAAAACAATGGTTGGATTAGGCATCAGGAACCTAAAGTTGCAGAGTAAGGCTCTTATATTGAAATGAATGTGTTGTTACTCCCAAGCACCTCAATCCTACTGGGGAAGCATTATCATAGCAAAATATGGTGAGTTAACAAATGGATGTCTAAGGAAATCCATGCTCCTTATGGAGTTAGTCTGTAGAAATCTATAGGGAGAATGACAATTTTAGTCCTTGAGTTATAACTATATTCTAGTTTTGGTCCTGCGTAATTTGACTGATCATATTTAACCTTCAATTAATATATGTTAAGAGTCCTACATCGGATATGGAATGGGAATATGAACTCCTTATATGGACTTGGACAATCCTCACCCTACAAGCTAGCTTTTGAGGTTGAGTTAGACCCAAGATCCATTCTTTACATGGTATGAGAGCCAGACCCATTCCAATTCTTTGTTCACCGATGTTGGACCCCATCCACGTTCCAGTTAACAAAGTCCGGGCGTGTGGGGAGTGTTAAGAGTCACACATCGGATATGAAATGAGAATATGGATTTGGACAATTCTCACCCTACAAACTAGCTTTTGAGATTGAGTTACGCGCAAAATCCATTCTTTACAATATAAACATGTGATTTTAGTCCCTCAAACTAACAAAAGTTAAAAACTTAATGGAATTTCTACCTATTTGAAATGTGTAAGAGTAAATAAAATTTGACAAACTTTATGTGGCTGCATTCCTTAAGCTAACTATTTTAATTCCAAAACCTCATAATCAAGTCCATCTAACATAGTTGCTTCTGTCTAAATGTGCCAAAGCCAGCAAACATAATGTTGGTGTAGATGATTTCAACGAGATCTATGAACCATTTCCATTAGCGGACAATATTATATAAAAGCAAAGAATATATCGAAGCTCCCCAGTCCTTGCATACTAAGATTATGATTTCATGATCTGTATATGAATAGGATGAGTTCAATGAAGTGGCTGCCTAGCTTCCTCAATACCTAATTAACCTTATCCTTTGTTTTGTTTTTTAACTTTCAATCGTTTTAAAAATATTCCCTCCATCTGTCAATTTTTAGTCTTCTTCTTCTTACTCTAATCGATCGGAGTTGCTAAATTGTAAAATAATTGGGATTGAACTATTTTCAAGTTCAATTTGGTACTTATCTGACAAATGATTTGTTGTGTTTTGTCTAGAAAAAAGTTAAATATGGAACATAAAAATAATATTTTATCCTAATCTTTTTCTTTTTTGATTTTCAGTAACATCTTTGGAGCTAATTTGCATGAAAATTCTCATTTTGGAGTAAACCTACCAACGATAGATTACATATTTTTTAAGGATAAGAACTCAGAGACTTCTAGTTATCACTCCAACATAATCTTTTTATGCTTACTAGTATTAAAACCTGTCATGATGTATGAACAATATTACATTCGTACCAAAATTTATACATTTAAGAAAGACAAAAACTAAAATTAGGTTCGATTTGATCTTCTAATAAAAATTTGGTACCCCTACTGTAAATATATTGTACTTCATTTGTTACATTCTATGTGATATCATTTTCTTATTAGTTTAGAAAAGAATAAGATAGTTTTTTAATTAAAAATAATTTAACTATATTTTTATAGTCGCTCAATATACACAAATATTATGGGCATATATAAGACCCAAAGTTGTAACTTATAATGTACCAATTTTTACTTTGTTGTATATAACTAAGATTAGACTTTGTGACACCGTTTCAATTATCTCTATTCTCTTCGGTATTGACACGGCTCGATTGATTTTCAATAATTTACTTTTATTAAAACGTCATGTAACAATTGCACTATATATTTTTAGGACGTCTCATTTGTTAGATAAGACAATAACAATCTTTAATGTGACACATAATGTATCTAACAAATCAGGAGATTTATTGTTAAATAAGACAATAACAAACTTTAATAACCGAGGGATCAAAAACACATATTTTTGTTAAATGTGTACATCCTAAGGAACAAAATAAAATTTACTAATAACAAAGGGACCACAAGTGTTATTTTCCCCTTTTGAATCTTTATGATATTAAATTTGTTAAACAGTGCAATAAACATGTGATATACACTGAATATACAAAGTGTATATCACATATATATCACTAGGCAAAACAGTGGGCCGTGGAAAGGCAAGGAACTGAAGCAGTGGACTGGACAAAGGCAGTGGGCCTCGACAGCAGTAAGCCCATCACGGAAAGGTGGTTGTTGTATATTAGGAGTATATATTGATGTAATATTGTAGTATAATTATTACCATAATTAGTGTTATACACCTACCATAATTGTATAGTTAGAATTATGGTAGAATAAGGTTTTAGGAATAGATTAGGAATATGATTCTCCTATTTTGTAACTTGTATATATATCTATTCAATCAATGAAAATAATCAAGGGGATTATTTCTTTCATGGTATCAAGAGACTAGGTCTAAACAAAAGTTTTCTTCTCTCAAACTTTTGCCTCCTTTGGCCGAGACTCCCCCTCCCTCAGGTTTTCTCTCCAAATATCTCGTCTTCCGCTCTCAAAAACCTCTCTTAAATTTATCCTCCTTCTTTGTTCTTTCACTATGTCTAAGAACAATTTTCACCCTGCCCTCACGGTTTCCAATATCAAGCTAAGTGTCCCTATTGTCCTTGAGATGGAAAACGTTCAATATGCAACGTGGGCGGAGTTGTTTAAAATTCACGCTATATCTTATCAAGTTCTTCATCACATCATTCCTCCCGCTAGACCCCGTCCCGCGGAGGATCCCGAGCTATGGATTACACTTGATGTTACCGTTCTTCGGTGGATATACGCCACTATTTCAAATGGACCTTCTACAGACGATTATGGAGCCGATACCACGGCTATGGTCGCATGGAATAGATTGCGTGACATATTCCAAGACAACCAACATTCCCGTGTCATCACACTCGAGCAGAATTCTCTCTCGTTCGAATGGACGTATTTCGAACGTTTCTGCATATTGCAAGAAACTAAAGGAGTTGGCAGATCAACTCCGTAATGTTGGCGCGCCAGTAACAAATAATCGTCTAGTTCTACAGTTGGTTGCCGGTCTTTCGGAGGCTTATAATGGTGTTGGAACTCTCCTTCGCCAAAGCAACCCTCTTCCCGACTTTCATCAAGCCCGCTCCATGCTGACGTTGGAAGAAGCCGGTTTGGCTAAAAAGGCGGCTACCGGAGCAAGCCCAGTTGTCATGGTGGCATCCTCTCCTAGTCCTTCGGGTTTTGTTAATAATTCGGGCCAAAACCATAATAATGGTGGAGGCAAGAATAATCGCAAAAATAACAAAAACAGCGGGGGAAAACGTGGCGGTTCCGGTGATCAACAAGCAGGCGGTGGGTCCCATCCAGGGTACAGTGGCCCACCACCACCGTGGGCCCAGTAGTGGGGCCAGTGGCGAGTGGTACCCGCACCCTCGGCGGTTTAGCGCGCCGGCCGCCAACGGGGCCGGCCAACATCCCAGCCCAATACCCAGCAGTGGTGGCCCACTCGGACAATGGCCCAAAGAGCGGTAGCAACAGCAGCCTACGCCCTGTGTGCACCACGGACAGAGTTCTTGGGCCCCGACCACCGCAGCCCATCATGCAGCAGCCCCACTCGGGACCGATATCGAGGCCGCGATGCACACGTTGGGGTTGACTCAATGGGACCCAAATTGGTATATGGACACCGGGGCCACTACTCACATGACTTCCGAATCAGGTACTCTCTCCTCTTATTCCAATTTGAGCACCCCTCAGGGGATAATTGTTGGTAATGGCAGTTCTATTTCAATTCTAGGGTATGGTCAGAAAACATTGTCTCCCCCCAATCCACCACTCCTCTTGAAAAACACTTTACATGCTCCTAAATTGATTAAAAATTTAGTGTCTGTCCGAAAATTCACAAATGACAATTCCGTTTCTGTTGAATTTGATCCTTTCGATTTCTCTGTAAAGGATTTCAAGACGGGGAGCCATCTCATGAGGTGTGATAGTAGGGGGGATCTGTATCCTATCATGCCCGATTTCAGTCCATCGAGTCCAGCCTTGCCGTCAGCTTTTGCAGCCATCTCTCCTTCCATGTGGCATGCTCGTCTGGGTCATCCGGGATCTTCTATTTTATCAGCATTAGATAAAAGTAGCTTTATTTCTTGTAAGGGTACGAGTCGTACTCCAATTTGTCAGTCTTGTTCATTAGGAAAAATTGTTAAGTTGCCATTTGTAGACTCCAATTCTCATACTTCTATGCCATTTGACATTATTCATAGCGACTTATGGACATCTCCCGTTCTTAGTTCAATGGGTCATCGATATTATGTTCTTTTTTTAGATGATTATTCTAGATTTTTGTGGACGTTTCCAATTGCGAATAAATCACAAGTATTTTCCGTCTTCATAAAATTTAGAGCGTTCATTCGTACTCAATTCGAAAGAGAAATAAAAAATATTCAATGTGATAATGGGAAAGAGTATGACAATAGGGAGTTTCGAGAATTTTGTGCTACTCATGGGATAAATTTTCGTTTTTCATGTCCTCATACATCTTCACAAAATGGGAAAGCCGAACGCAAAATTCGTTCCATAAATAACATTGTCCGAACTCTCCTAATACATGCCTCCATACCTCCATATTTTTGGCATCATGCTCTACAAATGGCCACTTACCTTCTTAACATAATTTCGTCTAAAGGTCTGACATATTCTTCCCCCCTCAAAATCCTTTATAATAAGAACCCTTCTTATTCTCACCTTCGGATTTTTGGGTGCTTGTGTTATCCGTTGTTCTCATCCACCACAATTAACAAAATTCAGGCTCGGTCTACCCCGTGTGTGTTTTTGGGTTATCCGTCAAATCATCGTGGTTATAAATGTTTTGATTTATCCTCCAAGAAAATCATAATCAATCGCCATGTAATTTTTGATGAAACTCAATTCCCATTTACGAAAGTTCATACTCCCGAACCTAAGTCATATAATTTTTTGGATGATCAAATATCCCCGTATATTATTCGGAATTTTTCGACATCTCCGTACCCAAATTCCTCCAGCGCCAAGCCCACTTGCTCGCCGGCCCCCACAAGCATCGTCACGCCCACTATTCCGCCCACCGGATCGGTTCCAGCTATTAGGCTGTCCGCCCCAATTCGGAACCGGTCCGGAAGGCGAGTCCGCTTTTTACCGTTTTGGGCGGCAAGAGCCCACCGCCTCGCCGGCTAGTCCGTCCCGAGCCCGAAAATTCCCAAAATTCCATCAATTCTTCCTCGAGTCATAGACCGGTCACTCATAGTCAGCGAGGTATTTTTACACCTAAAAGACATTTTAATTTACATTCTGATGTCTCTAAATCCCCCTTGCCCCACAATCCTGTGTCCGCATTAAATGACCCTAATTGGAAAATTGCTATGACTGATGAATATAATGCTCTTATTGATAATAAGACGTGGGAGTTGGTGCCCCGTCCATATGGTATTAATATTATCAGGTCTATGTGGATTTTTGCTCATAAGGAGAATTCAGATGGGTCCTTTGCTCGGCATAAGGCGCGACTTGTTGGTGATAGTAAGACTCAACAGGTTGGTATTGATTGTGGTGAGACATTTAGTCCAGTGGTCAAACCGGCTACCATTCGCATTGTACTTAGCTTGGCTCTTTCAAAGACTTGGTCGATTCATCAGTTGGATGTCAAGAATGCTTTTCTACATGGTGATCTCAAGGAAACAGTCTATATGCATCAGCCGTTGGGTTTCAGGGATCCCAACTGCCCTCATCATGTCTGTTTGTTGAAGAAGTCATTATATGGGCTTAAGCAGTCTCCACGTGCCTGGTATACACGATTTGCTGATTTTGTTTCGACTATTGGGTTCACTCACAGCAGGTCAGATAATTCTTTGTTCATCTACCGCCGTGGTTCGTCATTGGCCTATATTCTGTTTATATGTGGATGATATCATCTTGACCGCCTCCTCCGATGCTTTGCGCCGCCTATCATGGCCATGCTCGATTCCGAATTTGCTATGAAGGACTTAGGGCGGTTGAGTTATTTTTTGGGGATTGCCGTCAAGCGTCATTCGGTGGCTTGTTTTCGTCTCAACGGAAGTATCTTTCGCCGAGATTATCGAGAGAGGCCGGGATGTCATCCCGTAAGTCCACTTCCACACCGGTTGATGCAAACCCAAAGCCGAGTGCCACGCCAGGTGCACCATACGAGGACCGATCCGCTATCGCAGGTCTTGCAGGGCCCTCCAGTATCTTACATTTACCAGACCAGACATTACGTATGCGGTTCAGCAAGTGTGTTTATTCATGCATGATCCCAGAGTTGAGCACATGAATGCAATCAAACGCATCATTCGGTATATTCAGGGGACACTGGACTATGGGTTGCACTTGTATCCATCATCTACATCCACACTTGTCTCTTACACGGATGCCGATTGGGGTGGTTGTCCCGACACCAGACGTTCGACTTCTGGCTACTGTATGTTCCTTGGCAACAACTTAGTCTCCTGGTCGGCAAAGCGTCAGGCAACTCTATCACGCTCAAGTGCAGAGGCAGAATATCGAGGGGTAGCGAATGTGGTCTCCGAATCATGTTGGCTACGTAATTTGCTTTTGGAGCTTCATTGTCCCATTCAGAAGGCAACCTTGGTATATTGCGATAACATTAGTGCCATCTACCTTTCAGGTAACCCCGTTCAACACCAACGCACCAAGCATATCGAAATGGACATTCACTTTGTCCGTGAAAAGATTGCAAAGGGTCAAGTTCGCGTATGCCCTGTCCCGTCTCGTTATCAAATTGCAGACATCTTTACAAAGGGTCTACCGGTGGTTCTCTTTGAAGATTTTAGGGACAGGCTCTCGCGTTCGAAAACCGCCCGCTATGCGGGGGTGTGTTAAACAAATGCAATATACATGTGATATACACCGAATATACAACAAGTGTATATCACATATATATCACTAGGCAAAACAAAGTGGGCCGTGGAAAGGCAAGGAACCGAAGCGATGGGATCGGACAAAGGCAGTGGGCCTCGGCAGCAGTAAGCCCATCACGGAAAGGTGGTTGTTGTATATTAGGAGTATATATTGATGTAATATTGTAGTATAATTATTACCATAATTAGTGTTATACACCTACCATAATTGTATAGTTTTAGGAATAGATTAGGAATAGGATTCTCCTATTTTGTAACTTGTATATATATCTATTCAATCAATGAAAATAATCAAGGGGATTATTTCTTTTAAAATTAAAGATATGTAAATTGTATCAAAATACACGTTGAATGTTATGGTCTTAAACACATCACGTGAGATATTGGAATAAAAGAGTTACTAGATATAGAAACCGATATTCTTTTCGAAACAAATTAAAGAAGAAAGTACGTAAATCGAAACAAAGGGGTATTTGTTTCTAAATTGATACAAACATTTCCTCGAGTAATACTTTTTTACACATTTTAAGCCACAACAAGCAGAACAATCATGTACAAGAAACAAAAAAGAGAAAATCAAAGAGGAGAATTAAGAAGGTCCATCTAACTGATTATGAAATATTATTAACAACTAGTATGTTTACAAGGAACTAGCTAAAGAATACATGTTAAACTTGATAAACACAAGTTTATTGAAGTTCAGGTAGCAGACCAAGTTGCCTTCGAGTTCTCCCTACGAATAAATCTCCCGATTTTATCATTCCTGGAAGGCGTCCAATACACGATAAACAGTAAAACTGTGCTACCGCCTCTCTTCTGCCTAGAGCAATTAATGACAACGGTGAAGCAGGTTTATATACATTCAAGTTGTTGTCGTTTGAGTTCTTCATTAACAGTCTTATGTTCTTGGCAGCTACCACCGCGTGTCTTTGAGCCAAATATCCTAGTTTAAGTTCCTGCATTTTCACTGGTACTAAGTAAGAACGCCTTGTGAAACACAAGTCATTAGCATTTTAAGTTGTAGACTCATACTAAGAGAAGCTGTCCTAACCGATCCCTCACGTTTATATGATGTTTCTTATAGTTGATTCTCAAGGGCACTTAAGTTGGTATTTGCACGCAATAAGAAGAAATTTGGCATTGGCTATATAAACATAAAACGAAAATATAGATAAGGGAAATATTGGTGAGAAAAATGGACAATAAGCATTACAAAAAAGCACTCTCCTAATTTATGACTCATTGCTTAAAACAATCTAAAAGGAATTATGTACCACAAGGTAGTAGGTTGTGTAAAAAAGAGATCAGTCACAAAGGATGTATACATGGTAACTCTTGGACCAACGGTTTTACTGATCCATATTGTGAGTGTACACATTTAAAACAAAGGTATCGTTTAAGGGAAAAAGACTGAAATCTTCTACTATGTTGCTCAGACTCTTCAAAATACTGCCAGTATCTTGGATTCTCATAAAGCTATGCATTTTTGGAGGATACAATAGGGGTATGGTAGCATTTTTCGGAGGATCCGAGCAACATAGGTCTTTGCACATAATGCAAAATAGCTCAGGGTCATGACTAAAAAAAAGCATGACTGTTGATTCCTTTAGAAGGATCTCGCAATGTTTGGCATAGGAGTTCAATATAACCTTTTTGGTACTTCTTAACATAGTATGAACCCCCATCTATACTGTTTCTAGATTATAATCATCTTTTTAAGGAGTGAGCTTTCCGGGGAAGTAAGGAAAATGATGTTTCAATTTCCTTATCATAATTGATTTGTTAAAATTATCATAATCACGAATATGAGTTTTCAAAACCAAAAGGTACTAGAGAAAGTCATGAAGACTTACAGGGATATCAGTAATATCTCCGATACCAAAGATATTGCTGCGACCCTTGACCTTCAAATTAGCATCAACCATCAACCTTCCATGAATGTCCAAACTACCTTTCAAGACGGTTTCTTTTAACCACCCCGAACCAATCGGCTTCCCGATGCAAATAAAATGGCATTCAGCATCTATAGTTTGTCCACCGGATGTTTTGTAAACACAGTCTTTTGCAGAATTTACATCGACGGATTGTCCCAGAATGATTTCAACCTTCCTTGATTTTAGCCAATTCACTACCTTATTGCTGGCGCTTTGTCCAATAAATTCCAACAACATTGATCCCCGATGAACAATCGTCACCTTCTTATCGGGATAATCCACAGCTATTTCAGCAGCAAGTTCCACGCCTGTTTGTCCTCCCCCGATTATTAATATGGAGCTGGCAGATTTAATCTTTTCATGATCTGTAAACCAAGAAAAGTGAGTAGAAATGAAGCTATTGATAGTAACTTTAGAACATTTATTGAGATTTACAAACACAATAGAAATTGTTTTCTTTACGAGGTTCTATCCCATATAGGCGATATTGACTAGTCGATATTAAGGATTAGCTGTCGCAGTTACAACTGCATTTGGTCTGTGTAGGGATAAGTGTGAAACTCATAGAATATCTAGTTCTAAGAAACCCCTAATTGGCCATGAATATAAATCGCTCACCATTATTTGGAAGCAAAATATACAGAGGATTCATATTGGAGACTCCAACAAGTTTGAGATTGAGCGTAGTTGATTGATTCATATTGAGTGATATGTGGGGGTGGCAAAATTAGACCATCAAAACATTATCCGCCCAACCCATATAAGTTTGAGCAGGTCATTGACCCTAAAACTTGTTGGAAAAATATTAGAGATGATCACATTAAGAAGAACAAATAACAGACAAATAAAATATAATAATAACTATAAAGATAAGACAGTTGAAATGGGAAAACCCGGTTCAAGGCACGCTATGGATGGCGCTGTCTTCTGAGTAGATTTTTGTCGCTACCCCGTGCAAATAGCAAAGTGACGTTCTACTCTCGAGATATAATGAATCACTCAGGAATCTTCTAATGTGCGCTCAAATAGAAGTTCAAAAGTTTATCTCTCAATTGCTTTTGTAGAAATTTAGAATAAGAAATAAAAATGACTCCTGAAGAAAATGAAATGATAAAGAGCTTAAAGATCTAAATCTCCTATATCTAATTTTCTGCAATGGGATAGATATTTATAGAAAGTGAAACACCCCTTTTCATGAATGGATGTGTTAAGATTGGATGACACTTTTTCACAATGAATAGGTGCATCCTTTAAAGAATGGGTACCACCTTTTCATAATATATTTTGTCTTTCCAAATGGTGCTTTTAAATTTTGAATCACTTCTAAATAAATTCCAACAAAACTCAACCTCAAACTACTGAGGTTGACTGTATGAATCCTCTATAATCATTTCGATTTGTTCAGACTCATTTTGTTCTATCACTAGTGAAGGTTTTAAAGAATAAAAGATCATCATGCAATCTGCAAGTACGTACAATAGACCCTTATGGTTCGGCCCTTCCCCGAACCCCGCGCATAATGGGAACTTATTGCACAAGACTGCCCTTTCTTTTATGCCATCTGCAAGTATATCGACTGATCTACAAATTTACCTGTTTGGTATTGATTGAACTTCTCATCTTTCGTGTAAGCACTAGTGTCCGAGTGACCAGTCGCAATAACAGCAAAATCATACGTGACTCTGTCGCCTTTTGCAGTTACTATCTCTGTATCCGTGATGTCAACAGCAGCAGATGTAAGGACTTTTGCATGGGGAAGGTATTCAGAGTGATTAAAGATGGCTCGTTTTGCAAATGAAGGATCACACATTGACCTCAAGGCAGCCCAAGGAATCTCAAAATACTCCTTCCTGTTCATAATTTTTTGCATTCAGTTAATTAAAACACATCACATAAATCCATGTAATATCTCAAAGAAAAAGGCTAATAAATGCTTCCATTCCTATAGTTGGTTACATAAATTAGCTATTTGTTAAGAAAATGGACCTTGGAATTAATACGACATCTAAAGCTAGCTGGTGAGGCGTGTACAATAATGGGAGCCAATATAGGGTAAATCAAGAATATGAATGAGTCTGACTCTGATACAATATTGAAGAAATGGACATTGGACTTAACGCCATCCTAAAGTTCGCTCATGAGATGACCATTACCCATGAGTATATAAGGAAACAATAACTCATTTTGCTAAAACCAATGTGGGTATTTAACCAATAAAACATACAATCAAGTATCAACTACGCCTCAATCTCAAATTAGCTCTAATAGGCCATTTAACTAAAGATAGAATGACCTAGGCTTATAGTCTAATTATACCCATAGGAGTCTCCTACACAATAGGTGTAGGTTCCATTACCACTACCCCTTCCCCCTATGTAATGGTAATGGATCCTACACCTATTTTGTTTATAGAATGCGGAACAAATAAACAAACAAGGTGAGTTGGGAATCATGAGGTCTTACTCTCCCCCTTTATGTGTTCTATATCAAAGTCAAAGAGGGTTTTGACATCTTTCTTAAGGGTTTCTTTCAACGCCTTACAATTTGTTCTCATCAGGAACCTCTGGTGTTGGATGTAGATTTGGAACTTTAGAATGGACTTCACCTCTTTTATTTTAAAGGGAAAGAGGAAGCCTTTAGCAACTACTAAGAAAATAATCTCTTAAGTAAAGGGTACTAATAGTTCTTTAAAAGGTTCTCTTGGGGTGCTATGTCAAAAGTGATGTAGAGAAGGTCACGGCGAGATGAGCCGTTTATCATTACGATAGGTGTCAAGTGGAAGTGCAGTGATGTATGCAGCTGAGGCATCCTAACATACCGGTAGACTAACTCTACCCGTGTGAGGCCTCGTAGCCAGGGAGAACGGGTTCAATTCCCAAAGCTCCTATATGGCGAAAAAGACTGATTTAACGAGACTTATGCTAATAAAGAGAAAGATTTGTCGCGAAATCTTGGTGATCTTCTCTATCTAATGAATGGGGAGTCCGCTTTAAAATCGTCCGCCATGCACCCACCCCCAGTATATGCTTCTACAGGAATCACACAATCTTCGACTCAAATCTCAGCGTAAAACGGATCCAGATTCTAAAGTTTATGGGTTATTATAATGATCTTAAATTAATATGCAATAATAACTGAATTCATATTCAGGTATTTATAGATATTTAATAAAATTTCTTATTACGAGTTTGAGCAAAATCTATTGGGTTCACGTGAACCCGTAACTCAAGTGCTAGGTCCGCCCTTGGCCTTGATGGACAGAGTTACAGATACACGTGGAATTAATTGAGGTGTGCATAAATTGGCCTAGACAACACGATTATCGAAAACTAAAAAACAAACAAACAAAGGATAGAAGACTCACATATCAATGAGGGAAACATTGGCCTCATCTTGAAGACTCTTAGCAATAAGAGAACCAGCAACTCCACCTCCAATCACCACCACACTTTTCTTCTCTCCCCCTGAATCCGCCATAGCTCAATTTGAAAATGCAGCATAAAAACTATAGTCTATAATCAAGAATATCAAGCAGTATAATTCCCAAATACCCAACTCAAAATGGTCTCTAAATACATACAAATAAAAGAAAAAAAACGAAAAAGTTGATCTTTTTACAAGGGAAAAAAGAAAAATAACGACCCCAATTTCCTGGCTTTTTTCTCTCGAGAAAATGAGCCAGGAAATGTAAACAAATCTTGAAAAAATTGGTGGATATATGATTATTTTTTCTTGCTTATGAAATTGATCTTTTATTTGTTTTTTAAAGGAAAAACTTGGTCACCGGCGAGGCTATCACCGATACACCGCTGCTGCTTTATTATTACGGGGGTGGAGGATTAGAAGAAGATGAATAAATAGCGGTACAAATATAATAAAAGTAAAGAAAAAATGTGAATGGTGAAGAGTATAGCAAGGGGAAGTTTTTGAGTTCCTCTGGTTTTTCTTTTGCATGGCAGGTCTTGCTTATTTGTCGGAAATAGTTTCATACCACACATAAGGTCATATGTTAATCATCATTTCTAATTGAAATGATTCAGACGCCTTTGATAGATCAACACCAGTCAATACTAGATATAGACGTCGAAGTCCTTCTAACCACCTTAGATTCGGACTAGACAGATGACCATAGCTTATAAAAGAAAACAGTGAGCCAAAATCCAACTTCAGTGGAAAAGTCAAGCTAACGGAAACAGAAGGAAAATCGGGTACTAAATTAGCACACGAAAGATCAAGAGACCTCAGAGATGTAAGGTTTGAGAATTGTGTGGTGATGGAATCTTGAAACATGGAGTTCGACAGATTGAGATAAGTCAACTTTGTTAAGTTCTATATCTCGACAGATAACTTTGAGAACATGAAGTTGTTGAAACTCAGGTCGAGATGTTGCATATGGTTAAGAGTGAAGAACAATGGAGATATAGCACCTTCAAGGGAAAAATTAGATGTGTTAGAATTTGAAACAACTTCCTTATTGACATTTCTTAGGACTTCATCGGGATTAGGATTCCGGAGATTGACAACTACAACATGGCCTGAACTCGAGCATTTGATTCCTTTCCAATTGCAGCAATTTTTTCCTTGCCACAAAGATAACCTATTAGATGGATCAGTCAGCAAAAATTTGAATCTCACTAGAGCTGTTCTTTCTGTTTCATGGCAGCCATAAACGATCGAAAAATGGTAAAATAGAGTAGCAAATATAATGAAATCTATCTTTAACCATATTAGCGAATATTCTCCGAATATTCTCCGTATATTTTGTAATTATGATAGATGTATATTTAAGGTAACTTAGGATTCTAATTGTATTATAAATCAACCTTTGAAAGATAAGTTATGATTCGTACCATATTAGAAATCAACATTTGTACAACTATATCTATTGCGAATAATGAAAGGAATTCCAAGGGAAATTATTCTATCTTACATGGTATCAAGAACCTAAAACCTAACCCTACCCTTCTCTCTCCCTTTCTCGGCCAAAAAACCAGAAATTCTCGGCCAAAAAACCAGAAATTCTCGGCCAAACAGAAATTCAACATGGCAGCCACCATGTCTTCCCCCACAAATTCCGGTTCCTCCACTGGCACATTTGACAACCCCTCTCAACGTTCATCGTCTTGTTTTCACCCGACTTTCGCCGTTACAAACATCAAAAACTCTATCCCATAATTCTTGATCAAGAAGACTGTCAATATTACATGTGGACAGAACTGTTCTATATTCATGCATGTGCATACAACGTGCTCGGACATATTGATGACTATGTTCCTCGTCCCACAGACATTGCCGAATCGACATGGCGTCGCCTTGACGCCATCGTCAAACAGTGGATATACGGCACCATCTCTAAAGACTTGTTGTGTACCATCATGAAAACAGGTGCTACGGCACGCGACCTGTGGGTGCGGTTGAAAGAAATTTTTCAGGACAATAAAAATACTCGGCAGTGTATTTGGAGGAGCAATTCAACAATACGCGTCTCGAGAATTTTAACAACATGTCCAAATATTGCAAACAACTGAAACTCATAGCCGACCAACTATCCAACGTCGGAAATTCTGTTTCTGAAAACAAGATGGTACTTCAATTAGTTGCGGGTTTACCGAAAGGTGAATACGATACACTCGCAATGATGATTCAACAAGCCGACCCTCTTCCAAGTTTCAACAAGGCACGTTCACAACATGTTGTTGGAAGAAACCCGTCGTACTAAACAAGAGGAACATAATCAAAAGACGTTAGCCGTTGACGGGATGGCAACACCGCGGCCAGCAGCAACCAGCCACCACTGTAAGACAATCGCAGCGATCCGCAGCGCGGCGCAGGTCGTGGCGGCAGAGGTCGCAACAACAAAGGCAAGGGCCGCGGAAAGGGCCAACGCAACCAGTGGATCGGACGGCGGCCGGTCCCGCGACTGCAATTTCCGGTGGGGCCGGACAGCAGCCCGTGGTGGCCCAACCAACGAACCGGGCCTCACTTGCAAGCCCATACCCGACCGCTGCGGGGCCCCGGTTCCAGCAGCCTTGGTCGACCGGCCTCTTGGGCCCCGCCCCGGCCACCGTGCGAGCCCGCACAGCCAGCCAGCAGCGAGCCCATCCGGTTGCGTTCCAAGAAGAAGAAGACCCAGCCAGCACGGCCCCGACCGATTTGGGCCAGGCCTACACCACCGTGAACCTTCAACATCCTGACGACAATTGGTACATGGACACCGGAGCCACATCTCACCTCACTCGGTCGTCAGGTAACCTATCTCAACTACGTCGGTTAGAGTGTCCTTAATTTATTACTGTTGGCAATGGTCATCGCATTCCAATTGAAGGTTACGGTAACACACACACCAAACATCCACGCCCGCCTTTCTCCCTAAACCACGTCCTATACATACCTAACATCATTAAAAATTTAATCTCTGTTAGAAAATTCACTAGCAATAATTCTGTGTCTGTCGAATTTGACCCTTTTGGTTTTTCAGTGAAGGAACTCAATACGGAGAAAATTCTTACACGCTGCAATAGTGTGGGAGACCTCTACCCATTCACTCAATTTTCCGCTGTCAGACCGCAAGCACCTTTATCCCTTGCGGCGATCTCTCCTTCCACTTGGCACAACAGACTCGGACACCCTGGAGACCCAGTTTTTTACTTTTCTTAGGACTTCTAAGCGTATTCAATGTAATAATGGGAAAATTGTCCACCACTATTTTTCTTGTCCACTAGGAAAACATACTCGTATTCCATTTATGTCATCAAACAGTGATATTTTTTCTCCTTTTAATATTGTTCATGCTGATTTGTGGACATCTCCGATTGTTAGCTCTTTGGCTCATAAATTCTATCTAGTATTCTTGGATGATTTTTCACATTTTGTCTGGATTTACCCACTGAAATTCAAATCTGAAGTTTTTGCAAAATTCCTCAAGTTTCAAAAATTCATTAAAACACAATTTGAAAATTCTATCAAGTCATTCCAATGTGATAATGGACGTGAATTTAATAACTCTGCATTTCACAATTTCTGTTCTAAACAAGGCATGGTTTTCCATTTTTCTTGTCCCTACACTTCTTCCCAAAATGGAAAGGCTGAAAGAATTATACGTACCATTAATAACATGGTTCGCACACTTCCGTTTCATGCCTGCCTACCACCGTCTTTTTGGGTCTATGTTGTCAAAATGGTAGAATCCCTTCTTAGTATTTTACCAACTAGCACACTCCAAAACAAGACTCCTACCGAAATCTTATACCGTAGGCTACCATCATATGATCACCTACGTATTTTTGGATGCTTATGCTACCCCAACATAGCTTCCACTGCACCTCACAAACTTTCCCCTCGCACTCTGCCATGTGTCTTCCTTTGTCTATCTCCTAATCATCGGGGCTACTTGTGCTATGACATTGCTACTCGCAAAATCATCGTCTCCGTCACGTCACCTTTGACGAGACAACCTTTCCTTTTTCAAATCTCCAAAAATTTTAGACCACCGATTACATCTTTCTCGATGAACCAAGTCTGTCCCCGGTCATCCAAAATCTATACCAATAGCAGCCCATTGTTCTGACAGTCTCGCCACTGTCCGACACCACCCCAACAGCTCCCTGCTCACCCCTAATGCCCCCAGTCGAGTCTCCTGTACCACTAGCAACACTGCTGCCCATCGGTCCGCCACACTGGGCCCCATGATTCTGCGAGCTTTTCCGGTCCAAGAACCGATCCCCCATTCTGCAGTTTTCTAGTCCAAAGAACCGATCCCGATTCTGCAGTTTTCCGATCCAAGAACTACCTGGGATCAGAACCAGTGAACATGCAACCTCCCAGTTCCGACCTCCCACTGCTGCCATCTCACCGAATGGAGACTCGTGCACAACACGGGATATTCAAACCCAAGGTTCACTTCAATCTCTCCACACAAACCTTATCACCCATTCCAAAGAATCCAAAACTAGCTAAACTGGACCCTAATTGGAATGCGGCCATGTGCGAAGAGTTTAACGCTTTAACCAAGCAGAACACTTGGGATTTGGTACCTAGACCAGTTGGTGTGAATGTTATCCGGTGTATGTGGCAATTTCGTCACAAGTTCAGAAACAGTGGTGACTTAGAGAGGTGTAAGGCAAGACTTGTTACAAATGGCACTAATCAGTAGGAGGGTATTGATTGTGGTGAGACATTCAGTCCGGTTGTTAAACCGGCCACTATTCGGACAGTTCTCAGTATTGCTATGGGCATGCATTGGCTGATTCATCAGCTAGATGTCAAGAATGCATTTATTCATGGGGATTTGAAAGAAACTGTGTATATGCATCAGTCCCTTGGCTTTGTTCATCCGGCAGTTCCTTAGTTTGTATGTCGTCTCAGGAAATCATTGTATGGATTGAAACATGCACCCCGCGCTTGGTATGATCATTTTTTAGGTATCTTCTGCAGATTGGTTTGCTATGTAGCAGGTGTGATAACTCTCTCTTCACTTTTCACCGAGGTAGCAGCACTGCATATTTGCTACTATATGTCGATGACATCGTTCTTAATGCATTTTCTGACGGTTTGGAGAATGAAATCATTGCTCTACTCAAAACTGAATTTGCTATGACTGATTGGGCAAGCTGAGTTACTTTTTGGGTATATCGGTGACCAGATCTGCAGCCACCATGTTTCTGTGTCAGCGTAAGTATGCAGAAGAGATAGTGTACAGGGCCAAGATGGCAAATTGTAAAATTATGCCAACTCCGGTGGACTCAAAATCCAAGCTTAGTGCCACTGACGGTGCGTCAATTTCTGATCCCACTCTATATCGGAGTCTCGCATGTGCTCTTCAGTATCTTACATTCACTAGGCCTGACATTGCATATGCCGTTCAGCATGTGTGTCTGTTTATGCACGACCCCCGAGAGTCCCATTTTGCCGCCCTCAAACGTATTATCAGATACGTTAAGGGCACACTAGACTTTGGTTTACATCTATATCCCTCTGCCCAACCAAGTTGCTAGCCTACACGGATGCAGATTGGGCAGGATGCCCCGACACACGTCGCTCCACCTCAGGGTACTGTGTATTTCTTGGGGATAATCTTATCTCATGGTCCGCCAAGCGGCAGGCCACGCTATCCCGTTCGAGTGCTGAAGCAGAATATCGCGGAGTTGCTAATGTCGTCACTGAGATCTATTGGCTCCGAAATCTTATTTTGAAGCTCCAGTGTCCATTACGCAAGGTGTCTATAGTCTATTGTGACAACATATCTGCAATCTATATGTCTCATAATCCAGTCCAACATTAGCGGACTAAGCATATTGAGATGGATATCCATTTTGTGCGAGAGAAGGTTGCCCGTGGTCAGGTCAAAATTTTACACGTGCCTTCCTCTTATCAGTATGCAGACATTTTCAAAAAGGGACTACCGCGACAGCTCTTCACCGACTTCCGATCCAGCCTTAGCATTCGGCCTCTTCCCGCTCTGTCTGAGGGGGAGTATTAGCAAATATTCTTCGAATATTCTCCGTATATTTTGTAATTATGATACATGTATATTTAAGGTAACTTAGGATTCTAATTGTATTAGGAATCAACATTTGTAAGGTAAGTTAAGATTCGTACCATATTAGGAATCAACCTTTGTATAGCTATATATATTGTGAATAATGAAAGGAATCCCCAAGGGAAATTATTCTATCTTACACACATGACTTCAAGATGATGAACAATATCCTAAGTTGTCCAAGTGTTTAAGGTTTTAATACAAGTTTAATGCTTGTTTCCTAGAATGTCTTCATGAATAAAAAACATTATTTGGTGTAAATATTTCTATGTTAGTACATGCAATTTTCAAATTGTTTGAAGAAAATTTGGCTAACTTTGACAAATTCCTCTATCAAATCACTTATAAGTTTGAAAAATTAACAGAACTATGTCTGAAAACTATGTGTTCTAATTTCTCTATCTTTTACCACTGTGTAACTTTTACTTCTTGTGAGATGAATGCAATTATGTTTTCAGACTGAAAATAGTCTCAATCTTGTTTTGACTTTGTTACTTCTTCTATACATAAGTTTTTAACATAAGACATCCTTAATGTATATTTTAAAAGTTAAACTACATCCTTAACGTATCCTAATTAACTAAAAGTGCCCTTAATGTTCTCAAAGTAGCTTATTTTATTTCATCTGTACTTTAAGTACCGCGCTGTATAGAGAATTCACAAACTATAGATAAACGATTGTAGACTACTTAGAAGTGTGTCATATGTACAACTTGTTACACACTTTTGGCATCCGCTTGGTGTTTAGTAACGAAATTTTGACTTATCACAGAAGAAAGATGAGTTTAAACGGCTGGTAGTTAATTTGTAATATGGTTGTGGCAACTAACGTCACGCCCTAAATCTGGATAATGCCTTTAACTTTCATCTAGCGAACCAACTAGACATGTCTACCAATCATCATGAACATAAATAGGTGAGTTTAAATAAGTGAAACATATGGCCCAATGGCTTAAGCATATCCGAAAATCATAAAGTATGGCTTACGAGCCTCATACATAGTGCACAAATCATACATAAACTTGTATGTGAGCAATCACGGACGATTCATGAGTGAATAATGGTTGTACTGCTGTTGCATTCTTATTGTATCAACAGCTCTTAAACTATGATCTTATGCGGTTGCACATGAAAAAAGCAAAACAATAATAATTAAGGACATATCAAAAGAAGACAATTTACAACAACATATCCAGTGAAGTCCCACATCGTGGGGTCTGGGAGGGGTAGAGTGTACGCAGACTTTACCTCTACCTTGGTAAGTAGAGAGACTGTTTCTGAAAGACCATCGGCTCAAGACAAAGTATAAGCACAAGCAAAGCAAGAGAAACGATTAGATCGGACAAGAAATTTAAAGCAGTATGAAAATGATGGTAACAAAAGCGAATAAGCCATGATAAATATTCTGAAAAAAGAAGCAGTAACTAACGCAGGAAGATAAGATAAACAAAGTACACGACAGAACATACAACAACAGAAATCCAATGACAGGGGACTATAAAACAATAATGCGCCTACTAGTATGATAGGCTAAGATGGCTACAATAATAACACTACAACTATCAGTATGTAAGCGTAAGTAGGACTACGCTCAACTACCTACTACCCTTCTACCCTAGTCTGTGTCCTTCAAAACCCCTATCTAAGGTCATGTCCTCAGTAATTTGCACATGCGCCATATCCCATCTAATCATTTCTCCCTAATACTTTTCCGGCCTACCTCTACCCCTCTTGAACCCGTCCATAGCCAACCTCTCACACCTCTGCACTCCTCTGCATATGCCCAAACCATCTCAACCTCGTTTCTCGCATCTTATCCTCCACCGAGGCCACTCTCACTCTGTCCCGGATATCATCATTTCTAATCCTATCCCTCCTTGTATTCCCACACATCCATCTCAACATCCGAATCTCCGCAACTTTCATATTTTGAATGTGCGAATTCTTGACTGGCCAATACTCCGCCCCAATACAACATAATCGGTCTAACCACCACCCTATAGAACTTGCCTTTAAGTTTTGGTGGCACCTTTTATCGCACAAGACTCCAGATGCGAGCCTCCATTTCATCTGTCCTGCACCAATACGATGTGTGACATCGTCATCAATCTCTCAATTCCCTTGGATAATAGACTCGAGATTGAAGCTTCCCTTTTGGAATGACCTGAGTACCAAGACTCACCTCCACGCCTATCTCATGGTCGCTCCCGTTACTGAACTTTCACTCCAAAGTATTCTGTCTTGGTCCTACTCAGCCTGAACTCTTTAGACTCCAGAGTCTGTCTCCAAACCTTTAGCTTAGCGTTTACTTCTTTGTAAGTTTCATCAATCAGGACTATGTCATCTGCGAAATAATATACACCATGGCACCTCCCTTGAATTTGTCGTGTTAGTCCATCCATCACCAAGGCAAATAAGAATGGGCCAAGAGCTGAACCCTGGTGCAACCCCATCATCATTGGAAAGTGCTCGAGTCTCCTCCTACTGTCCGTACCCTGGTCTTGGCTCCATCATACATATCCTTGATCGCCCTAGTGTACGACACAGGATACACCTCTAACCTCCAAACATCTCCATAGAACCTCCCTCGGGACTTTGTCATATGCCTTCTCGAGGTCGATAAACACCATATGTAAGTCTCTCTTCCTCTCCTTGTACTGCTCCACCAACCTCCTAATAAGATGAATGACTTTTGTAGTCGAATGTCCCGGCATGAATCCAAACTAGTTCTTGAAAATAGCTATTTGCCGAGTACCACTAATCATATATTTAGCATATATCCATAATTTCGCATGGCCCATGAGGCCTCCACAAGATACTATGCTGACATATGAAAATAGTAAACTGGAAAGGAGCTATGTAAAATCCTGCAACCAGAAGGACCCAACCTATATACATATATATATCAGGGCCGACAAGGCCATACATGACTATTATACACATGACATCTGTCTACAAGCCTCTAAAGAGTATGTAACATTATAAGGTCGGGATAGGACCCCGCCATACCCTTATGCATATCCAAAATATCGCACCACGACTAGACTACAACTCTGAAACAAATAGAGTGTTCCAATATCAGCTGAACCAGCAACCTACTAGTGTGGACCGTCACTCTGTCTACATGAGCCTGCGGGCATGAAACGCAGCGTCCCATGACAAAAAAGACGTCAGTACGACCGATGTATGTCAGGTATGAAGAATAGCATAATAGAGACCTGAAAGTAACATGAGACAAGAAACAACCAACCTGTATCGAATGCCTCTGAGGGCCATAACATGCATAAGTATCATGTCTGTGTAGAATGCCTCTGAGGGCCATAATATGCCTAAATGCCATACATAATGCAAATGCGGTCATTCATATACATATGCGTATACAACGCCATCAAGCCTCTGTGGGCATCCCATCATATCATATCGGCCTCTGTGGGCATAATCATTATCGTGTATATCTGTACCAGCTGCAGGTGGTGTGCGTATATAACGACGTATCCCTTTTCCCATTCTCCATACATATATATAATGCATACATATATATAATGCATACATATAGTAGAGTATATAACTCCTTTGAGGCCAAGGTATGTACATGAATGTAATGCATGAATGATAATGATAATACGACACTATAAATTTGTCGGAGTGATGTAATGTCGCTTCACCTCCGATTAATATTATGAATACTAACATCTTTTTCATATACCTCAATAAGGATTTAGGAACATATTTAGACATGCTTTTAATATAAGAATTAATAACAGAAACATTCTTAACTGCTAAGAGTAGAATCATTTATGGGACAGTATTACGTTTACGTTTCGTTATATGGAGTATGCCAAAAAGAAAGAAACAATTTGCTTAACTTGAACTATATTTGGGTTAGGAATAATACCGCGAGTCCAAAGCAACTAAATAAATGTTAATATATTGATGTCGAAACCCCAACTTGAGCTCTTTTGATGATTCATAGAAATTATTGAACAACATGAGAAATTCGTATCATATATGATATAGAACACTTTTATTTTTGTCCCATCTAGGCCACAAAAAGTGTAGCTTCGTGTCTTTAGTCTTTACCCCTTTCACATTGCACAAAGATTTTGGAGCAGCAAAATATTGTTGTGTGCTTTCCTCTTAAAATAGTCAAAAGTTGTGATTGATTTTTTCTTTATTAGCAAAGCTTCACATGGTTGTATTGTTGCCACGTTATTCTTTTGTTGGCTTCCCCTCCAAAGAGATCCAAATCTTATTCTTCTTTGATGCAAGCGGTGGAAGTGCACACGTAAGTGCTTCCTCCTAACAATGTGTCAACCGAGTAGTATACTAACAAAAGTTTATCCCATGTATTTATTAGTAGAAATAGAAAACCATATGTTGTTCATTAGTCACATACTCATTTAATATTATAGATCCACGTGGACATTGTTCCCATCTAACTACTCATCCACTTCATTAATTCTTATCATAATTCACATAAATAACACTCACTTCTAACACATGTTATATATTCATTCTCATAGTCATGTAATATGACACTAGTCCGTAGCCTCTTTCAGTATGAATACAATATTATTTCTAATCACCGTCTTCGCACTTTTAAAATTTTAAATTATTTCGAGACTGCATCCTTTTATATACTAAGCTCCTTTATTCGCATATGTGAACATGGCCAAAAATATCCTCCTACGCTCGGGTCTATTTACATACGCTTAGTGATTCAAACCATGGCCGAAAGTACGGGATGTTACACCACTCTTAACAGAAAAAAAAAGAAACAAAACTTTTGCCCTTAGAAATAATGTAGGAGAATGGATCTACAACCAGACTGACATTACTGAGAAAATCCTTAGTTTCTACTCTAATCTCTACAGATCTGAGCTTGAATATGCCCCCAGAAACCTTAATCTATAAAATTCTAGATCTAGCATCCTTGGCTATGAAACCAAAACTATCCTTTCAGCAATACTTAGAGATGCATAAATTAAGCAGGCCCTGTTTTCTTTCAAGCCCCAAAAAGCTCCTGGACCTGATGAGCTCCATCCCATGTTTTTACCAAAAGTACTGGGACCTGGTCAAAAACCAAGTCACTTCCTTTTGCCACAACGCTTTCTCCTCTGACATAATGGATTCTGAAATTAACTCCACCTATCTCTGCCTCATCTCAAAAACAAACACTTGACGTTTCAATCCTTAAGAATTTCAGGCCCATTGGCTTATGCAATATCATGTATAAGTTGGTCACAAAAATCATTGTCAATAGAATCAAGCCGTTCTTGTCTTCCATCATTCAATCAGGCCAACTTTCTATCCAATAGGAGAGCTTCTAATAATGTCATTTTGTCCAAGAATATATTACTCATTTCAAGCACATGAAGGGCAAGAAAAGTAACATGATCTTGAAAAAGCTTTTGATAGAATTGAGTGGTCCTTTATAAGATAAATGCTCTCATTCTTTGAATTTCCTAAAAATTTATGTAAGTTCATCCTCTCCTGCATCAGCACCAGCTCTATCTCAGTTCTAATAAATGATGGCAAAACATCGCCCTTTACGCCCAACAGGGGCACAGACAAGGAGACTCTATCTCTCCTTACATCTTCATACTCTGCATGTAACTCCTCTCTAGAAGCATAGATTATGTAGTCTCCCAAAAGCATTGGACCCCCATATCCATCAGTAGAGGTGGGCCAAAGATCTCATATTTTTTATTTGCCGATGATCTAACTCTCTTTGCCCAAGCTAACAATAGGAATATTGACTCTATAATCAACACTCTGGCAAGCTTCAGGGATAAATCAGGCCAAAAGATCAATTTCTCTAAATCCAAAGTAGTGTTATCTAATAACACCACTATTGAGAGAAGAGGGATATATCCACTATGCTGAGCATCAGACTGAGCAACAACTTTGGAAAGTATCTGGGATTCTCCATCTTTCATAATGCCCCAATTAACTCTGACTTTTAATTCATCGCTGACAATCTCAATAATAAGATGGATGGCTGAATAACCAAGTTCATGAATATTACTGGTAGAACTACCCTAGCTAAATCTACTCTAAGCAGCATCTCTAATCATGTAATGTAGTACATCTCCCTCCATTCAACTATCATAAAGCATATCAACAGATCTGTCAGGAATTTTATCTGGGGAATTACTTCCATTAGGAAAAAGATGCACCTGGTGGGTTGGGATACCATAACTCTTCTAAATTACAAGTGTGGGTTGGGGATCCAAAAAGCTAAAACAAAAAACAAAGCCCTTCTGGCAAGCCTGGCCTGAAGACTCTTAAAAAAAATTCAACTCTAACTGGGCTTCCATCCTCATTGCAAAGCACTGTAAAGCTGGCCAAAACCCTGGAGTTATTAAATCTAGATCTTGGAAGGCAATCTTGTAAGGCTATAACATTTGTAATAGGGGTATAACCAATATCATCCACAATGGTAAATGAACCAACTTCTGGTATAACAACTGAATTTCATGCATTAGAACCATCAGAAGCTCCATCCAGGGACCTGTTCCCTTCAATCTTGAGAACCTTAAAATTGCTGACGTCTACTATGACAATAGTTGATACCTGGAGGAAATCCCCTTCACCCTTCCTGACAGTTTTGGAGGCTATCTAAAACACTTTCATTCCTCCTTACTTCAACAGAGAATACAATATTACCTGAAAACTCAGCAGCAATAGTAAGATTTCTACCAAATCTGCTTATGAAATTGCAGACATTGAGAGTAGAACTGGGCAGCATGATACTGCCAAAGAGTTCAACTGGATATGGGAGTTGAGTGCCCCTAACAAGATTAAGTTTTTTATGTGGACTTTTTACCATAAAAGAGTGCCCACCAACAGTTTCCTCCCTTCCATAGGCCTTGGCATCCCTAATATCTGTCACACTTGCAATGCTTAAAATAAAAATCATAAACCATATCTTTTTTTAGTGCCACATCTCCAACTCTTTCTGGAATGAAGTGTGCAGCAAAGCTACCTCCACCAACAACATCAACTTGCTCAATCTTTCTCCTGATAACCTGGACAACACCTGGAAAATGTTAAAAGATAACAAGTACAACCATCTCATCAAATGAAGGGAACTCATCCCTTTGTCTTTGATTTATCTGGCTGAATAGGAACAAAACCAGTTCAATAATCTAAAAAACCACACCATCAAGTACACTTGGGGGGGGGGGGCTGCGGAGGGTTCTGGGGCGAAATCCATTTTGTTATCTGATGACAAGGCGTGAGATTGACGCCAACTCTCACTCTCAGAGTCAAAGCTTTGGTTGGCGCATATATAGTGCCCTCAAATACATCATGCTTATCAAAATTCCTCATTCTCCAGCAGCAAAACCACCATCAGCATCAAATGAACCTCCAACACTAATGGCTCCTACCTAAATAGTACTGGGATATGATGAATTGGTGGAATTATCAGAAATAGTAATGGGAATTGGATCATTGATTTCACTAAAGGCTTACCATTCTCATCTTGCATCTTTTCTGAACTAACAGCTCTACTATAAGGTCTCTCTTTAGCATGTGATCAATGATTATTATCATTAGAAGTTGAATGTGACTCAACCGAAGTAATTACTATGCTTGAAATGAGACATGATACTTATAACCCTATAATTTTGAAATGTAGTGACTTAATAGAGAGGCTGGGGCGACCACAAGTCAAGCACATTTACCGGGAGCAGAATGCAGTCGCTGATGCCATGGCCAGGCAAGGGGTGAAGGATAAAGCTTTTTGTGGAATCAACTTTTTGGCAGTTCCTTCAATGTATGCAGCCACAAGTTTCTGAGCAAACATGGAAGGAAATTATTTTAACAGATCAATTGCTAGTTTACACTATGTAAATGCAATTGCTATTGTTAGACATTCCCGGAACAATGCTCCGGATGAAATTATAATCTCTAACTCTTCTACTGAGAATGACCGGAACATCATCCCGGTAATGTCACTAAGTTAACTATGCAATGAAATCTTGGATTTACAAAAAAAAAAAAAAAAAACCAGACATATTTTCTCACATGCACAATTATATCTGGGTAATCTTTAGTAAATTTATAAATACTTATAATTTGATAATAAGATTATTTACTTACCAAAGAAATATTTAGTAGATTCCTTTTGCTACCTTTTCCGAATTATAAACATAAAATTAAATTTATCTTAATTATATTCCATAAGATTATTACCAAACCTCTATATTTATGAAAAAATATTTATCCAGACTCCTAATGTATAAACTTTAAAGTCATTTTATATTATTTCTTTCATAGGAAACCAATTAATATAGGGATTTTTACACTTTCACAATCAGCTTGCTCAAGCTACTGCGAATACTGCTTCGAACAGGTACAGTACTCTTTTTATCTCTCAAAATTAGCATCCCTTTTATGATTTTGGTCGTTTTTGTGATATGGGTTTTGTTCGATTTAAGTTATTAATTGGTAGAAATCTCTCAAATTGGAATCTTTAGCAGTGATTTTTTGGGATTCTTGATTTGCTTTTATGGTTTAGCTTGTAATTTTTTATACGGGTCTTGTTGGATTGAAGTTATGCATGGTAGAAATCACTCAAAGTTGGAATTTTTAGCTGTGATTTTTGGGATTTCTGATTAGTTAGTAGTTTTTGATATGGGTTTTGTTGGATTGAAGGTACAAATGGTTAAAATTCATCTAAATGGGAATCTATAACTGTGAATTTTTGAAATTCCTGATTTCCTTTTATGGTTTAGCTTGTAGTTTTTGATATGGGTGTTGTGGTTTTGAAGTTACTCATGGTAGAAATCACTCAAAAATGGAATTTTTAGCTGTGATTTTTTGAGATTTTTGATTTGCTTTTATGGTTTATCTTGTAGTTTTTTATATGGGTTTTGTTGGATTGAAGGTGTTTATAGTAGAAATCCCTCAAAATTTGAATCTTTAGTGGTGATTTTTTGTGATTCTTGATTTGCTTTTATGGTTTAGCTTGTAGTTTTTGATATGGGTTTTGTTCGATTGAAGTTATTAATGTAGAAATCACTCAAAGTTGGAATCTTTAGATGTGATTTTTTTGAGATTTTTGATTTGCTTTTATGGTTTAGCTTATAGTTTTTGATATGGATTTTGTTTGATTGAAGGTATTATTGGTTGGAATTCCTCGAAATTAAATCTTTTGTTGTGATTTTTTGTGATTCTTGATTTCCTTTTATGGTTTAGCTTGTAGTTTTGGGTATGAAGGGGAGCCTTGGAGTAACTGGTAAAGTTGTTGTCATGTGACCAGGAGGTCATGGATTCAAGCCGTGGAGACAGCCTCTTGCAGAAATGTGAGGTAAGGCTGCGTACAGTAGACCCTTGTTGTCCGGCCCTTCCCCGGACCCCGCGCATAGCGGGAGCTTAGTGCACCGGCTGCCCCTTTTTTGTAGTTTTTGGTATGATTTTTGTTGGATTGAAGTTATTCATGGTAGAAATCACTCAAAATTGGAACCTTTAGTTGTGATTTTTTGGGCTTTTTGATTTCGTCTTATGGTTTATATTGTAGTTTTTTATATGGGTATTGTTGCGTTGAAGTGATTCATGCTAGAAATCACTCAAAATTGGAATCTTTAGTTGTGACTTTTTGAGATTTTTGATTTGCTTTTGTGGTTTCGCTTGTAGTTTTTGATATGGATTTTGTTGGATCGAAGGTATTATTGGTTGAAATCACTCAAAAATTGAATCTTTAGCTGTGATTTTTTGTGATTTTTGATTGGCTTCTATTGTTTAGCTTGTAGTTTTATATATGGGTTCGATTGAAGTTCTTCTTGGTAGAAATCACTCAAAATTGGAATCGTTTTAGTTGTGATTTCTGATTTGCTTTTGTGGTTTAGCTTGTAGTTTTCGATGTGTGTTTTGTTGGATTGAATGTATTATTGGTTGCAATTCCTCAAATGGGAATCTATAGCTGTGATTTTTTTGAATTCTTGGTTTCTCTTTATGGTTTAGCTTGTAGTTTTTTATATGGGGTTTGTTGGATTGAATGTATTATTGGTTGAAATTCCTCTAAATGGTAATTTGTATCTGGGATTTGCTTGAATTCTTGATTTTTTTCATATGGGTATTTGGTATAGATTATTAGGTTCCTTGCCTCAGTCTTGTTAGCACTAATTCTGAACTCGGGTTTATGCTTTTTCTTGCTACTAAAATAATCAATGGGTGAATTATGAAAATGGTCTAAGATTAATAAAGAAACCTTAAAGGTAAAACGCAAAAAAGTAAGGTCTGTTGGGGCTTTAAGCACAAGGTGCAAGTAAAGTGTCGGCTTGTTGAAGAAAGGTGCAAATGGAGAAAAAAATACAAATATGTATGAGCCTTGGAGTAACTGGTAAAGTTGCTGCCATGTGACCAGGAGGTCACGTGTTCAAGTCGTAGAAACAGCCTCTTGCAAAAATGTAAGGTAAGACTGCATACAATAGATCCTTGTGGTCTGGCCCTTCCCTGGACCCCGCGCATGGCGGGAGCTTAGTGCACCGGGCTGCCCTTTTTTTTTATGTATTTGTAGTCTAAGACTAGTAATTATAAGCATGAATAACAAAAACATGGACAAAAAAATTGAAAAAATTAGGATAAAGTGAAATATCAATTGTTTAGTGTCGCCTCTTAAGGATTACGCTCATTGGCAAGGGAAAGTATGCCTTAGAGACTTGACGACGACATTGAAGTGCCCACGAAGCGAGGCGAAGCGCTTAACATGTTTTGCGACTCACTTCAGGGCTTAAGTGCACCTTTGACATTACTGAGGTCTAGTTGTAATGAAATGTGGTTAGCCCCATACTCACATAAACGTCATGTTACATATTATGCAACTATATTACTGTGCTTGAGGTATTAGAATTGTTTTAGTGGTCTCTGATTAGAGATTTATAAAAGTGCACACTACCTTCGAGATTTTAAACTGGAGGTCACTTTCAGCTGAGGTATGTGCCTTTCATCTTCTTCATGGCCAGCCTAAGTTAATTTTCTGGCAGTTAGTTACGGCTGGTGTATCGTTTCTGGTTAAAGACAGTTTATTTACTATTGGAAGGATTTGAATAGCGCGGAATAGGTAAGAGGATTTGTATAGTTGAACTCGACCAGTTTAGGATTGAGGCATAGTTGATTGAGTTAGTTGCAACTAGGAGACCCTGTACAACAAGAGAACTTGTAATGTTCATCATCTGAACAATGTAGCAGATGGGAAGAAATCACCTAGTTTTTTTTGCCTATGCTAGGGTTTGAACCCGAGATCTCCTGGTTCTCAACCCACTTCATTAACCACTAGCCCATACTTTTGGATGTAACAAAAGAGAGTTAATCTATTGCATTCCGTGGTGAAGCTAAACATATTATTGAACTTTTGCTGGTGAGACTGACGTTCTTTCTTGATGAGGTTTGATGCAGTTTTTAATTGTGTCAAGAAAATTTCATGGTGATGGTGTTTGTTGTTTTAGAGATATGATTATAAAAAGCAGATGTTTGTTAAGTTTGTAATAGGAACTATATTTTGCTATGTACGTGTACAGCACCTTCTTAGTGCTGCTTCATGAATAAAATTATCATTGTTCATAAAAAAACAGAAGAAGTTCGGATGGGAGTATGTCCAACTTCTAGCAAGTCTTTTTCAAAATTTTGAAGGATAAAATCAAAACAACCATAATTTTTTTTATAACCGTGGTGTCCAGGCCAGCTTGCGCGCACCTTGACTAATTCCACGGGATACCTGCCACCTCCCGCTAGCAGCAGGTACCAGGTAACTTTGTCCGCCAAGGCTAGGACATATGGAAAGAAATCATCTATATTTTTGCCTCCGTTGAAATTAGACTCATGGTTCTCAACCCACTTCATCGACCACTAAACACCTATAACTATGGCATATAACTTTTCACAAGGTGTGTTGAGGCAAGCTAAAAGTCAGGCAACTTCAGAAGATGTCAACTTGTTGAAAATTTATTATGAAAGACAATGATAGAGGGTAGTCACACTGTGACATGGAATAGGTTGCTCTTTTTAAACATATATTCTCTTGTTATTTCCTTTTCTATACTTCACGGGATGTATCATTTGATGTTTGGTAGTTAATGGAGTACAATGGTTGTTCTCTCTTTTTTAAGTAAATTTGTTTGAGGATTGAGTGGAATGGTGGATATAGGTACCATGTAAAGCAAAATGTGTTGAGTTGTGTTTGATGAAGCACGTTGAAGACGTAAAATAAATAAAAGTGTCTCATCTCTAACAACTTAAGCTTTTTGATGAGGTGATATGCATAGTTCATCAACTCAACATAGTAGTAAAGTAAGCAGAGACTCTAAGTTCAACTCTCATTGCCACCCATCAAGAAAAGCATTTCTAAGCGCTTAATCCACGAAAAAGAACTGCATCCTAGGGTAAGGTGGCATGTTGAAGACCTAAATTAAATAAATAAAAGGGTCCCCTTTCTGACAACTAAGCTTTTAGATAAGTTGGTACTGAGAGTTCAACGAAGCATAATTCTCTTTGTAAACTACAGGATTCCTATCTATGCTTCCTTAAAAGTGCACATGCATGTTGTTGATAAGACAAAATTCTTTGTTCAATTTGGACCTGTTAGATAGCTGATATAAGGATGCTAAAAACTCTCTCAGATTTAACTTTTAAGTTTTAAGTACTTCTGATCCTTTAAGTTTGATGTGAAATATGTGCTCATTGAATAAATCCTGATGATCCTTCTCCAAAATAATTACTACTCCTTTCGTCCCAATTTATGTGGCACCATTTGATTGGGCACGGAATTTAAGAAATAAAGGAAGACTGTTATGTTTACTAAAATGTCCTTTAGTGCCTACTTTTGTTGACTTTTCTTCACAACAAGTACATTTCAAAATTAAGTGGGACCCAACAAGGGTAAAGTAGGGATGGTGCTATTAAATAGTTGTCAAATAAGGAAAGGTGACATTATTTTTGGGACAAACTAAAAAGAAAATGGTGCCACATAAATTGGGACGGAGGGAGTACTTTAGAATGCACCTGCAGTTTATTTTCTTATCTCATGTTTTCTTACGTACTTGATCTATGTGGACTCTAATTTGTCTTCAATATGCTTCTAGGTTAGATTGATTTGTAGCTGAGCAGGTGCTTGGGATCGATCTGCAATAATGGCAGATGGCCAAGAAAATGATAAGAATATCGAAATATGGAAAATGAAAAAATTAATCAAAGCCCTACAATCTGCCAGAGGAAACGGCACCAGCATGATCTCTCTTATCATACCCCCTGGTGATCAGATATCTCGTATTACCAAGATGCTTGCAGAAGAATACGGTACTGCATCAAATATTAAGAGCCGAGTAAACCGTCAGTCCGTGCTTGGTGCAATAACGTCTGCTCAGCAAAGGCTTAAACTGTATAACAAAGTTCCTCCTAATGGATTGCTGCTTTACACGGGCACTATAGTGACGGATGATGGAAAAGAAAAGAAGGTCACTTTTGATCTTACGCCTTTTAAACCGATAAACGCATCTTTATACTTATGCGACAACAAGTTTCATACCGAACCTCTTGGTGAGTTGTTGGAATCTGATGAGAAGTTTGGGTTCATTGTCATGGATGGTAATGGGACCCTTTTCGGGACCTTAAGTGGCAACACCCGAGAAGTTCTTCATAAGTTCACGGTTGACCTACCGAAGAAGCACGGAAGAGGAGGTCAATCGGCTCTTCGATTCGCTCGTCTACGAATGGAGAAACGCCATAATTACGTGAGGAAGACGGCAGAGCTTGCTACTCAATTCTACATAAACCCGGCTACGAGCCAGCCGAACGTGTCCGGATTAATACTTGCGGGATCCGCTGATTTTAAAACCGAGCTAAGCCAATCTGATATGTTTGATCCGCGTCTACAAGCGAAGATACTTAACGTGGTTGACGTGTCGTACGGTGGGGAAAACGGCTTCAATCAGGCGATCGAGTTGTCCGCTGAGATTCTAGCTAATGTGAAGTTTATACAAGAAAAACGCTTGATAGGGAAATTCTTCGAGGAAATCAGTCAAGATACCGGAAAGTATGTGTTCGGCGTGGAGGACACGATAAAAGGTTTGGAGATGGGAGCTGTTGAAACTCTAATTGTGTGGGAAAATCTTGATATAAACCGTTACGTACTGAAAAATAGTGTGACTAGTGAGATTGTCATTAAGCACCTAAACAAGGAACAAGAGGGTGATGCTAGTAACTTCAAGGATCCTGCCACGTCAGCTGAATTGGAGGTTCAGGACAAAATGCCTCTGCTGGAGTGGTTTGCCAATGAATACAAAACTTTCGGTTGTTCGCTCGAGTTTGTCACTAATAGGTCTCAAGAGGGGTCACAGTTTTGCAGAGGATTTGGTGGCATTGGAGGAATTCTTCGGTACCAGCTTGACATGCGTTCATTTGATGAGCCGTCTGATGAAGGAGAATACTTTGAGGATTCTGATTAAGTCCGGTAATGGATGAGAGATCTACAATTAGTGGAATTTTTGAGGTTAGTATGGTAATGAGGTACCAGCTGTTTTGCGAAATATAAATTGAAAGTATTTTGCTGTTGTAAACTTTGCTTGTTTTTTCCTTTAAACATGGAACAGGTTTTTTTCGGACAAATGTCAATTGAAAGAGACTTCTCGTGATTGTTTTATCTGCTTGTCTGCTATGTTAATTTTTTGACTCTATAGCAGGGAGAATTTTGTTTTATTGTGAATGGGACTCAATGTCTTGTTTGTGATATGTATTTGAGTTTCTACAGACAGTAAGAAAGGAGTTATCCACCCGAGGGTGCACCTCTGTCCGACCTTGATCTTATCTGAGTTATGGATCTAATCACAAAGAAAATTAAGTCACTATTTTGTAGAGGTTAGGATATGATTAAGAGACGATGTCTTCTGTTTATAGGATATTTGGATTTAGGCATTAGTAACTAGAATAAGAATTGAAGTTTTAGTGTAGTTAAACCTCTAGATTGATGATTTATTTGAGAATGAAGTGAGTCTCATTAGGAAGTCTTGCTGAAATAATGTAAAATTCTGGACTCCTTTGAAGTTTGCTTTACTCATAGGAATATCTATACAAAAAAGTTTTTCTACAAATAGATGAAAAGAAATAGCGCGAATATGGTGACATATTGCAGACATTTTTAAAAATAGACAGCAATTTCATCCGAGAAAAGTTGTGTTTTAGCCTTGCGCCCAAGGGTGTGGCTTAGTGGTCAATGAAGTGGGTGGAGAATCATAAGGTCTCATGTTTAAATTTCAACGAAGACAAAAATACTAGGTATTTTCTTCCTATATGTCCAAGCGTTGGTGTCCGGTTTACCCGGTATCTGTGTTGGTGGGAGGTAGTACGTATCCCGTGGAATTAGTCGAGGTGTGCAACAAGCCGAGCTAAACACTAAGGTTATAAAAAAGTTGTGTTTAGCCTCTGCAATTTGTTTGTTCATATAATGTGTAATTGCAGGTTGAGAAGTTAATCACATTTATGTTTAGGTGACATTCTGCACTTCTCTCTTTTTTAATAATGGTGGTGTCCCGTGTCCGGGCCAGATCGTGTTCACCTTACTGTTCCACTAGGTACCTACTACTTCCTAACCAAGTAATTTTGCTAAAATCACCTAACATTTTTTTTGTCTCTAGTGGACATCCCGAACTTCTCATGTTTGGTTGGCAATTTCTTCATGCTCCAAATCTTGTTGTTAGAGGTTAGTTGTGGTTAGAAAGGAAGAAACTAATGGTGTCCCCATCAGGTTTCAATGATGTATTTGTCAAATAATGATATAGGAAACAAAGTCCTTATCAGTATTATTACTATTACTCTCCTACTATCTTAATCTTATTCTTTGATTTTATTATTACTTGTTTCCTTTGCGTCGATTATCATATTATTTGTTGCTAATATTCTCTTCTCCTTAGCTTCTTCACTATTATATTTCCTTTTCTTACTTGATTTTGATATGCTTTACTTGAGTCGGGGGTCTATCGGAAACGTCTCTACCTTCACAAGGGGGTAAGACTGCGTACACACCACCCTCCCCAAACCCCACTTGTACACACTACCCTCCCCAGACGCCACTTGTGGGATTACACTGATTGTGTTGTTGTTGGAACAAAGCAATGTCAACATTGTTCTTCTCTCATTGCAATAATGAAGTTGAACTTGTAAAGTAATTGAAGCAGTTGTTGACAGTAGTTGTCATTAAGTGGTAGTACCTCTATTTTTGTAGGTTTGAGTAGTACAAGAAAAAGATGGAACAGAAGCAGAACATGCAATGCGAGTAAGAATCCTTTTATTGTTTACTGGTGATTGAAACCAGACATTATCAACTTCTAGTGATAAATTTCCTGAAGATGTTTTATGAGTTCAGACTTGACTACAACAACTAAATGTTTTTTTTAGATTTCTCACCCGGTGTTCGGTACCCGCATTGAGGCCGACTAATCCAGATGTGTCGGGAAGTCCTCTATTTTGTTTGGGGGGTGGGGGGTGGAATGCTCCCTAACAAAGGTGATTTGATTTTCAGTGCTTGAACTCAAGACCTACTGTTAAGAATGGAGAGGTATTCTAGTAAGTCACCACCACACTACAAGTCCTCTTAACACACGACAAAGTTTCCGGCACACCGACAAAAGGGTTCACAAAATGTTTTTTTCCATTTCCAATCCTGCCTCCGCCTCTGTTTTGTACAATGCATGTCTCCAATTCTCAGAGGAATTCAAACATTGTGACTAAAATGTCCACACTCACTACACAACCTGTGTACAACCATTTTCTCTAACAAAATTTTGAATGCAATATCGACAAACTAATTATTGGAGCAGCTGTCTGAACTCTTGAAGTATTTCTTTTGGCTCCATCAGGAAATATTGCCCATTTGGCCATTTTGTGTCAGTTCCATGAGCTCATTCTGCCTGTTGCCCAACTTCCAAGCATGTGAGGATAAGTACAATTATCTCTTGATTTGTTAAAAGACAAAATTAGAACTCATATTTGTCTGGGGCAAGCATTTATAGAATCGGATTTAGAATTGGAACTTTATGGGTTCGAACAAAGGTTCGAAATCTATTTGTTTTTACTTGTTTAGCCAATTTTAACAACACATAATAGGTTTCGAGTCAAAACTACTAAGTTTGGTTGAACTAGTAAGTTATACACTAAATCTGTCCATGAGTGTTAAGCATTTTGGCGCGCGCAATTATAGAGGCAAAGTCTCATGAGACATGAGCTAACGCCCCAACAGAGGAATAGCAGAAAAAAATGGGCTGAAGACAATGAAAGCTAGTAAACTAGTAAGATTTTATTTACCATCAAGATATATAGGGTTATGGATGAAATTCTTTCATTTTTAATCAGAGGTTTCGGATTTTAGTACTTATGGAGTAGTTTTTGATAGGGAGAGCTTTCCGCACGGTATGAGCCCCGATTAGTCGAGGCAGTGGATATCGAATAGCAGATAGTTATACTAGAAAAGCAAGAAAGATTTTATTTAAGATGGTTGGTGCCTTAATAAACCTACACCGTAAATATATTTATGGAAAACCTCATGATTCATGGTTGATACAATATAAATATTATCTCACCATTCACAAAAGACAACATATTGTATTTCATACAAATTTCAGCTCTTTTAGATCTCAAGTAAAACATGCATGCATATACCATACTTTAAAGATAAGGGTCCAAATAATGACACTTATTGGTGTGGTCTATCTGTCCAAAAATTGCATAAATTTTATAGGAGATCGATGAGGGTTTAAATTTCAGTATATATTAAAAAAATCAGGATATTTCTTTTTATTATAGTAGGTAGGGGCGGAAATAGGGGTATGGAAGTTGAAAAATTACATTATATATACAAGGTTAAAATTATTAGCTATCCGAAGCGGAGTCACGGGAGTGTAAGGGATTCATCTAAACCTACTTCGCTAAAAAATTGTGATCCATCACCTTGATTCGAGTCTCCACCACCTTTAGAAAATGTTGAATACCCTTGACTTCTTGGTGTGTTTCTCTTTATATTTTGAATTTCCACACTAAAAATTCTGGCTCTGTCACTATTTGTTGCCGTCTTCGTCCCAATTTATGTGACATTCTTTCTTTTTTAGTCAGTTCCTAAAGAATAACATTTTTCTATATTTATTACTCCCTCCCTCTCAAGTTATATGATGTAGTTTGACTGAATACAGAGTTTAAGAAATAAAGGAAGATTTTTTAATCTTGTGATCTAAAACAAGCCAAAGATATTTGTGTGGTTATAAATCATCTCGTTAAGTGTAAAAGGTAAAGTTAAAATTAAGTTATTGCCAAATAAGGAAACACGTCATTCTTTTTGGGATTGACTAAAAAGAAAAGTGTATCATATAAGTTGGGACAGAGGAAGTAACAATTTAACTCTAGAAAATCCATTTTAGCCCTCATGATATGATTTATAGCTAGACAGATATATATGGTTTATTTTGTATCACAAGTTTCAAAAGCCTTCTTTTATTTTTTGAACTTCGTGCTAAGTCAAACATTATGTCACATAACTTGGGACTGAGTGAGTATGTATATATAGTAGAAGTTGAATCCTCTTGTCCTCTTTATATATTTACTTCATTATATTTTGAATCTCCTAAGAGAAAATCTTAGCTCCGTCACGTAGACAGAGTCATCGATACATGTGCAAGATAAAGATAATTAACAGGTGTACCTCATTGATAATTAAGATATGTGCAAATTAACTAGGGGTGGGCATAAAACCCGTTGAATCGAACTGAATCGGCGGTTCGGTTCGATTTTTATTCGATTTTTTTAAAAAGAAAAAAACCGGTTCACGAAAAAACCAAACCGAATCAGGATTAAATGATTCGGTTCAGTTCTTTCGTATTTTTTATGAACCGAACCGAAAACCGGGGGCAAATATGTAATTAATCTTATTTTTAATTTTAGGCTACTGCTATGAAGCTTTTATGGAAGTCGAATGCGGCATGAACTTAATTAACATATTACGGAAGCATTGACATAAAATGTAGGGAGAGAAAGTAGTTGTAATTTGGTGCAACTTTAAATGGTCATAACTCTGCGCTCGGATGTTCGTTTTACCCAAAAAACAATTTTGATTTTGCGTATATTTTCGTGACGCGGCCGGTCAAACCGCCGTTGGCGCCACCAATTTTTAGAAAAACGTCCATTTTTCAATCAATTTGTGTTTTCCCCCAAATCGGTTTTTAATTTTTCCATTTATTTAGTAAACATCTCACGATATACAATACATTTCAACGTCGAAATTTCGTGGTAATGTAGATGTGAATGTCAATTTCAGTGTTGGAAATCCAATTTTTTTTTTAAAAAAATCCCCCGACCCGACCCGTTTTATTTCAGTGTTAGACTTTTATTTTGTGGGAATGTAAACTTTAATTTGGAGTTTTTTTACATGTTTTAAGAATATATGTGATGTAGACTTTATGTTTTTGGATTTTAAATTTTTTTTTTGGACTTTATACCGATACGTTCGGCAATATATCTGTTTTTTTATAAAAAAAAGTTTGATTCAGTTTTTGTTTTAAAAAATGAGTTTTATTTGGTTCATATTTTTTTATACAAAACCGAACTGAACCGATATACGACACCTCTAAAATTAACTCGAACACTGCCGTTTTTTAAAAATGGTGCAAACAATGGTGGGGAGAGGTACTTTAGGCAGACACTGTGTGAGATGATTGATGGTAATATTGTGGAGGGTGGAAGATGGTCCTATATTTTTGTCATTCCAGGCTGTTCTTTTTTCTCTTAATATGTCTTCAGAAACATTTAAAGAAAACTATTTTAAACTGATTTTGCACAGACAATTGTACCACATGATCATGTCATGAACTTCTTAACTGCTACCACATGAGCATGTGATGACTTCTTATTACTGTTTTTTAAGTCATATAGAGATTTTGGCTCCTACAAGTAGACGAATGCGTGATGTCAGCGAAATCAGAATTTTCACTAAGGAAATTCATAAAAATAAAAAATTAGATAAAAGAAGAAGTTGAGGGAATTTAACATTCAATAAATATACATAAAAAATAATTTTAATCTTATATATATAATGTAATTTTCAATTGAAGGGAGTTCGGAGAAATCTCTTGTGGCCCTTATCTGCCACAGTGTGATGCTTCTCCTATCTGTACATATAAGCAGTCGAACACCTTATTCTTCTACTTTTTTAATGGCAGTATCAATTAGTTTGTACGCATCTCAATCTGCTGTTTGGTTGGGTAATTGTTTGTATGTGGCTTTATTATATATATATATATATATATATATATATATATAAAACCTTTATCAACACTCCTGGTTTCATTTCTTTTGCGCGTATTATTCTTCATACGGATTGTTCTTTAATTTTGCCCCTCAAATCACTGGTTTTTAATTTTTGATTCTGTTCTTATATAATAAAAATTTGTGGGTCAAATACCCTTATCTGCTGGTCTACGAAATTAGAGATTCTGGATTCGATCCATAGCAGAGTCGGAAAAAAAATTCATAGAAATTTTACCTTGTCCAACATAAGTTCTGTAAAAATAAAGTTATCCCAGCATAAGTTCTGTAAAAATAAAGTTATATAAGTTGTGTAGTAATTAATTCACTCAGCATAAACTTATAGAAATTTTGTCTTGTCCGTATAAGTTTTGTAGAAATGAAGTTATTGCCGAAACTTTGCCTTGCGATATTAGGTAATAGATAAGGGTAGATCAAATTTCTTTTTATTTTTATTTTTTTCAATGTCATGAATATTTTCGGCTTTTATTACTTAAATTGCCAAAGAGCAAAATTAAAGACCAACGGTTTGAGGGGCAAAAATTAAAGACCACCCCAAAATAGGGCATTCGTGCGAATTTCCCTCCAACTTGCGGCCTTCTATCAATACATATATTAATTAGTTGTTTCCAACACAAAGACGGATAAGATGAAATCACATAGTATTTTTTGTCTCAATTAAAATTAAAATTTTGATTATTGATAATTTTGTTTTGTTTCCTTGATCATTGGGTGACGAACACCGTATTTTTCGAGAGATCTCGAGTTTGAGTATTAGAAATGAAAACAATTCTGATAGAATGAGTCTTACACAACACAAATCTGAATTAATCGTTAATATTCATGAAAGTACATACTAATATAGTACTCCGTCCATCCCAATTTATGTGGTATTTTTCATTTTTCAAGAGTCAATTTGACTAAACTTTGAAACTAAATTGGATTAGAATAACTCAAAATTTTAACATTAAAATTTATATATTTGAATATTATTGTACAAGAAAAGTACTATAAGGATGTTTGAATTGACTTTTTTAAAAGTGACTTATAAGCTAAAAACTAAAAGTCTAAGTTAAGTCTTAGCTAACTTTTGACTTATTTTTATACTTTTTAGCCTAGAAATAAGTGCTTAAAAGCACTTTTTGTTTCACACAAACACCTCAAAAAATAGATAAGAGCTTAAAAGCAAAAAAAAACACTAAAAAAAAGTCAATCCAAACACCCTTTATAAGTTTCAACTTTTCTCATACCAATTTGGTGAAAAAATACGTCTCAAAATATTAATCAAAATTTATGCAATTTGAATCTCGAAAAGTGAAAAGTAATACATAAATTTTAATATAGTGAATAGCTAATAAAGCTCAAATAATTCAAGGCAGATGATTTTATCACCAGCCATGTAAATATCCATTTAGGACCTTTTTTGAAGGTGCAACACTTTTTTTCCGTCTCTATTGAAAATGGTAAAGTCCAATTGTCTTATTCTCAAAACTTATACATTTTCAGTAATCATGTCCAGTCAATTTTTAATGCAATACAACACAAAGGAGGGGAAAACATATATTGTGACCTCATTTATTCCAAATTAGGACTTTTCAAGTGTGCTCTTGAATTTTTTTTGTTTCATTTATTAGTTCTCATGGGGGAGCACACAAGATTTTTTAAAATGAACATATAAATATATCACTATAATGACAAGTAGTAATTAACGTTGCTTATATTTATACATAACATTTTTGTTTGATATATTATCTATATGAACATATTTAGTGACAAAATTCGATGAAGTGATGTCCGATGACATTGCTTGGAGCAAGGTATATCCGCCCTGGGAGGGTAGCATAAGACAGAAAAATTGATGGCCCTTGCATTTGTAACATATATAATTAATAAATTTTTCTTTAGACCTAAGTAATGATATACACAAAATGTGATTACATTATCATCCGAGCGGTGTGATGTTATAGTTTTGATCCTTTCGTTCTTAATTAGGTACATCAAATTTCAATTCCACGAGTGAAAAATCATTTGATAGGAGACGAGTTTATCCTGCGTGAATCTAAGTTACCTTGGCCAATAGACTTCGACAGAGGATTATTTAAGATGTACTTTGATGATCATCATTATCAAGATGGAGCTCGAGTCCTCTTTCTTTCTTTTTTTTTTTTTTTTTTTTTTTTTTTTTTGATAATCCAGGTCTCGGGGTGGCCTTAGTACCCCCATATCGCTAGTACTGCACAAATCGGTACTAGGCTCCTGGAGGTGATGGGACCGGTCCTTCAAGACCCCACCACGTGTAAATCGCGGGATATGCACACATGGTCGGTGTACGCTTGCGTCCAACGGATCAATGCTACAAGGTTGACCCCCACAAGCCCCATCCCTAAAGCTTGGCGGAGACCGAATCGAGTCCTCTTTCTTACTTCTATAGGAGGTTGGATTTTGATCGGGAAGCCGCATCAGATCAACGCGACCGACGATTTCCAGTCTTTCTGAATTGAAAGTGCAAAAAAGGGAATTAGAAGAAAACATTCTTTCTCTATGAATAAACCAACCAAAAAATAAAGATAAAACTACACTAAATCCTAGGGCACTTCCCCATTTTTTTGCTCCTCAATCTCCTTATGTCCTAAAGAAGACAAAGGAGAAGAGGGGCAAGAAAAAGAAGAAGCAGAAGAATAAGAAGTAATTGTATTATCCGAAGCAGTACTCGGAGTAGTAGGGATAACAAGTTCCATAAGTAGATCGACGAAAGCACCTAAAACAAATCCATGATTAACTTCACCATTCATCTTTAAATACCATGCTAATAGTTCTTGCAAAATTTCCCAATCTTTAATCCCTTGTGTCTCCACCATTTCCTTCATTGAATTCTTGAAATCCAAATAAGGGTCATTTGATTCCATAGCCAAAATTACACTCTCTTTAAATGGTAAAGCATCTTCTTGATCATTTTCCTCTTCTTGGATATTTTTTGGTTCTTGAAATATTGAACTTGTAGCACCAGGTTCAAAAAATAGTCTTTCTGATCTAGCCCTTTTTATGATTTCTTCATGAGAATCTGTGGAAATGCTATTGCTAGCTGATGATTGATCTGATGATGACTTTGTGAAATAACATTCTGGGGTTTCAATTCCATCAAAAGGGTCAAAGAATACTGAATTTATAGTCTTGAAAATGTTGTCATCAGCTCTAAAAGATAGAGTCTTTGAATGTGTACAAGATGGCCATTGCCAAGTGGCTAGTCCTGTTTCTCTTTTCTTGAAAATAGAAGAGATCTTCAATTTCTTGGCCATAATTGTAATAGTTTTGAACTTGGGATTTTGGGATTTTTTTCTTTCAAGTTCTTGTTGAGTATAGTGTTTTAATGGAGTTTTTTTTTGGATATGAAAACTTGTGATTATTGATTATATAATGAAAGGAACAGAGAGAGGAAGGTGGAAAGGAAATGGAGGTAGTAGGACAATTCATGTGTGTATTTAATTGTTGGCTTGAAGAACTTAATAGTATTAAATGCAAATGAACATAGTTGTACTTCTTTCCTGTGTTTTGAGTTCGAGCCCAGTAAATTAAAAAAATTCTGATAGAGAATTGATTTTTCATACTTAATAAGATGTCTCGAGTTTGAGCTTTAGAAGTGAAACATAACTGTACTTCTCTATCCTTAACAAGAAGTCTTACGTGGAGTGAATTAGAATGGTCGGACAGAAATATAACAGTACTACTCTACCCTTAACAAAAAGTCTTACGTAATGCTAATTTGAATTAGTCGGGACCTTAAAACAGATAACGAATACATATATTGTTCGAACTCTTCAAAAATCTTATTACTCTTGTATCAGATCAAATTATTCTAAAATGCATAACTTTTAAAGAATCTGATACGCATCTATCGATATTTTTAGAGTTAAGACCATATTGGCAAACACCTAAGAGGAAATGAAAAGAAAAAAATAGAACATAGCAGTACTTATTGTTTGTCAACTAATATTAAAAAATGTTGGACTTAAATCTTATTTTTTTAATCAAGTATGCTTAGCCACCAAATTGCAGCCTCCTTTATAGTTTAATGTCTTAATCTCTCATTTCATGTACAACTCATGAATATATTATATGTTGGGTATAGGATTTCAATGGAAGATTTGTATAAAGATGTGTTCCTCATACATCATATGCAATAATACCAAAAGGGAGTTTCCTATCTTCTTGCCAAGGAAAATGGCCCATTATTTTTCTAAATTTTTCTTTTTTCTTTTTTCTTTTTCCTTTTTTCTCTCAAACATTAACATTGTCTCTACATGTTTATATATTATATCTTGATCAAGATGTATTTCCCCTAAACAAGAATTTAGTAGTCATTTGAACAATATTTAAATTGAAGTCGAAAAAAATAGTATCTGAAATTGAAGTAGAACCAAAAAAAGTTGCCAAAGTTGGAACATGAACTTCACTGAAAAAAAATTGGGAAAGTTGAGATCTATTAGTGGAAACCTTTTTTTTTTTACTTGAAATACTTCTTCAAAGCAATATTTCAATTTCACTTGAAGTTCAAATACTTGACGCAACACAGACTTTAGGGAAGAAACATAGATTTTCGATGCTTTGAGCCTTAAACATATTATATTTGAGTTGCAGTAAGATTTCTGAAATTACTGACATTTGTGTTACTATAAAAAAAATTCATTAGGAATAAAATGAAAATTTTAAAATTAAATTATTTTCACATATAAAAAAATATTATTCTTTTTCAAACGAATTAATAAAAGAAACAGTAGCACATATTATTAACCATGGCTAAGGTCAATATGGTATAAGAAAAAATACTTAATTGTCATTATTATGAAACTTATGTCATGTGGTTACAATTAAGTAGACATGTATAGGAATACCTAAAAAAAGAAAGGAAAAGAATTCAGCAAAGGCATGAATAGGCAGACATCCTGTGAGTTATTTAAGGGAATATTAACAACTCTCCCCCACACACAGAAAAAACAAATACAACAAATTATAAGATATATTACACATGACTGTCATTGGCAATATAATTAATGAGGTCAAAATTCAGAAAGGGACTGAATTCAAAATTTTATAATAAGTGGTACTGAATTCAAAATTTTATAGTAAGGTGGTACTGTTATTATTTTGCTTCTATCACTTTCTTTTCCTCTCCTTGCAATGAGTCCATTAATTATGATTGAAGTAAGGGTGAAGTAAAAAACACTGACTGTGTCTGTCACTATAAAAGAAATAAGAATTATGGATGAATAAATTTCATTGCTAACAGAAAAAATTGGTTGTTAATCCTATTTAGCATTGAATTAGCATCAAATTATCAAAAAATCATGTTTAGTAATGAGGTATTTAGCAACGAGTTAGTAACTGATTCTCAGCTAATTCCCCCTATTTTTATAATGATGTACAAACAATTTTTACATTATCGGTACCACTTAATCAGTTACGATATATTATTATCCTATTTTATAAATTACTATAGTATTATTTTTCATTAATTTAATCTGATAATAAAAACGCACACACTTTATGTACACAGAACATAAATTCATTATTAATTATTATTGGCATATGCAATAAGGTTACCTTAACTCTATTGGAGAGACGTCCCAACTGCCATAAATTAATAGCTGCACTTTTAATTTATTTTCAATTCTTTACCAAAAGAAAAGTAGTTATGATCTTATGACGACCCCTTTGGATATATATATATATATATATATATATATATATATATATATATATATATATATATATATATATATATATATATATATATATATTCCATTAGTTGGACGAAATGTGCAAAAAATTTGCAATTTTATAGGACCATATGTGCTCAAGATAGTACCCTTATAATAACTAATAAGGACATACTATCCTCAAACTTAAGGGATCAGTTAGTTAATAAATTTATAAAGAAAAAAAGAACACACACAAATAAAAAATTATAAGATACTTTAAATGATATTAGGGCTTCTAATTAGCAGAGTCTTCTATAACTAATCATTGATGAAAGATTACCAAACATCTAATGACATCCGAAACTTCATATAGGGTACGAGGTAAGGACGAATTTATAGTTGAAGTTACAGGTTTGGTAAAATTTAGTAAATCTCAAACTTTATGTTTGTATGATTTTTTTTTACTTAATTAATATATATAAATAATTTATCTCGAATGCGGTTATATTACTTTGTATTCAAAACTCATAAATTTGAATTTTTGAGTACTGCCTTTGATCAAAGATCGCATGAGTGAATCTAAAGTTCTAAACTAGGAGGTGTAGTCACATCAATGGCGGATCCAAAGTGTTATGTGCAGGTTCACGAGAATTTAATATTTTTTACTCAAACCTTATACACTATATGTATTAAACATCTACTAAATATCTTAAATGTGAACTCAATTATTATTTAGATTAATTTTATGTTGCGGGAGCTTAATGCACAAGCATGTCCTTTTTTTTTTATATATATATATAGAAACACAAGAACAACAACAACAACAACAACAACAACATATCCCAGTGAAATCTTACATATGGAGTCTGAGAATGATAGAGTATATGTATACCTTACACTTACCTCGTGAAGGTAGAAAAGTTGTTGTTGGTTACAAAGGTGCAGGAAACGGAAATTACAAATAACTGCAAAGTAATACAAGAACTGAAAAATTACAATTCAACAACAAAACTGAAATTACAATTCTGTTGAACAAGAAAACTGGAAAATGTTTTGTGTATGCTGAGTCGAGTGTGGCACTCTGTCTTTAAGACAATATTGCCCTGTATGTATCATTTATACGTCCTGGACAATTGTCTCTCAAGATAAAACAGCAATTGAACAATTGAGCAAAGGAAACTCAAGTGCTACCGTGAAGAATTTTGAGTAATGAAATGATGCTTGAAAGTTGTAAGAAGAACTGTTTCTGTTTGTGTATTTTCGTGTAGTGTGAGTAGCTCAACAATGGTGCAAGGGGTTGTTTATATAGGTGAGGGAGGGGCTGTTAAACTGTTTCCATAAGTGGCATTACTGGCCAAGTAATGGCCATTATGGAGGTAGTAATGCCACCAAAATAAATGGTGAGAAAGAGCAACGGATTGGCCATTATAGGAGGAGTAATTCAGCCAAAATAAATGACTGAATTGAGTGTTGTGGCGTTTCTGATCTCTCTGCCCAAATTCTGACTTTCTGGAAACTTCAGGGACCAAATTGTACATATGAAACTTATGGGATCAAACTGTACATCTGGCAAAGTTCTCTGGCCCAAAAAGATAATATCAGAAGAAGCACGACCCACGGCCCGTGAACCCGGAACCGGACGGGCGAGCGGCGGCGCGCGTGGGCTTTCCTCGAACCGAAGCACATCTAGGTCCTCCCTCCTTTAAACACATAGGATACCCCTTGGGGTCCCAAACCCTAAACCAATTTTGAGTCTTATAAACACAACAATTCTTTCTTCCTCCACCGATGAGGGAGAATTGATCCCAAACCACACTTTTCCATGCTTCAAACACCTCACTTCGTGGACATCAATATCTCTTTCATTTCTCAACGAAATTTGACGATTCTTGGCCCTACGGTTATCTACGTACTTAGTTGATTATGCATGTGTGAAGAACCGGATTCTCCAACATACGTAACACTAGTGTTTAAGCCGTTAAAGTTGGTCGGTCGCAACTCCCGCCAAAGGCAAATTTCCAACAGTTGTTTCCGATAGACCTTCGGCGCAAAATTACTATAGAACCACATAAACATCAAAACTTGACTCCGCCAAGAAATCACATGCAATGATTGTAAATTATGAGTCTCTTTTTTAGAATATGATACATAAGTTTGTCCACAAGTTAAAAGAAAACATAATATATTATTATTAGCTGCAACAGAGTTGTTAGATACACCAAAATTATGGTAAGATTTCAGTTTCTATGATGCAACCTTATCAACTGCCCAGGTAGCCTTCTGAGTTTCATCACTCTGCATGCATATGAAATGGCTGATGATGAGCTTTCATAAGTGTCAGCAGGACCCAATTTCTTGTCTTTTCTTAGACCAGACAAAAAAGAAAAGAATAAGCTATAAAATTCGCGATAATCAGTTGCTAAATAGTTAGTAGATAATAAGTATTTCTGATAATTAATCATTAATTGAAACTAGCCACAAATTATTGTTGTGTTAGCAATAAAAGTTGTCCGTTGTTAATTTTTTTTTTTTTTTAAGTATATGTTTTTAACCGAAGAGAAACGAAAAAAAAACAATTTTCTTGTCTTTCTTAGAACAGACCTTATACTAAAAAAACAGGAACTAGTTACGAAATTGGTCGCCAATCTGGAGTAAATATAGTACGTAGCTAACATGCGTTTTTGATAAATTATCATTAAATTTTATTAGTAATGGATTATTATTATTTAGTGATAGAAATTGTTTATTGCTAATTTTTTAAATATTTTTTAACACCAGAAGGGACAGGAAAAAGAAAATATGCCATTGTATTGCAGGTCCATGAAAGCCACACCACATGACATTATATAGGGGCATATGTTTAAACATGCATGCATGTTTGTTTTTCTCTTTTATAACTTCATATGTATTTGTAATTTCGAGTGCCAAGCTATAATAAGTGCATATGACATTTTGGTTAGATTTAAATAATATAATTTGGAATTAGAACTAATACTGATCTAACTTTTTGGAAACTTTAAGGGTCATATATGATCAAGGTGATATAATAAGAATGAGTATAGACTCCGTGAAAGAAAATGCATTAGAGACCCCTCCAATGGCTTTATTTTTCTCATTCACATCTTAACTTTAGTAATTTGTTCTCTATAAAATGGTGGAATATTAAGGTAAATAATCCGACTTTATTATATTATATAAACAACAAATTAACAATACATATTAGTTTGTCAACAAGCTTGTGAACTTGCACTTTCAAGTATTACATCCAAGTGCAAAGTTCCAACAAGGATTCAATATCTATGTTATTTTAAAGTCAATTGTTTTTTTCTTTTTTAATCTTAAATTAACAAGAAACTTCTGGTGATCCTTCACTCGTGTGATTAGAATATTTGTATTAATTAATTCGAATCTTTGATTTATATTATATTGATATTCTTGATTTTGTTTTTTGTTTTAAAAAAAAAATCTTTTTGAAGGGGCAAAGTTTTATGTGTATGAACTGTTTTGTCCCCCCTCTACCACTCTTCATGATTTATGGGCACATGCCACCTTGATCACTCTATGATTGGGAAGATTATCATCTATAGCTTTACTACTTAATCTCAAAATATCTAATTAATTATAAGAGATTATGTAAGGTAACCACTAATGACAATGTCCCTTAATGAAAGTAGAGAGTCTTATTAATGTTGATAAGTAATTAATTAATAAAAGGATTTGCAAGTTCCGTACTGTTGATAATAGAAGTCAATTTGATGTGTTCTCGCGATTAATGAAGTGAGTGGAAATTATGGGAGAACACCAAGTTCAAATATCAATAAAGACAAAAACAAGTGGTTCTCATCTGTCTAAACATTAGTAGAAAGAATTACCCGATATTCATGTTGGTGGAAAGTAAGTGCTCGATATGTGGGGCGGAAGTCGGCTCTAACATAGAGGTTCGACATAATTAACCCAATAGCATTATTCCAATCACTAAGTATGTACAAACATTAAAGGTTCAGAACAATTACTAATACTTGAGATAGTTGTCCTAGAATACAGAACGAACAAATCATAATTCACCTTTATCGGTATGAAATTGTTATGGGGTGCACAAATCAGCTCGAACATCACTGTTGTAAAAGAAAAATGCAAGTCATTTAAGGACTTCCTAATGGGTGGTTGGGGATGGTGTGCTAATACTCAACTAAGAACCAATAATGATAAGTTGATGTATTAGTTAGCATGCTCAAAGAAAGAACGGATGATTTATTATAAGGTGCAATTATTAATTTAGGACACCCTACTTTCAGAACGTAATTAACTATTAAGTACTGTTTTGTGGTCAATGTCCTGGTGGTTTTTCTGTCCAAAACTCTACTATTATATTATAGCTAGATGCCATACTAGTAGTATTTAAGAATCTATTGACCTAAGTGTCATTTTAGGGGAGGGGGAGAAGTTTGGAGATGATTTTGGACATGATAAAATTATAAAAGTAAGTAAAAAGGGGACAACTAACTTTGAACTTGTAGAATTATTGCACATGCATAAAGATAATTAATATAATCTTAGACCCAAGTCCCCAGTATTAGGTTCTTTAAAATGTACTTACTCTTTAGAATATAGTATATGTCAATTTAACAGATTAAATCCGTAAAGTTGTGTCAAGACAAACACCATCACATAAAATGAAATGAGGAAGTAATAGTTTTACATGTTTTATTAAAGAATAACAGAGCATGAGAAATAATTGAACTTATTCCGTTAACAGGTTATAATATAACTAAACAGTGGATAAGACAACACAACTAGAATATTTTTGGTTTGTGGTTGTTTGCCGCGGGGAAGTATTGGAGCAACGGTAAAATTGTCTTCGTGTGACCTATAGACCATGGGTTCGAGCTGTGGAAGCAGTCACTAATACTTACATTAGGATAGGCTTTTCTACATCACACTCCTTGAGGTGCAACCCTTCCTCGAACTCTGCTAACGCGGGATGCTTTCTAATCGATGCAACATTTACTTTCTCATTAGCAAAAACAACATACTTTGTATAATCCCACAAAGTGGGGTCTGAGGAGGATTGAATATACGTCAGACCTTCTCATTAACAAAGCACATTATTTCACATGTATTGATTTACAATCTAAAGTGATGCCACATGAACTAAACCAATTGCACATAATTTGAACTGTACATGACCGTTCAGAAGTTGCTTGAACTCATAATGCATGTTAATACCCTACTAAATTATGTCTTCTTGATTGAGAATGTATATGTGGCTATTGTTGTATTAGTGGTCTATTTATTTCCAATAATTAGCTCTTGTTGACCCCGTCCTACATGAATCACCAAATAAGTCTGATTTGAAACGGTCTATTTGTTCCCAATAACTAGTTCTCCTTGACCCCACCTATAAGAATCATTAAATCAATATCAATAAGCCAATTTGAAGACGCTCATATACGAAACGCTGCATAATAATACTCAAAACGACAAATTCAATTCCTCAAAATTCAGAAACTAAAATTTCACCCCTACCATCAATAGATTTAGCTAGGACATTTACAACACAGCCCAAATAAGTCTCACTCACAAGTATTTGAGCACTTTTCCAGCAAACCTTCCTACTTGTACCTCTCCTTTTTACAATTTATGTCAACTCTTTCAACAATATAATCGTATAGCACAACTACTTTAAACTGTGTAGAGAAATAGAGTTCTACTCTACAGGTGCTATGATAAACCTGCCTAACCAAATGGGCAGGTTGGGTCAGATTGGAAACCGACAAAACAAAAACGGGTTACACCCCAAACCAAATCATCCAAACACATGAAAGATAATGCACCATGGAAGATTTGGCAGCAGCAAGATGATTGTAATTGCGGAAAATGTATCACATGCATTTTAAAACCAAAAGGGGTTGTTCATCATTTGTCTCAACAATGAAAATGAGCCAAGAATCCTTGAAGAAAATTACGGAAAAATAACACATAATCTACCAAAAACATTCTTAAATTGACCACAAAAACTTCAAAACTATTCTCTTATTAGTATTTCCTTCCGAAACCTCCTGCACCACGACCAAATGTTGGGAGAGCTGCAACTGCTTGTGGCTCAGCAGCCTGTTTGACGACACCTGGAAGGTCTGCCATACCAAGGGCTGAAAGCATGTCAAGGGTCTCCTTGTCAACTTCAATGAGATCGATCTTGATGGCTGACTCGTCGGGAACAAAGTCCATGCGTCTCTCACGCTCCTCCTCCTGCAGTTTCAAGGAGATACCACGAACGGGTCCCTTCTGGATACGTTTCATGAGGTGGGTGGAGAATCCAGCAATCTTGTTGCGGAGACGCTTAGAAGGAATTATGGCAACTTCCTCCAAGATCTTCTTGTTTGTGTGGAAATCCAAAGTCATTTTGGAGTAATACCTCTCTATTACCTGTCGAGACGACTTCTTCACGGTCTTGGTGCGCACACGACCCATCCTTGCAGAATTTCCTTAGACCAAAACTGTTGCATTAATGCTTTTCAGTTACCCTCTCAAAAAAAGTTAATATTTCTAATTATTCATCGTTAATATTTTCCCTGGGAGAAGAACATTTGCTGTTGCATAGTTCATTTTCATGTGAATCTGAATATTTCTACCAAATTATTGTGACTTACAGAATCTTTAGGTAAACACCTATGAAGCATATTCGTTAGTCCATTATAACAAGCACCAGTGCATGAATATAAAGGAACACATTTTTATCTTCTCTTTTTTTCTCAGATAGCATTATGGAGAAAGTAAATATATATCTAGACCAATTTGAATGGGGGACAGACGCTAGGAAAGGGCATCTCTTCTTAGACGACTAATATGACACTAAGCCTTCTAAGTCCTTAGACCGACCTGGTATAACCTATAACTGTACTGTCCTTGTGCTGGTTAACACACTAAGCTTCATTTGACAATCCCAATTACTGGATCTAAGTATAATCCTAGAGCAAACAGTACCTCTATTCTACAGAAAACCAGATGAACTGATTACGGCCAATAGCAATGCGACTATTCAAACTTCAACTTACTTAACCAAATTGCAAAATGGACTTTCTTGATGTTTTCAACGACCAAGTTCAGTAATACCCTCAATATCCTATACACAAAAGTAATTAAATTTTCAATTTTAGATACAAGAATGCGGACAACTGAATATCTTACCTTGAAGTCAGTCACGATTCTCTTCTTCATCAATTAATCAACTACAGTTTAATTCCCAGTTAGTTCGGTTTGGCTATACACGCCCTCATATTCATTCCACTATACATGTCATTAGGAATACAGATATTCATCTTAGACTATTTTTTGTTATCAAAGAACTTTTTTTATATTGATGATGTCCGCACAAGCTTCCACGCAACTCACTAATCCGCCAGGTGCCAACTATCTCCATCAACACAAGTACCAACAAGATACAAGGAAAAACAAAATCACCTAAATATTTTTTTTATTAATGTTGTGGTTTGAACCGTGGTATACCAGGATTCATTCCGATTCCCATCTTCACTGACTGTTAGCTAAGCCCCACTCTTGGGTGCCATCTTGTAGTATCATTTAAGCTGCATCAACCTACCACTATAATCTCCTTCAGAGAGCTTGCACACAACTCGGCTAATCAACCAGGTGTCAACTATCTCCCACCAACACAGGTACACAAGCTCGACACATGAAATGAAAAATAACCGAACAATTCTTTTTTTATCATTGTTGTGATTTGAACCCTGGCATAGCATGGTTCAATCCATCTTTACTGACTGCTAAGCCGCACTCTCGAATGCCATCTTCAGCTATCTATTAGTCTAGCATCAACCTACCATTACAATCTCCTTCAGCAGGCTTGCACACAAGTTTACTAATCAACCGGGTGCCAACTATGTCCCACCAACACAGTTACCAACTCAATAAATTGGGGGAAAAAATGTCACCTAACTATTTCATTATCATTGTTGTGGTTTGAACCCTAGTGTACTATGGTTCATTCCAGCTCCATTGACTGCAAAGCCACACTCTTGTGTTCCATCTTATATTAACTTTTAAACCTACCACTATAATCTCTTTGGACAAGATTGCAAGCAACTCTACTAATCCGATGTGCCAACTATCTCCCACCAACACATCAATCAACTCGACAAATGAAGAAAAAAATCACCTAAACTATTTTTTTTTTATCATTGTTGTGATTTGAACCCTGGTATACTGGCTCATTCCAATTTCATTAACCGCTAAAGCCATAATGTTGGGTGCCATCTGAGACTAATCCACTGTAGTCATCTATCACACACCAACACAGTTACCTACTCAACAATTGGAAAAAACAATCTTTTTTACACTAAAGTCAACCTATAAGTACACTCTCCAGTCCCCATTCGAGTGTTCTTGAATTTCAAATAGCCAGCAAAAAACAGTAAACTGGAACACGTATACACAGAGACAAAAATTGGTTCATCAAACATATTGATTTTTTAACAGATTATAGCAAGTAAATAATTTGCTGAATTATTAAGCATTGTGATAACATAAAGCATATATATATATGAATGAATGAAATGTTGTAAGCAGAAAGCTAGAAAACTCACAAATATGCGTAGCAGAGAGTGTGCGGCAACTGATGCTGACGGTGAATTTCAGAAGAAATAAAGGAGGATGGGTGACTATATTAGGGTTTGTGTTTGTGTGATTATATTGGGCTTGGGTTCTGTAAAGTCTAGTTTGGGCTAGCTCAGGCTAATGAAAATGCTAATGGGCTTGGACCAAGGCTTTCCAATTTGCAATTTTACATGGAAAAAGTGGACCCATTTTAACATATTTAATAGGAAAAATTGTGCGACATGGCCAACATCATTTAGACTATATTTACATACATAATTATAGTAGATAACAATACACAAGGGTAATTGTATTCGTTAATACGGCTCTTTCGCTCGATTTCAGCTGATATAATTAATATCTGCTACCTGATACAACTCTTTCGCTAATATAGCTAATATCCGTCTGATACAACTCTACACCTAAAATCCAATTGAAGATATATTTCGTAAATACGCAAATTGTAGCTACTTTCATAATTACGCTATAACTTGTTGCTATTTGTGAAATTGTCTCTTTTAAAAAAAAAATTACAAGATATGGCAAACATTTAGACTATGTTTATGAAATGTAGTTATAGTTTCAAAATATTATGAAACTTAGCTACTCTATTTACGAAACATAGCCATCAAAATTGATACAACTCTTTCGATTTCAGCAATACAATACAATTCTTTCAAAGATAGATACTCATATAGATCTGAGGCCTGATACAACACCTTCATTGATATAGGTACTCATATAACTTATCCCTCTGATACAACAACACGTAGCTACATTTCCGTAAATATATAAATTATAGTTATATATTATAATTATGTTATAAACTAATGGAGTAGATATTTATGAAATTTTCTCATTATTTTTTAATACTCAAAAATCAAATTCGAGATATATGAATCATGAATGGTTAATTCAATGTCGACATGGACTCGGGACGACGACAAGTTATTCGAACACGGCTACATTTCCGTAAATATATAAATTATAGTTATATATTATAATTATGTTATAAACTAATGGAGTAGATATTTATGAAAACATCGCCGATCGGTGGCAATTAATCGCTGATCACGTACCAGGATAAACACCCGATGATATAATGGCTCGTTCACGATGTATTTGAAATTGATTCGGGTCGGATCGAGTTGCCGGGTTGTACGGATAATCCGGTTGAATTGGATCAGATTTCGTTTGAGTCAAATAATAAGAAGAAGAATAAAATTGAGAGGAAAAAGGGTCCACCTTGGACTGAAGAACACCGGTAGATTATATTTATTTTTATTTTTACATTTTTTCCCTTATTTCTGAATTTTGAAAATTTTATGTTAATTATCTTCTCGTATTATTTTTTTTTATCTTAAATTGGATAAAATGGGAATGCAATTAAACAGTATTTTGCACTAGTTCTTCTTATCTGCTTGTTTGTTATGGTCGGACATGGGTCTCTTTTGATTTCAGTTTAAGCATTTTTCTTTCTGATTTGATCTGTGGGGTAAAACAAAATCTTATTTTTACTCATTAAAACCCGACATCGGCCTCTTCACCCACCGGGATGGAACGACTCAACATGAGGTTGATGGACTTTTTCTTTAGCCTCTCGGCTTTCAAGTAAAAAGAAAACAAATGAGGATTTTTTTTTTTTTTGTTAATGGTAGAGTTTTTGGCTCGGAAATGAATCTCTTTTGATTTTAATTTCAGCATTTTTTCTTTCTACTTTTATCAGTGGAAAAAGGACTCTGGTAGAGAGTTTGTTTTCGATAAACCAGTAAAAAGGACTCTGTATAATGATCAAAATATTAGAAAATAGAAGAGGGAATGAGTCTCTTTTGCTTTCAATTTAAGCATTTTTACTTTCTGCTTTTTTCAGTGGGAAAAGGGATTTTTTTTTTCCTTTCTGCTTTGATTAGTGGGAAAAGGGACTCTTTTTTACTCATCAAATGAAAAGAAAACAAAAACTGAGTAGGAGGGAAAATGTAGTTTCTTGTTCAATGATCTGCCTTTGATCGTTAGCCATAATGCCCAGAAAAGTATCTAGCCTAAGAGTTATCCTATTCATGAATTACATTTTCTTTTGATCTCTGAACTGGTAAACTGATACAATTAAGAAATGTCATTCACAATTGTGTAATCCGTTACATATCTGATGGGTTTCTGGTCTGTAACTACGGTTAAAGCTAATCATTCACGCATCAAAATGATTTTTCGGCCATGAGGAGGGCAGTGGGGACTATTTTTTCAGATCTGTATTTTGATAGACATGGACAGATTTCATTGTTCAGTCTTGAGCCAAGGGTCTCTCGGAACAGCCGCTCTATCTACCAAGGTAGAGGTAAGGTCTGCGTACACTCTACCCTCCCCAGACCCGACATTGTGGGATTTCACTGGGTATGTTGTTGCCGTATAGACAGATTTCATTGTTCACTATTTAGATCTTTCAAAGGGTTGTTTGATTGTGCTTAGTTGTATGGTGAATTTGGTGCTTGCAGATATGAACTAATGAGTTTTTCACAGATTCTTAACCCTTGTTGGTCAGTGAAGATTCATATAACCGACCCTAACTTGAGGTGTAGTTGTTATTCTCATCCCTTCCATTAGATGGTAGGCCTCCTTACTGGTCTGGTAAATGTGGTGCTTGCAAATACAAATTTAAGAGTTTTTGACAGATTCTTGTTCTTGCATTTGGTCAGTGAGGATTCATATAAACGACTCTAATTTGCTCGATTGAGGCGTAATTGTTATTCTTGTCCCTGCCATTAGATGGTAGCGGGCTCATATCACTTGAGTACTTTTAAATATAGTTAGATACCTAGAGGTGTTATACTTAATCCTATAACTGACATTGCTGTTCTTATGTCTGTTATTTGAATCCATATTTGACTTAAGAACCTATCGAATTAAAATACTGGATCCTTTGCACTCACTACTCATTGGTGACAGTAGGTGTGGACTTGGTATACATAAAAAAAAAAACCTTTTAAATACATACACGCGTCGGAGAAGAAGAGAAGTTTGGTTGACATTGTTGAGCTTTTAGCAGCATTTCCCAATCTTTTATGTTGGGGATTAGTTGCCATGTCGCTGGATTGCATCTTTATACTCTTTTATTGTATCCAATGTTGCTCTCTATTGGTTTTCTCACAGTAATAATACAAATTCGTATGCTCGTTACATTTTATGGTTAAAGTCCTTTTAAATTACATTTTCATAAGCTTAGGAGCCGTTTGGACATGATTTGAAAGTATGAGATAAAATCATGATGATTTGAAAAGTTGAAGTTTTGTTTGGACATGCAATTTGAATTTCTAAAGTTGTGTTTTTTCTTATAGACATAAAAATTCCAGAGTTGTGAAAACTATCAAAACTTTTCCAATTCTTATACAATTTTATCAAATGAGCAAGTCATAGTTCATAACAAAATTAATACGCTACTAGAAGACCTTTCTAAGAAAATACAACATCAATTGATCAAACTTTAGTTCAATAAAATGGAAAATTGAACATGAGTTGTAGTGTAACTACTCTTTAATATCATCCTCTCACATGGTTGATTAGAGTAAAATTGTTATAAATATACTAACAACTTGTAGATCTTTTAATATTTGATATAAATGATTGGTAAATATATCTACCAACTTATAGATCTATTTTTACAAAATCTAAACTTATGAGTCAACTTTTACATTTAAAATTTTTAAAATCATGATTTGGGATCATGCCTTTTTGGATGATTTGGGATTTCATCTCATGAGATGAAATTGCATGTCCAAACGCACGCTTAGACAACTCTCGCTCTCGCTCATTCACTCAAGTTTCTTGGAATCATAGGTTTTAAAAATTGACTGTTACAAATGTAAATGGTAACATGCACAAAACTGCAAGTTGTTAGATGTTCTTGATGAACATTATTCTTAATTCTAATGGAAAGACTTATAATTATCACTTTATTATTTTCAAGGATTAGTACAAGTATCTCGCACCTTTGACAAAGGGAGTTCTATGTATGAAATAACATCAAGAGCATGACCACATCGTAGTGAACCTTTTGTTTCTTTTTTCTTTATGACGATAGTGTCTAGATTAATTTGTGCGCACCTCGATTATTTCACCAGATATCTGTTACCTCCCACCAACACAATACCAGGTAACTTTGTCCACAAATGCTAAGGCATATAGGAGAAATCACTAGCATTTCTTGCTTCCTCTGAATTCAAACTCAAACTTGAGACCTCGTGATTATCCTCCCACTTCATTGATCACTACACTATACCATTGGGTTCACCTTTTATTTGGATCCCATGGTTTGGCAAAAGACTTTCTAGGAATACATGCTCGACCTGCACAGAATAGACAACTAGAGAACCCAAATAGATGAACCTGGGTCCACCGGATCAACAGGATCCAATTAGTTCTGGACCATTTTTCTTTTCGATTTAACTATCCGATATCTAAACTCGCTATTGTGATTTAGATTCGCGCTAGGCGAGGCCACTAAGGACATCATTCTGCACATTGAAATTACTATTAGTGGGCTAGTTTTTTGGTCAACAGGCCATAAACAAGTCGCCATATCATTCCCAATACTTGAAACTATATTCATCTTTTAACACAACTGCTTGAGTGAATGACTTGATGTCATGAGCAGCGACTCTACACTGATCCAATACCTGAGATGTTAGGGGAGGTCCAGAAATACAATCTTTAAAGTCTTCTTTCAACACAAGGGCTCATGCGGATGACTTGATCATGAGCAGCGAGTTTACATTGTGATTCACCGCGTTATAACAAACTATAAAAATGCAGTGCCGACATAATTAAACTGGTCCAAACGAGATGATAATGATTCTTGAATAAGTGTGTTTTACAATCGCGAACAGAAAAACTTCAAGGATGAAGAGCATGGAGGATAATAACTACCGAAATACTTTGTACAAGAACAGCAATATCAAGAACAACACGAAGTCATTATCCAATTATTTGACAAAGGTACTTGAAAGCAAGAGTTTGAGAAGTCAGTTCAGCCAAACCTAGACTTCAGCTCTTGTTAGTCTCTTCTTCAGCCTTCTGCTTAAAAGAAAAGAAATGACAGAGTGAGAAAAAGGGTACAATATAATCACAAAAGGGCATAGATCAACAATTTAACCGAAGATCCCATGCATATATTTGTAACCAGGCAAACCATCAAAGTATCTCTCGACATTCAATTATCTTGTGTTCTCCGACTGAAAATGAGATTGGTGATAAAAAGCAATATAGGATGTCATTCAGCGGCGGATCCAGGATTTCAAGGTCCTGGGTGCACGCCATTAACGACAAATGACGGTTGTCTAAAAAGGCAAACCAGCATAAAAGAAAAACTACTCTATTCAGGTTAGAAAACTGCACGTTAGAAAACCGAAGAGGAAGCTAAGGTTCGGATGTGGATGCAACTGATACTCTTTCTCTTTTTTTTGTGGGGGTGGGGGTGGGGGGTTGCGACAAAGAAGTTGACAAATAGAAAGGAAAAAAAGTAAGAATTGAAAGAAAAAAATTCAGCAGGTAAAAATAAAAAAGACTGCATTTAAAAAAATTAAGAAACAAAGCAATGAGACATAGAAATAAGAACCAGCAAAGTTTCCAAAAAAGCCTTAGTGGAGGGTCGAACCCCTAACCTCACGCAAATATGGAATTTGACAGTCCGCTTCCGAACCAAAGCACCCACCAGCACATCTGTGCAATGGGTGCTTACTGACTCTACATATTTGATTTTCAGCATTTCATATATAAATATATGCATTCCAAGACTTGTTTAATGGGTGCTCAAGTACCACATTTTTCTATGTGGGTCCGCCCCTGATGTCATTCTATCATATTTACGTATGAAACAAATGAAAAAAAAATTAAAAAATTGAGTAGCGTCTAGCCCCGCCCCCGAACCCACACACACAAAACCCCTCTAATGATTCCCTTCTCCTCTTAATTATTTCCTTAACTATAACATTTCCCAAGCTAATATCCAACAATTGATTTGCTATCTTTTGTTGTGTAGGATGGATAAGGATTGGGAACATGTAAGCAATCAGATAACAACACAATTGAAATTTGTAGACACTCTAAATGTTTTAAAAAAATGGATGCTAGAACTTTGTTAAAGGTTAAAATATTAACTTGGCAAATTATAAACCAGAAAAAGATGCATACGCGTTTACTCACCACTTCCTTTATTTTTCTCTACGTTATGGATTTCAAGTAGAAGTGAACCATGTAGATGAGATAACAGAACATAACTGATGTCCATATGCCAGAACTAACATTTATTAATATGGTTTAAACTTTGAGAAAGTTGGTAGACTAAGCATACATAACTCCCACCCATGCTATACCTAGTTCAGAGATTTACTAATGAGAGTTTAAGAAATAGTAGAAGAGTAATGTGAAAACCAAAAATGGTTCTCTTTTTCCACTATTACATGCAATTGACTTCCTAAAATTAATGTTTACCGAAAAGATGAAATAGCATTTTTAGCGGCTCTGGTTTTGATTGAACTTAAAGATATATCATTTATATAATGGAAATGGAAGGTGGATTGGAGTATGGGGTTGCTGTGTGGATGGTAACTTTGATTAAAAGGTTGACATATTGTTTACAATCTGATGGAAGAAAATCAAATGGAGAAGAAATCAGATGCCTTGTCAGAATAATCATAATCATTTCCCCAGTTTAATGTATGATTTTGATAAAGGGGTATTCATATTTTATCAAAGCCAAAGACTAGACATCCAAACTGATATATACCAAATGGAGCGGGAAATTCTTTTTGCTTAATCACAAAAGGAGGGAAATTAATTTCCAACATCCTAAGAGAATTCTCGCCCTATGAGAATTAAAATATGCAGTTTCCTTTCAACAAGAATTTGTTTTTTTTTCAGCTGTAACTAAAATCTAAGATAGTAGCAGAAATTTAAAAATAGCAACAACACCATAGTAGAACGAAATCGGATGTGTATGTATGACAAAACGTATAAAACAAGAGAAATGAATAAGAGAAGAATCCAAACCTTATCGGCCTTCTCTTTCTCAGCCTTCTCTCGTTCAGCCTTCTGATTTGCCTTCTCCAACCTCTCCCTTTCCATTTTCTATTCACCAGAAAAAGAAAAAAATCACATGAACAATCTAACACAAAACTTATATCATACATTCAAAAGAGAACATATCGATCGAATTTGCTCCAATCCCAACTATTCAGGGGTCAATGCAATTCAATTTTTTTTTTTTTGATAAGGTAAAGGTTTATTAATCGAGTACCAAGAAGGAAGACTGATGGGAATATCCAAACAGTCAATTACAACATCTCCCTAGCATTTCCAGAAAGTCCATATACTGAACTACATTATCAATGAGGCTACTCTTACACCAAAGAAACAAATTATGTAGACACTTGTTTTTGACTCTAGACATATGACTTTTCTGCCCATCAAAACAAGCTCTACTTCTCTCTAGCCAAATGGTCCAGAATATGCAGAGGGATGGTTCTCCAGATCTGCTTCAATGCTCTATGTGTTCTCTGATGCTGCCAGCTCTCCAACAATTCCCTGACACTCTGAGGCATGATCCATCATAAAAAGGGCAGCCCGGTGCACTAAGCTCCCGCTATGCGCGGGGTCTGGAGAAGGGCCGGACCACAAGGGTCTATTGTACGCAGCCTTACCTCACATGATCCATGATATCTTATCCCACAAATATTAAAAAAGAGCACCAGCATTGCCTAGTGAATTTACAATGCAGAAGAAGGTGATTAACAGTCTCCACCTCTTCTTCACACAGGTAACACCTATTACATAAGGCAAAGCCCCTCTTCTGGAGGTTATTTTGGGTAAGACAAGCTTCCCAAGCTACTATCCAACCAAAACATGCAACCTTTATTGGTGCTCTAGTTTTCCAGAACACTTTCCAAGGCCAGCTAGTTTCCCACTGTACTGCTTGTTTCATTAGAAGGCTATAACAATGTCTTACGGAAAATTTCCTGCCTTTACTAGCTTCCCACACTAGTGTATCCGCTTTACTCTGATCTATATGGATCGATTCCAGCTGAAGTTGACAAAAGTAGTTGACTGAGTTTGAATAAAATTCAGCAAAAGTCTTACAACTAAACAGAACAGGAAATCTCCCAATCGCTTCAAATTCTTCTTCTCTTTCCAATTCATCTGCCAGCCTTGCCTGAGTTTGAATAAAATTCCAAAGCCACTTAAAAAACTTATTGTGTAACTCCATCCTCCGTCCTCTTGTTACAACAAATCTATTATTAAACAGAATTAGGAAATTTTGATCTCAAGCACACATCACCAGCCCATAAATCAGTCTGCCTCAAGAACTTGATTTTACAATTTACCACATCTATCCAAGACCCTTTGCCAAATGTTTTGGTCATTCCTCTCACTCCTAATGGGAATCCTAGGTATGTTGTGGGAAGGTTGTCCACCTGGCACCCCAAAATGTCTGCTAGTTCTCCTATACAATCATCAGCATTTATACTATAGATATTGCTTTTCCCCGGATTTACTTTCAAACCAGAAGTTGCTTCAAAAGCGAGTAAAATTCCTCTGAGATAGAGAAACTGAATCTTCTCAGCCTCTGAAAATAGAAGGGTATCATCGGCATAGAGGATAATCCAGCCTAGATTTCCGGCCCTCTTCAACATACAGCTCAACATCTCCATTACTATAACAAATAAATAAGGTGACAAGGGGTCTCCTTGTCCCAATCCCCTTTGAGAATTGAAGTAGCCATGCGGGCTTCCATTAATTAAAATTGAGAATCTAACTGTAGAAATACAAAAACTGATCCAATCCAGTCATTTACTTCCAAAATTCATCAATCTCGTGATATTGATCAGGCAGGACCAGTTAACATGGTCATAGGCCTTCTCAAGATCTGGTTTACAAGCTGCACCTTTCTTCTTCATTTTCAACAGATGCTCCAGACTTTCATTAACCTAATGCTGCATCAATAATTTGTCTACCTTTAATAAAGACATTCTAATTGTGTGAGACCACTTTGTCAATTACCAACTTCAGTCTCTCAGCCAGTAGTTTAGCCAAGATTTTATAGACACTGCCAAGAAGACTAATAGACCTAAAATCCTTCACTTCTACTGCTCCCTTCTTTTTTGGTATCCACGCTATAAAGGTAGAATTTAGGCTTTTAAGAAAAGCCCCTTTCTGATGAAAAGAAACCACAAAATTCCACACATCCTCTTTTACAGTATTCCAACACTTTTGGAAAAAAATGAAGATTAAAACCAACCGGTCCTGGTGCTTTGTCTCCACCGAAAGAACTGATTACTGCTTCCACTTCTTCAAAAGTAAAGGCCTCTCTAACCATTTTTTATATTCTTCCGATAATCTCTTTAGGCTATCATCCTTCCAACTTGGCTTCCAAATTTCATTTCAGTAAAAAGATCTTCATAGAATCCCAGAATATGATCTTTGATGATGTTATCATCTTCAACAAGCTCCCCTTTGATCAATAATTTATCAATTAAATTGAATCTATTGTGAGCATTTGCTTGCTTGTGAATTTTTTTTGTGTTTCTATCACCATGCTTGATCCACAAGCATCTAGATTTCTGTCTCCAACTTATTTCTTCAGATTTTGCAATTTCTTCAAGCTCCCTAATGATGTCATTTCTTTCATTTTCTAACTGCTCATTAACTTGATTGCTCCTTAATCCATGATCAGCTTGTGCCAACCTTTCTAAAGCTTTATTCTTTCTTACTTCCAGGTTGCCATAAATTTCTTTATTCCATTTTTTTAAATCTGCCTTCAGTAAGCTCAATTTCTTAGCAAGGATAATATCAGGTTCTCCTTGAATATTGTATGATTTTCACCATGTGTCATCAGTTCAATGAAACCCTTATGCTCAAACCACATATCTTCGAATTTGAAATATCCCTTGCCCCTATCCAGTCACCGCATTCCAACAAAATAGGGCAGTGATCAGAAGTTGGTCTAGGAAGGACTCTTTGTTTGATGGCCTTGAAGTGTTCATCCCATCTCTCAGTAATCTGGAAGCCGTCTGATTATTGCTGCCCCTAAACCAAGTGTATGAGCCCCCATGTAAAGGAAGATCAATCAATGACATATCATGGATGGTTCTTGAAAAGTCCCTCATTGATCTTGTATTTCGCGCTCTTCCTGTTCTTTCCTCTTCAAATCTGATTACATTAAAATCACCCCCAATAGCCCATGGCTGAGAAACAGAACCATAAATATCAGTCAACTCCTTCCACAACATTTTCTTATCCTTTCTAACACATGGTCCATATACTCCTGTAAATGCATATTGCAACCTTGAACCTCCTTCCTCAAGGACAACAGTAAAGGAGTGTTCTCCCAATGATTTATCTAGGCATTGCCATCAGTATACCAAAATACCCACACTGCTACCTTGTGCCTCCAACTCAACCCAGTCTGTCCATCTAGATCTTCCAATCTGCTTGATACAAGATAAATCAATCCCTCTCATTTTTGTCTCTGTTAAACATACAATGTCAGCGTTCCACTTTCGAAGCAAAAGGTCCACCACTTTCCTCTTTTCATTGTCGTTCATACCCCTTACATTCCAACAAATGATCTTCAGATTCATTATGCAATTGACAAAGCCTTCCTACCCCTGTATCTACCTCTGACTCCATTGCTAGATTCACCTCAAAATTTAGAGTTACTGGGTTTGGAATTGGTACAATATATTATTCATAGTAATTATTTTACACGCATAACTCTGTGTGTGTGTCTGCACATAACATACATGCAGAACTTGGAGCTAATTATTTGTAATTGGTACAATCTATTATTTACAGTAGTTTTTATACATCCTACATCAAAAAGAGAACATATCATTGTGTTCGCTCCAATCTCAACTATTTGTGGTCAATGCAATTCAAAATTTAGAGTTAACACGTTTGGAGTTGGTACAATCAATTAATACTTATAGTATTTATTTTACACACACGTGCTATAAATATATGTGAGTGTGCATACCATACACATACACATATATGAAGAACTTAGGGCTTATGCGTTTGTAATTGGTACAATCTATTATTTACAGTAACTTTTCTATATCGTACATCAAAAAGAGAACTTTATCAATAGACAATTGTATTTGTATTACAAAAAAATCATATGTCTATTAAATAATATAAGAGGAATTCGCTCCAATCAGAACTATTCAGGGTCAATGCAATTCAAAATTTAGGTTTCGGATCAGTACAATCTATTATTCATATTAATTATTTTACACACAATATGCATGTGTGTATGTGTACACAATATACATATTACATACACATTATACGCAGAACTTAGAGCTATAACATTTGAAAATGATACAATCTATGAACTTAGAGCTATAAGATTGAAAATGATAAAATCTACCATTCACAGTAATCGTTTTAGATCCGCCTATTTTTCGGTCAACTGTATAAATCATATGTATCCATATCACTCTATTCAAGCACACTCCATTCAAATATTAAATAACAAAAGCACATGAATGTTCTAGCACAAAACTTGCATCATACATCAAAAAGAGAACATATCAATCAAATTCGACCCAGTCCCAACTATTCGGGGCCAATGCAATTCAAGACTTAGAATTAATGTGTTTGGAATTGGTACAATCCATAGTAATTATTATACACACATAATATACATGTGCTTGTGTCTGTACATAATATACACATATGTATATACATGTATGCAGAACTTAGAGCTAATGGGTTTAGAATTGATACAATCTATTACACACACACACAATATACATGCCAGCACACATCAGGTCCGAGCTGATCGTAGTTTATTCTGTCAGAGAATCATTAACATCAGCCTATTAATGAGTTTTGGAATCGGTACAATCTACTATTCATAGTAATAATTTTACACACATAACATACATATGTGTGTACAGATAATATACATATTGCATATACATATGTACAGAACTTAGAGCTAATTCATACGTAATCGGTACAATCTATTATTTAAACAGTAATTGTTGTACACGATCATGATTTATACATATACTTTTTCTCTCGGTGAATGATTAGATCCGCCTAATTTCAGGTCAACTGTATAAATCATATGTATCCATTTCACTCTATTCGATCACAATCCATTCAAATACTACTAAATAACAATAAAATAATTTAAATTGCGAAATATATATGAAATTTAAAAAAAAAAAAAGGAAAATATGAGGACCTTAATGTAAATGTTCTCTTGAGCACGTTCTTCTTCACCGAGGATTTTGCCATCACTGAAGGACCGAATGCCTGAAATATATGATCGTTGAGCTACATTAGCACCTTCCATTAAACGACGGAGTCCAATGCGTGAAACGACAGATCTCATCGCCATTTTTGCTTTCTACTGTGTGATATTGAAGAGTGAAAATTAACAGTAATGAAATGTACCCTAAGTGCGATTGATGTTTGGGATTTATAGAGAGAGTTAAGTGGGTCCAGTTTTTGACCGGGTTTTCGGGTATGGATAAAAATGGAATACAGTAGCCACTTTTTGTACTGTTTAACAAGTTTTAACCAACATTTTAAAAATTAATTAAACTTTAGCCACTTTTTAATACGAAAATGTCATTTAGATGGTTATACTCCCAGATTGAACATGAAAATCTTTAAAACTTCAGGTATACCCACTTTGCATAATTTGGAATACATAGCATATTCCTGGAGTTTGAACTGTGTCATGAAATTTCAACTTAGTTCAAACTCCAGAAAATTTTCATTAAATTTGACTTCACTTAATATAAGTTCTAGCTCCATAATATAATAAGTGTCCCAATTTTAGGTAGACCATCTATAAATATCATTACCAACTATAGAAGGGTAATTTTATTTCGAGGTTAAAAGTTTTAACTAATTTACATCGTGCATGTAGTTTTACTTCAATTATAAATATTGAAGTCATTGATTGCAAGTTGATGTTCGACACTTATGTTTCATCCTCCATTCCAAATTTAGGAACCTAGGTAATAATATTTCGATCAAACAACTGACAAAGGAGTGCTTGATGCAATTCAACAAGCAAAGACTCTTGGAACTGACAAAGGACTGCTTGATGCAATTCAACAAGCAAAGACTCTTGGAACAATTGCAATAAGAAGTCGCCAAGAAGTTCGGTGTTGCATAGCTCAGGTCGAAGTAAGGTGACATCAGATGTGCGGAAGGTAGAAGGGTAAAGAAGGCAACCCCGGCCGAGATCCATCAGGTACTTCAATTACAATACTAAATTCATTGTGCAAGGTGAAATTTGAGCACCAGTATTCTCAAAATGACACTTCACTATTTGAAGAACCAAGTTCCAGAGTACAAAACTCAACAGAAGAATTATTAACATGTGATCCAGGTGAACAGAGAAATCAATAGTTCTTTTTCTTCATTGTTTAGATAAATCAACAGAGAAATCAAAGATAACTTAAGATTGGAAGTAGAATGCACTGTGTCACTTCAACATTCATCTAGTCAAAAAGCTAGTTAAATTCAGGCACAACACATAATTCGCTTAGGTTCCATAAGAGCAGTAAACATCTTGAACATAGATAAAAAGATCCCTCTAATAGTCGCCTCATTCGTATTACTGTGGTCTGGCAACCGGCTCCAATGCTTCAATCGTCACCACACTATTACCCCGAATTACCTGCAAGATCAAATCATGCACCAAGTGAAACATTAGTGACCACCATAGTTAAAGGGATTTCTAGAATGAACGAGCTTTTGAGATAACTAAGGATTCTAAGACGAAGAGAAAACAAAATTGCCATCAAAATTTAATAAAATCTAAAACATAGAATTACTCTAAAAAGCGGCAGCAAAAACTCACCACCATGCCAATCTCATTCTTCTCGTTGCCATTGACCTCAACAGTGTTGTCAATAACCAAATTCATGAACTGATCGAACCCACGAAGAGTCCCCACAACTTGGCGGTTGGCATTCAACTTGACTGCAAAAGGTATACCAGGTTACTAAATTATGAAAAGCAACATCATGAAGGAAATTGACCAATAGAACAGATTATGTGATTCAGACGATGAACATTGATCCGTAGTAGGCGTTTGATCATGAAACCAAATATTTCACACTTTATTTGGAATTTTGAAATTGGAGTTGAAGATTGAGTTATGTTTGGTTATAGTTTTTGCAAAGAATATTTGGTAGATTGAACGTATTGAAAGTGAAAAATGTGTGTGTGGGTGGGGTGGGGGTGGGGGGGTGGGGAGGACAGTTTAGGTGTTTTCCAAATTACGAATACAACTTCAAGTTGTATTTGGAATTTTTATGGTCAAATGCTGATTTTCAAATGAAGTGAAAAAAAATCCTGGAAAAAAGGTGAAAAATTCTGCCAAACAGGTCCGTTAAATTGTAGACATGTTGAAAATTCCACACCACTAAGTGAAATTCCCTTGGGTTAAGATAATAAAGCCGTTTTTTCTGTTACTATCAACAAGTTCTACATGGTAAACCCTGCAAGGCTTAGACATGAGCAAAATAATGGTGGGCAGAGAGCGAGTATACCATCTTGTGTTTCATTTTGCATCAGTTTTGAACATGCACAACTAAATAAAAGTCAAGTCTTCTTCACATGTTAGAAGATAAGCTACGGAACTTTAGTTCTTAGCTTCTTTCTCAAAACATACATAAAGATAAAACATAAGAAACTCAAATACACAGATGAGAATTGTTATTTGCGAATGCAGAGCAGAATTTGACCTTCCCATTATGCAAAATTAGGCACATAATTTGAGAAAGTTAAGTAAATCTGACATCAACATATGCAATGTTTTGAAATGAAGAATCAGCACTTCATGTACAACCACAGAAACATCACGTTAAAAGTGATTATGGAACCACGCTTAATCCAAACTAGTTGGGGTTAGCTATTTGAATCCTCAATATCCATTATGTTTTGTTTGGAGCTGTTTCATTCCAATACCCAATAATTTATCTTTTAAGACAAATTAGGGTACTACGGTGATGTAAGTGCTAGCGACAAACTTAAATGTGCGGCACTGGAAATAAATTATCCCCCTTACACCATAAGTCCATAACCCTAAGAAATTGTGAAAAACAAAACCCTGAAGGAACTTTTAAAATAAACCATACTAAAAGAAAGAGTATACTTAAGCCATAAAGGGTCTTCTTATGTGCTGTTTTACTTAAGCCGTAAGCTGACTTACGTGCCCTAAACCTTAAATACTAAATGATATCCCTTAAACCCAATATAAGCTGCAGCAAGAGTAAAAGTGAGCAATCACACAAAGTTCAAAAAACATAAACACATTCATGAAAATCAGATTTTTAAAGGAATACTCTGAACCAATAACAAAACTAAACCAAATTCAGAGGGGTCTCAATAGTTATGGATACACCAATTTCAGGGAAAACAAAAACCCAAATAAGCAAAAATACACAAGAAAAAGAAAACCAAAACTATACATAAGCCATAATTTATCTTGTACGCCTTAAACCTTAAACGGTACCTAATCCTTAAAACCCTAAAAAAGTTATTTTGTTCCCTTAAACTCTAACAAGTTGCAGCCAAAGTAAGTAATCGTTCAAACAAAGTTCAACACCATAAGTAAGTTCCAACTTCCAAAGACTATATTTTGAAGAAATACCCACTAATGATAACATAAATAAAATCAAAATCAAGACTCGGAATAAAGAGAAGCAAATAAAAGGGGTTGAATTTCAATATTCCTTAAACCCCATATAAGCTGCAGCAAGACTAAAAGTGAGCAGTCACACAAAGCTCAGAAAAACTAGCAACGTTAATGCAAATCAGATTTTTAAAGGAATACTCAATACCAGTAACAGAAACAAAACCAAACTCAGGGAAACAAAACCCAAATAAGCATAAATACAAAAGAAATGAAAACAAAGAATATACATAAGCCATAGTTGGTCTTCTACGCGCTAAACCTTAAACCCTACCCAATATCACTTAAACCCTAAAAAAATAATTTTTAACAAGTTATTGTAAAAAATAAGTAAACTAATCATCCAAACAAAGTTCAACACTTTCCAAAGGCTAAATTTTGAAGAAATATCCACTAACTATAACAGAAACAAAATCCAAATCAAGACTCATAATAAAGAGAAATATAAAAGAGGGGTCGAATTTTAGATTTCAAAACAAAAAGGGGGCTCACTTACTTTGGAGCTGCTTGTCCATATACCTATAACAAAAGAAAACAAACACTCAAAAACTCAGTAAATGAGTGACAAATCAAGCTACAACAACAACATAGCCAGCAAAATCCCACAACATGGGGTCTGGGGAGGGTAGAGTGTACGCAGTGCAGCTGTTTTCGAGAGACCATAGGCTCTCGGAGTGAGAAATCAAGCTAAAGAATGAAAATTTAACATCTAAAAAGGGGAAAAATTAGATATTGTAGAGCAAAATTATTAGGAAAATTCATAAGATTGTAAACATACTTTTTGAGATCCGGAGGCTGACCCGATCTGCTCATCTCTTTTTCCTCTTACTGTATATGAGTTTAACGAGCTGAATGTTTTTGGATGTTCAGCGGCGGCTTATTGTCTTATATACCATTAAAATAGGGTTGGGAACTTAAAATAGACAGATGGAGGCCTGCAGTCACTTAAAAGGTGAATAAGCAAATTACTCCCGTCAGGATCTAACTAATTTTTCACCCGTTTTATAATGGGCTTAATGTGAATTAATCTATTTTAAATGCAGATATTATTTAGTATCATATACTTCTTCCGTTTCATTTTACTTCGTCTTTATACTAAAAATTATTTTTTCAATTTACTTATTTATTTTAGCAAATAAAAAGAGATTTATTATTTTGTTACAAACTACCTTATCATTAAATAAGTATACAAAAGTACTAGTAGGTTGGTTTTTCAAAATATAATTAATGAGCTTAATTTAGTAAAATAAATTGCAAATAAATAGGTTCGGAAGTGTCAAGTCAATATGAGCCCAATAACATGAAAATGGAGAGAATATTAGGTTGGAAATTTGCCTTTGGCGGGAGTTGCGACCGACCAACTTTAACGGCTTAAACACTAGTGTAACGTATGTTGGAGAATCCGGTTCTTCACACATGCATGATCTACTAAGTACGTAGATAACCGTAGGGCCAAGAATCGTCAAATTTCATTGAGAAATGAAAGAGATATTGGTTCACGAAGTAAGGTGTTTGAAGCATGGAAAGTGTGGTATTGTGTGTAATTCTCCCTCATCGGTAGAGGAAGAAAGAATTGTTGTGTATATAAGATTCGAAATTGGTTTGGGGTTTGGGACCCCAAGGGGTATCCCATGTGCTTAAAGGAGGGAGGACCTAGATGTGCTTCGGTTCGAGGAAAGACCACACGCGCGCCACCGCCGCCCGCCCGCCCGTCCCGTTCCGGTTCCGAGTTCCGGGTTCCGGGTCTCGAGTTCACGAGTTCACGGGCCACGGGCCACGGGCTGTGGGTCTTCTCGATATTATCTTTTTGGGCGAGAAAACTTTGCCAGAAGTATAGTTTGATCCCGAAGTTTTCGGATATACGAGTTTGGACCGTAATTATTTCGGATGTACAGTTTGGTCCCCGAAGTTCGAATTTCGACGGTCAAGACAGAAAAGCCAAGCACTCAATTCGGCCATTTATTTTGGTGAATTACTCCTCCTATAATGGCCAAATCCGTTGGTCTTTCTCCCATTTATGTTGGTGTGCTTTACTACCTCCATAATGGCCATTATTTGGCTATTATGGAGGCGTTTTGAGGCAAGATAAATCAGTCCATTCCTCACCTATATAAACACCCCCTTACACCATTGTTGAGCACACTTGATATGCACGAAAATACACAACCGAGAAAAAATCTTCTTCCTACAACTTCCAAGCATCATTTCGTTATTCAATATTCTTCACGGTAGCTCTTGAGTTTCCTTTGCTCAAGGGTTCCATTCTTCGTTTTATCTTGGGAGACAAATTGTCCGGGACGTATAAAGGATACATACGGGGCAATATTGTCTTAAGGACAGAGAGTGCCACACTCGACTCGGCAAAAACGGTTTCTATTTTTCCGTCTTCTACAAAGCTGGAATTTTCGGTTTTTCTTGTGTAACAATTGTAATTTTCAGATTTCATGTTGAATTATTGAATCTCTGTTTATACTTTTGAATACTTGTAATAGTTATATACTTCCCGTACTGCTTTATAAAGTACCATAGAGCAAAAACTCCCAACATATTATATTATCTTATGCGATATTTTATGAGATTATGTTGAAATTATTTTTTTCTATACTTCTAAACCAAATGACCCCTAGGCTCTAACAATGTATGAAATGTAAACTGTTTGAAATTTAGTTGGTAACAATCAAATATGACACCTCCAATTCAAAAATTAATATTACTGCTTCTTTTTGGTTGTTCACTCGATGTTCCGATCAGTATTAGGAACGGAATAATTTAAATTTGTTGGTTTACAAGGATTTGCAGGAAACGGAAATTACAAGTAACTGCTTATGTAAGAATTGAAATTACAATTCAACTATAAAATTGAAAATACCAATATAACAACAAAACTGAAATTACTATTTTGTTGAACACGAAAACTGGAAACTTGTTTTTGCTGAGTCGAGTGTGGCACTCTGTCCTTAAGACAATATTGCCCCGTATGTATCATTTATACGTCCCGGACAATTCGTCTCCCAAGATAAAACAGCAATGGAACTATTGAGCAAAGGAAACTCAAGAGCTACCGTGAAGAATATTGAATAACGAAATGATGCTTGGAAGATTAGGAAGAAACTGCTTTCTGCTTTGTGTATTTTTCGTGTATATCAAGTGTGCCTCAACAATGGGGTAAGGGATGTTTATATAGGAGGAAGATGGACTGTTTGACTGCCTCTATAACAGCCATTATTGGCCAAATAATGACCATTATGGAGGTAGTAAAGCCACCAAATAAATGGAGAAAATTGCCAACGGATTGGCCATTATAGGAGGTGTAATTCACCAAAATAAATGGTTGAATTGAGTCCGGACGTTTCGTTCCGGGACCGTCGAAATTTCGACTTTCTCGAAAACTTCGGGGACCAAAGCGTACTTACGGCAAAGTTTTCGGCCCAAAAAGATAATATCGAAGGCCCATAGCCCCGTGACCCCGTGACCCGGAACTCGAACCGGACGGCGGCGGCGGCGGCGCGCGTGTGGTCTTTCCTCGAACCGAAGCACATCTAGGTCCTCCCTCCTTTAAACACATGGGATACCCCTTGGGGTCCCAAACCCCAAACCAACTTCGAGTCTTATATACACAACAATTCTTTCTTCCTCTACCGATGAGGGAGAATTGATCACACACCACACTTTTCCATGCTTCAAACACCTTACTTCGTGAACCAATATCTCTTTCATTTCTCAATGAAATTTGACGATTCTTGGCCCTACGGTTATCTACGTACTTAGTACATCATGCATGTGTGAAGAACCGGATTCTCCAACATACGTAACACTAGTGTTTAAGCCGTTAAAGTTGGTCGGTCGCAACTCCCGCCAAAGGCTAATTTCCAACAAAATTTGTGTTAGAAAGTTTTAAAAGGTTAAATATTCCTAACAAAGACTAATAAGAATAATTGAGTACCTACTGTCGCGCTCGATTTTGACCTGCGAGGGTTCCGCGACGCGATGGGTCGATCGCCTCTGGATTGGACAAAAATGCTTGCTTGAGGAGTCGCCACCTAATTATTCTAAGGTGAATTAGGGCACCTGAATGTTAACTAAAAGCTGCAAAATAACTCCAATTTTGTAGTCTGCGAAACTAATGAGATTCTAGGTAAGGGTTCTTTATTATCCTAAAGGGAAGGGGTTAGGCATCCTTTAAGATCCGCTAACTTGCGGTTATCCGATCAAATTCAGGTTAATTGTTATGCTAAGAAAAATACATGTTTTTACAAATATAAAAATAATGTTACAAGATGTTAATAAAATGATGCATTTTTGTACAAGTATGCATTTGTATGGCATTAATATACATGTAAAGCTGAAAAAAGTATAAATATGCATTTGTATGAAAATTGATAAAAATATATGCAATGTAAATTGTATGGGTGACGAGCCTAAAAATAGATAACCTAGCGATGGGTTTCCAATTTTAGACTACCCTATCAATTAATTCTATCTATTCTAAATGTTTCAATAATTTCAGGAGTACAATAATATTACAATACAGAATGAAAATAAAGATGAATTAAAGAAAGTAAAAGACAACAACAAAAATAAGAAATCTCCGAGGGGTATTTGCCTTCTTTGACTTTATCTTTGCAATTTGTCAAGAATAAACGGTTAGAAACAATTGAATATACATAACTTCGGATTCGTATCCAAAACAATAAATGTTTTGATTACGGAGGGCTCAGACTCAAATTTTGAAAAGATCATTCCAATCACGTCGTGGCTGCGAACGTATGACTCGTTGGTCATTTTAGTTGCCTTGCCTACCGAACATGTTGGTCTCTTGGGTGAAAAAGATTTAAGTTTCATCCTTGCCCAGAAGTTTTATTTTCCGTCTTTACAAATGTGGAGGCCTAAAAAATCGATGGATATTTTTTCATCGGCCAGTGTAGTATTTAATTCAAATCAGTAAAATTTGTATCGAAACAGTGAAAAAAAAACAGAAATTGAGAAATGATGTCCGAAGGGACGCGACCTCGAATTTAATTTCATCGGCCTAAAATGCAGTATTTAATTCAAAACAGTAAAACAACAAAATATCTGTTGCACGGATGTTTAAAATAGTAAACAGAAAAGAGAGAAACGAAACAAAAAAAGCGCGGCCTCGAATTTAATTTCATCGGCCTAAATGCAGTATTAGTTAAGAACAATAAAACAGTAAAACAGAAAGATATCCGTCGCACGGATGTTAAGGAAACGATGCTAAACAAGAAACGAAAAAAAAGTGGGCGGCCTCGAATTTAATTTCATCACCTAAATGCGTATTTATATAAATCAAGTAAATAAGTAAGACAATCCGTGCACGGATGTTTAAATGTCAAAATAAACCAACAAGTTAGCATTTAAAACGTCCGACCCGAATTCGAATTTTTACCCGACCCGGACACCGAACAAGTGATCCGGCCGGATTCGAATCCAATTTTTTTTATTTTCGATAGCCAACAACAAGATATAAAAATACAAAAAATATCGAAAATTTATCCGAACCGGGTCGACCCGACCCGGAACGATGATCGACCGGAACAATGTTTTTTTTTTTTTTTTTTTAGATTTTCAGATAGCCAACAACAAATTACCAAATACAAAAATCTGAAAATTTACCTGACCCGGATTTTGGCCCGACCGGAACAGTGACCCGACCCGACCCGGAATCCGAAAACAGTGAAGAATAGCAAAAATTTTAGATTATTCAATACCAAAACCCCAATAATTTCAACTTATATTTTCGGATTCTTTAAGGTGAAGAACAAAACGCCCTTAAGAGGATTTCGGATTTCAAAATTTTAAAAAAACTAGATTTTCGGATCTCCAAATTCCCTCCTAAATTAAAGAACAACATGGAGTATTTATAGATGGCTTAACCCCCCCAAGAACGAGTTTGAAATTCGAATAAAAGGTTTTAAAAAATCTGATTTTGGAAGCGGATTTTGGGGGTATGGGTTGCGGATTTTCGGGGATAAGGGTATGGGATGATGGTGTCAGGGGCAGAGGGGGGTTGGTGGTGGCAGTGGGTGAGGTGACCGGCGACGTGAGGTCGCCGGTATGGGGGTGTGGGGTGTGTGCGGCTGATGGGGGGTTTGGTTAAGAGGTTTATTTTTTTTGTTTTTAGGGTTTGTTTGGTTAAGGGGAAATAAAAGGGATGGGTGGTTGGGCTTGTTCGGGTGTGGGCTTGGAGGGAAATAAATGGGAAAGGGGTCGAATGGGCTGGCCGGAAATGGGGTTTGGGTTTTGGGTTTTGGGTAAAATTGTTTTGGGTTAGGGGATTTAGGAAAGTAAAGGGATGATGGTTGGGCTTGGGGTGTTTGGTAGGTTGGGCCTGGTAGTTGGGGGAAATTTTGGGCGATGGGAAATAAGAAAGGGGGGAGTTGGGCTGTTGCGGTGTGGGCTTCGGTTGGGGGTCCGAAAATGGGGTTTTGTTTTGGATTGGGAAATAAATGGGTTATGGGTTTAAAATATAAAAAGGGATTTTATTATATATAAACAAAATAAAAAGCTTTGGAAAAATTATAAATTGTAGAGATGATAATATGATAAAATATAATATTTGTGAAATGCTTGATGCTTAAAAAAAATGCAATGCCGTTTTGCAAAAAATAAAATAACATATAATATTAGGATAAAAGTATGATTATGATATAAAAAGCAAATGACTATAAAAAATGCAAATAATAATAATAATAATGATATATATACATAAATATGCCTATATTTTAAAATTGTTTCAAAGTGTCAAAAATATTAAAAATTGCAAATAAAATCATAAAAGATGGGACAAAATTGGGTGTCAACAGATGCCCCTCTTTGGCCGGAGACGATGAAAGAGTTTTCGGACAAAGAAGTTGACTGAGTAGCCTATTTTGTCCTGATCATCGGGACTCGAGGGAAGATTAGAGATGCCTGGTAAGAAATAGAATCCCGAGAGGGAGAGAAGTTGTAAAAGATGATGCAGATTCAAGAAACAATGCCCCAGTGTCGACTTATGATAACACTGGTTGCAGATGTGGCGAAATACAGGGGGAAGGGCGGAACAACGTTCGAAGTACTTCCCCAATGCAGATGATGATGTAGCATATGCGTAATGAAATGACGTCGTTGCTTAGACGTTATGTAGATGGCGCCGTTGTATTGGCGTGATTGAAATTAAAATACCCGCATTAGAAGGTGGGCGCCTGACCGAAATTAAAATACCCGCATTAGGAGGTGGGTGCCTGATTGAAATTGAAATACCCGCATTAGGAGGTGGGTGCCTGACTGGAATTAAAATACCCGCATTAGGAGGTGGGCGCCTAACTGAAATTTAAATACCCGCATTATGAGGTGGGCGCCTGACTGAAATTTAAATACCCGCATTAGGAGGTCGGTGCCTGACTGAAAATGAAATACCCGCATTAGGAGGTGGGCGCCTGACTGAAATTGAAATACCCGCATTAGGAGGTGGGTGCTCGATCGAAATTGAAATACCCGCATTAGGAGGCGGGCGCCGATCGAAGTTAAAATACCCGCATTAGGAGGTGGGTGCTTGACTGAAAATGAAATACCCGCATTAGGAGGTGGGTGCCTGACTGAAATTGAAATACCCGCATTAGGAGGTGGGCGCCTGACTGAAAAATGAAATACCCGCATTAGGAGGTGGGCGCCTGACTGAAAATGAAATACCCGCATTAGGAGGTGGGTGCCTGATTGAAAATGAAATACCCGCATTTGGAGGTGGGCGCCTGACTGAAATTAAAATACCCGCATTAGGAGGTGGGCGCCTGAAATGACGTCGTTGTATTGACGTGATGCGTTTGTGACCCGTATGGGTTGAAATGACGTCGTTGCATAGACGTGGTGCGTCGAAGACGTCATTGTGTAGACGTGTTGTGTAGATGATGCCGTTGCATGGGCATGTTGCTGATGACGCCATTGTATGGGCGTGTTATTGATGACGCCGTTGTATAGGCGTGTTGTTGTCGTTGTAATGATGTTGCAACTCCTTTGTCAACCTGAAGACCTGCACTCGAAGAAATTTGTGAGTTTGGGGGGCAGGGGCGGTTGATTCGCATTGACTTTGTAGTTTTTTTTTTTTTTTTTTTTTTTAATGCTCGCAAGCTCAGATTGGTTTGGATTGAAGACTTAGTTGTCTGGCATTTTCCAGGTCCATTGGCATATTCTTGCAGTGAACCCTTAAAATATGCCCCAGTTTCTGATATATATGAAGATGTTGAACTTCCAACTGGACAAATCCGAGTTTGTGCGGGCAACTTGCTTGTCTTGTTAAGGCAATCATGCAAGCCTATTGCGTTGTGTGCAAGATAATGGAAGAAAGATTCCAATGGTGTGACCGAAGCCGATGTGGCCGCCTACGTATTCCGACAAGGGAAATCAGGTCATAACGTAGTTCGCTGCAAGCAAAAAAAAGATTGTGAGGATTTTTAAAATGGGACCGAAGCCGATGTGGCCGCCTACGTATCCCGCCGAGGGAATCAGGTCATAGCGTAGTTCGCTATAAGCAAAAAGGATTGTAAGGTTTTTTTTTTTTTTTTTTTTGGGGCCGAAGCCGATGTGGCCACCTACGTATTCCGGCAAGGGAAATCAGGTCATAACGTAGTTCATGCGGCAAAAGAGATTTGTAAGGATTTTCTAAAAATTGGACCGAAGCCGTTGTGGCTGCCTACGTATCCCGCCAAGGGAATCAGGTCATAACGTAGTTCATGCGGCAAAAGAGATTTGTAAGGATTTTCTAAAAATTGGACCGAAGCCGTTGTGTCCGCCTACGTATTCCGACAAGGGAAATCAGGTCATAACGTAGTTCATGCCAATAAATAGAAATCAAATTCTGGGTTGTTCGTCCGAGACTATGGGGAAAAAGGATTTTGAGGTTGTAAAATCTCTTCTTCTTTTTTTGAAAAATGATGCAATATATTTTGAAAAATGATGCAATATAGTTTGCAAGCTTTTTGATATTTTTTTTTTGATATATATATTTTTTTTTGAAAATATGTAAAAGACAGAATCATGTCTTGACTTCAGTTGATACCAACCATTAGTAATGTGCTTAGAGTTCCCGTTACTGCTCTCTGTATAACCGAGGCTGACTTCAGGGTAATTCCTACAGCTTCAGATGCTACCTCAGACATACCTGAGTATCGACACTTGTTTCAAGCCAAGGTTTTGACATATGCATCCTCATGTTTCAAATGCCCTCACTGAAAGAAAGTCCCTTTCTCATATGTATTTCAATATTTTGAACTTTGGGACGTCTAAAGAAGTACACTCACCCTCAGAAAGATGTTCAATGCATTCAATTGTGATACCATAAGCTTGGCCGTCATGTGAGTATCCACTAATGTGAGAACCCTCTGTATAGGATCATGTAGGGCTTGTTATAGGTTTGTAATGTAGGCTTGGGGAAAGGAAAGGATATCATTTGGGTAACAAGTGACTAATTCTTCCTTGAGCGTTGGAATATGTTTGCGCTTTGTATTTGTGTGCCTTGATGCCGATTTGCTTCTTTTTGCCCCCGTTTGTTTTGTGCCGACTTCTTTTGAATATTTCGTTTGGAGCTTTTTCCCCTTTTTCGGAGTTATTTCCCTTCTTCTTTTTTTTGATATTGTCGAGGCTTTTTACTTCATTTTTTGTGAAGTCGTTCCTTTGTTTTGTTTCATTTCCTCTTTTGGGAACATTGCAACTTCAGCTCGGATCTTTTTCAGCAATTTACACATTTTTGATGCGCTCAAGGAGGTCGGGACAAGAGAGGGATAGTGCGTGTACGCACTCAGAAAGGGTATAGGCATAAGATGTGGTTGTTAAAAAAAATAGGCTTCAGGCTCAAAGGGGAAATGCTACGGATAATGTTATTTGGTAAGCTGGAAAGGATCAAACGAATCAAAGAAAGCCTACGATCCTTTCCTATACCAAGTGTTACTCAGAATTTCGCCTCAACAAACATTCGAGCCAAGTTCTAGATCACAATGCAATGCAATTGAACTTATTCTAAAACTCACCACACAATGCATATGAAACGATGAGGTTTGCTTCGTTCATACCTTGGAAGCATGCAAAACGATTTCTAAGCGTCAACACAGGCGTGAATAAGAGGTACCAGAAGAATCTATGGTTTACCACGAAGTCAGTCTTCTCCGGTTGTTCTTTCCTATGCACACTCTTAACTATGTTGGTATCAACCAAGTCCATCAATGATTCTTAGAAAATATATATATATATTTTGTATTTTTTTTTTGTTTTGTTTTTTTTTTTTTTTTTGAATAAAGGGTACCGAACCCAAATAGGGCTGCCTACGTATTTCATCTTTGACGAGAATCAGGTGTGCGTAGTTCGTGCAGATAGGTTATAAAAATGTATGATTGAAAAAGAACTTATCCACGATAGGATAGTAAGTAAAAGCTGTATGCAATGAAAAGTGATTGACAAATTAGGATGAATGCAATGAAAAAAAAAAATGATTGTCCACAATAGGATGTAATGAAAAAAGATTGTCCATTAGGATGTAATAAAAAAAAAGATTGATAAACCAGAATCATTTTTTTCATTTTTTTTATTTGATTTTTTTTTGATTTTTTTTTTAGGGGTATCGCACCCGAGAAGGGTTACCTACGTATCACACCGTATGGTGAGAGTCAGACACTCTTAGTTCGTAAGGTTATGTTAAAAAATGCATGATATAAAAAAATAAATATATATGTAACGAAAATTAAGCATTTCAACTGAATTTGCAAAATATATATAAAAACAAGTATAGACAACTAAAGTGATGCCTCGTTGACTCTGGTGTTGGCTGACTTTTTCCAGTCAAAACATCTTCCGGTCATCTTTGTGAAAGCCTTTGGCTTTGTTCTTTCCTGGAGTATATCCGGGAATAATGTTTTAGAACGACCGCCCCCAACTGTTCGCGAGGACGATCTTCCTGCAAAAATAAGAGCACCAGGTGAAAGGAGGAAAGTCACTAAAAGAATAATAAAATGTAGGAGTGTGAAAGTATGGTCAAAAACTCCCCCGATTGCTTTGCACGAGGTCCGAGTCTTGGATGTTCAAGAACGCTTTATCCGAGGGAAGTGACTCAATTTTCCCTTTGTTGCAAGCGACATGGTATGATATGTAAAGAATTGAAGCAGATATTTATTGCATTAAATAATATGTACAAAGTTAAAAGAAGAAAAATAGCAAACAAATTGTGCGATAATTAAATGTGCGTCCTAACATGCATGGAGCCTCTCTTATGCCGAGGTGAGCCTAAACGCCAAATATGAGAGATTATGACAGAATAATCCAAATTTGTCAAACCGCAATGCTTTTGTTGGAAATGAAGACAAAACGTATGTACATTTTCCAATATCGGCATGTCATGATTAGGCTTGGATTAGTCTATCATTATCACGCTACAAATAATATGTTGATAGTCGTTGGGGGAGCGAGACCCGTCGACAATTTTGGTGGATTTCTTAATTGTGGAGTCAATGCCAAGTATCGACCCATCTAAGGTGTATGTATGCATGACTTAAAATAAAATGTGGTATAGCTCTATCCTAAATTTTCTAAGATTTGGCTAACTAGACTCAAGGTTCCCGAGCGGACTACTCGAGTGAGAAGGCTACACGGCCAACCGGATGGTCCGAACACTCCGCGCATATACCAACTCTCCTAAAATTTTGGAAATTTGAAAGAAGTCTGCGGGTGCGCAAAACACACCTCGCGTGTAATGTGTGATAGTGTCAATTTTCCAGAGTGGAAGAAATATGAGCGAAATGCCAATTTAAGAAAAGCAATAAAAGAAAGTATCAATTAAAGCAGTTAAACATACAAAATTTCAAAAAGGAAACAATTAAAAACAATAGATCAAATAAAGAGCAATATAAAGCACAATAATAATTAACCTGAATTTGCTATGGTTAAGAACCTGAAAGTTCCCCAGTGGAGTCGCTATGCTGTCGCGCTCGATTTTGACCTGCGAGGGTTTCGCGACGCGATGGGTCGATCGCCTCTGGATTGGACAAAAATGCTTGCTTGAGGAGTCGCCACCTAATTATTCTAAGGTGAATTAGGGCACCGAATGTTAACTAAAAGCTGCAAAATAACTCCAATTTTGTAGTCTGCGAAACTAATGAGATTCTAGGTAAGGGTTCTTTATTATCCTAAAGGGAAGGGGTTAGGCATCCTTTAAGATCCGCTAACTTGCGGTTATCCGATCAAATTCAGGTTAATTGTTATGCTAAGAAAAATACATGTTTTTACAAATATAAAAATAATGTTACAAGATGTTAATAAAATGATGCATTTTTGTACAAGTATGCATTTGTATGGCATTAATATACATGTAAAGTGAAAAAAGTATAAATATGCATTTGTATGAAAATTGATAAAAATATATGCAATGTAAATTGTATGGGTGACGAGCCTAAAAATAGATAACCTAGCGATGGGTTTCCAATTTTAGACTACCCTATCAATTAATTCTATCTATTCTAAATGTTTCAATAATTTCGTGAGTACAATAATATTACAATACGAATGAAAATAAAGATGAATTAAAGAAAGTAAAAGACAACAACAAAAATAAGAAATCTCCGAGGGGTATTTGCCTTCTTTGACTTTATCTTTGCAAGTTTGTCAAGAATAAACGGTTAGAAACAATTGAATATACATAACTTCGGATTCGTATCCAAAACAATAAATGTTTTGATTACGGAGGGCTCGGACTCAAATTTTGAAAAGATCATTCCAATCACGTCGTGTCGCGAACGTATGACTCGTTGGTCATTTTAGTTGCCTTGCCTACCGAACATGTTGGTCTCTTGGGTGAAAAAGATTTAAGTTTCATCCTTGCCCGAAGTTTTATTTTCCGTCTTTACAAATGTGGAGGCCTAAAAAATCGATGGATATTTTTTCATCGGCAAAGTGTAGTATTTAATTCAAATCAAGTAAAATTTGTATCGAAACAAATTGAAAAAAAAACAGAAATTGAGAAATGATGTCCGAAGGGACGCGACCTCGAATTTAATTTCATCGGCCTAAAATGCGAGTATTTATGTAAATCGGTAAGGCAATCCGTGCACGGATGTTTAAATGCCAAAACAGTGAACCGAAACAGAGAAACGAAACGAAAGAAAGAAAAAAAAAGCGCGGCCTCGAATTTAATTTCATCGGCCTAAAATGCGGTATTTAATTCAAAACAAGTAAAACAACAAAATATACGTTGCACGGATGTTTAAAACAAAAAGAAAAGAGAGAAACGAAACAAAAAAAGCGCGGCCTCGAATTTAATTTCATCGGCCTAAATGCGGTATTAGTTAAGAACAATAAAACAAGTAAAACGAGAAAGATATCCGTCGCACGGATGTTAAGGAAACAAGAAACAAGATAAACGAAAAAAAAAGTGGGCGGCCTCGAATTTAATTTCATCACCTAAATGCGTATTTATATAAATCGGTAAATAAGTAAGACAATCCGTGCACGGATGTTTAAATGTCAAAATAAACCAACAGTTAGCATTTAAAACGTCGACCCGAATTCTCGAATTTTTACCCGACCCGGGACAACGAACAGGTGATCGGCCCGAATTCGAGAATCCAATTTTTTTTATTTTCGGATAGCCAACAACAAGATATAAAAATACAAAAAATATCCGGAAATTTATCCGAACCGGTCGACCCGGGCCGGAACGATGATCGTCCGGAACAGTTTTTTTTTTTTTTTTTTTTAGATTTTCGGATAGCCAACAACAAATTACCAAATACAAAAAATCGAAAATTTACGACCGGATTTTGGCCCGACCGGAACAGTGACCCGACCCGACCCGGAATCCGAAAACAGTGAAGAATAGCAAAAATTTTAGATTATTCAATACCAAAACCCCAATAATTTCAACTTATATTTTCGGATTCTTTAAGGTGAAGAACAAAACGCCCTTAAGAGGATTTCTGATTTCAAAATTTAAAAAAAACTAGATTTTCGGATCTCCAAATTCCCCCCTAAATTAAAGAACAACATGGAGTATTTATAGATGGCCTAACCCCCCCAAGAACGAGTTTGAAATTCGAATAAAAGGTTTTAAAAAATCTGATTTTGGAAGCGGATTTTGGGGGTATGGGTTGCGGATTTTCGGGGATAAGGGTATGGGATGATGGTGTCAGGGGCAGAGGGGGGTTGGTGGTGGCAGTGGGTGAGGTGACCGGCGACGTGGGGTCGCCGGTATGGGGGTGTGGGGTGTGTGCGGCTGATGGGGGGTTTGGTTAAGAGGTTTATTTTTTTTGTTTTTGTTTTTAGGGTTTGTTTGGTTAAGGGGAAATAAAAGGGATGGGTGGTTGGGCTTGTTCGGGTGTGGGCTTGGAGGGAAATAAAAGGAAAGGGTCGAATGGGTGGCCGGAAATGGGGTTTGGGTTTTGGGTTTTGGGTAAAATTGTTTTGGGTTAGGGGATTTAGGAAAGTAAAGGGATGATGGTTGGGCTTGGGGTGTTTGGCCGGTTGGGCCTGGTAGTTTGGGGCGGGGGCGATGGGAAATAAGAAAGGGGGGAGTTGGGCTGTTGCGGTGTGGGCTTCGGTTGGGGGTCCGAAAATGGGGTTTTGTTTTGGATTGGGAAATAAATGGGTTATGGGTTTAAAATATAAAAAGGAATTTTATTATATATAAACAAAATAAAAAGCTTTGGAAAAATTATAAATTGTAGAGATGATAATATGATAAAATATAATATTTGTGAAATGCTTGATGCTTAAAAAAAAATGCAATGCCGTTTTGCAAAAAATAAAATAACATATAATAGTAGGATAAAAGTATGATTATGATATAAAATGCAAATGACTATAAAAAATGCAAATAATAATAATAATAATGATATATATACATAAATATGCCTATATTTTAAAATTGTTTCAAAGTGTCAAAAATATTAAAAATTGTAAATAAAATCATAAAAGATGGGACAAAATTGGGTGTCAACACCTACACATTCCCTCATAACCTTCGGAGATTGTTTTTGTATGTGGTATTTGATGAATAAGTAGGCGTTTGGATATAGAAATTAAAAAAAATCACTTTTTTTAGAATTTTTGAAGTTGGAATTAGAGTTGTGTTTGGTCATAGTTTTTGTAAATAACATTTTGTTGTTGAAATATACTTTTTCAACAAGGTTTTAATTTCGAAAAAAGTGAGAAAATAAGGTTTTGATTGTTTTTCAAATTTCAAATACAACTAACCTTGTATAACTACCTACTTATTAACGATGAACCAATCATTTAAATTAAAATACTATGGATTAAACTTAACAAATTGATTTAATTAAAGTAAAGAGACTGATTTTAAATATTATTTACTCGTTAGTTAACTCTTAATTGAGAAACTTTTAAAGAAGTTGAGACTTTTGCAAGTGGCATACGTTATTGTAGTGGACTCAAATATTTCAATGATTAGATATAACTAAATCATTGATATGTAGCCTTCACTGTTGTCTATACTCAAGAAAGGGAATTAAACTACCATTTAAGTCACTAATACAAAAAATAAAGAAAAAAAGATAGAGAAACTAATGTATAAAATGCAGGAACTGAAGCAAAAAATTGAAGAAACTGTGCAAAAACATTGCAGAAAACTGCAGGATCTGTGATTAAAAAAAAGTGCAAAAATTGTGCAGCAATTGCAGAAAAAATAAAATGAAGAAACTGTATTTTAAATTTTTGCAGAGATTAAACAACAATCGGATATATTGAAATGAAAAAATGCAGAAACTAAAGCTAAATTTGTGCCGAGACTAAAACTAAAATCAGCAAAAACATAAACACAATTCAATAAATGAGAAGAATTCAGGGGTAAGATGGTCTTTCTATAATATTATCCCAAGATAACTAATCTTTATCCCACCTGGGAGATGGAACAATTTAATATCATGGATTGGTATAATTTTATACCAGTTTTAAATTATATCTCAAACCAAACATGGGATAAATTCAATCCCAAATTCTTAGTCCACCTTATCCCAACTTATACCTTGTACTAGGAGTTTGTTTGAACCCATATAATAATTTCTTCATCATGCACACATGATCAGGATAAGCAGGGTCTTTGTACCCCATCGGCTGATACATGTATACTGTTTCATTGAGGTCTCCATGTAAGAAGGCATTTTTGACATCAAGCTGATGAAGCGGCCATGCCTTCGAAAAAGCCAGACTGAGGACCGTCCTGATAGTTGCCAGTTTGACCACAGGACTGAAAGTCTCACCGCAATCCACACCAACCTGTTGAGTCTTACCATTACCTACAAGACGGGCTTTGTGCCTCTCAAATGTACCATCAGATTTTTCTTTATGACTAAAAATCTACATAGACCGAATCACATTAACATCAGGGGGACGGGGCACCATATCCCACGTCTTATTATTAATAAGAGCATTAAATTTATCATGCATAGCCATTTTTTAATTCGGGTCATTAAGGGCAGACACAGGATTACGGGGCAACGGTGACTTGGCAACATGGGTGTGAAGACCGTATTTTTTATTTGGCTTAAAAATCTCATGTTGACTACGAGTGACATGTTGTTGGGCCGGAATTGGAGTCGGGCCGGACGAGAGTGACGGACTGCCCGGTAGTGGGCTAGGGGATGGTGGGCTGCCCGAGTCGGATGGTGGGCCGAGACCCATCAGACTGCCCACCACTAGGCCTCTCGGTAGTGGGCTGCCAGTGAGAGGCTCAGCTGGGCCAGCAGCCGCGGGGCTCAGTGATTGGGCCAAGACACCGGGACACGTTAGGAGTATTTGAGAGGCTAATTTATGGATCAAATACGGGGGTATGCTATCGTCAAGAAATTCAAAAATAGGAGGCCCGGAATAATGTAATTTGGCAAAAGGGAAATTTATTTCATCAAAAATTACGCGACGACTTACGATGATTTTATTAGAAGATAAGTTGAAATATTTGTAACCACGATGATTTGACGGATATCCAAAAAAATACACGGAGTTGACCGGGGTTGAAGTTTATTAATGGTAGTAGAAGGAAAGAGAGGATAACATAAACACCTGAAAACCTGTAAATGAGAATATGATGTGTCCCTTAGGTATAAAAATTTGAGAGGGGATTGGTAGGCTATTTGTTTGCTCGAAAGTATGTTCAAAAGATAGGTTGCCATGTGTAACGCATGATGCCAAAAGGATGGTGGTAGAGATGCGTGGGAAAGTAAGGTTCTAACAATATTGTTAATGGTTCAAATTTTTTTTCTGCTTTTCCATTTTTAGATGATGTATGTGGACACGAGAGATGAAACGACAAACCATTAGTTTTGTAAAAATCCCAAAAAGGCCCATTATCAAATTCTCTACCATTGTCACACTGACTATTTTTAATATCCCGTTCAAATTGAGTGCGGATGTATGCTCTAAATGATAGAAATGTGAAAAAACTTCCGACTTTTTAGACAAAGGAAACGTCCACAAAAAATTAGAGTAATCATCCAACAACAGAAGATGATATCGATGGCTCGAAGAGCTTAAAACGAAAGATGTCCAAATATCACTATGAATAATATCAAAAGGCATAACAATATGAGACTTAGAAGCAACAAAAGACAACTTAACATGTTTTCCAAGAGAACAAAAGTGACAAACATCAGAACTACGAGGTCTAGTACACTTAACAAATTTATTTTATTTAAGAAATGCAAAAACAGGTGTTCCCCGATGACCCAAACGTTCATGCCATAAAGAATGAGCTAAAGCTGCAAAAATGGATGGTAATTTGGCTTGATATGTGGTTGTGGTGATTGGATAAAGCTCACCCCGACTATCACATCTCATGACACGCATCCCCGTCTAAAAATCCTTCACGAAAAACCCAAAAGGATCAAATTCAACATAAACCCAAATATCAGTGGTAAATTTTCTAACTGAAATCAAGTTTTTAATTAATTGAGGTGCGTGAACGACATTTTTCTAAATTAACAGTGGGTTCACGAATTGGAATTGAATGACCATTTCCGACAATTATACCATGATTATTGCTCAAATTAAAATAGGACGATAGATTACCTTATGAGGACGTCATATGAGGCATTGCACCGGTGTCCATGTACTAATTTACGTCGGGTTGAGTAAGCCCAAGAGTGTGCATCGCGGCCTCGATATCTGTCAGGGTCGCCATTGTCGAGTGGGCCTGCTGCCACTGGCTCGATAGTGGCCCAAGGATTCCCGCGCTGGATTGCTGGGCTTGTTGGCTGGTCCGCTGTGCCTGGGCTGCTAGCCTGGCCGTGAGCATGTCCCAATTTCTCGTGGGGAATAAGTAGGGAGGCACGGCCCAGGGCCACTTCCAGGCACAACGGACCAGGCTCACTGCCCTACTGGGCTGGCTGTTGTTGTTGGTTGTCGCCCCTACCGTCACCTCTACCGCGGCGGTTACCGCCGCCTTTTCCACCACCGTGGTTTTTGCTCATGTTACCGGCGTTTCAGCCCTTTTGGCCACAATTTGGCGGTAAATTTTCAAATTGCGATGAATTGTCATCGGACGGAGCGACAACCAAGGCGGAATTTGACACGGTGGCTTTTTTTTTTTTTGGCAAAACATGCTTCTTTGAGGATGAGCATAGAACAAGCTTGGTAGAATGGCGAAAGAGAGTTGCTTTGATGGATGAGCGTACCTACTCCACTATATGCATCAGGAAGGCTGACAACCATTTGTAACCCGAGCCGATTGTTAGTTACCAGCGCCCCGATGTTCGTGAGTTGGTCTGATAGAACCTTGAATTGTTGACAGTATGCGGACACATTGGGAAAATCCGCCATATCAATGGTAGAAAATTCATGCTCAAGTGTGACGGCCCTGAAATTCTTATTGTCTTGGAATATGTCACGTAAACGTTTCCAAGCTTCCATAGCTGTGGAATCAGGCTCAAGAATAGTATGTAGTAAATCACTCGAGATTGTGGCGTAGATCCACTGGACGATCGTTGCATCAAGGGTCAACCATAATTCCTTCTCATCATCGGTCTTCGACACCTTCTCCCTGCCTTTTTCCGACTGAATTATGTGATGGATAACCCGATGTGAGCGACAATGTATTTTAAAGAGTTCCACCCATGTCGCATAATAGACGTTTTCCATCTCAAGAGTGACGGAGATATGAGATTTGATGTTGGAGATAGCAAGGGCTGGTTAAAATTGGATTTCGAGTCAGACATAGACATGGATGTCGGACGGAGAAGGGAGGCCGACGACGCAAGGAAGAAGGGGGGGGGGGGCTACGGTATTGAGAGAAAAGTTTAGGATCTTTCCCTAGAATCTGATACCATGTAGGAAATATTTTTCCTTGATTTTATTCATTAATGATTTACAATATATATAATGTTACAAAAATATTTACTTTGCTACAAACTAGGTAACTAATCAATCCTCTACCTAATATATGAGATGTATAATTAATTATTGTAAAAATATTCTATTAATACCATCGGTTTGGTTTTTGGCACAAAAGCATCGTTACCGTTAATCAAGAGGAGTAGATATGCCTTACTCTATAAATATCAAGTACAATATTGTTAAATATACACCTTGTTAAAAATGTAATCACCTTTTCACTCTTAATAAATGTTCGGCTACGACTAAATCCAAAACCAACGTAGTTTTCATTTTCATTTGACCAGTATGTTGAAATAATAGCCTTAAACAAACCTAAAAGGACAGTCTCGTTATACATGCAGCCACCTTTTTAGCAGAGACCTCCAAGATATATGCATGATTGCATGGCGACAAACAGTCAAACATGTTGTTTTTCAAAAATATTTTAATTAATGAAACATCCTTCTGATCCCCTCAACAAATGAATTCAGGAATTGAACTATAGTTGGTCTAATGATCTCAAATTAATATATAAGAGTAATAATAATAAGTTCATAGTTAGATATTTATAAACAATTTATAGATTTACTTGAAACAAAAGCTATTGAGTTAATGTGAAATTCATAGCTTTAGATTCGCCCCTGCTGATCCCATCCATTTCAATTTATTTTTGATCAATTTCTTTTTAGGTTTATTTACAAAAAAATGTATTTTTCTAAGTTTGGAATAATTTAACTTAATCTTTTTTATTTTACACAATTTTTATAGCCACATAGATGTTATGATATGCTTAGATTTACAAGTTTCAAAAGTCTTATATCAATAGAATAAAAAATTAGCTATGAATAATCTGCCGCTAAATAACCCGTAGCTAATATAATTTTGTTTTGGTAATCGACCGTTAATCTGTCATTAAATAATAAATAGTCATAGTTAACAGAATTTTTGATAATTCATCATTAAATAAGGTTAGCAATGGATTTTTGTATTGTCAAATACCACGTGGGAATTAAAGACATTATTATTCTCTTCTTTCACCTGCCTACTTTGAAAAAAGTCCTCTCCTATCCTCCCTCTTCTTCCTTTTATATATCTTACTCTTTTATCCATCTTTACTCTCACAACACATCCAAAATTTATTTGCAAAACTTTTTCATCAAAAAAGCCTTCTTCCATCCCTTCTATACTCCAAGTTCTTGAAATACCAACAATATTTTCTACGTGAAAAGAATTTGAGCAAATTTTTCTTCCTTTCCGGTAAAATATTCTTCGAAATAGGAAAAGCCGCAAGCATCATTAGCTAAGCCTCACTTCGACAAGATCTTGTCATTCTTGCTTCTGTTATTGGTAATTGTGAGTATAGTGTTGCGAACGTGAGACATCCAATCACACGTAGAATCAGTGGCTGATCCAATAATCACATGCAGGGGTTTACAGGTTTGGCAAAACCTAGCTAGTGCTACAAACCTTTTTCATATGTATACATGTGAAAAATCCTATGAATACAACAACAACAACAAAAATCCTATAAATAGAGTTAGATATATATTTCAGAATCCACGACAACGTCTAAATTTTGAATGATGTCACTCGCGTTGACTATGTCTCTGCAACCTCATGATAATCAACAAACCCTTATAGATGACGAAGAACATGTCGTAAATTCTCCAGAGAGATTTTCCTACCATGATCCACCGGAATCTTTTTGTCTTTCTAAAAATTCAGAACGAGATTGGTTTGATCAAAATGCAACCATGCAAAGAAAAGCCTCAATGAAATTTGCATTTTCAGGCAAAGCCAATAATAAAAATTCCAAAATTTTATCTCACAATTCTCTCTCATCTTTAAATCAACAAAATCAACATCCATCACTTTTTTCTATTCCCAAAACTAGAAAATCTTTCTCTGCCGACGCAAATCCCCGGGTCAACAAGGCAGCGAAACCAAAATCCCGGTTCACTAGAAGCCGGTCTGAACCGGGAAAAAAAATATTGAGGCAGGTGTCTGAACCGGGTTCTCCAAAAGTGTCATGCACCGGAAGGGTTCGCCGGTCCAAGTCAAAGAAAGAGAGTAGGACAATAAGAACCGGTTTTTGGAAAAAGGTGAGAGCGGTTCTGAAAATCCGGTCCGAAGAAAAAGGTGGGTCCAGTGAACTGCTGAGCCGAACCTATCCGGGTCCGGTTCAGCAGTTTTGAAGCGATCGACGACTCGTCGATGGTCAGAGTAAAGATTTTTCATTCTATATATTCAAATTCAACTTGTTCTTGGCATGTTGAATTAAAAATTATTTTTATGATAGAGATAATGTATCTATAGGTTTTGAGAATTATTTAGTTGAAATTTTATAAATTTTTGGAGTTTGGCTTGTTATGCTACTTGGTGTTTTGTTGTTTTCTTATGAAAGATGCTTATTTAGTAGGTGAAATATTATATTATAAGCCATGTTGGATGTGACTTGGTTTTGATTGGTATGCAAATCAAAACAATTCCATTTAGGTGACCATATTTATGTATATAAAAAGAGTAGTTAAAAGTTGATTAAGAAAATAATTCGTGAGGTTAAGTTGAAAAAGAGTAGTTAAAAGTCTAGTTATTATTCAAGTAAATTTCACTTGGGGAAAAAGTAAAATTTTATAAATAAAAATCATTATTTCACTTGAAATACTCTTCAAATAAGCTCTTATTCGCCAATATTTCAGATATTGATAGTCAAACCTGTATTTGCACTTTGCAAAATGGTCCAACTTTGCCCGCCTTTAGTGACTAAAGGGCAATTTTGAGCCAAATTTGTAACTGCGAGGACATGGATGAGCTGAACTTCTAATACAGAAAAGATCATCCAAATGAAACCAACACCACACTCTGATAATAGCATAAAAAATGTTCAATAATCCCAAATTCAACAGTTTTCAAATGGATATTAGTTTAGAGAACAATATGGTGTTTGCCAAATACTGACAAATTGCAACATGAGTTATGCCATAAATCAGGCACAAATATCACCATCTTCATTTATTTGTTTTCCATGTCTATGACACAAGATTTGTATGGCTCTCAATTTTCGAGGTCCACTCGAAGAAAAATGAATTCGAACATTTTCAAACGACGTCTTCTTCCTTGTGCGTATGAATAACACAGTCGGATCTCGGGTATGAGATACAAGTCAGCAAATAACCCTTCTCCATTTGATCATCATCAAGAAATGCGCCTTCGGATTGATCAACTGATCCAGAAACCAACTGGCCAGCACAAGTACAGCAAGAGCCAGCCCTGCATGAGCATGGCAGTTCCATTCCCGCTTCCTCTGCTGCATCGAGGATGTATTGATCATCGGCGACTTCGAATTCATTCTCGGTACCATCAGGGCCGATTAGTTTCACTTTGTATGCTGCCATTGCAGAGACTTTGAAGGAGGACGATGACGACTTCAAGCCAAATGCTTTAGAAATACTCTTTACGGAACTTAAAGAGACTTGGGACTTGGTAAAGGTGGATGATGTAATTGATGGAGCAACTTTGAGCAAAGAACCTGAAGAGATGGTTACAGTAGACATACCTGCACCTACATAGAATTATTTGATCAATTAATGTGAATTAGTCTATCAACATTATATACCATAATCTTACAGAAAATCTTTCCACTAAATAGCAAAGAGGCATGTATTGTGCGGAAGCAGATGAACAGAAAGTCCTAATAATGGTTCTCGAAACTCCTTTGCTGGCTCACATCAAATTGATGGTTCCAAAATCACGCAGAAACAGAATAAGCAGAGAGTGCAAACCTTCTGTACAGTTTACGCCATTTCATTACCAATGCAGTTGCAGACCAGTGAGTATGTTGAATTTCATTAGCATCAAACTATTCCTGGATATGCGATGCACACAACGATAAACCAAAAATCCTAGCCAGTGGTAAAAGGCCCACATGCTTAGCAGTGTCTCATTAAGGGGCTTCACTATAATTAGTACTATATGGCTGGCTTACATTTCACAAATATCAGCTGCAAGACAAGCTTCGAATATGGTTTCTAAGTACTGAATTTGTGGAGATGATGACATCATAGGGAAAGTAAAAAATAAGTGGTTTCCAGACCCCCCCCCCCCCCCAAACCATTTTATCTATGCTTTCCAAATGAAGTTACGAGGAAAATAGTAGTATTTGCCTTCAAAGTTTCAAACTTATGCAGTCACTGCATAGGAACAGCCGAACACACGCCTTCACCCACACAGTGCTAAAAGATATAGCCTTGGATATGATTCAACTATAAAATCTAGCTCAACAACGGGGGCGGTTTTATTAACTAAAATATGGTGCCTGTAAACTCATGGTCTTTCGCAAAACTAGGTATTTTATGTACATATTTCCTAAAATTTATTTAGTATTACTTCCGGCACCCATGCTCCAGAAAGACTGAATGGTGCACTTGGTTGAATGTTAAGTTATTTACCCAAAGGAGCAAGGATCAATTCCCACTTAATACTTTCTTTTTCAGTGGCGCACCCATGTTCTAGAAATCCTAGATCCGCCTCCATCAACATGTAAGAATATCCAAGACAATATAAAGATACTATATTCCATACCAGCATAACTCTAACATCCTCGCACACCCAGGGTTAGATAATTGGAGCATGGATAACATAACATGGGGTCCAATAGTCAGAGCCAAAGCCAAGATTTTGAGTTTTGGATTCTAAAAGAGACATTTTTAACACAACCACAGGGTTTGGGCTAAAGCTACTGAGTTCTACCGACCTTGTAAGTAAAGTTGTAGCTCCACCGCAGCCAACATTGAGTAACTCAACATAACCGACAAGTCATATCATGTTAGAAAACATGAGCCTTGAACCGAACTCACTAATTGTCCAAGATCGTATAAAGAGACTACAACCCTTACCTCCACAACTAATCTAAGAGTCAATGACACACACAACAACAACATATCCAGTGTAATATCACATGTGGATCTGGGGAGGGTAGGGTGTACGTAGACATTAACCCTACCTCTGAAGGTACTCATATAAGGGGTGGTGGAGTGTAGCTTTATTTTTACCCATTTATTTAAAATCCTGGATCTATCTCCCTAGCAGACAGAAAACGACAGGAGCAAAAACGCGATCCAAGAAATAAAACCATACAACAAAATTGATTTGATCCAAGAAACAACCATTTTCTCTAGGAAAAAAAATACCCATTCGCAAAATAAAAAAAAAAACAACTACCCCACAACCAGAGATCAACTAAATCATACAATCCCACAAACAAATCCCCCAATAATCAATACATAAATCAGTAAAAAACAGTAAGGGAGCACATCAAAGTGAAAAAAATCTGAACTTTTAATCAAAGAATTAACTTTCAGGCGTACCTTAAAGGTCCTCTTTGGGGATCTTTGCTAAATTCTGATACAGAGAGAGCTGCGGCAAGTGGCAAAGAAGAAAGTCAAGCGACAAAAGGAGCTGTCGCGGTCACGTGATCTTAGTGGGGTTATGGGTTCAAATGCACGTGACTTAGATTTTTTTGGGCTTTGGGCTTTCGGCCGAATGGGGTGCACCCAAAATGGGAATTAACATATCTCCTTGTTTAAAAGATATCTATATTTATAAAGTATTTAAAATATAGTCACAATTAATTATGCGGACCAAGTGTTTCGGGATAATTCGAATTTTAGGACATTATTTGAATTTTTGTTTTGGAATTCAAGAAATACAATTTAAATAAGTTTGGATTGAATTGGTTTTTTGAAGTTCGATTTCAGATTGGATTGGTACTCTTCATATAATCGGGCTCAAAGTAAATATCAAACATAAAATGAGAAGTAAAAAGAAAGTAGTTACTTAAAAAAAATACATTGTTACTTATTATTATCATAAAAACAATCAAGGATCTAATAATAATCAATTAATTTTCTCATTCAAAAGGTAAAATGTATTAATTACGCAGATATCATAAGGATTAAAATCAAAATTTATTCAATATAGAGACTTTAAGCACAAATTTCCGTTGTTTTTATGAAATAAAAAAATCCCGAATCCACCACTCTATCTCAAGATTAATGATTCGATAATCTTAGTAGCTTTAATTGCTTGGCTACTCGAACTTTCAACTAGTTGACGAGGGTTTAGGATTGCCTTCATGAGGAGAGCTTATCTCCCACAAAGTAAGACTTTCTAATGAGAAATCAAATTAATCGATCCCCAAAACGGATACTGAACGATAGAGAAAAAAAGGAAGTATGTACTCTTTGTTGGGACTCTGGTCACTATTGTACTTTATAAAACAGTACGGGAAGTATATCACTATTACAAGTATTCGAAAGGATAAACAAAGATTCAATAATTCAACTAGAAATCTGAAATTACAATTGTAGAACGAGAAAAAGTCGAAACTGTTTTGTTATTGCTGAGTCAAGTGTGGCACTCTGTCCTTAAGATAATATTGCCCCGTATGTATCCTTTATACGTCCTGGACAATTTGTCTCCCAAGATAAAACAGCAATGGAACACTTGAGCAAAGGAAACTCAAGAGCTACTGTGAAGAATATTGAGTAACGAAATGATGCTTGAAAGTTGTAGGAAGAACTGTTTTTGCTTGTGTATGCTTCTGTATTTTCGTGTATCATATATGAGTCTCAACAATGGTGTAAGGGGGTGTTTATATAGGTGAGGGAGGGACTGAAAATCCTCCATAATGACCAAATAATGGCCATTATGGAGGTAGTAAAGTCACCAACATAAATGGTGAAAGACCAACGGATTGGCCATTATAGGAGGAGTAATTCACCAAAATAAATGGTGAATTGAGTGTTTGGCGTTTTGTTCTCTTACGCCCAATTCGACTTTCGGAAACTTCGGGGACCAAACCGTACATCCGAAAGAATTCGGTCAAAAGCGTACATCTAAAACTTCTGGGATCAAACTGTATTTCTGGAAAAGTTCTCTGGTCCAAAAACTGTATTCATGACCCGTGAACCGGACGGGCGGGCGGCGGCGGCGCGCGTGTGGTCTTTCCTTGAACCGAAGCACATCTAGGTCCTCCCTCCTTTAAACACATGGGATACCCCTTGGGGTCCCAAACCCCAAACCAATTTCGAGTCTTATATACACAACAATTCTTTCTTCCTCTACCGATGAGGGAGAATTGAACACAATACCACACTTTCCATGCTTCAAACACCTTACTTCGTGAACCAATATCTCTTTCATTTCTCAATGAAATTTGACGATTCTTGGCCCTACGGTTATCTACGTACTTAGTAGATCATGCATGTGTGAAGAACCGGATTTTCCAACATACATAACACTAGTGTTTAAGCCGTTAAAGTTGGTCGGTCGCAACTCCCGCTAAAGGCTAATTTCCAACCCTCTTTACATATTATTTCATAATAATGACAATCCAGGATCCACTAATATTAATTAATTAAATTTTCTCACTCAATAGGGCCTTCCATATATCATATTTTACACTATCATCACCACAAGGAAACAAATGTCCAGCATCTTGTAGCTCATGATAATTTATCCATGGAAGTTTTTGTGCAATGAAGCTTTGTAAATTAACAGATACAATTCCATCTTCAACACCATGCCACAAATGTACATTGCCTTCATTATTAGAATAAGGATTTTTCATATCCATAGGATCAAATTCAGGTTTACCAAAACCAATAATTAGATCTCTATGGAGGGACTCAAATTTTCCTTGTTGTGTAACATATGCCTGCATATAAATATCACTTGTCAACAAACTAAAAGATCATCAAATAGTGTATACATCTAAAAAAAATATTTTATTTACACCATTTTTGTCACGCTTAATTTGTTCCTCAAATACGTGATTATTTTAAAGAAAATGGTATTCTAGTGAAGCATCGTGTGTTCATTATGGGTCTAGGAAAGAGCCGCATCCTGGACCAGATTATCGCGTAATATCATTGAGTAAGTTTTATCAGGTAAATGGGATGAACATATTTTTTTAGTGAAACAAAAGGTAAAGAAATATGTAATTAAAGAGATATTTATCGAGTAAATAGGATTGATTTTCCAGGGAGGATTGGGAAAGTTGGATGAGTTATGGTGACAAAAAAAGAGGTGACTTTATCAATAATTAACTTATGCCAATGATCATTTGAGAAATTAACTCAATAAAAAGCTATGTCGCTCTCGGACGACTCTCCAAAAATATCTATTGCACCCGTGTCGAATTTTTAAAAAATGTAATTTTTTTGGAAAATCCAACACACATCTGACCGTATTTTGAAGAGTTCGAATAATATAGATGAAATTTTTTTTAATTAAAGGGCATAATTGTGTACCTGCTGAAATTGCATCTCATCAAGTGAATGAGCAATTTTGAGATCTTGTTGAGCCAATTTAAATTCTCCAGTTATAACACTAAAACCAGGAAAATATTGTTGTGTTCCACCAATACATAAGCCACGGGGCATGATATGCAACTTGATAAATCCATTGGTCTCTAATTAATTGCTTATCATAAGCTTCTTTAGTCAAATTTGCTGGAAATCCAGGCCACCAATAATTTATTGCTGGTGTCAATAATGCAGCTCCTGCTAATCTATGTATAACAAAGAAAAAGAAAAAAAACAAGATTGGATTTAATTTTTATTTACTGACAATTTTTACATTGTTAATGTAACTTGTTTTAGCATATTGTTTATTCTAGATTACCTTTTAATATTCATCAAATAAAGTTACCTATAATTACTTAATTGTGTAAATATTTCTAATATCAGTATTAGTGAATTTTAACATGCAATATATAGCAAGTTAATTAGTGGAATGGCTCGAGAAGCCCTTTTACTTGTTCGGGCTTATTATCTCGGTGTTCGTACTCACAACTTTGCTAACTGCACACTTTTACTCTTTAAAACATATTTTAAACCCTTTTCCAGCCCGTTCATGGTGGGTGTAATACAACCGACTACACGTTGAATTTCATGTCATTTTTTAATGCCACATATGAAATGAAATTTCAAAAATTAAATTAAACCTCCACAACTTCATTTCACAAAATATTTTCTCTTTCTTCATCTTCTCCATCTCTTTCTTCTTCTTCATCTCCTTCATTTCCGTCTTGTTTTGTTTGTCATCATCTTCTTTACAAGCGATTCGAAAAGGCTTAGATGATTTGCCAGGTTCGAATTATTTTACTTCCCGGGATTTCACTAGTGAACCGGGTAACTTCGCCGGAGTTTACTGCGATGGAGATAAAAGGAGGGTGTCCTTGTTTTTTTTTTCTTTTATTTTTTATTTAATTTTATACTTTCAGTTTTTTTTTTTTTTTTAAAAATTTGTTATTCCACGCTCTTTATAGTTTATACATGTATATCCCACACATTTGTACAATTCACTCTTGTAAATACCACATATGCTCGATTAGCGGTCGGTGAGATTTAAAATATTATGTTTTAAAGGCTAGAAGGATTCAGTTGGCAAAGTTGTGGGTACGAACATCGGGATGACAAGTTCGGTAAAAGGCCCTCCCGAGTCATTCCGCCTATAATTTTTATTCAATTATCAATTAATTCTTATCACGGTATCAGTAATTTTTACCTAATAAGTGACAAATTAATTCTTATCACGGTATCAAGTAATTTTATTCAATTATCAATTAATTCTTACCGAATTTTTAATTTGTACTATAAATTATTTGTTGGCAAATTTTATTTGGCCGGGTCCATCCATAATGGTACTAAACCCTACCATTATTGGTGTTGAACAAGACATGCTTTTTCACTATACATGACGGCTAGGGTTTGCAAAGAGAAAATTCTCTGCTTCTTAGTAGAGAATATTTAGACTTTGAAAATAAGAGTTCGTACATCGTCTTGTGAAGATTTCCAACGACCAATAACTCAAACATGATTGTCTAAATTTATTTAAGCAAGAAGAAACCCGTAAATTTCTTAAATTAGTATTTACCATTGAAATACGGCATTAATCATTATCATAATTGACAATAGTACGACTATACATGAAATAAGAGACAATATAAGCGATAGTGAGAAGTATAAGGCTTAAGATGTCGTTCGAGAATTATTAGAATGATTAATATGTTATTTAATCAAGATTCATGGTTGTTTTAAAGAAAGTGATGAAAATGCCACTAAACACTAGAACTTAATTTCATTAAAAATATTCATATAGTTTCATTTTATTGTCAAGTTCCTCTTATCACTTATGTACCTTTTTTCTTTTGGACTGGTTGATCCACAAGGAGACATGAACCATGACTAAGTGATATACACATACAACAACTCGTCACAGAAGAATAAGGGGTGTATTCAATTAGGATTTTAAAAGACTATTTTGAGATAAATAAATCTTGTGGTATTAAATTAAAACTTTTATATAATCTAAACAAGTCTTGTGGTATTTAATCAAGACTATTAGGATTTTTTAAAGAGGGTGTCCAAATCTAGTGGTATTCAATCAAGATTTTAAACAAGTAACAAAAAGTCTTTTGATATTCAAAAACTTGCTAATTTCGAAAGATTTTTTTTCTCAATGAAATTTGTGACCTTTTAGTGAGAGGTATAAATACCAAACCCTATAAAAAAATCTCACCCTTGTGGGCAAGATTTTTTTCTCTAACTGTTTTCTCTCTTCTCTTCTCTCTCTGTATATATTCTTTCATTTCCTCTTTCTACACCCACCATTTCACTTTCATCTCATCCCCCAAATTCTTTTAAGCATCATCACTTTCATCTCATCAAATAGCCGAAGCTGTGAGCTTCTTAAATGACTGTAAACTTGTAAGAAAATATCTAACATCATTGATTTGCTTTTCATGTTGAAGGATCACATTTAGCTATGTTCTCCGGAAGTGATTTGGAATTTTTGACTATTTGGCTAAATAAAATATTGCTCCATAGATTTGTTTATTGATGCATCTGAATATTGAATGGTTGAACTGCAGCAGCTTTGTACATAAGAATGTTTGAATGCCTTTGTTGTATCCTTAAGCTTCATAATTTAGTCCTTGGACATGGCAGAACCTGAATTTTGGAAGATGACCAACTTAAATTGAAATTGGAGGAAAGGAAACATTTCAATTTTTTGGGAGCCTAGGATATTATTTTTTCAAGGAAAATTATAAAAATTGTAGACTTTTAGAGATCCAAATGTGAAAAAGTGAAAAGTGGGGGAAAGCCATCATCTGCCATGTAGGATGCTGCAAGCTGCTCTTATTTTTGTAATGCTCGAAAGCATTCAAGTTGTCCTTGCGGTGTCCAATTGCTTAAAAAATCCATGTGGTCCTTTCAAATCTTTATAAATCTTATGATAAATCTTTTAAAATTCGTAAAAAATATTGATTGTAAATTTTTTTTTTAAAAATATTTTAAGTCATTACATTCCTAAATAGTCTTTTAAATTCCACTGAACTTATTTATCTATAAATAGTCTTTTAAAATCTCAATTGAATACACCCCCTAAACCTACTTTATATGATTGAAGTGTTCAGATTAATTTGCACGTATCTTAATTATTTTATTTACGAAATCGCTTGGGTTTATACCTCTGGATTGATATTCATATTTTGTCCTCGTTTTTGCATATGTTACAAAAATAAGCTTCTTTTTCTTTATATACACTGCAACTGTCACTAGCCCAGCCCATCCGGGCTAGCTCACACGGGTTTTAGAATTTGACGGGTTAGGCCGGGCTGACCCATCTTTTTTATGGGCCTCAAAACAGCTATCCCAATCCATCACTATGTGGGCTGCGGGCCTGACGGGGTCAACTCACCTTTTGTATTTAATTAAATATTTTTGATATATTTTTTAATTTAAATTCGAATTTAAAAATGCTAACATAATATTTATAAGACAATATCACATGGTGTTACTACTTGCTAACCAAGTCTCAAACGGTATTTTCAAAGGCATTTATGGGGCGAGTCCCCGGGTGGAACGTACCAGAAAAGCTTTGGGACGCAAATGAAAGACGTAGATCCATAGGGCGTGCGCTCTAGAGTTTGAGGCGTAAGTCCTGGGCGCAAAAGAGTAAGCTCCGGGCATAAAAGCGTACTCTCCGTATGTTAAATTTAATGTTTGATGTTTTAAAATACTTTTGCTACAGAGAATGTTTTTTGTTATTGGTGTAAGCCCGCCGCCCACCCCAACCCAGTGTCGCTCAAGCCCATGAGCCAGTGGGCTTTTTCGGGCTGGCTAAAAGGCCTTGTTCTTAAATGGGCTTCAAAAATCTTAGTCCAACCTTATTAAATCACGGATTCTAAATCTTAGTCCAACCTTAGCAATCAGGGAAGGATACAACCTATACAAATTCCTTCCCAAAGCTACTAGGAATTTTAGCTAACAAAAAAATTATATTTTGTCATATCGTCTTCTAAATGTTGAGATTTGCTATTTATCGAGTTGAAACATCCCCTTTGCCTCTATAGGGAGATCATTTAGAGAGTGATATAAGGTCATGTTTCCATAATATGTAGCCATCTTTGCTAATAGGTCAGCTATATGGTTTACTTCCCTATAACAATGAGAAATCTGATGAGTATTGCCTGTGAGCATCCTGGAAGTGTTGTTGATGATATGTTTGAGCTTCAAGTTGTTGGTGTCCTGTTGTATAAGCATATTAGTGACTAGAAGAGAGTCCATATATATATATATATATATATATATATAGTGAATATTAGTAGAATATTCATCATATATTTTGTAATTATTAGTAGTGTATAATTATGGTAATTATAGGATCCCTCTTGTATTAGGATTCCACAATGTACACAATATATATATAATGAGAAAGGATCCCCAAGGAAGATTAATACAATTCTACATGGTATTAGAGCCAATAATCCTTCCCGGCCTAAAACCTAAAATTCAACCGCCTTCCCTTTCTCTTTCTAGCGCCAAATCACTTGTATACCATTGGTATACCTCCGATATACGCTGATATACAGCTGTCCAGCACTCCAATTCTACAAATAGCCATGTATACATTTGGTATATCACTGATATACAACCCTTTTCCCCCTCCCTATCTCTCCCACAGGCCGATGCCTCCCCTGTTTCGGTAGACACCCCATATGTCACTGTTTAGACAACGGTTGTAACCCACTCTGCCACGCTAACTCGATCAACTCCCATGCGTGCCCCTGTTCACACCGTCACGTCACAGAACTTCCCACCATCGTCGCTCTAATCGGACCCGGTTCCCCACACCCATCTGTCTCCGACGACACTCCCACACCCAACCCACCAATCACTGCCACCCTTACCACACCGTACACCGGAACTCCAACAACCAAACACCACCCCGTCACAACCTATCGATTCCACCTACCCTTCTCGGTAAATAGAACCCAACACTCATCACCCACACCCCGTTGACACATCCCGACAACCAACCAACGCCATTGCCTCAACCAACTGACGTCATTGCCTCAACCAACCGACGTCATTGCCTCAACCAACCTGACCCAACAGACTAACCAGAACCCGGCCCTATAGCTTAACCCAAACCCGATACCCCACACATCTACCCAAACTGCCCCTGCCTCCACACACCATATGGAAACACATGCCCAACACATGATGTTTAAACCCAAAGTCCAATTTAACCTAAACTCTCAAACCATATTCCCAATTCCTAAAAACCCAAAACTAGCCAAGCTTGACCCAAATTGGAATGCGGCAATGCGTGAGGAATTTAATGCTTTAACAAATCAGCACATTTGGAATTTGGTTCCCAGACCCGACGGGGTGAATGTGATCTGATGCATGTGGCTATTTCGTCACAAATTTAGAGATAGTGGTGATTTAGAGCGATATAAGGCGAGACTTGTGGCTAATGGTATTAATCAGCAAGAGGGTATTGATTGTGGTGAGACATTCAGCCCGGTTGTTAAATCGGCCACTATTCGCACAGTTCTGAGCATTGCTATGGGTAAGCATTGGCCGATTCATCAGCTTGATGTGAAGAATGTATTTTTACATGGGGACTTGAAGGAAACTGTTTACATGCATCATCCACCAGGTTTTGTCCATCCTGCAACCCCTCATTATGTATGCCGTCTCCGTAAGTCACTTTATGGTTTGAAACAGGCCCCCAGAGCGTAGTATGAACGCTTTGCACAATACATTATCCAGATTGGGTTTGTATGCAGCAAGTGTGATAATTCTCTATTTATTTTTCATCGAGGTAGTAACATTGCTTATTTCTTGTTATATGTCGATGATATTGTCCTTACTGCCTCATCTGATGTGTTAAAAAATGAGATCATTACACTGTTTAAAACCGAATTTGCTATGACTGACTTGGGAAAGTTAAGTCATTTCTTGGAGATTTGAGTGACTAGATCTGCAGATACTATATTTTTATGTCAGTGTAAGTATGTAGATGAGATTGTGTTCAGGGCTAAAATGGCGAACTGCAAGATCATGCCCACTCCAGTTGACTCAAAATCAAAGCTAAGTGATGTTGATGGTGCTCCAGTGTCCGATCCTACTCTGTATAGGAGTCTTGCAGGTGCACTACAATATCTTATTTTCACCAAGCCTGATATTGCTTATGTCGTTCAGCATGTGTGTTTGTTTATGCATGCCCCCATGGAGCCTCATTTCACTGCTCTTAAACATATCATTCGATACGTTAAGGACACACTTGATTATAGATTGCATCTATACCTGCCAAATATTAGTAATATAGTTAGTGTTAAATATTTGGCATTATAAATAAACAAACCCTTGTCGCGCTCGTGTTTGACCTGCAGGGGGTCAAAGCGGAGTACAACATATCCGGTGATTCCTGGGTATGATTAAGGAGTCGCCACCTAATTATTTTACGGTGAATTAGGGCACTTAAATGTTAACTAAATGCTGCAATATAACTCCAATTCTAAGGTCTGCGAAACTAATGAGATTCTAGGTAAGAGTTCTTTATTATCCTAAAGGGAAGGGGTTAGGCATCATTTAAGATCCGCTAACTTGCGGTTATCCGATCAAACTCAGGTTAATTATTGTACAAAGGAAAATGCATGTTTTAAAAATAGAAAGCTAAAATAATGTTGCAAGTATTTAGTAAAAGAATGCATTTTTTACAAGTATGCATTTGGGACAATTAATAGCAAGGAGAAAAACGAATTACTTATCAAGCCAAAGAAGTAATTTTTGGAAATCATTTTGAGTTGTACAATTAATAAAGTGAACAGAACATGATCAAAGTTTGTTTTGAAAATTTTAAATATGCATGACGAGCCTAAAAATAAATAACTAGCGTGGGGTTTCTATGTTTAAATTAACCGAGCCTACAAGTAAATAAGCTAGCGACAGGTTTTAACTACCCTACTAATTATCCATTCATGGCCTAATTATTCTAAATATCCTAACAATCACACAAGCATTAAGTAATTATTACAGACCCCAAATAACGAAATTAAAGAATGACAATGAAAGGGAACTAAAGCGGATGACGATGTCATCTCGCCCTATTTGTTTTGAAATCCCGAGTTTGGAGAATGCAAGGAGTGTGAATGCGGGTCTTCGTTCGGCAATGATCATGACGAGTCTCATAACGAAACTCTTCGTTGCTCCCGATGCATTTCATGTAAAACAAAAGTTAAGAAAAGGAATTAGAAAGTATCCCGAAAACTATCAAATATGTAAATACATAAACACAGATATAGGATTGCGCACATATGTACAACAATTATATTAACTGAAGCAGTCCGAAACAAACAACCCCAAAGGCAAAAAAATAGTCCAATATTATTTAAAGAGACGCTTGAGTAATACGAAAGTAGAGGGGTAGGCCCAAATGCATTGGCAAGCCCATATGCTCACACCCTTACGCTCAAACGTACCAGCCCATCACAACAACATACAAGCAAATAGGAACTGATATACAAAAATTGAAGTATACACAGTATATCCGGAGACATACAGTGATATTTAGACTGGATACATACTCGATATACTCAAGCCCCTATACTTTGTATATTTCAGGATATACCATTCATCTACTTCTTAGCAAATAGAAGAGCCAAAGAAAAAGGCAAGGCAAATCATAAACATGATTTCAATTGGTCATGGGAGCAGGAAAAGTGTAAATTCTAGGCATAGATCACAACCAGAGACTAAGAAACAAACTTATATTTGAATTCAGCCATAGAGGAAAAAGTTTACTGCATATAGGTAAACAACCAGTAGCCAGAATCATGATCATGTTCAATCCTAAATTCAAACATGCGTATCCAAAAATCAGGACACTATGAAAAAATGCATAGGATTAATAACACATACACTGAATTAACTAGCATGCCTCTGATTCAGACACAAATTCAAGTGAACAGAACTTAGTAAACTATGTATTTAAGAGGTACAAGAAACCAATTCATATAGTAGCTCTACATAAAGGAAAAAGGTATAGATTTCTCCTTGCAACAGCATCTGGAATGCATATTTTTAGTTCATAAGCAAGGAAAATAATATCTCAGCAAATCTCTTCCAAATTTTACACAGAGGAATAACTGACATGCTAAAGGAATGATTCAGAATGACTTGACTTCTTAATAGAACACTGGACAGTGGCAACATGACAGGGCTAAAGTCATTCACAACGTGCCATATGATTATCTATTAAAGAGAATATAATGTGCTTGTATAGACAAAACCAGAAGCCAAGACATAACAGACACATACTCATGGCATTGGCCTAGATATGGACATAACTTAACAATGATCAAAGGCTTTTCTATCTCTAAGCTGCAGATACTTAAATCATATGCCAAGGCCTTGTGCTCACTTAAACAGTTTTATGACTCAGATCTTATCATACACATGTTGCTATATGAACATTACTGAATTGAATGCAAGATACATGCAAACAACAATATAATCATAGAATCAGCAAGATCAGTAAGGGTACAAAATACTAACATAGGACTTATTCAACAACTTTAGTAGCCATGACATAGTACCAAGGAGCCTAAGAGGACTTTACATGATAGTGGATGAATTTTGACACTTAAGCAAGCAGGGTAGGATATGATCAATTTAGTTGACATATAGACATGGGAGGAAACATATTACTAATCAAGAGCAGCATTTAGAGATGTAGGGCCATTCAAATCAAACTAAACATATATGATTATGTTCAGGCTGTATATTAGTCACAATGACACTCCAGAACAGGACACCTAGGTAGCAGATCAAACATGACATTTTAAGGATAAAGAAACAACTTAGTAACTGAGATACTTGTTATAGCAATTCAGTCATAATAAATAGTAAGACATGCATATTCCATTCTAGTAGTTAGCCCAGATTTATGCATACAGACTTATAACACACTAACATGGTTCAGAGCTAATGCCCTTCACTATCCTTTAACATCCACAACCAAATCAATACAATAGAGACAACACACATATTCCTATATCCTTATCATACGACCAACATATATGAGTTAATCACAAAGGATAGACAGGTAGCAAACCAACATGACACAGTCTAGCCTAAACAGGTAGAAAACATTAGCATAGACATAATTTAAGCATCTTGATAAGGGAGTCATGACCTAAGAAAACAAATGAAAGACTTAGCAGTATAAACCTATTTAGAGATTTTGGGTCCAGTAGGATTATATAATGTCCAGAAATCAACACATACACACAGAAAAGCTCTTTATCCCATTTTTACTATCCTGAACTCAGGCCTGCAGATTTATGAGCAGAAAAGTAAGAATTTAAACCCGACCTATCTAAACACTTACTCATTTGATCAAAAAAGTATGCAAAAGTTGACATCCATCTAAATCTTCAAAGAGACCAAACTTTATTTCTATTTAACATTGGATTTCAGACAGACATGTAAAAGAAACCAGAGCATAACCACATATTCAGACCTTAATAACCACAGATCATGACCTTTAAAGTAGAACAATGATCTTATCATATTAGTCATGCTAAAATATAACTAATTTACATCATAACTTCACTGAACATGTGCTGCACAATATTTTCAACATATTGTGTTAAATGTAATACTAATCATGAACTAAACAGGGGAAACACTATATGTATCACACATAAAACATCTAACTAATCATGACTCTTCTAAACAAGTACTAACAACATACGCCTCATATCATAATCTGCATAAGTTTAATAATACAAACAATATTTCTAAATCTTAATAGGTAATTAAACAAGGCTAACAACTTAATACACTTAGGCATTAAAACACAACCACATGAATAATCAGCACTAAAACACAAAAATACAGAAAATAAATCGAGAGGAATGTGTTTTAGTGATCTTCTCCGGGCAGCGAACTGAGGCGTGTTTCGAATCGTCGACCCGCTCAGAGAAGTTTGTTTATACGATTGAAAAGAACAGAATGTTTGTGGCTTTGCCGAACCGGAACCGAGAGTAAAAAAAAGGATTTTGAGAATCGAAAGCTGTTCAAGAGAGGGTTTTTTTCTGCCTATCTTTGCCTCTGAACAAGCCTAAGAAATGGTGAATTTTTTAGTTCGACTTTTTTAAGAACCGAGAGTTTTCGTCCCAAAAAAAGCATTCTCAAACACAACCCAAAGGGCTATATTTATAGCCAAAACTTGAGGGGTTTCAACACCTAGAATTCGAAATTCGAATTCAAAAAAAAGAGGGAAAAAGTGACGGTTCTTCTTTTTTAGATTCCGAAAAGAATAGATAATGATAAAGGGGTATATATTCATGCCGTTACCCCTTGAATTTGAAGAAATAACCGAAGGGTTTTGGGTTTCCTCTTCACAGCTATTGTCAACAGCTTTGCAGGCCTCAAACGTCTTCAATAGAGGAAGAGTGATGAGTGATTGATGGAGGAGATGAGACGTGGTGGCAGTTGCGTCGGTGAGGCGAATATCCGGTGGATTTTGTGGTTGTCGGTGGTTTTTTGGGTGTCTGGTTTTGGGGTCGTTGGTTTTGGACGATGGGGCCTTTGGGGGGGGGTTTAGTTGGGGCGATGGGTTAATGGGTTTTATGTTAGGTTTTTGGGCCGGTTCGGTTGATTGGGCTGGCAGGAATTGGGGGTTGGGTTGGTCCGGTTGGGCCGAAAAATAAATGAGAGTTGTAGTTTGGGCCGGGCGAATTAGTTTTGGGCCACGGTTTGGGGTGTGCGTTTTGGGCTGTAATTTGTGGGTTGGGTAGAATGTTTTGGTGAGGGGGAATAAAATGGGGAGTTGGTTAAAATAAAAAGGAGTTTATTATAAAAAGATGTAAATTATTTAAAATAACATAACGATGTGATAATAATGAAAATATAATATTTGCGAAATGTTTAATGCTTAATAAAAAATGGAAATGCGATGCAATTTTGCGAAAATGAAATAACATAGAATATTAGGGTAGAATTATGATTTAGACTTTTAAAAAGGCAAATGATAGTAAAACATGTGAATAATAATAATAAATAATGATATTGAAAATAATAATAAATATATATATGTGCCTATATTAAAATTGTTTTTTTTGAGGTGTTCGAAAATATTTAAAATTGCGAATAAATTGGAAAGGACTGGACAAAATTGGGTGTCAACAACCCTTAAACTTGGTCTCAGCTGGCAAGTATACCTTCCAACTTTGTGTGTGCACAAATAGGCACCTTAACTTGTATAAAGTTGAACACGTAAACACAAATGCTGATGTGGCACTGACGTGACACATACATTTTTGTGGTGTCTAGATGATCATTTTATAAGTTGGAGTGTTCAACTGACAAAGTGGAGACAAGTTGAGGTGCATACTTGTGCACACCCAAAGTTGGAGGGCATACTTTCCAGCTGAGACTAAGTTTGAGGGCATGTTTATGTATTATGCCTATAAATATTTTCAATCTCTAAAATTAATATATATAATAAATGTATATATACCAGATGCATAAAGTAAGAAGGATATAACATAACCCAACTTGGTTGAAGAACTCTTGCTATCCATTGTATTCTACGGAGAGAAAAAAATGCAATTATGAAAAAAGAGGTTGTGGTTAATTGTATTGCCTCCATGATAAATTTATAGGGACATGAATGGACATGGTTGTATAAGAAGGATTAGTTTATTTGAGTTAGATGAAAATGATATTTTTATTAATAATAATTGCCAATTATAATTATAGGAATCTTGTTTGTTAGGCGAAAACAACCCAAAAATACTTCTAATATGGTGTGATATTGTATGCTTTGAGTCAATTCTGCACAGTTTTCTCCAAAAGGGTTAAGAGTATTTGACATCGGAGATTAACTGTGTGTCAATGCCACCTACATCAATCGAATATTTATGGTCACCAAAGTCACTTGTTTTTTTTTTGTATATGCATCTTCAACATTACGGGTAAAGATAGCGAACCTGTCTGTAGACAGGCAAAGCCACTAAGTCGGGCCCACGCCATCACTCTGCCACCAATATATATTCGTCCCGCTGAATCATTCGCTCTAACACCAATTGTTGAGCTAAAACAGTCCAAAAAAAACACCTTAACATGGATAGATTTTGGGTACAAAATAGATGTCTAACTACCACCAAGAGGTGATAGATTTTTAAATAAATTTTGAATAGAATAACTACCAATAGGAGGTGGTAGTTAGATGAAATGAGTTTCCTCGTACGAAATACAAATTATATGTATTTTATCTCCTTCTACTTCTTAATCAAACAAAAAAGAAAAAACGATTTAAGGTGAACTGTATTTTTCTTGAACAAAAGTTAGTAAATTAATTAAACAAAGCCCAGCTAAATAAATATTGAATCACTTCATTTCCTTCAATAACGTAAATTATTTAGATATTTAGGTTCGTTGTTTCAAAAGAATGATTTGATAGATGAAAATATTATCATAAGATTAAAACTGAATGATTGTTATAAGGAAGTGCAACCGGTGTGTGTTAAGATAAAATGATAAGTATCAATGTGAGAGATAAGTTCTATAACATCTATATCTATAAAACTAGCAATGTTATATGTGTTAGGATTTGAGTCCCAAATCCGATCTAATAAGAAAACAGTAAATAAATGAAAAACAAATAACACACACAGATTTATAGTGGTTCACTCTCAATGCGAGAGCTACGTCCACTTTGCCACTGCTGATTTCACTATTATCAAAGTAAGGAGTTTGTGTTTACAATTCTCTCTTTTTCTCTCGTCACACACTCTGGAAAAAAAATGGTGCCCTAGAATATATATAGCGAAAACTAGGGCGAACATAATACAAACATGAAATTCCTAAAATACCCTCCACTAATAATCTTACATTATAAATATGATTGTGAATTTGGGTCGTTAAAGTCCAACATATTCACAACTCAACAACTCAACAACTCAACAATATGGTTGTGAATTTGGGTCTTTAAAGTCCAACATATTCACAAGATAGCAAAGACGCGGATGATAAGATGAATATGTCTTCAAACAGGATTAGATAAGATTAAAACTGTTCTATACTCGCCGAAGTGAGGATTCATATAGCCGACCCCAACTTGTTTGAAGCTGAGACATAGTTGTTATTGTTGTTACTTACACTTCGTGTCAAATCAAACTATGCCAAATAAATTAATAGAGAAAGAGTATATCTTTATTCAATAACATTTTCAGTCAAACTATGTCAAATAAATTAATAGAGAAAGAGTATATCTTTATTCAATAACATCATCTGATAAGATAACTTCACTTCTCATGATAAACAAGAGCATTTAGGCAATCTTACACTAGGGATGACAATTGGGCGGGGCGGGGGCGGGTACCCCCTCTCCCGCACTCGTACTCGCCAGAAAATTTTATACCCGCTACCCGTGGCGGGTACAATTTTCAACATTCATACCCGCCTACGCGGATATAATCCACACCCGCTCCACCACCCAAGTGGATATCCGTCACCCGCCAATACCCGCATGTACCCGCCTGCCATATTTTGTAATTAATTCATTTTTGATCAATTAGTGATCAACATGATCCCAAAAATTTAAATTCCAAAAATTATCCCAAAATTTTGAGTCAAGAATCAATACTGTCACGGTCTCATTTTCTTTGGGAGAGAGGGAGGAGAATTCCAGATTTTTTCACCATCAGAATTCTCCATTTTTTTCACCTCTTCCCCCTTGCACAACAAAGAATCAATAAAACAAAATTTCCAAGAAAACCCAAAAATTATCCACCAAATAACAATATATTACAAATGTAGACAAAATTCAGATATTATTTCAGCTATATAAGCTAGACGGGTAGGCGGATAGGCGGGTATGACTGCAAATCCACCACCTATCCACCTACCCGTGACGGGTACATTTTCAATACCCATACCCGCCTACTACCCGCCAAAGTTATACCCATACCCGCCCCAACTGGGGTGGGTGCAGAATCCACAAAATTATACCCACGTGGCATCCCTATCTTACACCCCCTCATAGGCTTGCGTAGTCTATTTTTACAGTCCCTTTCAATTAAAACATCCAAATTGAAAACTAAGGCATTGAAAGACTAAACAATTACTACCATTCTGAAAGACTCAATTAAATTTTCCCAGTTAAAAGGGTCTTCCATATAGCATCTTTTACACTATCATCACCATAAGGAAATATATGTCCAGCATCTGATAGCTCATGATAATTTATCCATCGAAGTTTTTTCACGATGAAGCGTTGTAGTTTAACAGACACAATTCCATCTTCAGCGCCGTGCCACAAATGTACAGAGCCTTCGTCGTTAGGGAAAGGATTTTTCATATCCATTGGATCAAATTCGACTTTACCAAAACCAGCAATCAGGTCTCTATGGAGTGACTCAAACTCCCCTTGTTGTACAACATATGCCTGCATTTAAATATAGCCATCAGCAAATGACAACAACATCAGATTATGATACCTAAGAAAGGAAATCGACAAGGGTGGTCTTGCTTTGCACGAAGGCTGCTGGTTCGAAGGTATGGTCGACTATTCATCAAAGTTTGTAACAAAATGAATGGCCTAAATACCTAGAAAGCCCCTTAAACTTGACAAGGTTTGTAAGTTAGCCATCTCAACTTAGTTAATGACCAGATAGATATTTTAACCCGATAGAAATGTGTCTGCTAAACACATGATTCAACATAATCAAGCCGTGAAAATTACACGCTGATGATGTGTCAAAGGACGAATTAAATAAACACACGTGTCAAAATTAGATATAGTGCCACTGGAAAGGGAAAAAAACTCAAGAGAAAAATAATTTTCTCTCTCCCCATCTCTGGCTCCAGCCCAACCCTCCATATATTCTTCTCTCTCTTTCTCCATTTTTCTCTCTTTCTGTTTCTTTCCCTTTCTCCCTAAACCCCGGCACGCATCTCCCTCTCTGTTTCTTGACTGTGAATTCAGTTATTATTCACTATTAACTTGAGGTCAATCTAGGATAAACTTTAAATTGTGAATCCGCCTCAAAGTTCATCAGAATGAAAGTATATATGTCCTAGAGACAATCTATATTAGGGACATAATGTACTTGAACACATTCGTATTATTAATAAGATTAATATTTATGACATTTGCAATTATTGAATTATTGTTTGATTGTTTGCAATTATTCATATGTGCATCCCTTGAGCTTACGTTGTCATTAATAGAGTGATATATTAATGATAGAACGTAACTCTCAAAATAGCCTCGACTAATGATCATCGAGAATGTGATATCGATGATATGCTATAAGTCGACATGTGGTCTGCATCACATTCTTGGAGAATGTAGTATGTCTCACAGCTACGAGTAATGGTTACTCGTGATGGACACATGGATACTTTGGAGGAGTATTGGTATGCCCTGCCGATAAACTATTTGTTATACATGTCTATAGTGTTATCGGCGTGTGGAATATAAATGTCATTTGACTTGAGGTCAATACGCACCTTGTTTACAGAATGATGTACTTTGACCAAGTTCTAAGCTTAAACTCCTTCTGGATAGGATACGGCTTGTGTTGGGTGCATCAGGATGTAAATCAAGGTGGTAGTTGAGCCAAGAATATGATTCATTCCTCGATTGAAAATTCGAGAGAGCACTCAAGTTCTCAATGTTATTAGGCTGACTAAAGTCACTGGCGGTGCAAGAGACATATTTAGAATATGGTCTAGTTGTCAACTAATAAATGTGAGATAAAGTGATTAAGCCATTTGGATAGACACTTGGCAAATCCTAAGCTTAATCGAGTGTGTCTCGAATGAAAGGAATTTATAGTTCCGCATAAATGTTAAATTTGCTGGATTCATGTAAACGTACTTCACATATTGAATTCGTCATACGACGCAGTCTAGGAGTTTTGTATGTAAATGTCGATATGTGAAGGCCTATAGGGTCACACTATATGCGATTGTTTCTTCGATCTAAGAGTGTATTGAGAAAGTATTAAATATTCGATTTAGAATCGAGCTATTTAATTTATAATAATTATGGAATATTTCTATTTGATAGAAATTATTTAATTAAGTCGAATTGGATTTCAGATTTAATTAAATGTGTTGGATATATTATATGGGTACTCAGACAAATACAAGGAAGTAATTGAGCCAGAAATTACTGGCCCAAAATCGACACCTTGGCCGTCCACTTGGACGTGTGAAGTCCACTGAACATTAAAATGGGTCAGGTTTTTCTGTTTTAAATCTGCTTAGGTCTTGTCCTGAACTCTTATATAAACAACACAAACCTCATAATTATGAAGTTAGTCAACCAAACAAAACAGAGGATTCAAGACTAAAAGCCTTGAATTACTTTCTCTCTTTTAACAAAAGAATTCCTAGCGTTCTTCGTTAGATAAATACACTGGAGTTGGAACTTGCAATCGGAGGAACAACTCGCGTGGATACCATAGTTGTGAATCCAGCATACGAAAGCCTGTAAGTTTTCATTTGTAGTGTTTTGAACACTTTGTATGATTATCGTATAAGCCATGCCAAGATCATTGTTGGGTAAGTAAAATTTTGAACTTCGGTTGTGCTTACAAACTCAACAAATCCCTACACAGACAACATGGATTTGTTCCTTGGGATGCACCATAATGCGCGAAGACTGCTGGTTTAAAGCAGGGGTAAAGCTAGGGGGAACAAGGGGTTCATCCGAATCACTCACTATGTATACAAGGTCAAAATTATTTTTCTATATATAAATAAATATATATATAGATATCTCTCTCTATATATATATATATATAAATGTTGAATCTCTTTGACTTCTTCATGTATTCACTTCTTATATTTTGAATTCACTTGGTGAAAATTCTTTCTCCACCATTCATTTAAAGGTATAGTAGATGTTTTGAAGGAATCAACAACTCCTTATAGAAGATCAAGATGAATAGTCTTTTTTTTGTTCACTTCTGGTATAGGGAAGATTTTGCACAAGATGTGTCATAGGATCCTTGTAATAGGGAATAGAATATCACTATGGCTACAACAACATACCCAGTATAATACCACAAGTGGGATCTGGGGAGGGTAGAGTATACACATATTTTAACCTTATCTTGGGAGGTAGATAAATTGTTTTCGATCGACCCTCGGCTCAGGAAGAATATCACTATGGCTGTTTTGTTTTTTTGAAATCTGTATAGATGGCTCTAGCACAGCCTTTGTGCTACTTATATAACACATGTTACCATTCTCAAGAAAGTATTGTTCATCAAAGGGAATAACAAAATGAATAATAGGTATGATTTTGCACCTCTTGAAGTTGCATCTCATCAAGTGAGGAGGCAATTTGGAGATCATGTTGAGACAATTTGAATTCCCCAGTTATAACACTCAATCCAGGAAACCATTTTTGAGTATTCCACCAGTACACAAGCCATGGGGCATAGTGTATAACTCTATAAGCCCATTGGTCTCTAACTAACTGCTCATCAAATGCTTGTTTAGTTAAGTTTGCTGGAAATCCAGGCCACCAGAAATTGATTACTGGAGCCAATAGTGCAGCTCCTGCTAAGCTACCAACCAGTAAAGGAAAAATACAAAACCTCAGAGATGTGAAAGTATATGTAAAAGGTAGAAATATCACATTTGTAGGCATACTATTTGAAATTGAGCAACTTACCCTTGGTTAAACTTTTGATCTAATAATACCCACGCTTAGGAAAAAGTCTTACATATATATTTGTAACTTTTTCTGAACCAATCAAAAGTTGAGTAATAAATTTGTAACTTTTTCTGAAGGATTTGGACATGTGGAGTCCGCCCATTTTCTGTGTGTTTCAAAGGCGAAAAGCTCTAAAAAGCGTTCTTATGAATCTTTAAGCGCAAAGTGCAATTAAGGAATGAGCATTAGTAAGACAAAAGGCACAATGAAGGGAAAAAATAAAAATATATATGTAATTCAAGAAACAAATAGCAAACTCATTCATAATATATTTTTTTCAATAATTAATATACTTATTTGGCGATTATATTTGTTGTTTAGTACCGTTCTATTCAAAATAGAGCTCATGGATAATAAGGTGGATGTTTTAGTGTCTTGCCTACCCTGAAGAGCAGCTTAAGCGAGGCGAAGCACTCTCACTGAGTTTTTTTGAGCTTCAGGGCTTAAACACGCCTTAAATGAACCTTTGATAACACTGCCCAAAGGTATGAATGGACAAAAAATTTAACGAAATGTAAAATTTAGCAATTTTGGATAGTAGAGGAGTAAATTTTGAACATTTTCCCATTATAATGAATAACATAAGAAAGAAATATAGAAAAATAGGACATATTAGGAGTAAATTTTGATCTTACCGTTCAGGTATGTACTTAAGGCAACCCCAAACAAGCTGACCACCCAAGGAGAACCCCATAACATAGAATTTAGTTCCAAGTTCCAATTGATCAGCAAGCTCTTCTACATCAAGAGCTAAAGTTTTGAAAGTTTTCTTTGGATGAGGATCACTTTTACCATAACCTGGTCTATCAAAGGACACAAAGTATACCCCTAATTCTTCAATTGCTTGCTGTGACAAAAAAAAAATGGTGATTTCATTAGTCTAAATTTTTTCAAACTTAAGCCGAAGATTTATAGCATGTTTGGTCAAGCTTCTGGTAAACTAAAAATGCTTTCTTTTAAAAATGTTTATTTTAAAAAATTAAAGTATTTGACCAAGGAATAAAATAAGTGCTTTTAACTATCTTGAAATATTTTTGGAACCTTGGCCAAGAACAAATTGCTGCTCTAATTAGCAAAAGTGTTTTTCAAGTTACTTAGCCAAACACAAATTGCACTATTCAAAAGCAGTGTTTTAAAAGGCGGGACATTTTATTTAGTATGGGGCAAGGCGTAATCCCCGAGGCATGGCGCGTAAGCCCAATGAATCTTTAAATTTTGTATTTATAATTTAATAAAATAGTATAATATCATAAAATAAATAAAAAAATAAAATAATCATAATTTCTTAAACTATACTACTACTAGGGGTGGCAAAATTAGGCCAAACCCAAATGATCCGCCCAACCCACCCAAGCTATGAATTTTTAGAGGTCTTGACACGAGTACGATAACATTTTTGAAGGATTCAAGCAACATAGCTAAAAAGGCCTCGTATAAGATGAGAAGTAGGGGAGTAGATAAGAGAAATTCAATAAGACTCAGTAAGTTTTACGTACCGAACTTATTAAAGCAGCCTCGAATTTGCTTGTACCAAAGCTATGAATGTATACAACTTTATAATTGGCCAACTTTTTGGGCACCCCATACTCTTTGTACACCAAATTTCTTCCATCCTTAAGTTTGATTCTTGAGGTGAGTGATGGATCACTTGAAAAGCTACAGATTTTGGGAGAAGGGGGGAAAGTAGCTTTAAAAACTAAGGCTAAAAGCACCAGAAACGAGGCCACAAAAGCTTTCTTGATCATTTTTGAAGACAACAAGCAACTAATTAGAGAAGTATTGAATATGATTGTAGTGACCAATTGCTCTAATTGGGTGGTAAGACTAGATTATGACTCTAAGCTTTATGCTATACTCTTTCTATCATATATAAATATGTATTCTAATTCTTTTAGAGACTCAAACTACCAATATTTTTACCACCAGAGGTCAGCTCAATTGGCAAAGGTAGAGGGATTTGTATTTAAAAAAAGATATGGTGGATTTCTAAGTTATAAAAAGAAACACTATTTCTAACAATAATGAAAATGATATGGTGGAGAAGGATAGAGGGGGAGCCCATCATCCCCGAGTTTTGAAGGTTACGTTGATCCAAAGGATTGGCTTCAGACGGATTTTTCATTAAAAAAAAACAATATTCCTAATTGTAGGGGCAATGATGTGGGTGAAGAACCATGAAGTCTTAACTTCAAATCTCAATGGAGACAAAATATTAGATGATTTATTCTCATATGTCTGAGCCTTGCTGGGTAGAGTTATCCGATATCTATACTGATGGAAGACAACATATACTCGATGAACTAGTCGAGGTGCGCGCAAGCTATCACAAACATCATCGTCATAGAAAAAAAATACCACCTTGCAAGCCCATATTATTCCAACAAAAAAACAAGAATATTTAAGTGATGATCAAGACTATTGACCTAATTCTCGAAGGAAACCAACAAAAAAACAAGAATATTTAAGTGATGATCAAGACTATTGACCTAATTCTCGAAGGAAACCAACAAAAAATGGGGAAAAAACAAAGGGGATAAAGTTATCAATTCTTGCTGAGTACATAAATAGTAGTACTTATAGTGGATTTTTATGCATACCACAAACAAAGGAGAGATAACTATCAATGGCAAACAAGAAAATATATCTATCAATTGAGACTAGTGTTTTTTTCTGACCCTCTTTTATTTAAGTTAGTATTCGTTTGTCATACTCCCTCAACTGTTTCGTAAAATATAATGATAATTGTCCTTATCAAAAAAATATATATAATGATAATTGCAGAAATAATAACTTGCAGCAGGATGTATAGATGGGAATTGCTTGATAACCAAGATTAGGGGTAGGCGTATATCGGTTTTGTATCCGAAAAATATGAACCGAATAAAAATCATTTTTTTTAAAAACGAATCCAACTTAAAAAAAAACGATATGTTCGGTTTATATCGCCGAACGTATCGAATTATATCTGTTTTTTCTAGTGGGTCGGGGCGGGGCGGGTCAGGATTTTTTTTGTTTTTTTTTTTAAAAAAATGAATTTCCAACACTGAAATTAGCATTCACACCTACATTACCCCGAAATTTCGACGTTGGAATGTATTGTATATCGTGAGATGTTTATTAAAGAAAAAGGAAAATTAGAAACCGATTTGGAGGAAAACACAAATTGATTGGGAAACGGACGTTTTCGTAAAAATTGGCAGCGCCAAACCGCCTTGCGGCCGTTTGGCCGGCCACGTCTTTCTCTCCCTAGTTATGTCCATTTAAAGTTTTATCAATTTACAACTACTTTCTCTCCCTACATTTTATATCAATGCTTGCGTGATATGTTAATCAAGTTCATGCCGCATTTGACTTCCATAAAAGCTTCATAGATTGACTTCAATGGCTATGATTCAAGAGATAGTAGTAGCCTAAAATAAAAAATAAGATTAATTACATATTTAATTTGATTTTTTAGTTCAGTTCGTATCCAAAATTAAAAACCGAACCGAATCACTAAATCCTGATTCGGTTTTTCAAAAAATCAATTTTTTTTGTTAAAAAAATCGAACAAAAACCGAACCGAACAGCCGGTTCGGTTCAATTTTTTCAGTTCTCCGGATTTTTGGCCCACCCCTAACCAAGATATCAATACGAGCCCACGATTCAAAATTTAGTCATTTACCTCTACTCTTTTTCATTTAAATAATACTAGTATTTTTGTTGGCGGGAGGGCTCGAAGATCTTAATGTGCGTGTCTAACCCGCACCTCTTACCATTATTATAATTGTACTCTGTGAATTTTCAATTCTTGGAATGTCTTTATAATAGCCTCATTAAAATAGTATTAAGTACTTCTCTTTCTACATAAGACACTGAGCAACAGCTCAAAATTTTCATTATTCGTTCGATTTCATGTGTCATTCTTGACAAACTTTATTATTGAAAAAGCTTTTCTTTTTTCTTGATAAATTGCCGAAAAAGCTCTTTCAATAGATGCACAATGCCAACTAGTAGAAGTAAAGCAAGTTTTGCTAAGCGAATGAATACAAGAGAAAAATTTAAACTTTTTGTTAAGAGTCTCGAAATGGAATGGGAACATGGTCTCCTTATATGGACTTGGACAATCCTCACCCTACAAGCTAGCTTTTGGGGTTGAGTTAGACTCAAGATCCATTCTTTACATGGTATCAGAGTCATGCCCATTTCAATTATTTGTTTACCGATGTTGGACCCCCAAATTATATTGTCCACGCTCCAGTTAACTAGGTCTGGGCGTGCGGGGTAGTGTTAAGAGTCCCACATTGGAAATGGAATGTGCTATGTTCCCATCCGAAATGTCTGTCGTCTACCGGCTGACGAAATCGGATGACAAATTAATTTCTTAACTAAACGATTTCGGCTGGAAGCGGAACTCTAACTTTCAGCAATGGGTTCCCCAACTACTCCAGAAAGCGTTAGGATGGTGATTGAGTAAACTAAGTGGTAAGAAACATAAATACATCTAGGGAGCAGTAAAGGCGATAAAGATAGAATGAAGATATGTAAAAATCAGTTGTTTGATTGATTGGTTATGTCTATTCTGTACAAATGATCCTACTCTTATAGTATAAGAAAAATAAAACGTGATCCCCCTGTGTTAGCCATTAAATTATCCACTAAATCCACTAGCCAACTATAAGGAGGTGGTGCCGATTTTTGCTCCTTATTTTCCTCTTGCATGATTAACGGCACTTCCTTCTAGCTGTTGCTGGTTGTTACCGTTTCTTGGGGTCTAGAAGTTTCTTTGACTTGGTCTTCGAGGCGTTCAAATATGTGTGGGTCTCAGTCGTTCCTCGGAACTATGACTCGGCCAGGCTACCGTAATAGCCGATGAGGCTTTTTTAGCCGAGGGCTAGGACTAATAGATTCGGCTACGAGTCAGTTCAGCTATCAACTTAGAATTCTGTTGCCTGCTCATTTTGAGGTTTCCACTTTCGGCTGTCACTTGATTTTGCTAAACACTTAAAAGTATTTTTGAGTGTTAACAGACTCTTTAACACTTTTCTTTGTCTGAACTAATCTTTCTGAAAAGTCGCAAAGTCCATCTTGTACATAGGAGAAAATCAAGGTGTAATATATTTCTAAAATAGATAAATAACTCTCTTTCTCTGGTTTTTGTGTATATATTCATTGTTTCTGATTTCTGCTTTAATCAAACTAATAGTTCTCTAAAGCTATATCAGATTATGAGTATTGCATAGTTAAACTAATAGTATTATATAAACTTAATACTCTTTTCATAACTATATACAGTATTATATGGGTATAAATAGTTAAACTAATAATTTTTGAAATTAAATCATTATATAGATATGAATGTTTGAATCAATGTTCATAAATTGGCCGTTCCTTCTAATCTGAGACTTTTAAAAAAGGGCAGCTCGGTGCACTAAATTCCCGCTATGCGCAGGGTCTGGGGAAGGGTCGGACTACAAGGGTGTATTGTACGCAGCCTTATCTTGCATTTCTGCAAGAGATTGTTTTCACGGCTTGAACCTGTGACCTCCGGATCACATGACAGCAAAGTTACTCCAAAGATCCCCTTCGATGTAAATCCAATTTCAACCTCAAAATTGGCCGTTCTAAACTATTCTCCTTTGTTAAGGGAATTCAATATTTAATATTTCAAGAGATTATAGATCTTTCATAACAATTTCATTCCATGTAATTTTGTATCTACCTCGTCCTCTTTTAACACTTTCACTCACCGTTACTTTCATATCTACAGATACGTGCATCCGTGGAGGCTAACTCATGTCATGAACAAACCATTTTAAACCATCTTCTCTCATTTCACACTCGATGCACCTTCTGCCTATATGGTAATATTTTACTTGTTTAATGTCTTAATCTTGTATATAGTGGAGGTGGTCGATCCTTAATGTAAAACTCATTGTTAACAAAACTCATTTGTATCTCCCGTCATTGCTTTCATAACAATGATGGCTCCTTCATACTCTTTTTTGACATTTATATATTTAATTAGTCTCTATAAACGTGCACGTTGTTCTCAGTCAATCTCAATCATAATAGATAATATATATATATATATATTATTATTATTATTATTTTATGAGTTACAAAAATATTACTATAGAGAAGGATTACATCTACTTAAGATATATTTAAAATTGATGTATTGTGATTAGGATAGCATATATTAAATTAAAGGGAGCATATTAAACTAAAATACTATAAGAAATACTCATTCTAAGAGGTTTTCTCTCAGATGTACAATCACATACGTGGTTAATACATATTAAATTGAGCTAACGTAATGTATTCCTATTCAAATTGAGATGTATAACAAATAATCCATTCCTATTCAAATCGAGATGTATAACAAATAATCCAGTGTTATTCAAATTTAGAGTGCTCTAACGAAAAAAATTTAAGGATACAAAAGTCGTTCAATATTTGAAGGATATGTTGGTCAACCACCATTTATATTCATAATTTTATAATAATATAGATATAGATATGTATTCTTTTTTTTGCTTCACAATCTCAACAATGTAGATGATAGCACGTGAATATGAAGTTAATATATTAAAAACAGTTATCAAGCAAGAGCCAAACGTGTTCTCCAATAGTTTGATGGCCCAAAAGCACAAACAAATATGATAAGTGCACTATGGATGCATAAAACAAGCTAGGGAAGTCGAAGTACTCGTTGCAACTACTAAGCAGAAGTAGACCAATGCAATAAAAAATGTTCAAATAAAATAAAATTCCATCTATAGATAAGAAAATGAACTTTGATTTAGCAAAAGAAGCTTTGACAGAATTGGTGCGGTGGCTCGTGGTTGAGTTGGAGTTCAGTCAACTTACCATATGAATACAGAAGTCATTACAGAAAGAGACCCAAGTGAAGAACCACAGTATAACAACCAGCAAGCCTAAACGATTTTGAAGAAAGTTCATATAAGCTTGACACAACATAATAACAGAGTAAGAGAGCAATGACAAGATGAGTGTCGAAACATCCACGATCTTTTGGTGAAGATCAAAACAACCATCACAGTATAACTTGAAACACCTACTGCTAACAATTTGCAGAATTTGCATGGACAATACAGAGTAAAGTACATAACTAGAGATTCCTCTAGACTCTTGATTAAGCAAGATATAGTCCAGCGATTTTTGCTCATTTTAGAACTACTTGTCCCAGAAAGAGGGAACAATATACGGCAAAAGGTCAGAAGCTAAATTTGACAGCAAACAGGCTGAAATCATGATCACTATTCGACACAATTAGACTCAAAAGAAATGAGCATATAAGTCTGAGTCAACAACCAGAAAAGAGAGAACCCAAGCAAATCCAGCCTTATTTTCTACACCATATTACAGCACACACTAAAGTACGTATGCAGCCAAAGTTCTCCTGAAATTCTCTACCAATTAGCTTTAAACAAAACTCATCAGTAATGACCCTTTTTAACCCTAGAAACATTGCCGGCTCACATTTAATACCTTTAGAACAGTTAATGCAGATATACCTGAATATATCAAATAAGCTATTTTCTGCAGGCCTACTTAGTTAATGTACAACTCACAACTGAAATCAGGATCTTATGATAAGAACAACCAATTTTCAATAGTACCCTCGACCTGCTAAGAAAAGCTTAGACATTCTTTTGAATATTAACTGACAGCAAACTTTGCTATATCAAAGACTTCATCTCATCACTCATTAAAACAAATCACTGACATAAAGTACACAGAAAGTGATTAGCACAATCACCAACATAAATTGCTTTTTTTGGACCTGTTCAATCTCCATATACTAACCTATCCAAATATTTGGACCCATACCTAAACTAAGAACTCACTTTTAGTCGATACAAGTATCATTGCAATTGTTGGGAACACTGGAAATCTTTAAAAGTTGGAGATTGCAGATCGGAAATATAGCTCCACTGCCCCATCCGAAAGGAATATTCCTCACTTAGTCTATGAAACTATTCTTTGGTACGAAAAGTCCCATACGTTTTATTTTGTTTATGTAGTGGCTGCCACTTTACCATCATTAAGTTCTGAACAGGAGACGATCTACTATCACTAGTTGCAATTAAATTCTCTAACCAGAATATGCATGCATAAACAGGAGGGGGAGAGACAGGGACATCTATCACCATACTTTCTATAACCTGATAGGAAGGTATGCCATAAGATGGTATTTAAGAACTCAATCAAAATTCACCACCATAGTAGATACCTTCCACCTGGTTTTCGTGCTTTCTTTTACTTACCTATGCTCACAATGTACATCGCAGAAAGATCACACCATTTTGCAATTTTCACACTAACCAAGCAAAATGGAGTAAAACCTCAAGACATATCAACAACAGCACCACAAAATCTAATCTTTTATTCTATTTTTCAATGTTTACTCAGGAGAATGAAAGACGAAGATAAAACAGTTCTAATCGCATCTAAATTTGAAAAACAAAACTTTCTGCACAACACAATAACCATCTTCATTCATGAAAAGTGTTTAACCTCTTAAATTTAAACCTTAAATAGATAACAAGAAAACCGGAAGAAATTAATGAGATACCATAAAATTAACACTGCATAATTCAGTTTTCTACACTCTTCTCGGTAACTTCTACCTGGCAAGGTAGAGGTAAGGTCTGCGTACACTCTACCCTCCCAAGACCCCACTCGTGGGATTACATTGGGTATGTTGTTGTTGTTGTAAATCCAAATCAAATTGCAGGCTGCAAAATGCCAACATTTTCAGTTTAATTCCTTTCTGCAAACATCAAAGTATCACTAGCAAAGAGAAAAGCATGTAATTTAAGCAACAAGCATATGCAATTAGCCCGCGATGCTCATCTCCATAAAAAGACAGCTCAACCAAAAGCCTCGTACAAACCCGTGTGGACCATACAACAAAAACTCCCGTCAACACCTTGATTACCAATCCACCAGGCAAAAAACAGCAAAAGGCGCCGACAATATCGGGTTACATACAATAACCAACCAAGCTGATACATCTATACAAATTCAAGTTCCCATTTCGCCCCGCAAGCATATTGAACACTACGTATAGAAAAAATCAATGCCATTACAACCCAACCCAATATGATCCCAAAATGAATCTTTCCAGCTAGCAAAAGTGGCATACATAACTTAAACTTCCAAAATACATAAAAACTGAATTAAATAGCAAGCTGCAAAATGCCAACATTTTCAGTTTAATTCCTTTCTGCAAACAATCAAAATATCACTAGCAAAGAGAAAAGCATGTAAATCAAGAATCAAGCATACGTAATTAGCCCGCGATGCTCATCTCCATAAGACGCCAGCTCAACCAGAAGCCTGGTACTGCGTTGACCATATAACAAAAACACCCGTCAACACCTTGATAACCAATCCACCAGGCAAAAACAGTGAAAGGGCCGATAATATCACAATTGGCAACATACAATAACCAACCAAGCTGACACATCTATATAAATTCAGGTTCCATTTCTGCCAGCAGGCATATTGAATACTACGTATAGAAACATCAAAGCCATTACAAGTCAATAACTACAAAAATCGAATTCCATCACTTAAAGCTTCCAAAATACCTAAATACTGAATTAAATTGCAGGCTGCAAAATTGCCAACATTTTCAGTTTAATTCCTTTCTGCAAATATCAAAATATCACTAGCAAAGAGAAAAGCATATAAATCAAGAAACAAGCATACGCAATTAGCCCGCGATGCTCGTCTCCATAAGACGCCAGCTCAACCAGAAGCCTCGTACAAACCCGCGTAGACCATACAACAAAAACACCCGTCAACACCTTGATCACCAATCCACCAGGCAAAAACAGCGACAATGCCGATAATATCACAATGGGTAACATACAATAACCAACCAAACTAACACATCTATACAAATTCAAATTCCCATTTCGCCCCGCGAGCATATTAAACACTATATATAGAAACATTGAAGCCATTACAACCCAACCTAATATGATCCCAAAATGGATCTTTCCAGCTAGTAATTGGAAAAGCCCAAATGCCATTAGAAATATAAACGGCCCAGATAAGTCACCATCTTCATGAAGATCTGGTTTGATTATAAATGGATTGAGAATCGAAAGGGTCTTTTGGTAAATTTGCTTTGTGTTTATTCCAAGCTCCTCTAATAGCGGCGGTTCATTTTCGAACCCAGTAGATCCGCCTCCGGTGCCGGCGCCACCGATGGTAGCGGAGGCGAATGGAGTTGAAAATGAAGTGGATGCGACCGCCGAGCCGATGTCGAATGACATGAAAGGTATGCTAGGGTTTGAAGATCTCGGCGGCTGAAATGGAGCTATCGGAGGACGGCGTTGTACGGCGGGGTTTCCATCGGAGGGGAAAATCACCGGAGGAACATTGAATTGCTTCGCCATTGTTCGGAGATGGTGATAATAGGGGAAATTAGGGTTTTTGAGAGGTTGAAATTGAATTGGGGATTGGAAATTGGAAGAGGAAGGAAATGAAATGAGACCCGCCCGAAATTCAAAGAAGGTTCGGGTCGTAAAAAGCATAGAAGAGTATCAATGAAAGGCACTCTTTAGTCTTTTTAACGGTTTCTTTTATCTTTGCATTCAATGTGAATACTAATATTGGAGCTCGATTAAATTTATAATTGTGCCGGAAGATTCTACATTAAGGGATTATTTAGTTGGAAATAAGTTATCCCAAAATAATTAATTTTGAGAGTTATTCATGTATTAGTTATTTTACCTTTTTATTAGATAAAAATAACATTACAATTTCAGGATATATAACTAATCTCCGGATTAGTTATATCATAATTTTATACCAAACATGGGATAAACACTTCTCACATTTAATTTCAAGATTAATTATTTCTTATCCCTCACATCAAACGAGCCCTGAGAGTAAAATAATTTTTAACAAAGACGACTCCACACTTTAGAATTCAAACTCAAAACCTCTGATAAAGGTGATCAACTTATTTCATATAATATAATTCTAGTGGTACTCCTAATAATTATGAAAATACTTTTATAAATTATCATATTTAAGCAATAAATTACAATTATCACACTTTTCCACAGGCTTCATCTAAATTTACCTAGTAAATATTTTATATAGTATGATATATGAAGTCATGAACATATCAAATCCCCCGATCCATCTCTTTACCAACAATAATTATGGTCGGATGGATAGGATTTCTCCTAACCAGAAGTTTCCAATTCAAACATGATATGAAAAAATATGATTAGGAGTACTTCCCCTTTAAATGTGCCTTACGCGACGCAAATTCGAATTAGCTGGAGCCTCCAATAGAGATTTTAGACACCGGATGAAAAACAAAAAAAAAAGTTTTCTAAATTAAGGAGGGAAAACATGTAGTAGTATTAGATGTATGAAAAATCAAGATAGATTTATATTAGGATGGATGATTTTTAATAAGAAAATCTAATTTCCTTTTCCGGGTAATCTAACAAGTAACAATGAGTTCGATCTATTTTATTGCATTGCAAATAATCAATAACATCATTATAATGTTCAGTTTAATTCTTTCATGAGTTATCTGTGATCTCCCATCATCATATATGCTACAAAAGTTGAGGCAAAACATCTAGCAAATATTTGATGCCTATACTGAAATAGAGTCAAACGGGAGCTTAAAATCACCACAGTTCCATATTCAAACTTGCAAGCCAAAAGGTGATTATAGACTGATATTTGCTAGTACAAAGTACGGTGTAAATCAAGTGACATAGACAATAATTGAAATCATGTAATGTCATCCGATGGTGTTTCAAAATCTCTGTGATTGTTAAGAGTCACACATCGAAAATAGAATGGGAACATGAACTTCTTATATGGACTTGGACAATCCTCACCCTACAAGCTAACTTTTGGGGTTGAGTTATGCCCAAATCCATTCTTTACATCGTATCAGAGCCAAACTCATTCCAATCCTTTGTTCACCGATGTTTGATCCCCAAATTATATTGTCCACATTCCAGTTAATGAGGTCTGTACTTGAACAATTCTCACCCTACCAGTAGTATATAATATGTCGATATTACTTGTAAAAAGTGCATAATAAACATTAATTTAGAATAAAAAGTAAAGTCTTGAAATTTCATAGTATCAAATTCAGTTCATTCAAGTTAATTTTAAAATTTTAACAATAGGTCAACTTTATTTGTATGAATTCTTGCGCACACCATTATCTCCATTGATATTTGATGAAAAAACTTATTTTAGTTCAAGGCGTAACCATCTTTAATGAAAGGGTTTTATCAAAAAATTACATCGTGTAGATAAAGTAATTTTTTTTTGTATGTATATAAACATTTTCTATTATTTATATATCCTTCAAAAAGGAGAATCAGAATATTTTATTTCATCTCTTTAAGAAAAGGAGAATAAGAGCCCCCAGGGGCACAGACGAGTTGGTAAATGGCAAGTTAATTGGGGTACAACCACTCCGACGTCGCGGGTTCGAATCCGTGTGGTGACAGTCTTTGCTGAAATATTGCAAGGGATGTTGCTTGGTTCGTGTCCCGTTGGTCTTCTCCCTTGCAGGACTGACATTTGCGCATATTCCTCGATTTACATTTCACCTGGCCAAGGGACCTCTAGTACAGATGGGGAATTTCGCCTTCGGGACTTTTTCCTTCACAAAGAAAAGGAGAATAAGAATATTTTATTATTTATGTATTGGTTCACGACCTTGTACTACATTACATAGTGCATGTACTACAAGAGAAAATCACGGATCTTGTACAGCTCTAATAAAATAATGATGAAGTTTAGTTGAGGAAAATGAAAGTTAGGTCCAACAAATACTCCATATGCATCATGCAAGAATCTTTTTTTTTAATTTTTCATTCAGTGTTAAATATACCTACTGAACTGTTGATTAATTTGAATTTAGATCGTGTAAAATATATTTTTTTAAATGTTCCTTATTAAAATTGTCTCATATCCAAAATTTGAATTCAAGATCTCGGATGAAAAGTGAATAAATCCTTTCTATCCTACCATACAATTAGTGATGGTATCCAAAAATCATCTTACTTTAAATAATTTCATTAATTTACTTCTAATGTTAAATTAAAATCTTAAAATAGAGAGTGGGAGCAACTTTATAAGATATAGTAGAAAAAATAGTATAACAATAATAATAACATACTCAGTGTACACTTATGATATATATATATATAGAGAGAGAGAGTGTGTTTATCCCTATCTTCTTGAGAAGATAGGTTGTTTTGCGATAGATCCTCCGTTAAAAAAATATATAATCAAAATAAGATTGAAAAAAATAACGATAGTATTATATCAAGATAAACAGGGCAAATAAAGTAACATATAATAGTGAAAAATAAAGAATAAAATATTAAGTGAATAATAATTGCTTATGGAAAATAATACTCCCTCTGTCTTAATTTATTTGACACACTTTTCTCTTTAGTCAGTCTAAAAAAATGACACGTTTCTTTATTTGAAAATAATTTAACTTTAAATTTTACCTTTTACGTCTAACAGATAATTTATAAGCACACAAATATCTTTAGCTTATTTTAACCACAAAATTTAAAAGTCTTTCTTTATTTTCTAAACTCCGTGCCTAATCAAATTACTCCCCTCATCCTAAAAAAATTATCTTATTTTCCTTAATCCCTCCGTCTCAAATTATTTATCATTTTTTTGGTTTACACGCTCATTAAGAAATATTAATTAGGAGGATTATTTGACATGTTTTACCCTTATTTATGTCTAAATTATAATCTCTTCCTATTAAATATTTATTCTATTTATGTGTCATCGTCATTAATGACAAAGGGTAAATGGAGAAAAAATAATTAATTATGCTTTGAACTTTTAAAACGATAAATAATATGAGACAACTATTTTTAATAATCATAACAAATAATTTGAGACGGAGGGAGTATTAGTTTGTCCAAAAAGATTAGCATATTATAATAATTAGAAATAATTTAAGTTTATGAAATAATTTATAACCATACAAATATTTAAGATTTATTTTGGATCATATATTTTAAAAATATTTTTTTATTTTTGTGTTAATTATAATTTTTTTAAGACGGAGGAAGTGTATTACATAAATTGAGACCAATGTAGTACAAACTAACTAAATCAAATCCCAAATTAACCTCCTTCTTATCATATGAAAAAAGAAATTAACAAAAAAATATAGAAAAGAGTCTAATTTTTTTTTCTTCCTTTTTCTCATGCATAAATATTAGTCTTTGACACCTCCAATATCACACAAATCAAAGGTCCAAATTTTCTCTCTTGACTTTTCGTATCGCAATTTTTTCTTCAAAAACCTCACAAATTTCTTCTTGATTCAACGCTCATCATGTCTCAGGTACTTCCAATTTTGAATCTTTGATATGCTCTATGAATTGGGTAATTTTTAGACATAATTTTGAATTGATTCTTTGAAGGGGTTGATGGTTTTTACATGGTTTGTGGGAATTTAGATTCGGGTCATTTTTATTTTAGTGGGATATTAAAGGGTTTGTTATAATTTTGCTATTATAATGGGGAAAAAAATCCCAATTCGTTTGAGATTAAGGGCTTAGTTTGTTGATTGATTGAACACCATTATGAGTTTTTTCCTTTTCTCTTCCATATATATGTAAAGAGGCTAAGTTCAACACTAAAATCTTGGTTTTGATGGTAATTTGAAGAGTAATTTTGAACTAATTTGGTGAAGGGTTTGATAAGATTTGCCTGTTTAGTAGGAATTTTGATCTGGGTCGTTCTTGTTTCAGCTGAAAATATATGGGTTCGAAATAATTTTTTTGTTTTAATGGAAAGAATGAAGCTTTACATGATTTTGAGCTATAAGGCTATAACTGTTTGATGATTGAGGAAATTGTTGTTCGAAATAGCTTTACATGATTTTGAGCCAAAATCTTTACATAGTTGAAAGAATGATTGACTGGGAGAGAATTACTCTTACATGATTACGAGCTTTTACCTCTTATTTTTTATCTTTAGGCTTTCGGTTTTTTCTCTTCAATTAGTAAAGAAAATAAGTGCAACGCTAAAATCTTGGTTTTGATGGTAATTTGAAGTAATTTGTTGAACGGTTCAATAAGATTTGCACGTTCAAGTAGTAATTTTGATCTGGGTAATTTTTGTTTCAGCTGAAAAGAGATGGGTTTAGAATAATTTTTTGTTTGAATGAATGAATTTTTTGGTCGGAAGCAGGCTTTGATCTAAAGCAGAAGCTGCGGGTTCATGAGAACCAGTAGCTTTTGGACATACCTTGTATATATGGTAAAACATTCACTAAATATCTATAAATATTTCATGATGTGCTGTAACTCCGCTGAAACCTTAAATTGTAAGTAGCTTAAACTGGCAATAGTTTCATGATGTGCTGCTTAATTGATGAGTGTGCTATTTGCTTATGTTTTATGCTATCATAATTATACGTCCTTGTTTTCAATTTTCCACTAAATTCTTTTACCCCTTGTGCTGGCAGACTGTTGTTCTCAAGGTTGGCATGTCATGCGAAGGCTGTGTTGGGGCTGTAAAAAGAGTTCTGGGGAAAATGGAAGGTAAACTCTTGTACTTAGAATCCTAGTGCTTTACAATTTAACCATACTGGCTTAAAAAAAGGATTGCGTTTATGGTAATTCCTTGTTCAAGCAGAATATATTACTTGCTCAGTTTCATTTTACAGTATATGTCAATCTTTCCTTTAAGACCACAAGTTGTAGTGGTACTTCTCATATGTGTCAAAAAATCTTTCTTAAACTATGTGCCAATCAAACACCACCATATAAATGAAACAAGGGAGTAAGATTTTCTTCTGATAATAGCTCATGTCATATGGACACTTCTATTGTGTATTCTCCCACTCACTGCTGCAAAAACTGCAAATGCACATGCTTGCTTGTTGTGTAGGCTGGATATGGTTTTGTACTGATTTACTTGGTGACTAATGAAATGATTAGTTACCAAAAAAAGTTAAGTTATCTTGTCAAATCTGCTTATCTCTAAAAAAGCCATTGGTCCTGATTGGTTCATCCATCTTTGGGTAAACTGTGAAATGGTTGTTTGGTAGTCTATTCTATGAGTACTACAGGACGAGAATGCTCTTCGAGAGTCCTCGTCATCTTTCTCACTCTACCACATTTAGTTGACTGTACCATTGACTGTGAATAGCTTCATTAAGTCAGCCAACACCATATCCTAAACATTCCTTCCTTTGACTGTTAAACTTCATCACCGATAGAAATCTTCTACGTTCTGCTTGTGCAGCCTGAGATTATTGTATAGCATTAGGCATGACTAAAAACGGGAGCCTGAGTTGCTTATTTGCTTATATGTCTCGTAACAGATAGAATACAGTAAAATGCGACCTCATAAATTGACAGGCTTAGGTCCTTGTATACAACAATAACATACCCAGTATATAGCGGGAGCGGGGTCTGGGTAGAGTGTACGCAGACCTTACCCCTACCTCGGAAGGTAGAGTGGTTGTTTCCGATAGACCTTCGGCTCAAAAGGCTTACGTCCTTGTATCTTTTATATATTCTAGTTTCTACCACCTAACAAATTTGCTCCGGGGTTGACTAATATCGACTCATGTCTTCTTTGTAAACCATATTCAGGTGTAGAAACTTTTGACATTGATCTGAAGGAACAAAAAGTGACCGTGAAGGGCAATGTTCAACCAGACGCTGTTCTCCAGACTGTTTCAAAGACTGGAAAGCCAACATCTTTCTGGGAAGCAGGCGAATCGGCTCAAACAGAAGCTGTTAGTACAGCTTGATGGTGTGTCTAATGGCCTGGAATTGTATGTTAAGGCTTGAGCTTTATGTGACTTTATCAAGAATTCCTCTGTGTAATAGTTAAAATCTAAATTGCAATAAGTTCTTGAGCATTTTGGTGTTGTTTTCTTCGATATAAATGGTGGGTGCATTGATGCATTACTTAATGGGAAGGAAATTGTCCATCTTATACTAAAACTAGTTCTGCAAATGATGTCGCCGTTTATCTCCCTAGTTAATCATATGAGAAAACAAAATGGAAGTGCTGGTAACAGAAATTGAAGGAAGAGCAGTATGAGGACCATGACTATGATCTGTAAGTTTGAATCTGTTTTAAGAAAAAAATTTAGTCAAGAATTTAATTACTTCAGCATTGCTGCTGGAAACCCCAACGATTATTCGGCTGTATGCTCTGCATCTGCCTATCTCAGTGTTCAAGTGATTGTGTGGTAACAATATACATATGCCTTAGAACCCTGGCATGTAATCAGCAATGCAGAATGGGTGCTCTATTCAGCAATACAGGATGTCCTTACATAACTTCTTGAAGGATATCTCATACAACCGACTCTTTATCTTAAATTTTACGCTTAGCAACTCTTAAAAAGGTAGACGCAAAGTATCTTTTTTTGAGAATAGGTGAAGGGCCTAAGAGACTCTCGAAAGTCATCTTTTGTATTGCGTCAAGAGAAATGATTGGTTAAAGAGTTCAAATTGACTTCACGGAGTCCTTGGGAGAGAGTTGCGTGATGCTCTTCTCCTTTCGAGTGAAGTAATAGAGAGTTGCTTGATGCTCTCCTACTCGAGTATAGTAAATCATCCTCATTATGATTATTCCAGCGAGGACAAGAAAACACTAGGTGACTTCTTTTTATCTCCCCAAGTCTTGGTGAGCAAAGTTACCTAACATGGCGCTATCTGTGTTGATGGGAGATAGCGTGTACCTAGTGAAATAGTCGAGATACACACAAGTTGGTCTGGATGCCAAATAAAGAATTATTCTCATATATATAATATCTCTGATGTGCTCCTAAATGTTCATCACAAACATGCACTTTAGTTCTTATACTGTGCAAGAAGAGAAAATTGAGAAGAAATCCCAATGTCTTGTCAGTAGTTTCTCTTCATTTTTTGTGTTGGGTCTAGAGAAAATTCTTAAAGCTCATTAATTAAGGAACAATTCTTTCTTTGTGAAGGGGAAAGTCCCGAAGGCGAAACCCCTCACCTGTACCAGAGGCCCCTTGGCCAGGTGGGATGTAAATCGAGGGATATGCGCGAGTGGCAACCCTGCAATGGAGAGGACCAACGGGACACGAACCCAGCAACAACCCTTGCAATATTTTAGCAAAGACTGTCACCACACGGATTCGAACCCGCGACGTCGGAGTGGTTGTACCCCAATCACCTTGCCACTTACCAACTCGCATGTGCCCCGGGGACAATTAAGGAACAATTCTAGGCATATAGTTAATATTCTTTGGCAAAAGATTCTCTTCCTTTATTGATATAATGGGAATGGAGTTAGTGGAATAAGTTACCAGAAAACAGTTAATCAGATGAAAAAGTCAGATTTTTAGTAACATATAATGAGTTGACATGAACAGAGAACATAGTGGCTACCAACTAATAAATTAAACAAGTAAACTCAACTTCAAATGGGATTTGTTTATCCATTTTCAACACTTAAGAGGCTACTAAGTACCAACTAATAAAGTATATAAGCAAACTCAATTTCAAATGGAATTTGTTTATCCATTTTCAACACTAAAGAGGATACCAACTATCCAAACAAACAAGCATACTAATCTCTCAAACAACCTTGTCAATGTATCTTAACTTGTTGTAGCAGGTTAGGCCTTATTTTCAAAGTTACTAATCTCACTTATCGTGGACTGTTACATGTAGTTTCAACTTGATAGTGTAAAAAAATTGTCACTGTATGGAGTTAACCTAAATAGCCGCCCGTCCAACTGCTTAAATTAGAAATAGCTAGCAGATGTATAATATATGTATAATCCATGTATAATATATGTATAACCGTGTATAAGTTATGTATATCGACTAGGAAAAGTAAATGGTGAATCCGACCGTATATTTGTGTTAATAAACTCCAATTCAGGAAAACCACAGTAAATCAATTCTATATTCTTGATTATCAATCATCTCAGCCTCCCTATGATCATAATTTTACTGTTAATCCATTTAGATAATAATGTAATAATGTATCCAGCACCTATTCCCTGTCATACTTCTAGAGTTAATTGTAACACAATGAAGGAAAAAGACTGTCAAATTAAACTTTCATGGATATAATAAGATGGTAGCTGTGGAACTCTTCAAAAGTCATACAAACTAAAGAAAACTTCAACTTTGTAGTTTGAAGTTTGTATTACAGGCAATCATGTTCTGTTTTAATATTGACATTGATACTTTTCTACATTTTATGTACTTTAGGGATGTGATGCATCTGTCCTCTTGGATGGACTTAATTCAGAAAAGGAAAGCATAGCCAACAAAAACAGTTCACAAGGTTTTGACTTTTGAGGTGATCGATGAAGCTAAAAAACAGCTCGAGGCTGCCTGCCCGGGTACTGTCTCATGTGCAGACGTTCTTGCCTTTGCAGCTCGTGACAGTTCCTACAAAGTCGGGAAAATAAACTATGATGTCCAAGCAGGACGTCGTGATGGGCGCGTGTCCATCAAGGACGAGGCTTTAGCCAATCTTCCCTCTCCCGGTGTCAAGGAACTAATCAAGAACTGATGTCAGTTGATGAAACGGTGACACTCTCTGGTGCACATTCTATTGGTATTGCTCATTGTGCTGCTTTCGCGAACTGACTATACCCTCAAAACAAGCAACAAAATCTGCCAATTGATCCCGAATACGAAAGGATATTAAAGTCCATTTGTCCACCAGAAGCACTTACAAATGGAACAGGAGTAGCTAATCCTGCTAATCTTGATGTTATAACGCCAAACAAAATGGATAACAGATTCTACATGGCTTTAAAGAGTAAGAAGGGACTTTTAGTTTCTGATCAAACATTGATGAGTAATCCTAAAACCGCTAAATGGTGAACTTTAACGCGAGATATGGCCGCGTGTGGGGTAAGAAATTCTCGGATGCAATGATACATATGGGTATTTTGGACGTGCTCACGGGGTGGAAGGGTGAGATCAGGAAGAACTGCCATTGGGTGAACTAATTTGTCATTCGGGTTCAGGAAGAACTGCCATGTTGTGAACTAGTTTCTCTTTTTTTCTGCCTTCCAACGTAAAGCTCTCGAGTCTATTTCAGCTTTCTTGCTATTTGTTATTATGAGTTGTAGACATCCCATTTAAGTGAGGATTGTTCAATCTTTGTTCAATTGTAATAGACGAATCTTCTTAATAAAAGTTATTCTTGATCAGAAGTTTCTTTGTTAAGAAAAAGAATTATTATTACTTCTTTACGCACTTAGAATTACTCCTTGTTAAATGTGTGTGACATTTTGCGAGAACTTGGAAGTACCCAAGTTTTACAAACACGAAAGATCTTTCGGGGTGAAATAAATTGCTATTTCAAATCACTTAGACAACGATCTTTTTTTTTTAGGTTCTAAAATTGGTGCATTTTCCAAATTACAAGGTTAGTTTTCAAGGTTGAGATAGACTCTAAACTCAATACTGCAACTCAAATAACATCTGTAAGATGGCAAAAAAGAAAATAAAACACCTCTTAGATTCTCCGGATGTTAATTCCACTCCATCAATGAGTTTACGACTCACTATATGACCTGATATAACTCCTGGGAAGGTGAGGACAAGAGCTGGTACGGCCTATTAATACTGAACGTATTCATGTTGAGCACTGCAGGTGTGGAATTTGGAATCGGTGACCTAAAGTTAAACCTTAATACGAGGCCTCAAACTTATCTGATAAAAAACATATATTAATGTCAATGGACTTATATGTAGTCAATCAAACCGGCAAAGATGAATAGCTGATATCGAAAAGCTGAGATACATAATAGGAATAGAGTTCGTGGTGTAAGTTCTCAGAAGAGACTTAATCAGATGAAGAAGTCAGACATTTTACAACTTGTAAAATAAGGTGTTGACATTCAATACCTAGGACATGAAAAGAGAACATAGTGGCTACCAACAAATCAATTAAAAAACCAAACTTTGTCCTTTCAAAATTGAATTTGTTTATCCGTTAAGAAATTTAATGTGTAAATTTTTGGTTCGAAATGAATGAGTATTTGCCTATGGATTTGCATTGTGAGACAAGTTTTTTAGAATCGCGAATATTTTGCTATCCTGCCAATTGATGTTTTTACCTCATCAACATTTGATAAATGGTTAAAAATTAATCAATTTCCATTCAGGTAAACCACAGTAAATCAATTCCTAACTCTTGGTTATCAATCATCTTAGCATATGTTGCTCGTACTCTCCAAAAATGTTGCCGCACCTGTGTAGGATACTCCAAAAATGCATTACTTTTGGAGGATCTGACACACACACGATAACATTAATTAAGAATCCGAGCAACATAGATCTCAGCCCCATATGAGGACAATTTAATGTCATTTAGTGAAGAAAACTGACCGTCAACTTAAATTTGCATGGATATAATAATGTGGTAGCTGTGGAACTCTTCAAAAGTCAAACAAACTAAAGAAAACTTCAAACTTTGCAGTTAGTATTACAGGCAATCATGTTCTGTTTGAATATTGACAAAAGATTCCTCCACTACATGCTTGAAGCAGCTAAAGCCATATTACAAACTATAAATGATAGATGGAGTTCATAAATTATCCATCACTCGAAGGAAAAAAAACCATAGTAGCTGTTCTTGAGCCACAAAAAAGAAAGATGGATTCCAAAGGCTTCAATTGTTCTGTTATTGTACTTGTTTCTTGCTTGATTTTATTTCTTTCAGTCTCGTCCGTGGCCAAACAACCACCCTCCTGCCCCCTGAAAGTAGGTTACTATCACCATACTTGTCCTTCAGTTGAATCCATTGTGAGAAATGTTGTGTACAAAGCCGTTTCTCGTAATCCAGGCATTGCTGCTGGCCTTATCAGGTTGCATTTCATGACTGCTTATGTGAGGGTACGTTGATTTTGTTGGAAATTTGCCTTTGGCGGGGAGATGCGTCCACCCATCTTTGATGAATTAAACACTAGCGTTCCGCATGTTGGAGGCTTTGTCTCTTCGCACATGCATAATCTACTAAGTGAGTAGATGACCGTAGGGCCAAGAATCGTCAAATTTCGTTGAGAAATGAAAGAGATATTGATCCACGAAGTAAGGTGTTTGAGGCATGGAAATATGGTGTGGGACAAATCTACCACATCGGTGGGAATATGAAGAATTGCTCTCTATATAAGTCTCTAATGTGGTAAAGGGTTTGGGACTCCAAGGGGTATCCCATGTGTTTAAAGGATGGAGGACCTAGATGTGCTTGGGTTCAAGGCTAAGCCCACACGCGCGCCGCCGCCCGTCCGGTCTCGGGCTGATATTATCTTTTTGGACCCCAAATTGCTTAATATTTACAGTTTGGTTCCCAGAGTTTCTGGAAAGTTGATTTTGGGGTGACGGAAGGCAGAAAACTTTCTGCCTACCGTTGGACTGTGTTTTGGAGCATTAACCAACCATTACTTGGTTGATTAACTCCTCCATTAACAACCCATTACTTAGGCAGTTGAGCAGCCTCCTTCATGACCATAAATCATCATCTCTAATGCCATTAACAACCATGTTTGTGGCAGTTGAGGAGTCCTTCCTCCATGCTATATATTGATGCCTCTTTTGGCTCAATACAAAGTGACTGAAAATCAGAACAGAAAAACAGCACAAAAATAATCTCGAAAATCATTGCAAAACAGTAAAGAAAACCACTGCAAAACAGTGACGAAATACAATGTGATATACACAAGATATACACAACAGAGACACATTATATACACATAGACAAAACAGAAGAGAAGATAGAAACTCTTCCTTCCTTTTCCATTTCTTCAGCAAGTCGATTCATATTTGTTTTATTCGCCAGGCTCAACCTATTGGCTTTGTAGCGTTGAGATTAAAGTGTTGTTTTATCTTGGGAGACTATTGCCCGCTAACGTAAAAGCATATATACGGGGCAATCTTGTCTTAAGGACGAGTGCAATCACTCGACTCAACACACAACGTTGTAACCATCCGATTTAGTTATTTCTTGATTTCCAGGTTATCAAGATTCAAGACACAACAAGTTTGCGGCAGTTTTGAAGATTGACCTATTTGTACAACAAGATTCAATTTCTGAATATTGAATATTTGTTTATCCTTTCGAACACTTGTAATAGTTATTTACTTCCCGTACTGCTTTATAAAGTACAATAGAGTACCAACAGATTTCTTTTTCTCTAATATCGTAGCGCTTTTCTTGATAATTTCGTTATCTGATTACTTTTTTGTACTTCATGTTAAATTGTGTAACCATCTTATCTAAAATTTACCTATGTCCACTTTAATATCATGTTGAGACAGTGATTATCTCATTTAAAAACTTAAGCGGTTTTCATGATTGATTCATAAGGGTACGATGATGTCTTTTTCTTAATATGCTAGTGTTCTCTTGATAATCTCATTCTTCGGGTTACATTTTTTTGCATGTTGAACATTACTGTAACCATCTCATCTAAACTCTTAAGTTGTTAGAGAGAAAACACACTTTTAATTACAACATAATATTATGTCTCAACACGCCCCCTCACGTGCGGGCCTGATTTTTGTTTTCCTAGAACAAACACGTGGAAATACTTTCCTTGCTTTTTATCTGACGGTGAGATTTAAACATAAGACTTCATTAAGCTTTTAGATGAGGCGGTCACACATTTCAAAACGAGCTACTCTAGATATGAAAGTGATACTTTTCTACATTTTATGTAAAGGGATGTGATGCATCTGTTCTATTGGATGGACTTAATTCAGAAAAGGAAAGCATATCGAACAAAAACAATTTACGAGGTTTTGAGGTGATCGATTAAGCTAAAAAACAGCTCGCCTGCCCGGGTACTGTCTCATGTGCAGACGTTCTTGCCTTTGCAGCTCGTGACAGTTCCTACAAAGTCGGGAAAATAAACTATGATGTCCAAGCAGGACGTCGTGATGGGCGTGTGTCCATCAATGACAAGGCTTTAGCCAATCTTCCCTCTCCGTTTGTCGGTGTCAAGGAACTAATCAAGAACTTTGCAAGAAAAGGGATGTCAGTTGATGAAATGGTGACACTCTCTGGTGCATATTCTATTGGTATTGCTCATTGTGCTACTTTCGCGAACCGACTATACCCTCAAAACAAGCAACAAAATCTGTCAATTGATCCTGAATATGAAAGGATGTTGAAGTCCATTTGTCCACCAGAAGCACTTACTAATGGAACATGAGTAGCTAATCCTGCTAATCTTGATGTTATAACGCCAAACAAATGTTGTAAAATATGGTACTAACCGGATGAAACACAAACCCCGAATTGTTGTTCTCTGACTTCAAAGCTCTTATACATATTTTTTTGAACAATTATTTCGACCCTTCTCAATAAATTGGCGAGTACAATAGGTCACAGAAATATTGCCTTCAAGATACAATGAAGCCCTAACAACGATGTTGAATTCAAAGTTTGTACTCCCTTGATCCAACCAAGAACACACAATATGAAGTTTCTAATGATGCTTAGGGAAGAAAGAAAAAAGAGAAGTTTTGATTCTTTTTCATCAGAAGTTTTGATTCTTTTTTCATATCTATATACTTGAATGAGAAAACATATTTACTACTTATAGAGATTTCGCATCCATTGGTGATGCATTTTCATCACCAACAGACACCTCCAAGAGGCATCAATGGTGGCTATTGGGAAATGTTGCATCTGTTCAAATTCAAAATAAATATGAATTATGTTAACAAACTCTCCCTAAATTTGAAGGGGCATCACATCAATGATGGCTTTTAATTTTGCTGAAAATATCCAATATTCTCCCCCTATTTTCAATATCAAAAAAATATAAAATAAAGTAAAATCTTTCAGAATAGGAATGGCTGCATCACTCAAGTGACTGCCTACGTACCCGAGTGGGATCAAGCCAATGTAGTTCAAACTAAGTTTAGACAAAGCATCATCGTAGAAATCAATACAAGGTATCTTTTGGATTTGAACCTTCACTTAGTGTAAGAAATTCAAAGCCTTATCGAGGTTGATAAAACCGGAATCTCCACACATATTGACTTCAGAGAATTGTGTGTTATGTAGCTTAGCACGTTAATGGCCATGTGTTTATATCCTGAATTCATGAGTATTCTTTAGAGAACAATCTTATTCTCATAAGAAACAACCTGATTTCCATATTCATATAGGTAAGTCTTTAAGGTGTTTCTGCGATATACCTGTAAACAAACATAGACTTATTAAGAATTTCCATCCATCCTCAATCATGCAGAATCACTACACTAATACAGAAATGGGAAGTTTTGACTTAGTGTACCATAATCACTCTCGTAACTTGTTGGTACCCATTGAACCTTGTTTATCTTTTTCAAAACATAGGTTGGGTTTCTGTTAATCGGTGATCAACCTTCTTTCACAGACCTTAGTCCCATTTCCTTACACTTTATTGAAACCACTGTCTTTGGTAAACTCTTAGTAAACGGGTCTGCCAAGTTCTTCTTTGTTTCAATATAGTTAACTGCAACTACTCATCTCTTGAGTAAGTTTCTTACTATTTGATGTCTAAGACTTGCATGTCTTGACTTTCCATTATAAGTCTTGTTTGAGACATTATAGATCGTAGCATGATTATCACATTTAATCAAGACTGTTGGAGTTGGCTTCTTCCATAATGAGATCTCTATAAGTAAGTTTCTAAGCCATTCTGCCTCCTTACATGCATCTGCCAGTGCAATTAATTCTGACAACATTATTGAATCAGATATACAAGTTTGCTTCTTGGAACCCCAAGACACAACACCACCACCTAATGTAAATATCCATCCAGTAGTAGACTTGGACTTCGATTCTACATTGTTCCAGTTTGCATCGTTGTATCCTTCCAATACAACGGGATAACCCTGGAAATGTAAACCATAATCTATGGTTCCTTTCAAGTAAGCCAACACTCTTGAGATTGCTTTCCAAATGTTCAACTCCTGGGTTACTTGAGAAACGACATAGTACTCCCACCGCTTGGGCTATATCTGGTCTCGTGCAATGCATAACATACATAAGACTTCCGAAGTAGAATACTCAAGTTGTCCATGAGTCCTTCCAGTATTCTTTATTAATTTAATACTAGGATCTAAAGGAGTGGGGGTTGGTTTGTCATTCAAATTACTATACTTTTTGAGAAATTTCTCAATATAATGAGATTGAGTTAAAACCAACTCATCTCCTTTCTTAGGATTTTAATTTCTAAGATCACATCAGGCTCTCCTAGATCTTTCATATCAAAGTTAGAACTGAGAAAATCCTTAGTTTCTTCTACACAAGATATGTCAGACCCAAAAATGAGCATATCATCAATATATAAACAGAGAATTACACATCCACATTTATCATGCTTACTATAGATACATTTATCAGCATCATTAACAACAAAACCATATGCCAAAGCTACTTTGTCAAACTTCTCATGTCATTGCATGAGAGCTTGCTTCAAACCATATAGAGATTTCACTAACTTGCAAACTTTCTTCTCTTGGCCTGATACTATGAAACCTTCATGTTGTTCCATATATATTTCTTCTTCTAAATCACCATTTAGAAAAGCATTTTTGACATCCATTTGATGTATGACTAGCTTGTGAATAGAAGCAAGTGCTATCAAACAACGAATAGATGTGATGCGAGCAACATGAGCATATGTATCAAAGTAATCAATTTCATGTTTTTGTTTATAACCTTTAGCAACCAATTGGCTTTAAACTTATCAATTGTACCATAAACATTAAATTTTCTCTTGAATATCCATTTACATCCTATAGGTTTAGCACCATGAGGTAAATCAGATAGCACCCAAGTTTCGTTAGACAAAAGTGAATGCTTTTCATCATTGATAGCGTCTTTTCAGAAATTAGCATCTCTGGAACTCATAGCTTCAGAATAAGTTTTAGGATCATCATCAACATGCATATCATACTTGGTAATGTTAAGAACTTCATTATTATTACCCTCTACAAGATATTGTATAAAATCTGGATATTTTTTCTCTATTCTTGCTCTCTTACTTCTTCTAGGTTCGATATCTTTAGTAGGAACTAAAATATCGTTGTTGTGAGTAGGAGCAGAAAGTTCAACATTGTCATTAGTCTCTACAGGTTCTATACTAGGCAACAATGAGTTTTTAGTAGGTTGTGGTTGAGAACTAGACCTTGTCAAGTTTTCAAAAAATTCAACATCTATAGATTCTATAATCTCAAATGTGTCAAGGATTAAAAATCTGTAAGTAATACTGTTAAGTGAATAACCCACAAAAACACATTTATAAGCCCTATTTCCTAACTTTGGTCTCTTAGGGTCATGCTTTCTAACATATGCCAAACAACCCCATGCTTTGAGTCTTTTCAAGTTAGGAATTCTCTTAAACCACAATTCATAAGGAGAAATATTCTTCTTTTTCAAAGGAACTCTATTCAAAAATAGCATGCAGATAAAATAGCTTCACCCCATAAATTTTTTGGCAAACCGAGCTAATGAGCATAGCGTTAACCATATCTTTCTTTATTTTTTCAACACCATTTTGTTGGGGTGTATATGAAGTGAATTGATGTACTAAACCATGTTCTTGACAAAATAAAGTAAATTCAGAAGGATAGTATTCACCACAACGATCAGAACGTAAAACCTTAATTTTCTGTCCTAATTGTGTCTCTACTTCTACTTTGTAAATTCTAAATTTATCAAAGACTTCATCCTTAGATTTCATCAAGTAAATATAGGCATATCTAGTACTATCTTCAATAAAAGTGACATAGTATTTGTTTCCACCACGAGTCATATGACTTTTCAAATCACCAACATCACTATGTACTAATTTAAGCAAGGCAAAATTTCTTATTACATATTTAAAAGATGTTCTAGTTACCTTTACTTGCACACATATTTCACATTTAGAAATATTATCAAAATTGCAATCATAAATCAATCCTAATATTTTCATATTACTAAGAGAACCATAATTCACATGTCCTAATCTAGCATGCCATAAATCAATAGACTTAACAATATAAGCAGAACCATTATTTATTAAATTAAGCTTAACCATCCCATTACAAGAGTATCCTTATCCAACAAACATTCCGTTTTTGGACAATACAAACTTATCAGACTCATACGTAACCTTGAATCCAACCTTGTTAACAAGAACTTCATAAACAAGGTTTTTACAAATGTCAGGGACATGTAAAACATTAGTAAGAGTGGCAATCTTTCCCGAAGTAAACGGGAGATCAACAATGCCTTTGCCAACCACTTTACTGCTTTGATTGTTCGCTGAAGTAACTTCATTTTCTTCTCCACTAACCGGTTCGTATGTCTTGTAAAGATTTATATCTTTACAGATATGAATGGTTGCACCAGTATCGTACCACCATCCACTACCATGATCTGCAACAGTGTTGGCCACTTGCACTACAACGATAAGCTTGTTTTTGTTATCGACCACATTCGCTTCATTTTTCATTTGTTTCTTTCGTTGACGACAGTCACAAGCATAGTGGTCGGGTTTCTTACAGAAGTAGCAATTTCCCTTCTTCTTATATTTCTTATTGGGATCTTTCTTCTTAAATCGAGTATCAATCTTAGGTTTCAAAAAATTGATTTTTTCGATTCTTCCACACTATTAATCTTAGAATAATTTTCAGTTTACTGACTATCCTTAATCTCTCGTTTACGAGCATTTTCTTCAATACGAAGATGAAGCTGTAAACCTTTAAGTCATAGTCAGTTTCATCATGTTTAAGTTTTTCTTGTAATCATTTCAAGAAAGGGGAAGACGAGAAATAATAACCCCAACGACGAATGAAGATACAAGATCAATTCCAGCATCTTTAAGATGATTAACAATGAGTAAAAGTTCACTGACCTGGGCAATAATTGACTTACTGTCAACCATCTTAAAATCTATGAAATTATAGATCAGAAATTTCTTGTTACTCGCTTCCGAAATTTTGTACTTGTTTTTGAGCGCAGTCCACAACTCCTTTGTTGTTTCAAGACTTCGATAGGACATTGTAAACATTGGCTCCTAGAACATTCAGAATATGATCCGGCACATAAAATCATCCTCTTGACGTTTCTTCCGTTTGGCCTTCAATTCATCGTAGTCCATTGGAGTCACATCATGAATTTCCTCCAAACCATCTTCAAGGATGTACCATAACTTGATAGTCATCAGAAAAAATTTGATAGTCTCTTGCCAACAAGTGAAACCCTCACCATCAAAACGTTGTAAACGATTCAAAGTCTGGTTCATTACTTACAATGATTGAGCGGCAATTAAAGTTTAACCCTCCATGTCGGTAATTGTCTAAAAATTGTTGTAAAATATGGTACTAACTGGATGAAACACAGACCCCGAATTGTTGTTCTCTGACTTCAAGGCTCTTATGCAGATTCTTTTAGACAATTATTTCGACCCTTCCCAATAAATTGGCTAGTACAATAGGTCACATAAATATTGCCTTCAAGATACAATGAAACCCTAACAACAATGTTGAATTCAAAGTTTGTACTCCCTTGATCCAACCAAGAACACACAATATGAAGTTTTTGATAATGCTTAGGAAAGAAAAGAAAAACAGAAGTTTTGATTCTTTTTCAACAGAAGTTTTGATTCTTTTCAACAGAAGTTTTGATTCTTTTCAACAGAAGTTTTGATTCTTTTTCATCGAAGTTTTGATTCTTTTCAACAGAAGTTTTGATTATTTTTTCATATCTATATACTTGAATGAGAAAACATATTTACTACTTATAGAGATTTCGCATCCATTAGTGATGCCTTTTCATCACCAACAGACACCTCCAAGAGGCATCAATGGTGGCTATTGGAAATGTTGCGTCTGTTCAAATTCAAAATAAATATGAATTATGTTAACAGACTACCCCTAAATTTGAAGGAGCATCACATCAATGATGGCTTTTGATTTTGCTGAAAATATCCAACAACAAATTGGATAACAGATTGTACATGGCTTTAAAAAGTAAGAAGGACTTTTAGTTTCTGATCAAACATTGATGAGTGATCCTAAAACCGCTAAAATGGTGAACTTTAACGTGAGATATGGCCGCGTGTGGGGTAAGAAATTCGCGGATGCAATGATGCATATGGGTATTTTGGACGTCCTCACGGGGTGGAAGGGTGAGATCAGGAAGAACTGTCATTGGGTGAATTAATTTTGTGTCATTGTGAGATCAAGAACTTGTCATGTTGTGTACCGTAAAGAATGAATTTTGGGCCTAACTCAACCTCAAAAGTTTTGGGGGTGAGTTAAGTCCAAGATCCATTCTTTACATGGTATCAGAGTCAGACTCGTCCTAATTCACTGTTTCCGATAGTGGGCCCCCTCTTATATTGTCCACGCTTCAGATGTCCAGCCCTGGACGTGAGTCGGGGTGTTGAGTTTTCCCACATCGGTGGGATAAGTGATCATTGTTCTCCTTATATGGCTTGGACAATCCTCCTTCTTTTGAGCTAGCTTTTAGGGTTGAGTTAGACCCAAAATCATTATTTACCTGTATTAATTGGTCATTCTTTTGCGTTACTGAATTTTGAGAAAGTTTCTACTTTCTAGTACTATTTCAGCTTTCTTGTTATTGTTTTTGTGAGTCGTAAACATCCTATTTATGAGGATAGTTCAGTCTTTGATGAATTGTTACAAAAGGAATCTTTTTAATAAACTTTGTTCATGATTGAGAGTGTCTAAAAGATAGGATTTTTAACTCTTTTCATACTTTGAAGTACTTCTTAATAATCTGCTTAGTAAACTTTATTCAAGATTGTTACGGTCTTACATATGAATCTGCTTAGTAATCTTTATTCATGACTGAAAGTTTGCGGATTACATCGACACCCCCTTAAACTTGTCTATAAATTTCTTTTCGACACTCAAACTATGATCTATTTCAATTGACTACATGAACACATCATTAGTATTCCTATTACACTTCTGACTCAAACTCGAAAAAAAACTTTTGCGCGTAACCACATATACCGCATCCTTTAATTAAATACATCAACCTCAATTGGAACAGGCATATGGTTTCACGATTTACTAAGGCTAATGCATATAATTAAAAGAGGTGACATATTTTTAAATTGTTAACTTATCTAAGTAATGGACTCTTCAGAACACAAACACATGCAAAAACTTTTTCAAAATTTGATTCAAATTTTGTGTTTAGGTGCTCAATCAAAATAGACTGTAGTTTTAAGTGTCTAAATAAAATTTACTGAAGTTTCTAAAAGAATTATTATAGTACTTCTTATCATACATCGAATTACTTCTGTTTGAACTAGTGGGACATGATATAAGAAATTGGTAAAGTAAAAGTTTTGTAAAATGCGAAGGGCTAAATTAAAGTGCAAACCAAAAGTTTTGGGGTCAAATAAGTTGGAATTTGCTGGAATTAGTACTTGAAAGTTGGAACAATGAGGCAACTGCATTGAAACTTGAGGCCTAGGGCTATATCTGCCTTGAAGGCACTAATAAATGTCACATTTTTAGGAACAAATTGGCAAATAGCCATTTTTTGGGAGCACTAATTAAATTTTAGCCAGCATTTCAAAACATATTTAGTATTTAGACTCTTTTTAATGCGGATTTTTTTTTGTAAGAATACCTTGTTAAAGCATGGAAAATATTAGCACGTGTGTATAATGTAAAATATACCATATTTAGTGTTATATTTAGTGTTATGTACACGTGCTAATAGAAAAACTTCAGAAAACTTTTAATGGAGCTTGAATTCCGTGATTCATTCCTGGAGTTTGAACTTATAAATATTTGAATTCCATGAATTGTTCGTGAAATTTGGAACTCATCAAAATTTGCCTGATTTGAAAAGTGTTTTTCGAGAAAGTACTTTGAACAATAACAATTTGTATTTGGTCAATCAATTTGAAAAATATTTTTGCCAATATTAAAGTAGCAATTTGTACTTGGCTATGGTTCCAAAATATGCTTCTGGCTGAAAGCTAGGCTTTTCCCCCAACTTTTGATACTACTCAAAAGCACATAATTTTCCTAAAAGTTTGGTGAAACACTTAAATTCTTTAAAATAAACATTTTTGGAAAAATAAATACACTTTTAACTTCTCAAAAACTTAGACAACATACTATTAATCAATTTTTCAATAAAAAATTACATGCAGTAAACTAGTGATCACGAGAGGTTTAGAAACAAAGGATCACGAGTGGGATTCATGAGTACTTATCACAATATATGAGTTGTCTCATTGACTTGAAAGCTTATTAATTAATTTACAATGATAAAATTGTCATTTAGTCAATAATAATGCTTATTTAATTTAGTTTACTTCTACTAGTTTGCATGAGGATTAATTTGTCACGTTAATTCAAACATCAAAGACGAATTATTATTTTTTTCAAAAACAAAAACTATTTTTTCAAAGCATCACAACACATAACGTAACGGTGATGCAAAACCAATTCAAAAAAGTCTCTGAAATAATTGTCAAAATATTCCTTGTCAGATACTTATTAGTCAGTTATGCAAAAGATAATTACACAAAAAAAAAAAAGGGAAAAGAAAGAAACAGAAAAAAGAAAAGAGTATTGTGAGATAAATTGTTAGTAATTTTTTTTAACAACATTAAAAACTTTACTTCATAAAATCGAAATAATAGATTCATCTCAGATGGAAAACCTTTCCTTCTTCATATATATACAAGAAAAGTCATTTTTCTTATTTTTAAGAAACTTATTTTTTAAAAATATTTTAATCAATCAAACATGAAAAAATTGAAAAATATTTTTTTTAAAAGACAAAATGAGTCAAAAAGGTTGTAATAGATGGACAATATTTCGGGGTCGAGCCCTAGAAATAAGAAAAATCTTAATAGGAAGTATTTCCCGTTAAATAAATTTTACACGACGGGAATCCAAATTAGACTCCAACGAATATATCGGACACCCGATAGAATTAAAAACAAAAGTAAAAATTACAAAAGATAAAAGCAAAAGTCAGTGAGAAAAGCACCCAAGAGACGAACAGTTTAGTCAGAGCATTCATGCAATTATTTGACTGCACACCTATTTCACACATAGCACTATATAAAGGAAATATCTTATATTATACAGTTCATCCACTCATAACTAACCTCTTTTATATAGTCCTTACCCAAATAAAATCAAGTAATGAAAAGTCGTTAAGAAATCATTACTTCTATTATTTTTCTTCTCATAAATCCATTGTGGAAACACCCCCAACTTCATTGAGGTGTATATTCACCAGTTCCTTCCTTCTCTTTTACAATATATTCATCCAACAATTCAAAGATACTTTTAATATGGTATAACATTATTTGTTGTGAGCTAAATTCGTATTATTTTTCCAAAAAATATTACACCTTATATATGAATTTTTTCTTTTTAGCTATTAATGCGAGACTTTATTCACACATCCAATAGTATAACTATTAACTTTCACAAGTCCAATTATCTCATGAGCTTATCCGAAGATTATGCCACTCATCCACGTCAATTTAGTATTTATTGTCACCAAAGTCCACTGACTTCATTTGTGTATAAGTCTATAAAGCTATGAGTAAAGGTAGTAAATCGGCTTGTTTTGTTCTTATCTACATACCTTTCTTTATAAATAGCATATCGAATTCACTCTTTATTTTTTTCTAGTTGGTATATATAAATTATACACAATTAATATATTACACATGTATTATATATTCTCGAGCTACTTTAATATAAGTAGTTTGGTGGCTATTTAGGTTAATTCTTGTACCTTTTTACTTGGCGTGACAAAAGACTCTTCCTTTATTTTTTCTATTTTTCTGTATAAAAGTGAAACTTCTTCACTAACTGTATGCAATCATAAAGATAGTAAACAACTTTCTTGATGTATATACAAACAAATTCAGTTTTTTTCATTCAGTGTTGTGAGTTTCTGAATTAATGAAAGGGTGTTTGATTCAGTGAGTTTATGTCTATTCTGCGTATCACAAATCTTGGATTGAATTTGCTTACTGCTTATCAAGACACCTTTTTTGTGCATACCAATATACATTCAAAGTTTCATTTAGTGTTTGTTTCTGAACTTTTAAAAGGGTGTGTGATGCAGTGAAGTTTGCTCTTTTCTGGTTACCAAGTTGGTGGACTAATCTTGCACTGAAAATCAGGAGATTCCAAAGCTGCAATTTTTGAGTTTATAGAGGTATATTCACTGGTTCCTTATATTTACATTGATAAACTTATGTACATAGTTGGGTTCAAAAATTTAAAGATAGTGAATGCATTTCGGAAACAGCCTCTTGCAGCAGAAATGCAGGGTAAGGCTGCGTACAATAACCCTGGTAGTCCGGCTCTTCCCTAGACCCCGCGCATAGCGGAAGCTTAGTGAACCGGGCTGCCCTTTTTCTTCTAACCTTTATGTACACTTAACTTGAGAAACAGTACAAATGTGAAAACTCTGCTCTGTGTGTGTGTGAAACTTTATGCAATCATAAAGAAAGTGCAGAACTTTCTTGATGTGTACAGTATATACCAATACATTCAATTTTTCATTTGGTACGTTCTTCTGAATTATGAAAAGGGTGTTTGATTCAATGATTTGTATGTTGGTGACAAATCTTGCATTGGAAGAAGGGGATTTCAAAGGTGCAAATTTTTGAGTTTACCATGTGTGTGTGTTTGTGTGAAACTCTATGCAATCATTAAGAAAGTACAAAACTTCCTTGATGTGTATATCAATATATTCAAATTTTCATTTTTGTGGGTGTTTCTGAATTATAGTATGATGATGATATTTTTTTTAATTTAATTTTAATTATTAATAATAAAGACTAATCCTCAAAAAGGATAAGTACAAGCAAGAGAGGCTAGACCTTACCTTACCAGTCCTAATGAGGCAACGAACCTCTACTAATTAACAAGCGTGCAAAAAATAAGAGCTAGAACGAACTAGATATTCTATGATCATCACAGAGTTTATATTACACTCTATGATGATACTACAAAGAAGGATGCTTAAGTAGTGAAAAATTATAAAAATTAAGAAGAAATTTGAGTTATAAACATCAAACTTCCTTTCACAAATGTATGATGATGATATGAAATGAGCTTAAACGGAAAAAAATGAGGATTCATATAGTCAGCCCCAACTTGTTTGGGACTGAGACGTAGTCGTTGTTATTTGGTGTTTTTGAGTATGAAAAGGGTATTTGATTCAATAAATTTTTTATCTTTTCTGTATATGAAGTTGGTGAAAAATCTGGAACAGAATAATGAAAAGGGTGTTTGATTTTTTATATCTTTTCTGGTTATCATAAAATCATGAATTGACAGCAGGAGATTCCGAAAGGTGCAATTTTGAGTTTTACAGAAGAGGGTAAGAATGTCAACAACTTAAACTAAAGATGAATTGACCATGTCTCTAAGCCGACGATTGACGAGTAGGAGCAGGAGAATGAGCTTTGGATCAGCCAGTGGCAGAAGCTGGGCTTCAGCAAGTGTTAGGGAAGTTTTTACTGCACCAGGAGGTGATGTTTTTCAGAGAAGTGGAAGGGAAAATCACGACGAAGACGAGCTAAAATGGGCTGCAATTGAGAGACTTCCAACATATGATAGGCTGAGGAAAGGGATTTTGAAGCAAACATTAGATGGTGGAAATATTGTTCATCAAGAAGTTGATGTTACCAATCTTGGATTGCAAGATAAAAAGCAGTTGATGGAAAGTATACTTAAATTTGTTGAAGAAGATAATGAGAGGTTTCTTCTTAGACTAAGAGATAGGACTGATAGGTAATAATTTAATCTTTCTTGATATCAATCTCATTTTCTCTTTTCGTTATTGTTTAAAGGGTGGTGACTAGTTCAGTTTGTACACACCTCGACTATTTTCTACCTCAAATACCAGGACAAGAATCAGATAACTCTTCTTACCGAGGCTCAGGCGGATGTGAATAAATCACAAAGTTTTTGTCTCAACTAGGATTTGAACTATTAATTTTGGTGTTTTGATATTGTCCCAATTATGCAATTATGTGTATATCAATAGAAATCTTGATTCTTTTTTTTGCATGAAATAGGGTTGGGATTGATATTCCAAAAATTGAAATTCGGTTTGAACATCTTTCCGTTGAAGGAGATACATATGTGGGATCTAGGGCACAACCTACTCTGTGGAATGCTACTATTAACTTTATAGAGGTACTATTTCCTTTCAGAAATTAATCTTTCAACAATTATACTGATTCCTATGTTGTTAAATTTTGCTAGTAGAGTGAGGACTCTGTGCAGCAAGGTACTTGTACTAATCAAAGTTTTCTTTCTTATATTCAAATTTCATAGGGGGCTCTTGAAAAAATCAAGCTTGTCCCTTCTAAGAAAAGGGTCGTCAAGATACTTCGTGATGTAAATGGAATTGTGAAGTCATCAAGGTACAATAATCAATGTTCCATCTATAGTATGTTTGGTGAAGCTTCCAAAATCTGTGTATTTCAAAAAGTCCCTTTCGTCAAATGGAGTCTCAGAAAAAGTACTTTGTGCTTGTTGTATCTTATAGGATGACACTACTTCTCGGGCCTCCAGGAGGTGGGAAAAGTACATTGCTAAAGGCACTTGCCGGAGTGCCAGACAAGGATCTAAGAGTATGTGATTCTTCAACTTTCAGATTTATGGCGTAAAGTGTTTATTCTATAGTATAGTTTATGGCTAACAATCAGTTTTCTGTTTAGGTCACTGGAAAAATCAGTTATTGTGGTCATGAACTGTCAGATTTTATCCCTCAAAGGACTTGTGCTTATGTTAGTCAGCATGATCTTCATCATGGAGAGATGACAGTCAGAGAGACGTTGGATTTTGCCGGACGTAGTTTAGGAGTTGGAACAAGATATGAGCTCCTCACTGAATTGTCAAGGCGCGAAAAAGAATCGGGAATCAAACCGGATCCCCAGATAGATACATTCATGAAAGCTACAGCAGTTGCAGGCCAAGAATCTAGTCTAGTCACAGACTACGTTCTCAAGGTTAGATCCTAATATTAGTCACAATAATTCCGTGCATTTAAGAATCGGATTAGGGGTATCTGATTATTCGGGTGATATGCAGATTCTTGGGCTCGATATCTGTGCTGATATAATGGTTGGTGATCAGATGAGAAGGGGTATATCAGGTGGACAGAAGAAGCGGCTGACGACAGGTTTCTAGACTATTGCTCCATCCGTCCCATTTTACATTGCACTCGTTTCTTTTTAGTTTGTTTCCAAAAGAATGCACCTTTCTATATTTGGTGGAACTCTGTAACTTTGAACTTCCCGTTTACCCTTAATGACATGCTTTTATAACCATATAAACAGTATGGCAATGTTTAAGACCAAGTTCTAAGGGCACTTTTATTATGTGTCATGCTGAGTCAAACGAGTATATCCTTAAGAAGTGTCATTCAAGCTTTCTTTTCTTATGACATTTATATCAACTTTTTACTGAATACAGGAGAAATGTTGGTTGGTCCTGCTAAAGTTTTCTTTATGGATGAAATCTCGACGGGGCTCGACAGTTCTACGACATTTCAAATTATCAAATACATGAGGCAGATGGTCCATATAATGGATGTAACTATGATAATATCCCTTCTTCAACCTGCACCTGAAACTTTTGAACTTTTCGATGACATTATTTTGCTCTCGGAGGGACGAATTGTCTACCAAGGTCCACGTGAGAACGTGCTAGAGTTTTTCGAAAGTGTTGGATTTAAATGCCCAGAAAGGAAAGGAATTGCTGACTTTCTCCAAGAGGTTACTTCTTTAAAGGATCAAGAACAGTATTGGTTCAGGAAAAACCAACCTTACAGATTCATTCCAGTGGCTGAATTTGCGGAATGCTTTAGCAATTTTCGTGTTGGACGTGAATTTTTTCATGAACTAGGAGTTACTTATGACAAAAGCAAAGCCCATCCGGCTGCACTTGTCATGGAAAAATATGGTATCTCCAACGTGGAACTCTTCAAGGCATGTTTATCAAGGGAATGGCTATTAATGAAGCGGAATTCGTTCTTGTACATATTCAAGACATTCCAGATAACTATCATGTCAATAATAGCCTTTACAGTATTCTTTAGGACAGAGATGAAAGTCGGACAGATTGCAGATGGAGGAAAATTTTACGGGGCATTGTTTTTCAGCCTCATCAATGTTATGTTTAACGGTACTGCAGAGCTTGCATTGACCATTTTCAGACTTCCCGTGTTCTTTAAACAAAGAGATTCTCTATTTTACCCTGCTTGGGCTTTTGCTCTCCCCATTTGGCTTTTAAGAATCCCTCTCTCCTTTATGGAATCATTGATATGGATCGTCCTTACGTATTATACCATCGGTTTTGCTCCTGCTGCAAGTAGGTACGTACCGTCCGTTCACTCCTAGAGACTAAAAGAATACTACCGACGTTTCAATTTAAGTGTCTTAGTTTGACTAGTAGTCACAGAGTTTCAGAAAATAAGAAATACTTTGGCAGGCTAAATGTTGGAGTTGAAGAGTGACCAAATATAGAAAGAGACATTCTTTCTTAAACAAACTAAAAATGAAAGTAACATACTTAAATTGAAATGGAAGGAGTATGATTTATGGCCAATGTGAATATTTAATTCATCCTGATAATTAGTTCAAAGTAATCAGACTTACTTTATTTGCACCTCGGAAATTTTTCAGGTTTTTCCGCCAATTCTTGGTATTTTTCGCTCTGCACCAGATGGCGTTGTCTCTCTTCCGCTTTATTGCTGCAATTGGAAGGACTCAAGTAGTTGCAAACACTATTGGTACATTCACTCTACTGATAGTCTTTGTGCTTGGTGGTTTCATTGTTGCGAAAGGTCAATTTTTATGACTCACCCTGGATTGATAAATTTCTTTATAACAGAAGTCTAGTTCAGTTACAGTTTGTTATTACTAAAATTGACGTTCACATAAATGTTCGATATTCTTAATGCCATTGCTTATTTATTGTTGTAGATGACCTTGAACCGTGGATGAAATGGGGCTACTATGTGTCTCCCATGTCATATGCACAGAATGCCATAGCCATCAATGAATTTCTCGACAAAAGATGGAGTACTGTAAGCTCTACAATTCATTCATGAATAGTGACTACCATTAACATTCTTTATCTTACATATTTACATACCTATCTTTTTATATTTAGCGTAACAATGATACAAATTTCTCTGAGGAAACAGTGGGCAAGGTTCTTCTTAAGTCAAGGAGCATGTATTTAGATGACTACATGTTCTGGATATGTGTCATCACGCTATTTGCCTTCTCATTTCTCTTCAACTTCTGCTTCATCTTGGCACTGACATACTTAAACCGTATGAAAGAAGTTTTCTCTTCTATTTAAAATATCAGAAATTTATTAGTTGCTCTCTAATCTGTTGTTCTAAATGAAATGCAGCATTTGCTGATTCTAAATCTGTTAATATCGATGATGATAAAAGTAAGAAAAACGAGCAAAGAAACTGCAATCCCAAAGAAGCAGCAGAGAAGAGTTCATCATCTGCAACCACAATGTTTGAAGGTTTGACAATCATATACATGAGATAAATACTCTTAAGACCTTTCCGTTTCTAAAGCTTCTGACAAAACTGAATGATCGTTGCAGGTATAGATATGGCTGTAAGGAATAACTCGAGTACTGACGAAAAAGCTGCCAAACAAAGAGGAATGGTGCTTCCATTCCAGCCTTTGTCGCTTGCATTTAACCATGTCAATTACTATGTCGATATGCCAGCAGTAAGTAACATTGATTTGGTTCTAAGTGTTGTTACTGTTATGCTTAATTTCTTACTCATCATCCGGTTGTATGCCTGTCAGGAAATGAAAGCCCAAGGAATTGAAGAGACTCGTCTCCAATTGTTACGAGATGTTAGTGGCGCTTTCAGACCTGGAGTCCTTACAGCCTTAGTTGGTGTAAGTGGAGCTGGGAAGACTACTTTGATGGATGTCTTAGCAGGAAGAAAAACCGGTGGCTACACTGACGGAAGCATCGTCATTTCTGGTTATCCGAAAAAACAATCAACTTTTGCTCGGATAAGTGGTTATTGTGAGCAGAATGACATTCATTCTCCACATGTTACTGTTTATGAGTCATTGATATATTCAGCTTGGTTGCGTCTCTCTCCCGATGTCACAAAGGAAACTAGGAAGGTATTCACTCCTATCACCTCGTCCCTTTTGTTTTATTATGTTCATGTCCGCAAAAGTCTCACTTATGTTGCTTCTGCATATGTTTCTAAAAAGAAGGTGAAGGACTAACTTGCCAAGTGTTTTTGTTCAGAATTTCGTCGAGGAAGTAATGGAACTGGTCGAGTTGAATCCACTCACGAATTCTCTAGTTGGCCTGCCAGGGGTAGATGGTCTCTCAACAGAACAGAGAAAGAGACTGACCATAGCTGTAGAACTAGTAGCAAATCCATCTATTATTTTCATGGATGAACCTACATCAGGACTTGATGCTAGAGCTGCAGCAATTGTGATGCGCACGGTGAGAAATACGGTGGATACAGGCCGAACTGTTGTGTGCACTATCCACCAGCCAAGCATAGGTATCTTTGAAGCTTTTGATGAGGTAATGATTGGAATATTGGCTTATACTCCCTCAGTTCTATTTTATGTGGCACTCCTTTCTTTCTAGTCTATTCCAGAAAGAACAATAACTTTCTATATTTGGAATCACTTTAACTTGAGCTTTCCCATTTTACTCTTAATGACATGTATTTTGTTTTAAGACGACAAGTTCCAAAAGTATTTCTTTCTTTATTAAACTCCGCGCTAAGTTAAACATCTTCACGTAAAATAAAACGGAAGGAGTATAACTTTCAAAATTCTGCGATTATTGTGATGTCACTATTCTTCTCACGGGATTACCTTTGCAGCTGTTGTTAATGAAAAGAGGTGGACAAGTCGTTTATGCTGGACCTCTCGGGCATCATTCTCGCCTATTGATAGAGTATTTTCAAGTGAGTATCATGTCAGCCAAAATTTTCAAATTGTCGTGACAGTGTTGCTCTGACCCTCCAAAAAATGTTGGCACACCCATATCGGATCCGACACCACACTCGACAATATTTTTGAAGAGTCTGAGCAACATAAGGTGACACTGTATAGATAAATCAGTAACTAAAAACCACCTTTATTTCCAGTCTGTTCCGGGAGTTCCTACAATAAAAGAGGGATTTAATCCAGCTACTTGGATGTTGGATATCACCACTCCAGCAGTTGAGGCTCAACTTAATGTGGACTTTGGAGATATTTACGCGAACTCGGATCGATATAGGTAATAAGAAGATAAATTCGTCTTTTTCAATTTACTTTCATTGTTGTGTTACTAACTAGCTCACCATCGTTTACAAAACTTTCACAGGAGGAATCAAGAACTAATCAAACAATTAAGTGTTCCAGCACCAGGGTCCCAAGACCTTCATTTCCCTACGAAATACTCCCAACAGTTTATCAGTCAGTGCAAGGCTTGCTTTTGGAAACAACATTTGTCCTACTGGAGGCATCCACAATATAATTCCGTAAGGTTTTTCATGACAGCAATTATAGGAATCATATTTGGCATTATCTTCTGGGATAAAGGGAACAAAATGTAAGTCATCGTCTTGCACAAGAACTCGTTTTTCTCCTTCTGTCATCACTGTTTTATCAATGAATCAATTAACTTGATGGGATAATCATGATAATAGGTACAAACTACAAGACCTATTGAATCTACTTGGAGCTATGTATGCTGCTGTTATGTTCCTCGGCGGAACAAATACTTCAGCTGTACAGTCCGTTGTGGCAGTAGAAAGAACAGTCTTTTATCGAGAAAGAGCAGCAGGGATGTATTCCGCGCTACCTTATGCATTTGCTCAGGTAAGTGACACACCAACCGAACATATCTTGCAGAAATATGTCATCGTCGAAGAACTAAATCGTTCATTTTTTCCTCTGCAGGTGGCCATAGAGACTATCTACGTCGGGATCCAAACTTTTATTTACAGCCTCCTTCTGTACTCAATGATTGGTTTCCACTGGACAGCTGCTAAATTCTTTTGGTTCTATTTCTTCGTCTTCATGTGCTTCGTCTACTTCACAATGTATGGAATGATGCTTGTCGCTCTCACTCCAAGCTACCCGATTGCTGCCATCGTCATGTCATTCTTCCTCAGCTTTTGGAACTTGTTCTCCGGTTTCCTTATCCCTAGACCGGTATGTGCAGTAACTCCTGTAATATCAAAATGAGATTAACTTCTCTACACTGACCGTGTCAATTTTTAAATTATAAGGTCATTTAAAAGACGCTACAAGTAACCATCCATAAATGGTAGGATTAATAGCCTAGAAAATAAGACTCGATACCTCCTATAACAGGTCTAAATACACTTGCAATGTAAGAATTCTTTACACTATAACTCAAAATTTAGATATGAGGATTGTTATAAATATTAAAAGTACTATACGAAAGCACACATTTTAGCTCAAAAGAAGCACAATAACAACTATGCCTCAATCCCAAACAAGTTGAGGTCGGCTATATAAATCCTCACTATTCCATTTAAGCTCAATTCATCATCACACATCAAAAGAAGCAGAACACTTAACTGAAACTAAATTTGCTTTTGCAGCAAATTCCGATATGGTGGAGGTGGTATTACTGGGGTTCTCCAGTAGCATGGACGATATATGGTCTCGTAACATCTCAGGTAGGTGACAAGAACGATAAAATTGAGGTACCAGGCGTTGGTGAAATACCATTAAAGCTGTACTTAAAAGAATATCTGGGATTTGAGTATGACTTCTTGAGAGTTGTTGCTGTTGCTCATGTTGCTTGGGCTGTTCTATTCTGCTTTGTTTTTGCATATGGCATTAAGTTCTTGAATTTCCAAAGGAGATAGATGAACTTGAAGACAATAGAATGTTTAGTGTACACATAAATGTACATAAGCTAGGAAGAGAAAACAGTTGGTATCCTCAACATAATCTATGTTGCTCGAACTATCCAAAATACTTCTACACCCGTGTCGAATCCTCCAAAAATACACTACTTTTGGAGGACCTGACATGCACCCAACGACATTTTTGAAGAGTTTGAACAACATAGTCATCGTACGATTTATTTCTTGCATGTTACTCAAAATAGTTCATTCTTGTGTCAACAGATTATTTATTAATTTTGATGTATAAATTCCTCTGTAAGAGTTTTTTTCTCTTGAACTCTCGTGATGTTAAATAAGTAGGATATACACACATATGAGGTATCAAATAGGCGGGTTGTGCCATATTAGTTTGTTCTTGAATAATTTGTTTAATTACCAAATCAAACTAGTATAAGTTTTTTCCCTTTCATTTATCATAACTATATCCAACTAAACTAAAACAAATCTTGTGTTTCTATGTTTTGATTGGTAATTTCTTGATGAGTTTGATCCAAACTTTTAGATAGGCTAACTTGAGCTATGTCCAAATTGATCTGTTAATGAATATATACCAATCCAACCCACTCAAGTCTAGATGAAATTCATGAGCTAAAATGTGACGAGAGAAATTGGCAATTTTTTTTTTTTGGACTGCTAATTAAGTTTTTTTTTTTTGGACTGCTAAAAGGGACTACAATAGATACTTGTGGTCCGGCCTTTCCCCGGTCCCTGCGCATAGAGGGAGCTTAGTGCACTGGGCTGCCCTTAATTAAGTTTTAGCCATCGTTTTAAAGCTATTCAGTGTTTAGCTACTTTTTCATGGGGAAATTGAATTTTGATAAAAATACCCTTTGTTAAAATACGGAAAAACTTCAGGAAACTTTTACTTGAGTTTGAACATTTATCAATTTGAACTTCATGAATCATTCCTGAAATTTGAGACTCCAACATATTTTCACACTTAACCGGTAAAAGCTTGAACTCCATTAGTCGTTCCTTGAGATTGAGTTGATAAAGGTTTGAAATCCACGAATATATCATGGAGTTTGAATAATAGTCATTATCAAGATGAGAGTTTTCGGATATGGGGCCAAACCCTCCTCTCTCTCACCGTTCCACTTCTAAGCAGGCGAAAGGTCCAAATCGTAGGCGGGAGCGAGCCGGATTTCGAAATGAAAGTGAAAGAGTAAGCAAAAAATCTCGATTTTTCTTTGTTATCGATACGGTTCGGTAAATTTTGAGCAATTTTTTTAAATGGCATAAATGAATTGCGCTGTCATTAGAATGTCCAATTTGTTATATAAACTTCAAGAGAGTAAAAGTTTTTCTTATTAGGATAAATTTGAGCAAGTTCTTCAACGAAAAGGGCATATTTTAGATAAAATCCAAACTGAGGGCAAATTTGTTCTATTTTCCCTAGTTGAAGGGCAAATATGAGTCATTCCACTAATAATAAGAGTATATTTAGAACCAAATTCAAACGGAGGACAAAGTTATTTCATTTCCAATAGTTGAGGGGCAATTTTGGCCCTTGTCATTAACAGATCAAGGGGAAAACTGAGAAAAACTCTTACAGAGAAATTTGTACATCAAAATTGATAAATTCTGTATGACACAAGAATGAACTATTTTGAGTAACATGCAAGAACTAAAATTGTATGAGGATCTATGTTGTTCGGAATGAACTATTTGAGTAACATACAAGAAATAAGTTGTATGAGGATTTATTTCCTCGGAATATTCAAAAATGTCGTCATCAGATCCTCCAAAAGTCATGCATTCTTGAAGGATCCTACACGAGTTCGGTAGTATTTTGGAGAGTATGAGCAACATAGCTTATGTACATTCTCTGTGTACACTAAACTTTATACTGTCGTCAAGTTCACTTATCTCCTTTGTAAATTCAAGAACCGTGACTAACTATCCCTTTATTATTCTCATTAATGAAAGAGTATATATACAATTTACAATTCTCCATAATAGAAAACATATTCCTATTCTAAACCCAAAACCCTATTCTAGTAGTACAAGACTCCAATAATTATGGTAGGTGTACAACATTAATTATGGTAATATTTACACTAGAATATTTGACAAAACCGTGACTAACTATTATGTACAAAACCGTGATATACATTAAGTGTATATCACAAAATATCTTCTTTATTTAACACACACCCGCAATCATAGTGGGCGGTCTTCGAACGTTGAGACTGTCCCTAAAATCTTCAAAATGGACCGAGGGAAGACCCTTTGTAAAAATGTCTGCAATTTGATACCGGGAAGGGACATGGCAGACGCGTACTTGTCCATGAGCTACCTTCTCGCGAAGTGAATGTCCATCTCGATGTGTTTAGTGCGCTGATGCTGAACCGGATTCCCCGAAAAGTAGATGACACTAACATTATCACAATAAACCAAGGTAGCTTTCTGAATGGGACAATGCAGCTCTAAAAGAAGATTACGTAATCAACAAGATTCAGAGACCACATTGGCTACCCTTCGATACTCGGCCTCTGCACTAGAGCGGGACAACGTCGACTGCCGGTTCGCAGACAACGAGACCAAGTTATTCCCAAGAAACACACAATAGTCGGACGTGGAACGTCTGGTATCCAGACAACCACCCCAATCAGCATTTGTATACGAGACAAGTGTAGATGTCGAAGACAGATATTGATGTAATCCATAGTCAAGTGTTCCCTGGATGTATCGAATAATGCGTTTGAGCACATTCATGTGCTCAACCCTGGGATCATGCATAAACAAGCGCACCTGTTGGACGGCATATGTAATATCTGATCTCGTGAATGTAAGATATTGAAGGGCCCCTGCAAGATTGCGATAGCGGGTCAGATCCTCATAAGGTGAGCCAGCCGCAGCACCCAACTTGGGTTTAGTATCAACCGAAGTGGAAGTGGACTTACAGGATGACATCCCAGCCCTCTCAATGATCTCAACTGCATACTTCCTCTGGGATAAAAACAGCCCACCTACATGACGAGTGACACCAATCCCCAAAAGATAACTCAAGGGCCCCAAGTCTTTCATAGCAAACTCAGAACTGAGCATTCTCATGATAGACTGCGTAATGCATCGGAAGAGGCAGTTAAGATAATATCATCTACATACAATAGTATATAAGCCAAGGAAGAACCACGACGATAAATGAACAATGAATTATCAAACCTGCTGTGAGAGAACTCAATAGTTGAAACATAGTCTGCAAACCTCTTATATCAAGCCTGTGGAGACTTCTTAAGCCCATACAAGGACTTCTTCAACAAACAGACATGATGAGGATATTTGGGATCCCTAAACCCCAAGGGCTGATGCATATAGACTGTCTCCTTGAGATCACCATGTAAGAAAGCATTCTTCATATCTAACTGATGAATGGTCATACTTTCGAAAGAGCCAAGCTGAGCGCAGTGCGAATGGTAGCATACTTGACCACCGGACTAAACATCTCACCACAATCCACACCAACCCGCTGAGCCTTATGTCTCGCAAAAGAACCGTCAGAATTGTCCTTATGAACAAAAATCCATATAAACCGAATAAGATTAACAACAGATGGACGGGGCACCAACTCCCACGTCTTATTATCAATAAGAACATTATATTCGTCGGTCATAACAATTTTTCAATTCGGGTCATTTAAAGCAGACACGGGATTACGGAGTAAGGATGATTTAAGAACATTAGAATGTAAATTAAAATATCTTTTTGGTTTAAGAACACCCCGTTGACTACGAGTGACCGGTCTATGACTCGGGAAAGAATTGGGTGGATTTCGGGAACTACCGGGACACGTGAAAAAATCTTGGGCTAGGTTCAGTTGGGATCAGCTCGATGCCAAGGCCTAATCCTACAAGTAATATATTCCGTCGCTTTGATCTTTTGATCACATATGAACAATGTATTGATTGTTCATGTTTAGATTGACAATTTTAGTTGTCGACCCTATTTGTGTAAAGCATATATTCAACTTAGAAAAAGCAATGCTAACGTACGAGTGTTAAAAGGACCAAAACAAGAGATTGGAAACTCTGTTTGGTACTTTTATTTTCTTGTTTCATAAAATCTCTTGCTTGTTGTGTAAGCATAAATTTAGGTATAATGGTTGCCCGTCTTCAACAAATTTAATTTTTTCTTAAAAGACATTAACTGCATGGATTAAAACTCGATAAGCTTTTGCAATTACAATGATTAAAATAGAGATTTTAAGCTTTTGAATGTTTGACCAAAGACGAGAAGTGCTTTTGAATATTTACTACTTTAATTTTAATCGAAGTAGATAGAATAATATCAAATATCATCTGCTAACTTGTATTTTTGTGGAATTCAAACTCATTTAAAAAGTATATAATTTTTATATCTTTTAGCATTTGAACCGAAAGTGATTTAAGATAACAATATGGTACAAGAAATTCTGTTAAAACAACTTGAAAAATTCCTTTACATCAAGTTATGAATTATGGGTTAGTTTAATTTGCAATAACTCTTTTTCATAAAGTACAGAAAATATTGCTTTAAATCTGCTTAAAAAAATGTAACTGATGCAATAACTGATTTTCCTTGTCCATTATAGCTTCTATATTTGGTCTTTACTAACTACAAAAAAAATTATTTTTATTACATACTTATTCGTCAACCTCCATTATTGTAAGATAACACTTTTAATTTTTATGGCTAACTACTAAACACTAAATATGATTTAATAAACTAATTCCTTTTTGTGTTAATAGTCTATTTGGTCGTTGAATTATTGATAAATTTTGATTTTAGTTCTTGTGATATCTGATTTAGCACATTTAATTTAGATATCTTGTTAGAAAAATGAAGATCTACTACGTGAAAAACGAAGATCTCTTATAAGAAAAGACATAAATTTTTAAAAAAATTGTAAAAGATTACAAAGCCAATTGATCTTTTAATTACTCGTGTGTTATATTAATTCATATTTGACACTAATATAAATAACATATTTAACCCTCCATAGACCCAACTTGTGGATTATATCGGATTTGTTGTTGTCGATATAGTTCAATTGTATTCCTATATAAAGGAACTAAAGATACACCACAACAACAATAACAATGTATTTAGTGTATTACAAGTTGAGTCGAAAAGAGTAGAATGTATACGACGATACCTATCATAAAAATTGAGAGAGTATGTTTTCTATTCAAGCAAACTATGAGGAAAAGGAAATAATCAGCAGGACTAAACCATCTTATTTTCCCCAGTAATACCCCTCTCTACATAATATATATTTTGAATATTTTCTTAAATATTTCTTTTTCCCAAAACCAAACCCTAGAACACAAATTACAATTTACTCAAATTCGAAAAATTCGTTCGATTCCTTCAAGGGTTTAATCCAACTTGTGATCAAAGACTTAAAAAATTGAATTATTGCTTCAATTTTAATAAAAAGGTACGTAATTTGATCCTTATTTTCGATTAATTTTTACCCTAAATTGTTATATTATTTGCCTTTAATTTTCGTTTTTAATTATGGAGTTTTGTATGGATGTTTCGATCATTTGTTGAAATCAATTTGTTGGGTTGTTGTGCAATTTTTTTTATGTATGTATTCTGCTCAGTGCCTAAGCATGTTTTATTTATTTAAAAAATTTCTTTTTTGCTGATTAAAAGAATCATTTTGTTGTAATTATGAATATTATTTAGGTACTTCAGCATTTATGGTGTTGGTGGTTTTTGTTAAGCTTGTAATACTTTAAAGATTCTTTTTTTTTTTTTTTTTGGTGTGGTGTGTGTGTGATCATTTACTAAGACCTTGTTAATTTTTGTGCTTCGAATCAGCATGACGATCGGAGATGATCAAACTTTATGTGTGTGTGTGTGTATATATATATATATATATATATATTCTGTGGGGATTTCTCCATTGAATCAATTTTAACTTCTAATTCCATTAATTTTCTTGGGCCTTGATGTAAAGCTTTTGTCTTTTCATGTATATCTTGAAATTAGCGATGATAATATGCTTTTTGTTCTTGATACATAGTATCAAACGACCAAGTTTTGGTTTGAAGTTTTGATCTCATTATGGTTATGTACTACCGAGTCTTATGTTGTAGTTAATGTGCTTTTGAAATAATCAGGTTATCGGGTTTGAGCAAGAACTTTTAATTCCATTAATTTTGTGGGCCTTGATGTATAAAGCTTTTGTCTTTTCATGTATATCTTGAAATTACCGATGATAATATGCTTTTTGTTCTTGATATATAGTATCAAACGACCAAGTTTTGGTTTGAAGTTTTGATCTCATTATGGTTCTGTACTACCAAGTCTTATGTTATAGTTTATAATGTGCTTTTGAAATAATCAATCACACACACACACACACACATTCTGTGAGGGATTTCTCCATTGAATCAAAGAACTTTTAATTCCATTAATTTTTTTGGGCCTTGATGTAAAGATTTTGTCTTTTCATGTATATCTCGAAATTCCTGATGATAATATGTTTTTCATTCTTGATACATAGTATCAAACTACCAAGTTTTGGTTTGAAGTTTTGATCTGATTATGATTCTTTTCTACCAAGTCTTATATTGTAGTTTATAATGTGATTTTGAAATAATCAGGTTATCGGGTTTGAGCTGAGTTACAAAATCATGAGGTTTAAAAGGGGAAGCAAAGTGGAGGTGCTAAACACGAAGAAATTGGTTACAAATCAGGAAATTGGTCAAGTTGTGGAGGTATTTGATGAATCTTCTTGGAAGGCTGCTACAATTGTGAAGGTTCTAGATATAGATTACTATTTTGTACGACAGACTGGATGCTTGAAGGAGCTTTGTGTGCACAGATCAAACACCAGAGTGGTACATTATTGGCAAGATAAGGAACAAGATTTATTAAGGAAGGTGAGTTTGAGTCTCCCAAGTCTTTTCATTTTCATTCTGAGGTTTTTGTTTGCATGATGTAGAATGACAGAAGAAATTTAGCATTCCTCTTTTTTTCACAATCTTCTTGATTGCGTTGCGCCTAATAGAATTTCCGAGTGATAGTTGGCCTTTTCTCGCCTCTATTTTGAGGATTTTCCCTTTTCTATTTTGAGTTCCACTTATCCTTTTTCATTATTTCTTCATTCATCATGTTGTTTGTTTCTTCTTAGGGGTGTTAAATGGGCGGATTGGGCTGAATTTGAGGGGGTCAAAACGGGCTGAGTTAAAAGTTACTTGGGTTGAAATGGGTTGGGTTAAAATGGGCTAAAAAGCGGGTCGTAACGCAACCCGCCCAATTCTTATTAAGTCTTAATTTCTTGTTTTTGTTCTTTTGTAAGTCTTTAAGTACCTAATAAAACTATATTTTTTTTGGCTATAAATAACATATCAAATAAAAGAAAATGTCTTTTTGAAAATATTTTGACAAGGTTTCTATGGGTCAATTTAGGCTACATATTAGCCCAAATTTTAGATGGGCTGAAATGGGTTGGGCTAAAATGGTCTGAGCTAATAAATGTGCGGGTCGTGTTTTTATGGGCTAATTTTTGGTTCTTCATGGTCATCTTTCGGTTTTAGTCTGAGTTGTTTAGTTTGTGTTTGTTGTGTGTTTGTTTGTTCTTATAGGGATCTGGACTGTGTAGGAGGCCTGACAAACTATCAGCTTTAAGACCTTCTAAAAAGGTGAGCAAGGTTAGCACAAAGAATAGGTTTCATGTCGGGGATGATCAATTAGCTGCTCAAGAGGAGTGTACTGAGTTGTGGAAGTCTCATATTAGTTCTTCGTTATTGCTGAATAAGGTATCCCAAGTGGCCCACTCTAAAAATGAAACCTTTAGAAACATTCAGTATTTAGAGGCAACTAAGAGAGCTTTTAAGGGATGGAGAGTGGTTCCAGCTGCCTTAAATGGACAGGTCAATGTTAGTGCCAAGTGCAAAGAGAATATACTGGATGAGAAGTATGTGCATGATTCATTCAACGATGTATCTGATGGATATTTTGCATTGGAGCAAACCAAAAGAAGTACAGAATCTAGTGATTCTCGTAGTGATGCCTGTTCAGTTGGTAGTTGTAGTATCAACGATAGATTTTCTAACTTATCCCCAGAAGAAGTTGGTAGTGATGCAGAGTCTATTCAAGATTCAGCAGATAAGGAGAAAATAGCAGCAAGTATTCATAGTTTGGAGTTACATGCCTATCGCTGCACTTTGGAGGCATTGTATGTGTCTGGTCCTTTAAGTTGGGACCAAGAAGCATTGTTAACTAATCTTCGAATCTCACTCCATATTTCAAATGACGAACATTTAGCAGAGCTGAAGACTTTAATTTCTTCCGGAACTGGTATTCATGTCAGTTGATTTTTATTTCTGCCTTTTGTAACAAGCATGAGAAATAGGTGTTTTGTTGATAATTTTTTTCTTTGTTGCTTACCTCCATCGCTGTAGACAGTTGAGCAATTGTAACTATGTTATCATGCCTTATATTCTTGGAAAGAAATAAACTTCTATCTTTTCCAAATGCATTTCTTTGTGAACCTTGTAAAAGAGAACAAAATTCCTACTTCAGCAGATGCAATCTCAAATATAAAAATTGGTGCTTAATTTTTCGTAACTTCATCATATTGTGGATTTTAATTACCAATTTCTTTGGTGTTCTTGTTGGGAGCATATTCATTTCTTTACAAAGCGATTATATTCATAAGCACGTGAATTTCCGGGGCAACAGTTGGATGTATACATCCTTTGCCTCCAAAAGTCAAAAGATGATGCTTGCATTTGCAGCACCTCGACTCCTGCAATAACTGTCCCACTGATAAGACAATTCATGGCTTTTGTTGTTATTACCATAAAGCTTCATGATTTGTTTTGTCTGGATAACTTCGATTTTTGCATGTTTTTTGCTGAAAAGTAATCAATCAAATGCAACTATTTGTGTATAAGGTCTTATAGTGTGTTGTATCTATGTTTATGGATCCTCCGGTTGCATATTGTACTACTTTGCACCGGAATATGGTGGAAGACTGACTTCCTGTACATACAGAGAATAGTTGTAGGATCTTCATTTTGCCAACAGAGAAAGAAAAGACATTTACATTTAATTAGAGAGCTGGGAATAATATAGTTTACAAAATCTCAAGGTGTTGTAGATGAAGTGTAAATCATAGGCTTCAAAATCTTGTGTTTTCCCCATATTTCCTTCTAAAATCTGTTGTCTTGAGTGCTAAACTACAAACCGAGATTCCAAATGATCAAAAGTTGTGTATTTTTCGTTTGATCTTTTCTTTCTAGGAGGGTGCTTCCATGCAAGAGGTTTGGAATTTTACGGATGAATAATGTGATCTTTTTACTCATCCTTTATTGGAGCTCCATTACTCTTAGTGAGAATAACATGTGTAGTTCTGGGAGGTTGAAATTCATGCTTGTGGTCTCCAGAAGTTCTTAAAGATGTTAGTGCAGGTTTGCTGCTTTTGTAATCCTCTGCACGAATTTGTTTGATCACTTTATGTTTTTAGTTCATGGTGTTTTTTATAATTACTATCAGCTGTTTCCGTAGCAGGTTTCGAGTTCCAAATTGCTTTCGTTTTCACAACTCATGCTTGGAGGTAAAAGAGGATATGTATGTACATCTGTTAATGGCTGGTCATATTCTGCCAGGCTGATTTACATTTGTAATTAGCTTCTTTTTTTATCAGAATATTAGCTTCTTTTCTCATTTATTTCCTTTATTTTCTGTTGGTTTCTGGGTGCGGGAGGTGGTCTAGCTCTGCCTTTCTTCAGACTTTGTTTTCTTGATTCGGAGTTAAGAAAGACGGATGAAAAATAAGGTGCTCACGTCTCTTCTAGTTTGGAGAACCAAAATTTGATTTATGAATACGCGGGAATTATGTCAATGTCTTTCTTTGCCAATTTTGACAAAAGGCTCTTGTAAAGTACTTTTTGTTTGATTTTGTTCAATGATTTAGTTTGTTACGAAGAGAGAAGGGCAGTAAAATAGAAACAACAAACGAACTGCTTGTTTTGATGAGCAACACATCTAAAAATTAAGTACTTACATGATCTCTCTTCTTTTTTCTGTCTTTTGTTTCTTTTTTCGTGAAAGGAGGTCATCTTACTAAAATGTGCGACACATCTAATAATTACTAAAATGATCTCTTTTTTCTTTTCAGAACAAAAAAATCATGTTAGTACTTAATTATTTAGATATCTTGCTCTTCGGAACTGCAGCCCGTTTAAATAGACTGGTAGATGCAAGAAGGATTGATGAGAAACTCTTGCTCGAAGCTTGCATTCAGAAAAGACTCTCACTGTTTTTTTGCCAAACCCGCTTCAATCAGGAATAGGTTGTTCTATTATCCAAGCCAGAGGGAAAAAGAAAGAGAGGGGAAAGAAACTAGAAAGCATCTTCAAACGAGCTATAAGGCTTAATAGCAGTACCAAACAAAGGAAGGAGTCAGAGTGAACAAGATGAGTCCTTCCTAATGGAATGGTAAATATCATATATGAATTAGATCAATGATCCATTACTTTGAAGGTAATTATTTGCCTATTATAGTTGATCATTACTTGCGTTTCTATTGATGTTGTTTCATGTTCACATTTAAAATGAAAACATTTTCCCCCGAACTTGAATTATTAAAAAAACGAAAACATCACGTGAATCACTTTTTTTTAGGAAGTTAAATTTTTGAAAGTGATACTCCATATGAAAGTGCAGGAGGACGTTTAACCTGGGCTGGGGAGGGATTGGGGTTGCTATTCTTTAGGACTTTATCCCGGCTATCCTGGTCTTTTACCTGTTCATTTCGTCAGGTATCTGAATCATACGATTCTGAGGATTCTTCTTGGCCTTACTTCGCTAGTTGGAATAAAAACCTCAACAGCAGCTCTAGAAAAGTGTCAGATATGGCCATAAGGGTAGCTGTGGCAGCAGAGATATTGTAGTAAGGTTTCCTTTCTCTTGGATCCATGAAAGTTGAGTGATAACAAAGTTAGGTTGTGCATTGAATAAAACATCTCAAGTATAGGAGGTATTTACGTGTTTTGCCTAGAACTTATCATTGCACATACCACACAACCACAAATCACAAAACCTTCAGAGTTTGGCTAGATCTACTTGTCCACCTTTTCTTCACTATTTTCTGCTGTGTTTTTGTTTTGATAAAGGAAGTGGATATTAGTGCTCTAACATCTGAATAAAAAAAAAAAGGGGCAGCCCGGTGCACTAAGCTCCCGCTATGCGAGGGGTCCGGAGAAGGGCCGGACCACAAGAGTCTATTGTACGAAGCCTTACCCTGCATTTCTTTGTAAAAGGGAAAGTCCCGAAGGCGAAACCCCCCACCTGTACTAGAGGCCTCTTGGCCAGGTGGGAGGTAAATCGAGGTATATGCGCGAGTGGCAGCCTTGCAAGGGAGAGGACCAACGGGACACGAACCCAAAGCAACAGCCCTTGCAAAGTATTTCAAAGAAAGACTATCACCACAAGGATTCGAACCCGCGACGTCGGAGTGGTTGTACCACAATCACCTTGCCACTTACCAACTCGTCTGTGCCCCTGGGGGCTAAAATATATATCCTTACCCTGCATTTCTGCAAGAGGCTGTTTCCACGGTTTGAACCCGTGACCTCTAGGTCACATGACAACAACTTTACCGGAAGCAACGAGTTCATGTAATGAACAAGGGGAGTTCATTCATACACGCACATACAATTTTTGTTCTTGCATATGTACTTATGGATCGAGCCGGAAGCAACGGGTTCATGTTAAGGCATTATTGGACTGATTTTTCTCACAAAGCTGTGTTATCACCTCAACAACTTCATTCATCTCTGTCTCTTAGCAATCTTATATTCTCACCAAGACTTTTCACCTTCCTCCTTAAATCCTCCCCAATTTGTTCACCAAAAATCACATCTTTGATAATCTCAGCTATATTACCTCTATGAAGCTTCCCATTTCCATCTCTCGCAATCTCCTCAGCTACTCCGTTTTCCACAATCAATCTGGCATTCATAGGCTGATCTGAGTAAAAGTTCATAGGCAAAGCTATGATTGGAACACCAAACTCTATGCTTTCAAGTATTGAATTCCAACCACAGTGAGTTAAAAATGCTCCAATAGTTGGATGCTTTAGGATTCTTGCTTGTGGCGCCCATCCTTCAACTATCCTTCCCCTTTCTCTAAGAAGACCTTGAGGAAGTGTCTCTTCAAGTTTATTGACAACTTGTTCTTCTCCTGTTGGAAACCTTACAACCCATATGAAATGAACATTGCTAAGCTCTAATCCATAAGCTGCCTCTTCCATTTCTTCCTTTGTCAAGAAATACTCACTCCCAAATGAGACATACACAGTTGAATGCTCGTTTTTCTTCCCAAGCCATTTAATAAGTTCTGTTTCCTCCATATCCCCTGCATTTAGAGGTGACAAAATTAGCCCATGAAAACTTGACCTGCCCAACCCGCCCAAGTTTTTATTGTTCATTGACCCGCCCATTTCGGCATGTCAAAAAATTGGCTTATATGTAGCCCAAATTGATCCATGAGAAATCTTGTCAAAATATTTTCATATTTTTTAATTTGATATGTTAAACATAGTCATCATAAAGAAAAGAAATAGTTTCATTAGGTACTTAAATAATTATAAAAGAACAAACAAAAAAATTAAAACTTAGTAATAGTTGGACGGGTTGGGTTATGACCTGCCTTTTAGCCCAACCCATTTTGGCTCAAGTAACTTTTGGGGGGGGGGTCAATAACTCGCCCATTTTTAACTCAGTCCATTTTGACCCGCTCAAATTCAACCCAAGTAACTTTTGGGCGAGTCAATAGCCTGCCCATTTTGACTCGCCCAAATTCAGCCACCCTGCCCATTTGACACCCCTACCTGCATCGGCAAGATCTTGAAATACTACTCCAGTAGGTAGAATCTTTGCTTTGCCTATTTCAGAAAGATAAGCCGTGTACTTTGCATCTATTGCTCTAGAGGTATTTAGTAGCATGATTTTTTCACCTTCTTGCTCCTTTTCGACCTCATAGGAACGCTCGATCACTTTCTCATAATCCTTGAGATAAAGCGCTGGGAAAGGGAATTCAACTCCTGGTTTGGAATAAAAATGGCCAAAATAACAACACATAACTGCACTTGCAATGCAAAATTTTATTGCTGGAATTTAAGACTAGTTGCAACCCCTGCTGCACATCAGGTTTTTGATCTTTCAAGATTTGGTAAAATCGCGGTTTCGCCATCATGAGGGCTTTGTAGAGTACTGATTGAAGATGGAGTGGTAGGCCATTTGTTGTATGGTAATGAGGAGGAGTTCAGGTAAGTCTGGTAAGTGGAGTTCCACTAGTTGAATTGAGGAAGAGTAATTGTGTGGAATCTTTTTCTTGCTGAAGCTAAGATTAATGGGAGTTGAACACAAGTCAATGGAGAAGCCTCTATCTGAGAGTTTCTTGGCTACCTCAAGGAAAGGTGTAAGGTGGCCATAAGCCAAGTATGGAAACATCAGAAGTCTCAGATTTGTTGTATGTTCTGCAGCCATGACTTGTGTGTTATTGTGTGTGATTTTTGTTTGTGGAAGTGAAGCTCTTTATACAATTATTAGTGGAGAAAAGAAAATTTTACTTACTTGGTTCATTTTTACTTGTCATGTCATGTTTCACTCCTCGAGAGTCAAACTACATGGACTTTGACCAACATTTAAGATGTATTTTTTATCATATTTATATGAGACAAATTGCAACTTATAGTATTTTTCGTATAGTTTTGAAAATCTAAATTTTAACTTTAAAATATTAAATTAATCTAATTAAATTTAGCTTTGAAAATTAGTTAAATTAATTTTCGAGTTGCGAAACGTGACAAGTAGAAGTGAATGGAGGGAGTAGAAAAGAAAGAAAATGCGAGGTGTGAAAAATATTTGGATGAAGACTATGAATTATTGTCCACTGCCAAATTTATTACTAGTAGATTAGCACATTAAAGGTATATCAGATGTATTGTTAGGTTTTGACCCCAGTTATCAGTGTATTGATAGAGGTACGGAGTACTTTTCTCTTCCTCATAAATAATACACCTAACGTCACATGTTTATTTCTCGACAATTAATTTTGACTAATCTTAGGAGTTATTTTAAATTAATTAATTTAATATTTTAATATTAAAGCTTAGATATTCGAATATTATTCAAATACTATAGCAATTTTCTCATATTAATATGATGAAAAATTACTAGTCAAAGTTTATGTAATTTGACTTTCAAAAAGCAAAATGTGTCAAACATTTGGGACGGAAGAAGTACTTGTATAAGACTTTATTATGCGAAAATTTATGAATTATTTTATGCGAAATAAAATTTGAAATAATAATGCATATATTAGTAATGGACGCAAACTAAAATTGATGGTATGGCAGGCGTATGCTCATTTTAAATTTTTGGATAATGTAACTTATTTTACTTAATGGCATATGCTATTTTCTACCGTTTTATAAAATCTCACGGGATTAGAAGACTCTTAAAAAGCATGTATATAAAGTAAAAATACTCATATTGACTAAATCTATATACTAATTGGCATAGTCTGTATTAATCTTTTCATTTCATTGTGCTCTATTGTTTGTTAGTCTGCACTAATTTTAAGAAATTGTAGGATTTCGAGACAACTCTTTTATCTATTTTGTTCTTTTAAACACTTTTATGCATTATGATTTCACTTATAGATTAATACGATAAATAGAGATGCTTAAGAGATTTGTACAAAAGTAAAAGAGCATGAATTATCCTTCACTTCTCACAACTAGCCACAAGAAAAGAACCTAAAAATTCCACCTACAACTACACTTTGGAAGTAAAGATTAAAAGTACATAGTCTCAAACTAATTAGGTATATATAAGCTTTCTTACAAGAAAGATAAAAAAAAATGACTATAAGTGCATTGATTTGAAGCCCTCAGTTAAGGCAACCACATTAGCTGATACCTGGGGTTTCAACTTTGATATACCTTGACGAATCTCCTGTAATCGATGAAAAACGCTATATAAGCCATTTTTACTGAGAACGAAGAAAACATTTACCACCATTTGATGTTTACACCAAATCAGTAATAACAAGACATGTGCATAGACTTTAATCATGGTTAACTAACGTGTGTTTTAACCTCAATTTATTATTTAACCATAGAAAAGGTAATGTTGTTTGGTGTAACCATGGACGTAGGTAAGTTTTTCCAAATCCAGGCTTCCCCTCATCCAATGTTGGGAGAAAATAAGGAAGAAGTTGAATAAAACTGAAACCAGTAATCTTTGAGACCGAGTTGACTACCTCAATACTATAGCGTGGTGAAAAATGGGTTAAAACGAGTGTTTTGTTCCGTATCCATTTTGCATGCTCCATTATCTGCAACTCCAAAAGATGGAAGATTTAACTAACCACAGTTGTCAAAAACCTTCCAATTGTCAAAGAGCTACGGGAGTATCGTTAATCACTCGAGCCAAATTTAGAAGAGCTAAATCTTATGTAATTGTTTCAATGACTCAGGTACCTCATATATATGGGTATGTCCGTGCTCTCGTGCATGCTCAACACTGCAGTTGTCATCCAAGAAAGTTGCCTGTCAAAGAAGAAATAATGTCCTCGAAATCAGACTAAAGCTTGATCCTGAATGTTGCATCAGAATGCTTCCATAAAGTGCGTTAGAAAATTGTTCTAATTGCTTTATCTTTTGACGGTTCCATTTTCGCAAAGCCAATCAACATTACAAGGATAAACCACCTTTGGTTGACTCACAGATAAAGAACTAGGGCACTAGAAAGAAAAAAGGATTCCACAAAATTTTATGTATGCCAAATGGAACATGTCTACCTTTCATGTCACTTTATCAAATAAATAAATATATGTTTCTACCCTTCATGTCATCACAGCAAATAATCAATAAGTTGACTTTTTTTTTTATAACCGAGAAATCCATAAGAAGCCACCCAGCCTCTACCCTTCTCCATTTAAATACCAGAGTTAGTTCGCTTAGCAAAATGATCGAACCTGCGACCTAAGGTACAACTCACTCAATTTTTGCTAATTGAGATAACTCCAGGGAGAAATAATCAGGTAAGTTGACTTTCAAATATGTTGCTAAACACGCAGCAATTCTATCCAGGCACTCAAGTTTCAGAACACAGTATGGACTTTCATCCTTTTGATATTATTTTCGTTTTTTCGTTTTTGCTGCTGCTGCAACCTCAATGTTTGTATACTCGAAATCTTACAGATTTTCCGAGAAAGATGAACATGTTGGATTAGTCAGTTAACCATTTAAGATGGTAGGACTCTATATCTACATGATGCATGAATTGCATTAATTTGTCAAGTCTTCCCCCTCTATACACCAATTAACAAGGAAAAGAGTAGCGGATTACACTCCATGGCACAGAAACAAGAGAAGACCAAAATGAAATAATGTAACAACAGAAAATTGATTTTCCATATCAGCGGAAAACTAATAAGAACGTTAAGGTAACTATTGTTCTGACCATGCACATAAGAAGCCACTTTGGTCTCCGTTCCTATTCCGTGAACATGGTTATACCAATTAAATTAAATGCTTATCCATCCAGCTATACCTCAGTTATAAGAACTTTGGCCCGCAAAGCATCAGCACTGCGAGGATCAAGATAAAAATCTGATGCTGTATCTCCCGTGAAGGCTACTTCTGGACACAATACACTATCTGTTATCTAACAAATGAACATTTTCATTAGCCAAGAAATTAGTCACCAATAGTACCATAACAAGTTATGTAACAATTTATGAACCTGAACTCCCGATTTCTTCAGTTTCTCAATTTTTTTCCCCTCTAGATGAATGTATTGCTTCTTCAGCTTCTTTCTGACTGAGTATATCACGTAACCCTGCAAAATCCAATAAAGAAATAATAAGTCAATAACTTGAACTACTAGTCTACAAAAAAAGGGGAAATCCAGACAGTTTATTCACATCTTATTTTAATTGAAATAAAAGGTTCTGAAGTATTCCAAATTCGGAAAAGTAGAATTGGTGCAAACAAACCTGGCTGGGAATAACATGGTGAGTTCTAACTGGCCTTACTACGAGATCATTCCGCATTTCATATGTTTCCCCTGCATGCAAAGTTGCAAATTACATTTTACATATGGAGATAAGAAAACTAAATGGAGAAGAAATGCATGTAAAGAAAACAGAATATTTACCTACATCTAAAGCAATCAGATCCAAGTTCAGTTCCACGTTACTCATCGTACTATGAATATCAAGCAGCTTCTCTACATCCTCTTTTATGGAAGGAGGTACAAAGACAGTCGGAGGCTTCAAGCCGTACAAGCCACGAGTGGCAATATACATAGGAAGTCCACCCTGAATCAGAAGATATAACAAAAGTCACTGCTGGGTTCAAGTTCAAATCAAACCATGGGAATAAGTGTGCTTTTTGTATGGATTATTACGTAAATAAAGGAGAAAATGACAAAAATGGTCCCTTATGTTTGAGGGTACGTTCAAAATAGTCCCTTAAGTATGCACTTAACAGTTTTGGTCCTTTAAGTTTGTCAAAAGTTAACACTTTTAGTCTACTTCAGATATTTTTTGATAATTGTGGTGTCCGGGCTAGCTTGCGCACACCTCGACTAATTCAACAAGCCAGCAACAGGTAACTCTGTCCGCCAAGACTGACTAGGACAGATGAAAAGAAATCACCTGAATCCTCATTGTTCTCAACCCACTTCATTGACCACTAGGCCACACCCTTGGGTGTAGTCTCCTTCAGACGTTAGATTTGACATAAACTATAAAAGAAAAGGAAATTAGCAACTCAGATTTAGAAGTACAATTTTTGTAGTTTCTGTTATTTTTATTTTATATTCTAGAGTCTGTTGCAGCTTTCTAGTGTTTTTGTGTTGCATATTCTAAGATTTGATGGACTTTCTTGGTGTTTATAGTTAAATCTTGTTTTCCCCTGTTTCTTGGTGGGAATCATCAACTTTATAATGTTTTAATAACGGCTCACGCTTTTTTAATGATCTAATCAATGGATGAACTAGAGTCCTTGAGAATCATTCAAAGACTTTTAGATCTCATGACTCGACCTGTAGACGGTGATACCGCCACCTTTGGCGGCGGAAATGCCCTTGAGACGAGAATCGCCTTCCTTATAGGAGGAAGAGGACTACAATTTGTGGCACCATATCCTACCTATCCCGAAGGGAAGTCTCCTTCGTGGGATTGTATATTAACTCAGTCTCCGACGAAGCTCTCTGATCCTTCGTGCGTTCTAACAGATAGAGTTTGATAAATATTTTACGGAGACTAAAACTGTTACTTTTTGGCAAAACTTAAAGGACCAAAACTAATAAGTGCATATTTAGGGGACTATTTTAAACCTACTCACAAACATAAGGACCATTTTTGTCATTTTCTCTAAATAACACAAAATTCCTCTTTCTGAGCACATCTACCACTCAAAGCTTAAAATAAACAGAAGAAAAGCTTACAATGTGGTCAAGATGAGCGTGAGTGATAAACAAGAAGTTTTGATGAACAGCCCTTGAAGGACATCTCCCAATATCAAAAGCAGCTTTCAGTTGTGGCACAATAACACAGGTCTCGTGGCCACCAATCGAGTGTCCTTCAATTGAATAACCTTCAACATTTAACCCTTTACGGTTTACCTCAGCCCTGGCTTTTCTATACTCTTCTTCCTCTATTGCTCTCTCAATGGCAGATAAGAAGCCAGTAGACGAGCTTTTGACAGCACATGGAGCTGGAAGACTGATGTGGCTTGGTTTTTGAACATTGTATCGAGTTTGGTTTGAGGTGGAATGGAAATACGTGGAGAGTGAAGGTACTTTTGGGATTGTAGTGGCTAGTGAGATTTGCATATTTGAATTGAAGAACACATACAGATGTACTCTGAGCCGAAAAGAAGGGGTATAAATGGTTTTTTGCGCTTCAGAATTTGGATTAAGACCCCTACAATTAAACAACATTAAGTAAAATAACAATTTGTAAATCCAAAAACACCTAAATCAAACCAACAACAACAACATACCCAGTATAATCCCACAAGTGGGGTCTGGGGAGGGTAGAGTGTACGTACACCTTATCCTACCTTGGGAAGTAGAGAGGTTGTTTCCGATAGACCCTCGGCTCAGGATAAAGCAAAAACAATACGCTAAGCATGATACTAATTAGCTTTATTTAACTATGACTCGATACTAGATTAGTTGGAGTCCGCTATATGAATCTTTTGTGACACAATTCTGCTCTATTCAGATTCATTACAAGATAATTTGTTCTTTTACGCAAACTAAGAGTTCTCTAAAACGAGAGATTTTGAATCATATTAAAACATAGACAATACAAAGAAGTCGCAAAACAAGTTATTTTACCACATATTCCAATTTATAAACCCAAATATTTTTGCTAATGGTGCTTTCTACACTTAATTTGACAGTTCTAGTTTAAATGTGGTAATTACTTCTAAAAGAAACTCACTTTTCGTACATCAATTTAATCCAATTTACTAACATTATACCTTCGAAGAGTTTCTTCTTAAAACCTCCAACAACCCTGTTACCATTAAATCACTGTCAATCTGTACACTTCTATTTATCACTCTATACAGAAATCAAAACAGAAGAATAAAGAAAATCTTTGAAATGTGAAATATAAACTAAAATGCACAAAAAAGAACCTTGTAAGAGATAAACATTTATACCTCATCTATCCCTATATTGGTACTGTTACTATGTCAAAACAATTTCTCTTAGCTACCAATTATCAATCATTTTAACAAATAATTCTTTTTAACTGTAAAAAGTTGTGATTTTTAGTACTCTTTTATGCTATCTCTAAATACTACAACAACAACTACGCCACATTACCAAACAAGTTGTGGTTGGCTCTATGAATCCCCACCTATTCATTTAAATTCATTTCATATCCTCATCATACTAAATTAAATAAAATTGAAAATAAGTTGCTAAATATATTTATTTCAAAAGCATTAAGAAATCTTTACACGAAATTTCATCAGTTGACAGTTGAACTTCGAGCCCTGCCATTTGTTTTAGGACGAAATCAGTACTATTACACTCATGACATGGGCGGAGCTACCTTAGGCGAAGGGTGGTCAGGTGCACACCCTTTGCCGAAAAATTACGCAGTGTACATAGATTAAATGTTAACTATTATGAGTATTAATTTTGCACACCCTCAAATCTGCACACCCTTAGCAAAATTCCTGGCTCCGCCACTGATTACACTCATCTTCCAACTCAGTATAGTAATTACTTTTTAAGCAAAAAATAATACTAAAGAAACACATTTTCCATAAAATAGAAGTAGAAAATCATATAGTAATCAAGCTATCAAAGCAAATGTTAATGAAAGAGTTATTGATGTTTTGGGTGTATACCTGAAATGAATTTATGATTGAAGAATGCAATAAAAAAGCTGGCTTCAGAATTTGACGGAAAATATGGCCGTCAAATTTACCGTCGGTGCCGGAAAGAGCAAGTATTTTCGCAGTGATATTTTGTAAAAATGGTAGAGATAAGGTTTTTAAACTGGACAATTTAAAAAAAATAATATAACATAATATAGAAAATTTAGGTAGGGCGGTGCACTAAGTTAAAGTTTAGGAAAGGACCCGATCACAAAAATATATTAAAAATTAATATAATTGATCATTATAATAATAATTATTATAGAGAGATTTGAGTAAATTTGCGAATGTATGTCATCTTTAAAATGATTTTTTTTTAATACAATTCTAATTAATTGGGGTTCAAATTAAAACATATCCTATCAAAAATCGGACATGATATAAAAAAATTGGACACGAATTTAAAATTGAAATTTAGGCTTTTAGGTATGAGTATATTTCTTCTAGCTTTTGGCATCAGTATGACGGTATTATGCACATGACCTTGTAATCACCATGCATAATATTCTTCATTCTTAATTAAGGATCTAGTTTTGAGCTCTTTTTAATAGAAGTATTTAATTTACAATATTAAATTTTATCTGAATTTAAATTTTAATTAGATATTTTAGATTTGTTTAGTTAATTATGTGAAAGATGAATGGTTTAAATAACATGAGAAAAGATAATCCGATGCATAAAGTATTTTGTTCACACACAAAAGTGGGAAATGATATAATGTAACTAGTCTATCTTAACGTAAATATTAATGATTGATTTTACAATTTAATCACCTGACCTATGGGAGAAAGATGAGAAGGAAAAAAACTTCTTGATCCACCAATAAGAGTAGTGGCGTAATAACAATTAGGAGTAATTATTTATCCTTAATCATAATTTTTGATATTCAATTCTAATTATAAAGTCATCTTTATTAGAATTTTTTTTACTTCTTCACGTGAAGCTTAAGGACGTAAATTTAAATATAATCAAACTGTAAATATCATAGGGGAAACAAAAAGAAAATACACATTGGTCCTATTCGTTTTTTTATATCCAGCTTATTGACTATTTTCGGAAATAGTAATATCGGTCCCTCAACATTACTATCAGTAAATCATGGTATGTGACTGAATGAACAGAGTTTGAAAACAGATCAACTAATATCACCTACCTACAAGGTCCTATTCCAAAAAAGAACAAAGTACTCCCCAGAATTCAAACCCACGCGATAACTCTCCAACTAAATTTTAAGTTCATCTACTTTGTCATCGGAGTGTAATATCCCGAGACCACATTGGTCCTATTCTTTATCGTACACAAATGTTATTACTCCCTGTTTGCGCCAACACACTAAACTGCAAAACAAGTCAACCTAAAGTAAAAGAATGAATTCAACTACTCCCTTTTAGGGTCTCAAAATCTAAAGCCAGCTTCAATTCCAAGGTATATAAAATTCAAATCTTTATTCAATTATCTGTCTTACTATGTTAACTAACACTATATCTTGCTGGGGGTTTTGATTCTTTTGTTGGGGTTCATTCAAATAATTTTTTTAGATGCTGTTTTATTCACTTCATTTTTGCAGGAGCTGAATTTTGAGCTTCATTTGCAATAATGGTAAAGAAGATCAAGATTAGAGATACTGAATCTTTATGTGCTTTGTAGACATTTTTTATGAGTAGATATATCAGTGGACTCATATGAACTGTTAAATTTAGGCATATTTCCTATCTGGGGTTTAGCTCTGATTGCTTTACAAGGTGGAGAAAATTCAATTTTTTGTTCACTTCATTATTTGTCTTACTCTTGTTTTCAACTTTTTTCTTAAAAAAATGGTTGATGGGTTCTTTGATTCTTGCTGTTTTATTCACTTCATTTATTGCACGAGCTGAATTTTGAGCTTCTTTTTACAAGATGATAAGTGATGGGAAACAAGATCAAGATCAGAGGTACTGAATCTTTATGTGTAGATATACATGTGGGCACATATGAACTGTTAGATTTAGGTATATTTTCTATCTGGGGTTTAGCTTTGATTGCTTTACAACAGTTTTTTACAGCAAAAACCCAGTAAAGATTGTTTTTTTACTCTGCTAGTGGAACAAAAATAACTATCGAAGAAGTACAATGTTTTCTTTCATTAAGATGGAGATTGGGACTGGGATATGAGATTTGGTTGTTATATTTCTTGTTCAATTCTAGGGCAGTGCAAAGAAAGGGGAAATTCTTGGGTAGTAGTGGTAGACTCAGTATAAAGATTCACCTAAGAACTAAATCTCTTACTCCTTATGTGCAGTGGCAGAGCCAGGATTTTTACTAAGGGGTTCAAAAATATAATAAATAAGTAAATACATGAAGACGTCAAGGGAATTCAACATTTACTATACATACATAAAAATAATTTTAACCTTGTATATACAGTGTAATTTTTCGCCGTGTCATACTTTCCTTTTTAGTTTGTCGCAAAAAAGGATGTCATACTTCCTTACTTAGAAATGGTTTAACTTTAAACTTCCAATTTTACCCTTAATGATATGATTTATAGCCATATAAATGTCTATGACTTGTTTTAGACCCCAAGTTTAAAAAGTCTTCCTTTCTTTCTTGATTGGCATGCCTAGTCAAACACCACCACATAAATTGGGACGGAGGGAGTAGAAAACATCACTAGCAGAAAGTATGATAAGGCTCTCTCTGAGATGGAGAACTAACATGCTCACTTTCCACATATAAAGAAGAAAGACAAGTAGAGGTAGTTTCCGCTCTGGAGGGAGAAGGAGTTGTGAGGAGTGGAATATGAATGTCTCGAGATATATAAATCTCATAGAGTGCTTGAAAAGATCCGAATCGTAGTGGTGTTGCAGCTTAAGACTTTTTCTCTCAGATCCTTCTTTCATGTTCATTCCTTGTCAAAATCATAAGCTGTCGGATAGTTTATTCCATTTTGTCTATTGAGTTGGATGTTATTCTCTAATGGAGCCTAATATTTTATGTTTTTCATGATCAGGAAAATCCTTGGTATGGAAGATTCTAGCATGACAATTGAATTTCTCCGGGCACGATTATTGGCTGAAAGGTCTGTCTCACAAACAGCAAGACAGAGAGCTGAAGAACTAGTGGAGAGGGTTAGTCATTAGTTTTAACAATGTCTAAGCACACATGCTCATAAAGACCAAAATTTTGAACCTTTCTTCCTTCCTCAGCTCACCATGAGCTTATCAGCTTAGTCTATTTACCAAACATCTAATTGATCATTTCCAGTTCTAAAAGTGTCTGTCATTGCAGTGGAAAAGATGAAAGTTTAGTACTACCTCCGTTTCAATTTGTTTGTTTTAGTTTGACTTGGCACGGAGTTTAAGAAAATAAAAAACTTTTAAATCATGTGGTCTTGAACTAAAGATGTGTGTAATTTACCAACATACCCTTTGAATCTTGTGATCTTAAATATGTCATTTAGGATATTGGGTGTAAAGAGTTACTAAATATGGAAAATGGCATTCTTTTTGAAACAGTTTAAAAAGGAAAGTAAGTCAAACAAATTGAAATGGAGGGAGTAATTAATGTATTGTTATAGGTCTTGGAACTGGAAGAGCAGCTAAAGATTGTATCACTACAAAGAAAGAAGGCTGAGAAAGCCACAGCAGCTGTTCTGTCCATCTTAGAGAACCAAGGATTATCTGATGCTTCAGAGGAATATGATTCTAGCTCTGATCAGGAAGAGTCCACTGACAATAGAAACGAGCAAAAGCCAACTTCATCAAATGTGAAAGAGAGAGAAAATGATGCAGACATATCAAGCTCCGAGATTGTATCTTCTCCATCAACTGGCAGAAGTTTGTCGTGGAAAAGTGGTAAACTTTCTTTGCCGTCTTTTGACAGGAAGAAATATACTGATTCTGCCTGGAGGATGTTTAGTAGTTTTGCATCATCTGGAACTTCTTCACCAAAACAGGCTGGAAAATCTTGCCGACGGAAAAGGCGCAGTAACACCAAGTAAGTTCTTTATATGTTCACTTGATTGGAGTATTATGTACTATGCTGCTTATTTTTGTTTTTCTATAGAAGCCTTGGTTGAGTGACGGGGTCACATTTAGCTCGACTCTTTTTCTGTATGAGCTTCAGGAAGGCTAAGTTTCTTCAGAAATGTACAATTCTGAATCCTGACCCTCGATGTTTCTGACCTATTATTTCTGTTTCTGCTCATGCTAAATCCATTGTATTATACTGTCTGCTTCTCGAGGGAAGAAGATAGAGTGAATAGGTTAAAGAAAACTAAACTATCAGCGACTTGTGAGTTTCATACATAAACTATTGGGTGTTCACAAAACCCCCCTGAACTACTATGAACCCATATTAAAATACCCCCAGGAGGAATATGACATTCTACCTGAACATCACGCTCCAAAAGCTCATCCAATGAGTTCAAAGTGGCAATACACGTAGAAAAAAAAATTGAGTGAATTTATTAACATACCCCCTAAACTATTACCATTTTGAGACAACCTCTCTACCTACCAAAGTAGGGGTAAAGCATGCGTACGCTCTACCCTCCCCAGACCCCAGTTGTGGATTACACTAGATATGTTATTGTTGTATACTTAAACTATTGGATGTTCATAAAACCGCCCTGAACTCATTGTGCCAGGTGAACTCATTTTTAGGACTTTCTTCTTCTCCCACGCGCCTCTCTACAAGGTATCCAAAACATTTTGCCACATATTCAACAGGCTTTTTTCTAATCTAAAAGGAGTTATAGTTCAGGGGGATAACAAGAACGCCCAATAGTTTAGGTATCTCCCAAAATAGTGATAGTTCAGGGGGCTTTTAACCTATGCACTCAAGAATATATTCTTTTTGGGATATTGCTGTGGGGCTAGGGAGGAGGGGGAGGGGCAGTTTCAGGTATGATTATGCTTGGTCATTTCCTGATGCATATTTTCACAATCGGCATGCATATCCCCCTGTGCATTTAGTGATGCTCTCATTTGACCATAGATTTTGGGAGCATATTTTGAAGATTTGTTTTCAATTTTTTTGTTTGGCCATAAAATTTTGACAGATTTTGAAAACAAATCTTCAAATCCCAAATTCTGGCTCAAACCCGTTTTTGGGCCAAGATCTATGTTTTGGCCTTTTCAAAACTTTTAAAAAATACACCAAACTTTTGTATTTTACAAAAAAAAAAAAACCATATATTTATGACTCAACTAATTCTATCTACCATGTTCCTCCATTAAAGTCGTATCTATCATGTTTCCACAATTAAAGCAGTCTATTCTATAAAGTGAACAAGCTAAGCTATGCCCAAACAGTAGAAGAAGAAACCCTAAGGAAAATTGCTGAATGTAGAATCCGTTGCAAAGATAAAAATGGATCTTTGTATTGTAGTAGCTAGTAAGTGTGTTACTAGTAGTTGTTATTAAAAAATCATGTTCTGCATAATTTGGGATTAGCAAGTATGTATGTTTTGTATGATTGGGTATTCTTGATAGTTTTTAGAACTTGAGGATTAAGTAATGTTTCATGTTTTTCAAAACAAAAAGTGAAATATGTTTTGAAAAACTATGGCCAAACAATTTTCAAAACTTGAAAAACTTCACCCAAATCAAGTTTTTCAAAATATTTTTGGGAATCTATGGCCAAACGCTAGCTAAGTCACTCTAAACATCTTCTTCTTTATCATTGTGCCTTTTCTAACCTCATCTCTTTTGTGGACCAGATCGGCCACTGATGAGTTACAAAATACTTATGCTGAATATCCCTCCAAGGTTCTTCCTTTGTCTTCAAACAATGGGCTTCAATCCTTGATGGACAGTGCTGGCAATACAGAGTTGAAAGATCAACTTCACTTTCCTACTATAGAGATGTCAGAAAATCAAAGGAAAGCAGATGAGAGTGATGAAGACATGGAAACGGCTTTACAACATAAGGCGCAACTTATAGGGAAATATGAAGCTGAGGAAAAAGCCCAAAGAGAATGGGAAGAAAAGTACAGAGAGAATAACAGCTACGCACAGGTATATATAAAAAAATTCTATCAAGTACATGCATATAATTCATCTGTTAGCCGCTTGATCTGTGCAAAGAAACGGATGTTGAAGGTCTCCGTTAGACTAATATACTCAAGAACATAGAGCGACAACTAATGACAGAACTCCAGATTAATTTATTCATGTCATAGCTATTTTCTTATATCATCCTATATTCTCCCTAAATTGGATTTTAGTCTAGTGCTCTATTCTGGTTTGTAGAGTTAAGTTTGCTAAGATGTTAAAATAATAAAGATATGTCATTTACTTGTTTATCAAAAGAGCTTCCGAAGCTAGGATAAAGGAGTAGGATTGCAATTGGTTGGCCAGCGTGAAGATAATCAAACCATGGTGATCCTCTAAATGGAAAACAAAAGATTCATATAGCCCATTCCAACTAGTTTGAGATTGACGTGTCATTGGTATACTTGGTTGGTTGGTCGGTCATATATTTCTTAACTTGTGCTGCTAATTTTGCTTCTATTTGTGATCTTGATGCATTTCGCTGCTTTTGCTTTAGTCCAGTACACACCCTCATAGTTCATTCACAGGTGAAGTACTGCATAGATCTGTTAGATTTTGTCACACGTACACTTCATCTTCAGTTGACTTTCATAAACTACTCAGGATTGTGACCCTGGGAATTACTCGGACATGACTGAAGAAAGAGATGACGGGCAACCATATTCCTCTGAAATAACTAATTTGCAAAATCATGCAAACAAATTCCAGGAAGCAGATAATCCCTCCACGAATGGAGTTGCAGACAATTTTCCATCCACTCCGAACTGCAGCAGAATTATTAATTCAGAGTCCCCAGCATCAGAGTTTGCACTTTCAAAGTCTAACGGGACTTGTCCAGAAAATAACGGCCCGACACCTGCTTATAGTCACCATCAGTTTCCGTCTGCGAATGGTTCCCGTATTCACCCGTTGGAAAACACTATCTCGTCTTCTGGAGGTAGCGGTTCGCAAGCAGGACAAGTTTTTGAAGGAGCTTATGAACAAGCCTTGGTTTCTCGGGATGCTTCAGATAACATAGGTTCTATCCTGGGGGCACTTGAACAAGCTAAGTTTTCGATTAACCAACAGGTCAACATCTCACCAGTAGCAAAAGGCGGATCTTCCATAGAATATTCTATTCCTACAACTAGAATTGAGGATGGATTAGGCATTCCGCCTGGCTGCCCTGGCCTTTTTAGACTACCAACGGATTTTCAACCTTCACAGAGGCCTATTCTTGAAAACACCTTAGGCACGGGATTCGACTACCTTAATCCTCCCTCGAGTCTAGGTCTTCCATTTTCTAGTAAATCAACCTACCCCACCTATCCATTTTACCCCAATACAACAACAACAACAACTACTACGTCTCAATCTCAAGCAAGTTGGAGTCAGCCGTATGAATCCTATCAAACCACATTTTGCCCCATTGTAGTGCCAAACTTATCCTCGGGCGAAGAAGTATTCTTAAGATCCCTTCCGAGGGAGGAGACGGGTATACCCCCATCATTTCCCGTCTTGCATTATGATGCTCATTTGAGACCAAACATGTATAGGTAGTTGGTATTGCGCGAAGCACTGCATTTATTTAAGAGATAGTCTCTAGTTTCTTCATCCAATATGGTTTCTAGAGTTAGTGTGAGATTTGGCTATGTATCTATGATATTGTGGCGGCTGTTGTATTTTAGATCTGTGTTTGTAAAGTCTTCTAGAATCAATAAAATCTGTCAGCAATTAGCTTCTTTGTTTTGTATTTTTGCATCTTTTGAACTTTTTTCACCTTTCACTTTGGCGTTGGTAATGAAATATCTTGTCAGGTCTTTGTAAAATACTCCTTTGGTCATCTTGCCTTAGCAAGATCAACATCCTTTTTTCAATAGTGGTGCCTAGATCATCTTGCATGCACCTTAACTATTTTACCAGGTACCTGCTAAGTGTTACTAACATAGATATCAGTACTCTACCTACCAAGGTTTAGACAAATGAGAAGAAATCACTTTTATTTTTGCATACGCTTGGATTTGATTCTATCGGTCAGCAATAAGATTAGCAAGATTACAATATCGTTTCAGAATTGTAGCCTCTCAGTTGTTCAAAATAGAGTTTAAAATTTGTTTATTATGGATAATTCAAATTAGGTGGATTCTTTTCACTAAATTGGTGCAGATGCTGAACATCCCCTTGAAGGGGATGAAACAGAAAGAATGTTACGTCCTAAAACACCATGTAAGGAATAAATGATTTTACTCCAAAAAGAAAGACTAAAATACCAATCAAGAATGAGAAGTTTATCGCCACATCATTGCATGCAAGGAGAGCTTATTAAGTTTTGTTAATTGTCTTGGATCTTAAGACTGGTGAAGAGAAACCGTAGCTTGGACCTTCCGTGTTGCTCACCAATCCTCGAGGTCAAGAACGGGATTGAACCGTCATTTTAGAACAGTCAGATACATTTCCATTATATCACCTTGCCAAATACGTCACCTCATGTAGCAGCCATCATGAGTTGGTTCATGAAGTGACCAAGTCAAATTAAGTGATAGGATTTTCCTAATTAGAAATATCCCTGCCAGCCGGTTTATTCATGACCAAGAAAGCTCCACTACTGTCCCCCGGCATTGCTGGATGGCAAAATAAGGGAACTTAAAATCAAGCTGGAGGCCTGCAGCGTGGGTTCGAACCCTGGTGGGAGCAATTTGCTCTCTTCTGGGGTAGGACCTTGTAGGTGATATCAGTTGCTCTGTTCTCAAACCATGGTCATTCAGGCACATCCCGCGATTTACTGGTAGTAGTGTTGAGGGACTGCTATCTCCATGAATAGTCTGGCGTAAGCCGGGAAGCTAGATATCAAAAAAAAAAAGCCTAAAATCCCAACCTCTCAAAACTTTTGTTAGTCTAAAATCTAAAATTCCCTTTTGTCAATTTTTTAGTGATCATTATCTTTCGCTTTTCGTTCATTTTTGCCATGAAAACATAGGCGTCATAATAAGAAACAGAAGAAGCAACTAGAAATACTCGCTTCACACCCTTGAATTGAGAAAGCCAACAGAATATTGTTGTTGCCTGCGTGTACGGCCGGATCTTCGATTGAAAATGCTTCTAGAGTTCTTCAAGAACCTCTACCTGAAGACTGGAGATTTAGTCAAGAATATTATTTTTCATAACAAAGATCAAGAAGATGAAGCTCATCAGATTATTGATTCCGGAAAGAGTTCTAGTGATGATGAGTCATTGAAGTACAAGAATAGAGGAATTGATGAATCCCAGTTAAAAAAAGAGAGGTTTAAGGTGAAAACCCCGCAGGTTCAATCAACAGGAGTTGGTGCAAAGGCTTCTAGTTCCAAATAGCTCTCTTTGAACAAGAAGGATCACTTCATTAAAAACTTTGCTTTTGACTTTATGTAGAACATGTAAAAGCTTATTTCTTTGTTCTTTTCTGGAGTATTTATCATGTTGTTAGATCAAAATATAGTTACATTTATGTGATAAACAAAATCCAGTGTTGGAAACATTCGATGCATAAATTGTCTAATGAGTTATTGCACTTGAGGATGTGGCCTAGTGATCAATGAAGTGGGTTGAAAATCATGAGGTCTCGGGTTTAAATCTCAATGGAGGCAAAAACACTAGGTGATTGAACATAGTTATCCGATGTGGTAGGAGGTGGCAGGTTTGGACGATATGTGTTTTGAAATGTTTATCGAACTTTATTTATGCTTAGTTTTTTCGCACATATATTTCAATATAAAAACACTGATTTTGCCAAATCTGCGAACATATTATTGCATCCACCACCACCATTAACAACAACAACAATGAATTCTCATTTCTTAATTTAAGCTCATATTGTTGCATCCACCACGGCACCAAAATCAAATGAAACCAAATTGGAACAAAGAATTTTCTTGAAATTGGCTATACGCCAATACTTGTGCTCTTTAATCATTGTAAGGATGATCTTGGGAGAACACTCTCCACATTCTACGATTATGCATTAGTCGCCAAAATCAACTATAATTAGATGAAAAAGAAAAAGAAAAATACAGTGAACAGAAGATTCTGCTATGCTATAAATTCAGCAAACATTTTTTCTTACAGCAACTACTAGTATGCTATTCACTCTCTTCATCGCTATCCGCCAAGGAAACATGATTCATATTCTTTTCTAGAGGAGGAAGTCCATCATCGGAATCATTAGAAGATTTTTCACTTTCACTATGAGATCCGGAATCTTCTGCTTTTAGAGTTTGTGGAATAGGTGATTTTTGCGCGGAAAGCCACTCGTTCTGAGCTGAAATGATATCAGCACTCGTTTGACATTCCGAGTACGCCTTCAAAAGTTCCTTATTAAGGGACAAGAACGCGTGACCCCATTTAAACTTGCTGAGCAATAGATTTCCAGTTTCCTCCTCGCCGCATATAATTAAGCCTGCTGCTAAAGCCTCGACACAAGATAGCTCACATGGACGACCATAGTTTACTGGATTTGCTGCTACTAACCATGGTAAAAGACGAGGAGCGGGACATCGTAGTTTTGTGAAAGGTACATCGTCTAAGCGGGCCCACGAGCAATCGACTACAGCCATCCCTCTTCGATCAATTAAACTACTATCTTCTCTTGAAATACACTGTGTTCCAGTGGGACTTAAACAAACGCCACCGAACCCAGTACCGACTCGCAGCTCTTTCAACAAACCAAATCTTGCAAGTTTCCGTCCAGTGCACCTTTTAGCATCGCACTGACTGAAATCCCACATAGCCAGCTGGATTTTTGGACCGGTTGGTTCCTCTTCTTCCACGAGTTCTCCGGGTAAAGACTCTTCAACTTTGAAAGAGTCATCAGGTTGACGGGTACGGCTGGATTGTCCTCGATGAGAGTGGTGATGGGTTTTAGGTCGCCTTTGCTTGTTACCACCCATTTATAAGAACTGGCGAACGATTTGATCGTACTTCAGATAAGATGGTGTTCGTCAAAACTTCAAATAACTGATCATCTGCATATTGTCAAATGATTCAATGAGGTAAATAGCTTATATAACAAAAGGTTAGTCTTATCAAAATAATGCAAGAAACATGAATTACAACCTGCCCAAAGATCAAATAATGTTGCTCGTACTCCCCAAAAAATGTTGTCGCACCCGTGTCGGATCATCCAAAAATTCACTACTTTGGAGGATCCAACACGCACCTGGTAACATTTTTGAAGAGTCGAGCAACATATATCATTACTATTACAACTTTAATGATGGAGCAACAAGTCAATATGCCTTAGTGTTAGACATCAGCCAAAGAAGTGAAGTTTCCTTTGAGGAAAATAAAAGAATCTTTATGAATCCAAATCACCAAGTGACAAAGAAATAAGATGGAACAAGATTGGTGATTGATAGAAAAAATGTGAAATAAACAAAAGTACAGGTATAACAACCCACAAAATTTGCTTTTGCATGTTGAAAGCAGCATACTAACTGATCATTTACAGTAGATAGCATTCAAAAAAACTCTATAAGAAAGAGTAAGGACAAGTATATTTTTTTTTTATTTACATAAAAAACACATTCGAAATTTTTAGTTTGCTCATTGGAAACACTTTTGAGTTAGTAGTCTACGATAGTACTTCCACAACAGTTCTAAATGCTACTTCACTCCTTGCTCTTCCTGTTCATATCCACAATATCAGAAGAAAAAAGGAAAAAAATATCATCCGATCAGTGTTAGATGGGTAGAACAAACATTCATTTCTGCAAACTTCAAAATCATATTTTCTCACTCGAGAAAACTGTATGTTGAGCAACTGAATTTGGACCTGACTTTAACCTATATGAACACAGAGACCACCGTTGAGTCGTACAAACCTATTTTAGTTCCAGGGAGATTTTGTAAGGGAGGTTAAGAAATTGAGAAAAGTTTGTTACCATAATGTAGTCATCTTTTAGGGAGTTATGACATAACTTCCCAAGCAATAGGTTGGAAAAACACTCACAATGGAAATTTAGCATCAATGCCAATGGGAAAATAACTCTACGTTAGATAAGAACTCCTACCTAATTGACTTCAGTAAACTCTAACAAACTAATCACTAATCCATACCTGATGACCTAATCAGGAATATATCTGTTTGCCTAGTATAAGATAAAACTCAAATGAAACCACAAGTAAAACTCTGTAATCTAGTATCCACATAGCTCGATTAGTAAACACATGTTTGGGCATGGAGATTATTTGATTACAAAGTTAATTTCACTCCTCTTTTCTACTGTTAGTAGTAGTGCTAAAAATGAAACCATCTGAACATGTCAAAATCTGATTGCAGAGGTTTTTGAACTTGTAATATATTTTTCAATAACTCTAGGTGATTTTTTCCTATTTATCTAAACCTTGGTGGACAGAGCTATCAAATACCTATGTTGGTGGAAAGAGGCAGCCTGGCAGGTACCTCGTGGATAACAGTAAAAATAAGATAGCACAATAGCAAGATACATGAAAACTAGACAACAAATACAAATACCCATAGAGGAAAAGAAATAAAGCAAAAACTATCTAGATACTACTAATAGGGAGCACCCTCGGTTATCTACTAACCTGCTAGCCTAATATTCTACATCCACACCTTTCTATCTAGGGTCATGTCCTCAGTGAGCTGAAGTTGTGTCATATCTTGTCTAATCACCTCCTCGAGTTCTTCTTCGGTCTACATCTACCCCTCCTAACTCCTATTATCGCCAACCTCTCACATCTCCTTACTGGTGCATCCACGCACCTCCCCTCAGTCTCACTTCCATCATCTTATCCGCCGCCATGGGAGGCAGAAGGAGCAAATAGCAATATTCTAAAAAGTTTTCTGGCCTCTCTTTGACTGTTCCTGAATCTAAACTACAGCAAAATTAGGGCTTGGAACAAAAATGAATTAAAAAAAAAGATTAATAAAAGTTCCAGCAAGAAAGAATCTGCTACTGTCATCAGATTAATTCTGAAACTAAACTAAGAGAAATTGCTGCCATGTGACCAGAAGGTCAAGCCGTGGAAACAACGTCTTGCAGAAAAAATGTGAGGTAAGGCTGCATACAATAGAAACTTGTGGTCCGGCACCGGGCTCCCCTTTTAAAACTAAGAGAAATCTAACAAAAATAAATCCCAAAACTTTATTTGAACATACAATTAAAACACATACAACCCAGAAAAAACACAAATTGAAACACAAAAACACATAGCAGCACGAATCAATCAAAGCATAAACATTAAAGTAATAAACGCACCAATAAAACAATAAATTATTGAGAAGAATAGGAGCATTTTAGAACAACTTACAAGGAGGAAGCACAGCTGTAGCGAAGGGGCGAGTGCATAGATAACCAATCTCGGGTCCTGTTATTTAAGCTATAGCCGTAGGGATTAGAGTTTACAAATTTAAGCCACTTTAGAACCAATTTCAGGCATACATTATAGAAATTGTAAAAATTCAGTATAGAGATGGCCGTGTATCCTTGACTCGATCCAGATCCGGTGGATCCAGATTCATTTTATAGGATATGAATCTTCAAAATTTGGACCCGACGGATTCGGATCGGATCTTGTATTTGAGATCCGTATTCGATTCGTGAATCCGTTTTTTATTAAATATATTCATAACTTAGAATGTAATTTTATAAGTATTTTCTTAAAATTGCTAAGCACATCCTTGCAAGTTTAATTCTCAAAACAAGTTTAATTTATCCCCGCGTTAACTCAAAAACAAAAAAATAAAGAGATAACTTCGATAATAAAATCAATGTTATATTAGTGAATGACTAACATCTCCATAGACAAGTAGTTAAAATTATATTCACTTCATTTGTGAAGATTCCAAGCACATGCAAGTTTTGCATTGTGTAAATACTAGTCAACATTTTCCACAACTATTGTCATTGTCCAACATTTTCAATTAATAGTTCACCATCAAAACGAGACAACGAACAAAATATCTCATATGAACATTTCAAAATTGAAGCACAATAAATTGTTAGCTAAGTAAAAATCGTTTGTCAGTTAAAAAAAAAATTCTTAGTAAGGCAAATTTTTTTACATGTGGATCAAATCCAATCCGTGGACCCGGTGGATCCGAATTTGGATCTGATTTTTATGGACCCGATTGATTTGGATCCGGATCTAGATCCAGGTATGAAAAATGGATCTTGATCTGGATCTAGTAGAATCCGGTCCATATCCGATCCGTTGTCATCCTTATTCACGTATGAAGTTTAGCATACAGATTATTCAATCAAACTTTCAATATTTTTTCTTATATAATTGAACTTGAGGAATTTAGTTTTCTTGTAATATGGCCGTTAATATTATACCAATTTTTAAAATATATACATAAAATATCTTGTTTTAACAAGAGATCATGAATTCACATGCTCAAAATTAGCATGTAAATTTAGAAAGACCACAACCATTTTTACTATTCAATCAAATGAACAATTAATACGTGTTCGTGTTTATTCCATATTCAACCGTTTTTGCGCATTTTATAAATAACTCAACATTCAATCAAGTGTACAATTTAGTTTTCTTATAACATGGGTTCCGACAGTTAATATTATATAAATTTTAAAAAATATATATATAAAATATCTTGTTTTAATGAGAGATCATGATTTCACATGCTCAAAATTAGCATGTAAATTCGTCCCGGGGTCCATACGCTACAAACTTAGTAGTTTCATGTAGAATAGTTATTTATTTGTCAGATATTTGTTTCCACCTCTGAGTGCTGACAAGAATTATTGAATCAAAGCATTTATTATTATTAAACGAGCTTTTAATATCAAATTAAAGGAAAAACGCAAATTAAGAGACTCAAGCATATTTACCGATCTAAACCTCAATACTTTTTACTCTTTAATCATTGTCATATTGTAGCATATATTGACCATTCTTCTTCATTCTATGTTTGCTCCAACATATCACTTTTTATCGGTCCTTTTCATATCATATCATAATAATTAACATCAATGACATGATATCTTAATAATTAACAGCAATGACAAGTGACATCAAAAGATTTTTGCTCTCCTTGTGGTACAAGCAGTATGGTATCCGGTAAAAATAAAAAGTATCCGCATCGGATATTTATAATAAATTATATCGACTTATTATTATTATTAAGTGGGAGAATTCTATGTACAAACACATATCATGTATCTATTGGTATGGTGTAAAATATGTTGGATATGTAAAGCAGAACAGGAAGTAAATAAATATTACAAGTGTTCGAAAGGATAAACAAACAATCCAATATATGAAAACAAACACGAAACGACTTGCTGAAGAATAGAAAATGAAGGAAGAGTTTTCTGTTTTTGTCCCAACGTTTCTGCTCACGTTTTGGACTTTCTGTTTTGTCTATGTGTATATATTGTGTCTCGTTTTTCTGTGTCACACAATTGAGCCAAAAGGCTCCAATATATAGCATAAGGAAGGGAACTCCTCAACTGCCAAGACATGGCTGTTAATGGTCATTGAAGGAGAGCTGTTTATGGAGGAGATAATTCCAATTTCATCTTTTCAGAAACTCTAGGGACCAAACTGCTCCCAATTTCATCTTTTCGAAAACTCTAGGGACCAAACTATAAATATTAAGCAATTTGGGGTCCAAAAAGATAATATCCCACGTCCCGAGACCCGACCGGACGGGCGGCGGCCCCGCGTGTGGGCTTAGTCTTGAACACAAGCACATCTAGGTCCTCCCTCCTTTAAACACATGGGTTACCCCTTGGGGTCCCAAACCCTTAGCTAATTTTGAGACTTATAAAGAGAACAATTCTTATTTTTCCCACCGATGTGGTAGATTTGTCCCACACCATATTTCCATGCCTCAAACGCCTTACTTCGTGGACCAATATCTCTTTCATTTCTCAACGAAATTTGACGATTCTTGGCCCTACGGTCATCTACTCACTTAGTAGATTATGCACGTGTGAAGAGACAAAGCCTCCAACATGCGGAACCCTAGTGTTTAATTCATTAAATATGGGTGGACGCACCTCTCCACCAAAGATAAATTTCCAACAAAATATAAATAACCGGTACAAATAATTGTTTACTAATGATATCTTATGTTTCTTTTCTCTAGATACTTTTCCCATCATATTTTTATTTATTTATTACATATGATGATTACAAGTGCAACTTTCATCATTTCCTCTCTAATTCCATTTATCTATTTTTCCTTATACACTTTTTTAGGATGGTGAGGTATTGATGATGAATAGTGAATTAAACAAAACTTATTCATTTTTCTAATACACTACATTTTCTTATTCAATAAAAAAACTTTACATCTGTTTATTTTTTGTATATTAGTGATCATTCACCTAATCTTGTCGACTTTTGACAATGGAAGGTTCAAATCTTTTATAGATTCTCTAATTTTACACACTAGATTTGATACAATATTGTAAGATGATATTAATCTTCCTTGGAGAGTCTTTCATTAATATCAAGGTATATATAGAGTACAATATTCATCCCTTATACAATAGGAATTCTAAGCCTATACAAAAGAGGAATCCTAGTCTTACCATAATTATATTTACACAATATATGGAAATATTCTAATTATGGGTAGGGTAAATATTATTTCCTATATTTACACGTTTACACACCCCCTCAGTCGGAGCGGAAGGAGGCCGGACGCTGAGACTGGATCTGAAGTCAAGAAATAACTGTTTGGGAAGTCATTTGGTAAATATGTCTGCATACTGATAGGATGATGGAACATGTAACACTCTGACATGGCATAACGCAACTTTCTCACGAACGAAGTGTAAGTCTATCTCAATATGCTTGGTTCGCTGATGTTGAACCGGATTATGAGAAAGATAGATGGCAGAGATGTAATCACAATACACAATAGATGGCTGACGCAAAGGACACTGAAGTTCTAACAGTAAATTTCTGAGCCAACAAATCTCAGCTACTACATTTGCAACGCCTCTGTACTCAGCCTCGGCATTGGAGCGAGATAGGATAGCCTGTCGCTTGGCAGACTAAGAAATCAGATTATCCCTTAAGAAAACACAAAAGCCGGAGGTGGAGCGTTGCATGTCCGGACACCCTGCCCAATCTGCATCCGTATATGAAAGCAACCTGTCCGGTGCAGAGAGGTATAGGTGCAAACCATAATCAAGAGTGCCCTTAATGTATCGAATGATACGCTTAAGAGAAGTGAAATGAGACTCCCTGGGGGCATGCATGAATAAGCACACCTGCTGAACAGCATAAGCTATGTCTGGCCTGGTGAATGTGAGATATTTAAGTGCACCTGCAAGGCTCCTATACAGAGTAGGATCAGAGACTGGAGCACCATCCATAGCACTGAGCTTAGATTTGGAATCAACTGGAGTAGGCACCTCTTTGCAGTTCGCCATCTTAGCCCTGTACACAATCTATTCTGCATACTTACGCTGACACAAGAACATATGATTGGCAGACCTGGTCACTGATATCCCCAAAAAGTAACTCAACTTCCCCAAATCAGTCATTGCAAATTCGGACTTGAGCAAGACAATAATCTCATTTTTCAATCCGTCGGAGGAGGCAGTAAGAACAATATCATCCACGTAAAGTAATAAGTAAGCGAGTGTTACTACCTCGATGAAAAATGAAAAGTGATGTATCACTCTTGCTTCATACAAACCCAATCTGCAAGATATACCTGGCAAAGCGATCATACCACGCATGGGGGGCCTACATCAGGCCATATAGTGACTTACGGAGACGGCACACATAGTAAGGAAGCTGGCTGGATGGGTGAACCCTGGTGGCTGATGCATGTAGACTGTCTCTCTCAGATCCCCATGTAATAATGTATTCTTCACATCAAGCTGATGGATCGTCCAATGTTTGTCCATGGCAATGCTCAAAACTGTGCGGATGGTAGTCGGTTTGACAACCGGGCTGAAGGTCTCACCACAATCAATGCCCTCCTGCTGATTTGTGCCATTAACCACAAGACGGGCCTTATACCTCTCAAGATCCCCATTGTCTCTGAACTTGTGACGAAATATCCACATACAACGAATGACATTCACCCCCTCAGGTCTAGGTACTAGATCCCACGTGTGCTGTTTAGTTAAAGTATTGAATTCCTCATACATAGCCGCATTCCAATTAAGGTCTTGTTTGGCCAATTTTGGGTTCTTTGGAAGTGGAGAGATGGTTTGGGCAGACAAGTTGAAATGGACTTTGGGTTTGAAGATTCCATGCTTTGAACGAGTTTTCATTGGATGGGTAGGGACAGTGGATGGCGGAGTGGTGTCTGAGATGGGGGGTAAAGTCGGATAAGGAGAAGGTGGGGGAGAAGCCGTCGGAGGCGTCGCGGCTCCTGGATCGAGAGTCGCGTGCTAGAAGGTTGACAGTATTCTCTGAAGTTTGGGCGCCGCGGCTCTGACGACGGAACAGAGGATGTGAGTTGTTCGATTATGAGGGGAGAGATGGTAGACTCGTCAAGAAATGAGTAGTCCTATTTTTGGAATTTTGGAAGATTCAAAAACGGGAATGTGGTCTCGTCGAATGTGACGTGACGAGATATGTGGATCTGACGAGTCGACAAGTCATAGCATAGATAGCCCCTATGATTCGGCGAGAATCCTAAAAAGACACATGGAGTGGACCTAGGAGCGAGCTTATGAGGGGCGGTGGAGCTAAGGTTGGGATAGCACAAACAACCAAAAATCCGTAGATGATCATAAGAGAGGATTCTATGGTAGAGGATTTCGGTAGGGGTCATATTTTGAAGAGTGCTAGTAGGGAGAATATTTAGAGTGTATTCTGACATTTTAACAGCATAGACCCAGAAGGGTGGAGGGAGGGAGGCATGAATCAATAGGGTGCGAATCATATTGTTAATGGTGCGGATGATTCTTTCAGATTTACCATTTTGTGGTGAGGTGTGAGGGCAGGAGAAGCGAAAGACCATGCCATTAGTGGTACAAAAGAGGTAAAACATAGAGTTGTTGAATTCACGACCATTATCGCACTGAAATGATTTTATGCCTTTTCCAAATTGTGTTTGAATGAACTTGCGAAACTCAAAAAATTTGACAAATACTTCCGATTTAAATTTAAGAGGGTATAACCAAACGTAGTGTGAAAATTCATCAAGTAACACAAGATAGTATTTATGACCGAGAGAACTAGAGATAGGAGATGTCCATAAATCGGCATGTATGATATCAAAAGGAGCAAATGTAACACTAGTAGATGATTTAAACGGAAGACGAATATATTTGCCTAAAGAGCAAGAAACACAATTTTGGGCAAGTTTTCCATTACAAGTAATGAAATTATTGTCTCTAAGGAAATTAAAAACTGGGACTCCTGGATGACCAAGCCTATTATGCCAAGTTGAAGAAGAAACAACCGCTAGAGTGACGGGAGAGCAAGATCTGGCAGCGGAGGTGGAAGTGAATGGATAGAGATCCCCGTGCTATTGCATCTCGTAAGAGGTGTCCCCGTATGAAGATCTTTCACAGTAAAACCAAAAGGGTCAAAATCCACAGAGCCAGAATTATTACGAGTAAATTGGCGGACAGATATGAGGTTCTTAATCATACGTGGGGCATATAGGGTGTTTTTGAGGGAGAATGGTGGATGAGGAGGTTGTGTGTATGAGGTACCATAACCCTTAACTGGAATGCGTTGTCCACTACCAACTGTAACATATTGAGGATGCTTTAAACTAAATAGTTTAAGAATAGTACCTGCAGACTGGGTGACGTGAGATGTGGCGCCTGAGTCCATGTACCAAGTATTGTCGGTGTTGCATAGAGAGGGTCTTTGAACGCCCGACCCAACTCGGTGGGTGTCATGCGGAGGAGAGGGCTGTGGGACCCGACCTTGCATGAAGTGGGCCTGCTGTGGGGTTGGAGCGGGGCCTAACAAACCGGGGTAAGAATAGGGATTGTATGGCTACTGGTACTGGAATGGACTTGGCCCTGCGGCTCTGAACTGGGGCGCCGCGGCTCTGAATTGAGGCACCGCGGCTCTGTACTGGGGCGCCGCGGCGCTGTAGACGAACTGCTGAGGAGTCGCGACCCTAGTTGTTTTGCGATCTCTGTTGTTGTTGTTGCTGTTGGTTCTGTTGACCGCGACCCTTGCCACGACCACGACCTCCTCTACCGCCGCGGCCTTTTCCACCATTGCCGCCGCGACCCTGGCGCTGTTGGGAGTTGTCTGGTAGCGTCGATCTTGGGGTTGCGTGTCGACAGCTAACACCTGCTGGGCGTGCTCATCCTGCTTAGCACTACGGGTTTCTTCGAGTAACAATTGTGAGCGAGCTTTGTTAAAACTCGATAGCGGATCTGCCTGTTGAATTATGGTGGCCAAAGTATCATATTCGCCCTTAGTAAGGCCAGAAATCATTTGTAGCACCATTTTATCGTTAGTGACAGGCGTGCCGATGTTGGAGAGTTGATCCACTAGAAGTTTAAGCCGCTTGCAGTACTCAGAGACATTGGAGAAGTTTTCAAGACGTGTTTTGTTGAACTGTTCTTCCAAATACACGGCACGAGTGTGCTTGTTGTCCTGAAAAATTTCCTCCAAACGATTCCACAAGTCAAGGGCTGTGGAGTCAGATTTCATGATAGTAAGGAGCAAATCCTGAGAGATACTACCATATATCCATTGTTTGACATCGACGTCGAGACGATACCAGATAGAATCATCAACCTCCGTAGGGCGCGGAATAGTGTCATCAATATGGTCAAGCACGTTATAGAGACATGCATGATTGCGAAAAAGTTCAATCCAGGGAGAATACCGGTTGTTTTTTTTATCAAGAATAATGGGAATATGGTTCTTGATGTTGAAAACAGTAAGGGCGGGGTGAAACGGGGTGATGACTTTGTGGTGGGATTTGTGGAGGTAGAGGCGTCAGAAAGTGTGGAAGAATCAGGGATAGCCATTTAGAGAAGAGAAGAAAGGAAGAACAAAACCCGAAAAACAAGAAGAAAATCGGGAGGGCCGAGGCCTAGAGAGAAATGGCGGGCCTGTGGAAGAGAAAGGTTTTTAGGGTTTTGTTTATTTGGCTCTTGATACCATGTAAGATGATATTAATCTCCCTTGGAGAGTCTTTCATTAATATCAAGGTATATATAGAGTACAATATTCATCCCTTATACAATAGGAATCCTAAGCCTATACAAAAGAGGAATCCTAGTCTTACCATAATTATATTTACACAATATATGAAAATATTCTAATTATGGGTAGGGTAAATATTATTTTCTATATTTACACGTTTACAAATATATTAAGAGAGTCACTAATATTTGAGGTGACTATAAATGTCTTGAATAGAAACTTAAGGGGTGGTTTTTTTCTTCACCGAAATTTTGAAGTGAGAGAAGCTTAGCCAGGGTTTTGGAAGGGAAAAGTGCAAAGATAACCGATTTTGGGACAGTCATTTAAATTATAGCAAATATTTATAAATTTAGTTATTTTAGAACCAACTTCAGGTATACAAGACAGAAGTTAAAAAAAAATGGCGTCTAAAGTTTGGCATATTGATCGTGCAATAAAACTTTTGGTATTTCTGAAGTTTGGTTTATCAAGATCAAATTTTTAATAATTTAGAAGCAAGTAAATTTTAGACATTTTTGCGTGAAGTTCATAAATATATGATTGAACTTTAAGCATTTGTGCATAAAGTTCTGGTATCTCTATGTCTCTCAAATAATTCTTCTTCCTCTAGTACGAAATATCAAAGATGTTGATAATATGTCTAAATGATATAGTTTATATAACTAATCTTCAACACCTTTAATGTTTTTAAATTTTTTCAATAATACCACTTTGTTTTAAAAGTCACTGTCATATTTTGAAATTCAAAACTCATTTCAAGCTTGCAAAAATGGTGATAAAATCCTGCATATAAGGTTGTTGGAAGAAGAAAATAAGCCTTTTCAACAACATTCACTTAATTAAAGATTTTTGTTCATTTTGAATATACCAAATTTGGATAGTATGGTACAAACAGATATTTGTCAATTTGGGGCAAATAGTATTTGATAAAAAAGTATCCGCATCGAATTACAATAAATGACATCAGCTTATCATAATTAAGTGAAAAATCTCTAATTGATACATTTATTGTTATGGTTTAAATACCGAGTGCGCATAATTTTTTATCAATGATATCTTAGATTTTTTCTTTAGATACTGAAAGAAATAATCCCCTTGATTATTTTCATTAATTGAATAGGTATATATACAAGATACAAAGTAGGAGAATCTTATTCCTATTCTATTTCTAAAACCTTATTCTACCATAATTCTAACTCTACAATTATGATAGTGTATATTCCTAATTATGGTAACAAATACATTACAATATACTACACATATATTTTCCAAATATACAATATTCTTGACTACCAAAACAGCCACAAAACCGAGGCCAATAATGGCCATAAATCGTGGCACTTAATATGGCAATATACACTTGTATATTGTGTGTATATTGCCATATTTAACAGATACTTTGTCCATTATACTTTTATTTATTTATTAAATATGTTATAAGAGAAACTTTGATTATTTCCTCTCTAATTCTATTTTTCTGTTTTTCCTTATCAAATATTTTAGGAGGGTGAGGTGTGATGAGTGAAGTAAGAAAACTTGTTGTCTTTTTTAAATCCATAATATATTTTCTTTACCAAAAAGAAAATTTTAGATCTGTTTATTTTTTGGACAATAGTGACCATTCACCTAATCTTGTTGACACTTGACAATGGAATATTCAAATATTTTATTGATTCTCTAATTTTATATACACACTAGATTTAATACAATATATATTAAGAGACTCACTAATATTTGAGGTGACTTTCTGAATTTATGTTTCTTGTTAGTATCTTTCAGAGCATCTTTTGATAAAATTAAAGTACGTATTCCAAGAATATTCTTATTCAAATCAAAAGTATTTTCTTTTTTAGATGGCTCATACAAAGATACAACACAAAAAGCATGTTAAAAGTGGACAATTTGTTAAAAATTAAAGGGAGATAATAATAATAATAATAATAATAATAATAATAATAATAATAATCAGACATATATTTTTACTCGCACAAAATAAATTTTTGAAATATAACATTAGGTTGATGACCGGGCAATATGACATAATATTAATCAGACAAATATTTACTCACACACAATAATTATATTTTAATGGTTAAAAATTAAAATAGAAATACGTATCATTTAACTATAATTAAATGACATTAATCTTATATTAAATAATTTAACTTAAATACTCAATGTGAATGAACATTTATCAAATAATAATCCAAAAGGCAAGTCTATAGTTGGAACAAAACAACAATAAGTTGCTAAAATTGTGGATTTGGGGGCTCAATGAAAGATACAGTTGCACAATTTCAACCAACAAATGCTAGTGGAGAACTTTCAATCATGAAGTTAAACATTTTATAAACTATCATGTAAATTATAAACTAATCATAAATAACTTTTATAGCCATTATTGATTAGTATTATGAAAACCATGATAATGACATGTCACAATAGGTAAAATTACATTAATAGTATAAAATTTTACTCGTATTATATTATTAGTATATATAAGTTAAATTCTTAGTTTATTATGTTAATAAGACATTTCAATAATTTAAGATTTAGAGATCGTTTGGTTGGTCGAATAAGAGATTATAGTTTCGAGATAGATTGTGAAATTATTTATGCCATATTTGGTATAATTTTTATTTTAGAATTAGCAATTTCATGATTATTTTTTATTATAATTGCGATAATATTTTTACACTACTCTCTATATGGGATAACAATCTCAAGATTACTAATTCTGATATAAAACATGACATCATTTATCCTTTTGTAACGCATTATAAAGAAAAATAGGGTTAAAATTTAAAATTAAAATTCATCCTAATTTATCCAATTTAAACCAAACACATAGTTATATTGTAATTCATATATTCACAATAGAATAATAAATAAGAAATCACTAATAAATTATATCTACCAAATAGTGTTATTATTATTTAATTCCTCTATTATAATTAGGTCATTATATTTATAGACCGGGAATAATTTGCACCCCAGAAAATAAAATTACTTAATAATTATTGATAATGAACAAGTTATTAAGGACAATTCGGTGCACTAAATTTCCGTTTTATCATGCATTTTTGCAAAATTTTATTTCACGACTTAAATTTGTGACCTCCTCATCTAATGTCATCAACTTTACCAGTTCTGCCAAAATTTTATTCTTAGACAACAAGTTATTTTAATGACATATGGCTCACAAATTTGAGTTTCAATGATCACCTATCAAGGAAAAAAAGAGAAGAAAATAAGATTGGGCAATTCTCTAGTAAAAGTAAAAGTCAACTCCCTTCACTTGTCTGTGTATAACATATTGAATATTCATGCACACACACATAAAGGGGGGAAACATAGAGTACATAGAGTACTCAGGTGTGATGTATGTTGTAAAGATTGTACATTTGACAAGAAAAATTGCATATTCTGTAGAATAAACAATTTGGATGTCTTTTAAAGTAAATTATTCTATGTGGGTAAGGTAAAAAATTTTAAAAAAATTGAAAATTTATTAGAAGAGGGGGTGGGGGGATTTTGATTTTTCTTGTGATTTTACAAGCTGGGTACCACTAAAATCTGTTTCGAATGGTAGTAACAGAACAAGAATTGGAATTTTCTTGGAAATTTGAGTATTGGGCTGTTGATTGGACAATAAAGATTCAATCTTGGAAAAAAAGATGACATCTTCAGTTGTGAATTTGGTGATGACAGTGATTGGGTTTACAGTGAGCACTATATTCATAGTATTTGTGTGTACAAGGTTAATTTGTGCAAGAATTCAGTACTTGACAAGGAGGAGGTCTTCTGCATATACTTCTAGATCTGATCTTAGCATTGTAAGTAGTTTTTTTCATTTGTGATTTAGTCATGTTTTCTCTTGAGTCGAGGCTCTTTTGAAAAAGCCTCTCTACCTCCCAAGGTAGAGGTATGATCTGCGTACACTTTATCCTCCCAGGCCCCCCACTGTGTGTAATTACACTGGGTATGTTGTATTTAGTAGTACTATGTTCTTTTTCTTGTTCTCTGTCTTTTTTTTTTTGTGGGGGGGGGGGTTGAAATGAAGGTGATGATGTTGATCACCTTGCAGAAGCCTAGACTAATCTACTGTCACCCTATTACAATCGGAGGCGGATTCTAGCATTGAATTCATTGTATTTTTTGGAATATGTGTTCAAAATTTAATATTTGTCAAAAAGTTTTAGTGATTTATCGCATGTCAATGGGTATCCGCCTTGGACTAAAGCCAACAAGAAAAGGGTGACCAACCTTGCCAAGGTTGAATTCATTGTATTTTTGAAAGTATGGGCTTAGAATTTAATATTTGTTGAAATTTTAGTAATTTATCATGCATATCTATGCTCGTGTTGAAAATATTTGGTTCGGTGGAACTTATAAAGAATAGGGTGTAGTCACCTTTGAGTACGACCCAGAAGAACATGTGTGACATGCAGATAGGCTCACAGTTCACACTAAGAGATGAATTCATGATTTAAGCTTTGTGGATTCAACCTTTAAGATTCTTAGTATTGAACACATTGTACTTTTAAATTATAGGTTCAAATATACTATTTGTTACAATTTTAGTGGATTTTACACATAAATTTATGCTCCATATTGAAAGAACTGGGATCAGATGAACTTGGTTACACTAAGTGTTGTAGCTAGAGGTAGCAAGTATCTTATCATGACTGTAATTTTTGATTGGTTCAGTAGTCTAGCTGGTACATAATCATGTCAGTCACTTGGGTCTGTGATGTTTAGTTTGTTAGGTTTGTGGACTTTTAGGATGCTTTTTATGGCTTGTCATACTCTTTGATTTGAAACCTTTCAAACTTCAAGTTGTGCTTGTAGGTTCTATTCCCTCACTTCACATCCTTTTCCACATATGCTAGTTATGTTGACCTTGTGCTATACATTGAGTTCCCTTTTCTGTTTTTGTTCTGCTTTAGTAGTGCATCTTTGTCTTCATAGAATCTTGGTTTTCGTTTTCCTTGTGATGGACCTGGAAAAGGGGGTACATGTCAAGTATCGGCCTGGGATCATGTCTGGTGGTTGGTCTGTGTAGCCAATAGGTTGAGAATTTTCTCATTCTACTCTGAAACAGAATGATTTTTTCATGCGAATCACTTGTCCTGTTTTTCTTAAAATAGTTCCTGTTTACCTTGAACAGTTGGAACGTGGTTTAAATGGTCTGGAGCCTCATGCTGTTGCCAACTTTCCGACGAAGAAGTATAGTGATGAATTTTTTACCTGTGCAGAAGATACTCAGTGAGTTGAATCTTTTTTTTTCCAACCCATATATTGAACTAGCTTACACAACTGGCACTTTGTTTCTAGTTGGTTGTTTTTGACTTCTTCATGGCGTGGACTATCTAATTTGTAGATTCCGGAAAGCAAATTTATTTCCTATGAGAACAAGATTGAAAATAATTTGGCCTTTATAGTAGGATTATGATGTGTTATTGGATTACATTAACATTGATATGTGAAGTCCATGTGAATTAATTTAATATGATGGTTTAATTTTAAGCCAATAACATCATGGAGGACTGATGAGTGGGACAGGAACATGGTGAACACTTTGATGCTTGACTTTATTATGTCATATCGTCTTCATTTTGAGATTTTGAAAATGCTTTATCATTTGTCATCTGAATCATGGTATCAGTCGAACAAATGTCAAAAATGAAGAAAAACTGGTTGCTGAGTCCTGAGTGCACATAGTTTTGTGTGCTCAGACGAGGCTGTTGACATCCATCTGTAGATAGTGTTAGTTTGGTGTATGCTTTGAACAGATAGTTACAGATAAGCCTAAAGCAGCCTCTAATTATCTGGTTACAACAACCATCATTTAGACCCGAAAAGCCTGCTAATTTGAATCCTCTGGAGAAAGTCTTTTTATAGACTTCTTTCTTGCAAAAGGTGTCCGTTGTTAGCCTTTTGAGTCGCATCAATTCCGCTTCCCAGAGTTCCTACTTTCCGAGCTTGTTCAATTCTGTGTTGAAACCTTAATACAATACCAACTAAACTTATGCAAAGGAAGTGTAGTCAGAAGCACAGAAAGATTAGAAAATTCAGTTTATCTATCTTCAAGCCTTGTCCCAGCAAAGAAAAGAAAATACATCTCTAAAGGAAAACACAACCTGCTAGTTTCCATCCTATCTGACTTCTGAGAGAATATATATCTTTTAGTTGAAAGTTGAGCTCAAACCACAATTAGCAATATGCTACGAGCTGATGCTATGATGTGAAAAGACTGTTTGATTTCAAGTTAAAAGAATGAAGCTACTTTAAATGTAATATGAGCAATGTGGTGGAGCAGATAGGAATTAATTATCCATTGAATTAAAGAGGAATTATTTCTTTTTCGGCACAACTCAAGATGGAATTCATACTTTTTCGTGGAGAGCTTGTTAAATGTCCGAGACTTGAATCATACACACATGGCAGCCCGGTGCACTAAGCTCCCACTATGCATGGGGTCCGGGGAAGGGCCTGACCACAAGGGTCTATTGTACGCAGCCTTACCTTGCATTTCTGCAAGAGGATGTTTTCACGGCTTGAACTCGTGACCTCCTGGTCACATGCAGCAACTTTACCAGTTGAAATATATTTGTGAGTCATCTTTTCTCGTGCAACCATCAATTTTAAACAATCTTTCCTTTGAAAGGAGGCTTGGAACAACGGTAAAGTTGTCTCTGTGTGACCTATAGATCACAGGTTCAAGCCGTGGAATCAACCATTAATGCTTGCGTTAGAGTAGGTTGCCTATATCACACCCCCTTGGGGTGCGATCCTTCCCCGGACCCTGCATGAACGCTAGATACTTCATGTACCGGGATGCCTTTCCCTGTGCCCTTCCCTTTGAATAGATGAAATAATTGACTTACAAATTGGAAATGATGTGGAAATGAGTTGTGTTCACTAGTACATACAAACTGTAAAGTAAAGCAATCTGATGCCTAATCTTCATAACTGAAGTTTTTACACCAGTTGATTTTATTTATCTAAGTTTAATGATCATAAGAATAGTCATTACAGATTGGAGTTTCTTCTCTGCAGTAAGAAGAATCAAGTTACTTTTTTTTTGGACTAAAAATCATATAATAGTCTTATTTTCCTTGCAATCCGGCATCTACTACTTTCCTTTTGAGCCGAGGGTCTATCGGAAACAACCTCTCTACCCCATAAAGGTTGAGGTAAGGTTTGCGTACATCTTACCCTCCCCAGACCCCACTTTGTGGGATTACACTAGGTATGTTGTTGTTGTTGTTGTACTAAAAATCATATAATAAGTAGTAAACATAAGATTGAGGCTATTATATAGCATGGACTCTCCATAGAAGCTCATACTGGTAGGAAAACATCAACTTGTGACTTTTCGACTAGTATGCAGAAAGCATTAGTAATACATACCTTCATGCGTGTTCAACAATATGTCAACGAAAGGGAAGAGACGGAGGATTTTGTTTGGAGATGACTAGAGGCGGTATGTGTTACTTCTAGTTTATTTTGGCCATTGAACATTCTAATTCAGGTCATGCAAGAATCAACTATTATATGTTCTAGTGAGCTTTGGCCATAACAGATATAATATGAAGGTGGATTTGATTCAGCTTAATCTCTAATGGTAGTACTTTTCTATACTTACTATGTGGATGAATGAAAGTAAAAAGGGAATGCAGTGTGTGTGTTTTGAATATTATGTCCAACATGCATTCCAAAATAGAGTATTATTAATATAGAGGATTATTATGGCTTATTTTAACTCGTTTGAAATTGAAGTATAGTGTATTACTACGAATTGATAGTATGTCATCAGGGGCGGAGCCAACATTGTAGTTAAGGGTTCGGCAGAACCAGTAGCATAAGCTCAAACCCTGTATTTGTATTGAAAAAGTCATTTAATATGCATATATAATCTATTAAGAAGCAGTAAGCAAAAAGAATTGTGATTCAGAACCTATAAACTAAAAATCCTGGCTCAACCTTTGTATATCATTATTCAACAGCTGAAAAAATGTTAAAGTAACACATATTCTCTTTATCTGATTATGTGGTAGTATTTAAAGGGATACCGTTCGTGAGTTTTTCTTGAAATGGAAATTTTTTGCTTATATTGTTTTGTTTATCTGTTAATCTGTTATGAGTGTCTCCTCTGGTGTACTTTTGAAAATTTCAACAAATCACCTTCTGACTGCCTTGTGTACTTCATTGACATAGATGCACGGTTTGTCTTGCTGAGTATCGGAAGGAAGATATATTACGTATTTTGCCATTATGTGGGCACTATTTCCACGCCACATGCATTGACATATGGTTTCAGCAACAATCTACATGCCCTGTTTGTCGATTTTCCCTACGCAAAACTGTTGAGAAAAAGTGCTTCATGCAACCCTTGTTTAGTTCAGCTGTCCGATCTCAGTACGCGATGGACTCCCTGAATGTTAATTCGAACCAATGCTCGTCGTCGTCTGGGCAGAGGCTTTCATCAAGATTACACGACAGCCAGAGGACGGATCCCACTACAGCGAGTGCATCAAATGCATAAGCATTTAGGCCATGAGTATATAAATGGCGAAATTGGCAGTCCAAGTATCCAGATTTTGCTCATCCCTTTTGTTAAGTATTGCAAGGTGATGTATGTGTACAATAGACTCAATATGGTCCGATCCTTCTCCGGATAGACATAGTTTGCAGGCAAACTCTGCCTTACGAACTCCAAATTATGCCTTGCGAATTTGTTTTAGTTTTTGCATGAGCGGGGGTTCGAACCCGGAACCCAGGGATTTTAGGCGAAGGGAAAAAATTAAAGATTTTCAATTTGAGGGGCAAAAATTAAAGACCACCCCAAAATACGGGCATTCCTGCGAATTGTCCGCGTGATTTTCACAGAAATAAGGCGTGTGAAAAGCTCAAAAAATGGATTTTTCTTTTTCTTTTTTTATTTCTACTTCTTCATTCTTTTGTCTTTCGGAAACATCCGCTCTACCTACCAAGGTAGAGGTAAGGTATGCGTACACTTTATCCTCCCCAGACTCCACGTTGTGGGATTTCACTGGGTATGTTGTTGTTGTTGCTTCTTCTTCATTCTTTTTCTTTTTCAAATAATTTTCCGGCGAAACTCCATTATTTTCGATCTGATTTCGTTCTTTTTTTCTTTTTTCTTTTCTGATCTGGGTTTCAGATCTAGCAACTCCATTTTATCTCTTTGAATTATTTTGAATTAATTGGATCTAACACTATTAATGGGGTCTTTAGAAAGCTTGAGGGTTTAAAATGAGTTACTTGATTTGATGAAAATTTTGAGAAATTAATGTTGGGGTTGTCTTTGGGTTTTCGTGGAGAATCTTTGGCTGAAGTTATAACAAATTTGGAGGAGTTTTTTTTGAAATTTTGGATTAAAATCATGGTTGGAACAAGAACACATATGAAGATGGTGAAGAAGACCAATAACATGCTTTCTTTTCTTATACACGGGTCCGCGATGTATTGCCACTAGAAATTACGACATTGCCATTGGACTTATAAATCTATTCATAACCTTTCGGGCACAACCAATCTCTATTCGAACTCCCTTTACTTGTAGAGTACATCTTGGATTTGTCGATTATGTTATGGTCGGAGTCCTAAAAATGGCGACACTGGTTGAATTAAGTAATCTTTCTCGATAAAGTCGGTTGATTAGGGTAAAATTGTATCCCTTAGGAACCGTACATGCGCCTTTTGATGCATACGGTTCAAAAAAAGACTCTATTATGACCTGAGGGTGACTGAACTACCTTCCCAGAACCCAAAGAGAGCATAGCCAACGACCGATTCTTCTACCTTTCGTGCCTGACTTCTCTTATATTAAAAAAAAAGGGAAAGGGTTCCAAACCTATCTGACTAATATGAAGAAAGGGGCGTTCAACCACTTGACTCGTTGGAGAGGGTCAAGCCAAAACTTACTCCTAAGAAGTTGCTGGATCGAAGTAGTACATTATACATCTGTCTGCCAATAGCGGAGGGGGTTCGATTACCCTTATACGCGATGTGGCGAAAAATACTGATTCAACGAGATATGCTTTGCCTGCATTAAGATTTAAAACTTGTCGTCTACTTTCAGGAAATGTTTGGAATAGAGAACTTACACTAATACAACTCCGTATTCTCCAAATATTGAGGTTTGAAATATTAATTTTTTTCTCAAAATTTATTTTTTATATTATTATTTAATCAAACGTCACATGTTCTAATTTAATTTATCATTTTCTCACGTCATCGGCGAGTGTGTTACATACATTTTACATATTTGGTTGCTTGTGCAAAAATGGTCTAAATGACACTAGCAGAGACCCACTTGAAGTATCTAGATAGAATAAGCGTTACTTGGATGTTCAAGTGACAAATTGGACGACCACATGTGGTTGCCGATGTATTTGGCCACCATTTAAATATTGATGTGTTTGCTTGGATGAAGACAAGAGACAATGCAATAAAGTAGCCACTAAAATAGATACTAGTACATAATAGCTTTTTGTGGCAACCATAATTTTGAAGCTGTACATTTATTCTTTTAAAGCAATTGAATGAAAAGGAGGAAACTGGTGGTAGTGAGAATGGAAATTAGAAGCGTCTATGATAGCTTATGACAGTTCTCATTTGTGACGGACAGTTGCTTACAAGAGAAAATGCATAATAGTAAATATCAGTAGACTCTTAAGTCTTGGTAGTATTTTGAAGCTGAACTTAAACCGTGATTCCACACGTTAAATTAGAAATGTGAATGTTACATTAGGTGGCAACTTACTCCAAGTCTTGGTAGTATTTTGAAGCTGAACTTAAACCGTGATTCGATCCACGTTAAATTAAAAAATGTGAATGTTACATTAGGTGGCTATTGCGTCCGCTTACTAGTTCTAGAGGTTAATTTCAACAAAAAAAAAAGAGGTTAATTTAGCCAAAGATCACTCAACTTATAATATAATTGAGGTCTTATTTTATAACCATAAATCACTCTGACCTCCTCTTTATTCTCAATATCAATCTTGCCATTTTCTAGCAAAGTTAAAACTTAAAATTTATGCTTCCCTTATTTTATGACACAACAAAGTTGGTTTTAATATGAAAAACAAAAGAAAAACTATTTTCAATAATTGACCAAAAGAGAATTGCTCAACAAATTTCACAAGAATTTATTGGTCAAACAATTCTTCTAGAAAAGTAGAAAATATTTTTTTCTTCTACTTTTTAAGAGGGCCCTCTTGCAACTACTACACTATTTATTATTATTGTCTTAATTAATAACGACCAACGAGAAACCAACAGAGGAAAACAAAGAATTAAAAAAAGAAGACAGTACATAGGATGGCTTAATTTAATTTATTTGTACTATTATTTTAATACTCAATTTCGATAAGCAATAAAAATCTAGTTTCACAAAATTAGACAATAATAAGATCTAAAAAGGTCAATAAAATACAAAATTCAAACCCCCAACACCCCCCTAAACAAAAATAAATAACAAAATATAATATTTAAAAACCCAGCTTACATTCTTGGCTTAATTTTAGCTCTTAAACTATCTTTCATCACCACGGTAAATTCCAATTTCTCACTAAAATCCACTCGGGTCTTTTCAGGGTAAACGGACCATTCGAATTCTTGAACCAATCGGGCCAACATTAAGCTCACATGGACTGTTGCCATATTCAAACCGGGGCAAATCCTCCGGCCCATACCAAATGGTATCATCTTCACACCCGATACACCCGTTATATCCGCGTCCTCCTTATCCAAAAAGAACCTATCCGGGTCAAACTTCTCGGGTTCGGACCATAACTTCGGGTCATCCGAAATCCCGGGTAAAAAGATCTCCACATTTGCATCGGTGGGTATATCATACCCACCCAATGTAGCTGGCTCAATTACTGCATGAGTCAGTGAAAAGTACGTAGGCGGATGCTTACGTAATAATTCTTTTATTACTGCGTTTAAATATGTCATTTTTTCTATGTCTTTTTCGTCTACTTTTTTTTCACCAACTGTTTTTTTTATTTCTTCATATAATCGCGATTGAATACTTGGATTTTCGATAATTCTCGCTATGGCCCATTCTATCGCTGTTGCTGTGGTGTCTGTCCCTCCGTTAAGGAACTCTGAACATAATGTGACTAGCTCTGGATATGTCGGGGCTGAATTTCTACCTGTATTAAATTAGAATAACAAATATTTTTCAAACCTTTAGCTAAAGAAATATTGCATATATACTATTCATAGAAATACAAATCAAATGCTTACAGATAAACAAATCTGTTGTATATAGTATGCAAATTAACTTAATCACTTTCGGTGGCAGATTCACGATTTGAAATTTATAGATTTAAGTTCTAACTCTTTAGAGTTACTGATTCTAAATTTATAATTTATAAATATTAAAATAAAATTTTAAAATCGAATATAGAATTTAAACCAAATCTACTAAATTTTACTGAACTCATACAGGTACATCCAAATTCCAACCCTTATCACTTCTCATAGAAGGCTTGAATTTATAGTTGAAAGAAAGTTATTTTATAAGTTTCAGATTCAAACTCTTCTTTAGATTAAAGTTGAAATACTAGATGTTTTATATTCTCTCCGGATAAAAAAAAAATTCACTTAGCCTTTTTTTCTTGGGTCAAAAATAGTATCCACTTATCAAATCTAACCTTGTTTTTTCAGATTTGGCCCTATTACGTGTTATGTGATCAAATCTTAATACATATTTAATTAGGAGCAGTTTAGCTAAATTATCTATTTTTATCTAAAAGTTAATATTTTCTTAAAAGGGTGTACAAATGGTTAAGTGAACACTCTTTTTTATCCGGAGTATATAATAAAGCCGCAATTTTTATTTTTTTTTGGTCACGTTCTTAAATTGTTATCACATTTTACAACTCTAAAACATGTCATTAATTAAAGATAAATTAAAAAGTTTAAAACCGTCATTTTTTTAAACAGACTAATTTAAAAGAAAAAAACACCACACTATAAAATGAAACAATATAGCATACCTTCAACTTTGAGATCCAACAGTGTGTCGAGGTACGAAAATGAAGCTGCTGTTTTATCAAATAATGGATTTTCAAGAATCTTCTTTCGTTTTTCAATAAATGGCACAATTGTTTCGATTTGTTGTTTTCTTACATCCATGGCCCGTTTTTTCTGTTTCGAGAAAAAGGGTCTCAAAATTGGTAGATAATCATCCAATCTTGGATCAAGAACCATCAACACAGTTTTCATCATTTGATCGATTGTTTCAATCGTTTTCTCATCCATTTCGACCCCGAAACACATCGCTAGAAGGATGCAGAAGACGGCGAACCGGGCGTTTTTCAACACCCAGACTACGCCGTCATTTTCCTGGGCCTCGGCCCGGATTTTCTCAATCATTTTATCCATAGCGGTTTGTCTTACGGCCCGAAATTCCTTTAGCTTCATTGAGCTCAGCCCGTTTTGGACCATGTTTTTTCGTAATGACCTCCAAACGGGCCCGTAAACGGCCGCGTTCACCGTGAACTTATCACAGCTGAACACGGTCCTGGTCGGGTTTTCACGAGGCCTGCTCGCGAAAACCTGGCCCTTCTGGACCAGTGCCTCGTGGACCAAGTCCGCGCTGCTGACAATTATCATGGTCCTTGTCCCCATCCTGAGGGTAAAAATAGAACCATACTTCGGACGGAGCTCTCGCACGTACTGGAAAAACGGTTTTCCAGAATGTGCGACTTGAAAAAGGTTACCGACTACCGGCCATCCCGGTGGCCCGGGAGGCAAATTTAGTGTCTTTGATTTGGTTTTTTTGGAGAACAAGAAAATTAGGCCAGATATAACAAAGGCTAAAATAGTGAAAATGAGATGATAATAAGGGGAAAGTGAAGAAGTTGATAAAGAATCCATTGGAACAAAAAGAAATAGTGAAGTTGATAAATAATCCAAATTCTCTCAATATTCTTTTGTGTGTGTTTGACACAAAAATGAGAAAATTTTGAGTATAAAAATAGGAAGAGAGCTTGAAATTACAGGTGGAGGATAGGGAGATAATTAATAAGGCACTTCTTCAACTGTGGGTTTTTAATGCAAATATAGGTAAGTACATAATGCATACCATTTCCTCTTTTTTTTTTTTTTTTATAATCCAGGTTTCCAGGCTTGCGCCTGACTACTTCACTGGTATTACCTAAACGTCCTGGAGGTAATAGCACCGGTCCTTCAACACTATTACCAGGTAAATCGCGAGATGTGCTCCGGTGGCCAGTTTTTCTGGAAGCGTACAACTGATCAATGAGACAAGGTCAAATTCCCCAACATGCAGAGTTTCTTCGTGCTTGCGGGGAATCGAACCCACGCTGTCCCATGTCAGAGCGCCTTATAGCACCCAGGCTTTGCCACTGGACTATGCCCCGGAGGACCCATTTCCTCTATCTTTAATCAGAATTTCATATTGAAGTCAAAAAAACGAAAAAAATTCTAGAAGCAAGCATTTAATTCTCCCTTTAATAAGCATTGCACAGCAGAATCGAGTTTAGTAGGAGCCTAAAGTAGGTTCAGACATCGATTGGGAAATATTACTTAAGTTTATTTTGTATGTACTGATGGTATAAAAATATTTATATAATCAATGAGGTGTGGTATTATGTCAAGTTGTAAGGCTATAAAATATTTTTATTAAACGTAAAAAGTTAATTATTTCCAAATTTTGGAAGTGTGTATACTGTCACATAAATTAGAATTATAATTTTAAATAAAAGGAATTAGAAGAAATTATTAAAATTAATTATAAATAATCTGTTGTAACATGTTAAATTACTATAAAAAATAGAAATTAATAACAGACAGTTCTATCACTGAATATCAAAATTTCATCGGTAATTCTATTTAACGAGAAATTTCTTAACCAATTTTTTTTAACGTTGAATTACACGGATAATATAAAAAGATTATTACACTATCAATTGTATGTATGACTTAAATTTATTGTTACAGATGGGTGAAGAAGATGGGATGGCAAAACGGTGGATGATGTATATGGATATAGTTGGGAATAAGTATCTTTACAACTACCTCCTAATACTCATTAATTTTGGACTGGAAAAATTAAGACTTGACCATACAAAAAAGAATGGAGTGACCTGGTGATAGTTGTTGAAGGACCGGTGCTATTACCTCCAGGACGTCTGGGTAATACCAGTGAAGTAGTCAGGCGCATATTTAATGTTACATGCATGACATTTTGTGCACAATCCCTTTTTTTTTCCTCAGCTGTTTATCGATATTTAGTGAGAAATTTATGTTAAAAAATATGATTTATTTTATATTATTCTTATATAACCAACTCACAGGAAAATGCATGGTGGAAAACATATTTTCATTGAAACGCTAGGAAACTTTCTATTTTTTCGTATGAAAATAAATTATTTAAGTTTTTTTCACCAATATTTAGTGGGAGATAGCCACTAAATATTTTTCAGTAAGAAAATAGATATTTTTTAATAGTGTTACCTCAGAAGATTATAGTGGACGCATAGAATCCCTTCACTCTATCTTAATCAGAAGTCTCGAATTTAGAGTCTTAATACAAATAGAATAATTTGTAGGGAGCGATTTCCCTTTAACAAGTCTTATACGGTAAATTCAAATTTATTGGGTCCAATATAAATACAGGGCACAAAATGAAAAAAAAATCTATTTCGGGTGCAGCGGGCAAAATACAGAGATCTTCTAATCCAAATAAGCAATGCTTATGATGGATTATCATTCTATTTTCCAGCCTTCGTGGGCTCACGCGGTATAATTAAGTGATCTGGCATATTAAATATACACAACCGAGGAACAATTAAATTTTTTAAGAACTTTACGTTGATACGACATGCTATTTTTTCCATTCATTCCCTTTCAGGATCAGTCGTGGTCTTCCAAACTTTACCGAGAGTATGGACGACCTCAGGATGAGAGGACTTCTTTGAGCCCTAAGCTTTGTTCCCTTCGCAAGTGACCTGAAAGCCGGGCAGACGTGGTTTAGGAATCCGTAATTCTTCAAGAAGACGAGATTAACCCGGATTAAAAGAAGCTTCTTATCGAGACATAGAAATAAAAAAACAGAGGGAAATTTAATTAGTACTGTCATTACAACTTGGCTAATATCTGTTGAACATACTAGTATAAAGATCATTTTGTTTGGAGAAAATTTAATCTCCATATAGATTTCTGTGTTACTTTTACAGTGCGATTTCCACTTAAATTCCTGATAACTAATGTATAATAATTTATCGCGTTTAGTTTTTTTGTATTAAACTCCACATATATAACTTACTATACAAAAATCTATGTAATATTTTACCATATATGGGATAAAATGTGTCGAGGCTCAGAATATGTGTATTAGTAATACGTGAATAAAGAGTATTTAAGGACAATAATTTGTGCCGATTTATACAAATGTTTCTTGTTTAGGCCACCATTTGAATTTTGTCCTTATTTTCTAAAGTTATACAAATATTATACCCTTGAAATTTTTCCTTCCATATAGCATTAGACTCGGATCTAATGTTTTCTCAAATGTTTCTTAATTTTTTAGACAAAATATTAAACTCTCATCTAACGTTTGAATAACTTTAAAAAATTTAGACCTTAGTCTAATATTTTCTCATACAATTTTCAATTTGCTAAAAAAAATCATGGTCTAAAAGGTCTACAAACTATAAGAAAAAATTGTTTAGTAAACAACTGTCCAGAAAAGACAAACTTATGAAAATTTCTCCAATAATTTAAGATGTGCTACTTTCATATTTCCATTCTTAGCAAGTTTTAATCCTATTTACGGAATTAAAATGATGTATTATCAATATTATAAACATGGTATGATGTTCAGTAACTTAATTTTGTTGTTGTAATGTTTGTCTGTCCTTTGCCTAACGAAAAGTCCATATCATATATGGTTTTGCATTTAATAGTAACCAATTTTATTGTTGTAAGTTGCAACTCAGCCTAAATCCTATGTTTATTAGTCGGTGTTCACTCTTGTATTATTTTCCTAATAATTGAACAATAATATAATTACATTATTCGTTGTACTTTTCATTTATCAATAGTTAATTAGTAGGTAAGCCTATTACGAAGTTCGGATTTTCATTAGGATGAAACAAAATATAACATACTAAGAAGCTAAGGAGATTCAACATCTATATATATATATATATATATATATATATATATATATATATATATATATTGAATTTTTGACAAAAGAGATTCAGATGAACCTCTTGGCCCTCTAACACCGTCGCTACTAGTCTTACGACGCATGACTGATCCCTCCCGGCTCCTCTCCCTTACACCTTCTCTCCATTTCGTCAAGTGCATATTTAGATGAGTAACATGTGTTCTATTTAAATTTTAAAGGTCCAGATTATATCACACTAACAAGTATTTTAACCATAGTTAAATGAATAAGTTTTAAAAAAATACCCTCCAATTTGATAAGAAAAAGATATTCCCAACAAATTTTGGTACCAATTTATATCATTAATTTCATCTAATATTTTAATATTTAAATTACATGTTAAAACTGCATAACATTAAGCTTAGAGGTTTGGGTTATTCTATTTTAAAATATCACCTGAGCCCCAAAAAATATTGTGAGACTCTTGTATAGGTCATATTAAAACATAAATCGACTACTGTCTTTTTGAAGAAAACAAAAATAGAAATCTGGTTATTTAAAATATTTTTTATCTTCTTTCTACGTAAAATAAAAAAATGTTTTAAATTCAAAATGTTTTTAAAGACTAGTGATTATTGGCAAAAAAAATAAAAATAAATTGTCAGGTTTACGTTCTACAATATAATATTTTAATATAAAAATATAAGATGGAATTAATGATTGGGCTAAAATTTGTGGGAATATCTTTTCTTACCAAAGTTGGAGAGTACATTCCCAAAACTTATTCACTTAATTATGAAATATCTGCACTTGACAAATGGAGAGGAGCCAAAAAGGGTGGGAGCAATAAATATAAGGAGGTTACAGTTGTTAAGTGGTAAACCAAAAATAATAAAAGGCTAGTAATTGATTGAAAAATTAATGAGCATATGAAGTTGGTTGCATCTCAAACTCTTGAAAGGTACAACTGTACTCAAATGCGGTGGACTGATAAATTGGGAAATGAAAATATATACATTATAATAAAAATTATGTGTTTAATTTAAATTAAATAAAAAATTTATTAAAAAAACTTTGAGGGAATATTTTTCAAGAAGAGTAAATATATTATTTCATTATTTTATACCGAGATTAGAAATTCCTAAATTATCATCCACATCGGGGGTCGTTTAGTTACCGAAATTATTAAATTTAAAGATTCATTGTTTGGTCATTGGTATTAGCTAAAACAAATATATTTTTTGTATTACAATATGGTAATAGTATTTATCTCATATAGGAACTGAGATTATAATTTTAGAATAACCTTATTTTGAACTAATTATATAGAATCTGGATAAATATAAAACGACCTAATAAATAATTTTGAAATTGTCAATCTCGAAATTGAAAGTTCTACCAAATAAAGAATCCACATATTATCCCTCAATTATAATCTTTTATCTTTGTATCAAATGGCTATAGTAAAAATTTGTAAGCAATCATAAATAGTGTTGAGATGAATCAGATATCTTCTTTCGTATTTAGAGATTTCGAGTTTAATATTTGAGAACACTAAAACCTCTTATAGGAAGCATTTCTTTTAAATGAACCTCAAGTAATGCAAACTTTAATTAATCTAACCAGTGATTGAATTAGATATTTTTGAGTTGAGGTAGAGGTAATGTTTGTGTACACGCCATTCTTTCTAGACCGTACTTGTGGGATCATACTAGGTATATTGTTATTGATTGAATTAGATATTTTTGCATTTTTATAAGAGTTAATGGTCAAAAACACACTTAAACTATCACTTTTCGCGAGTTTTACACCCCAATTATTAATTGTTCCATTTTTTCCAACTATCACCATTTGTGTATTAAAACATACCTCCAAGTTGATTAGACCAACTGATTGTTATTGTGAACTATCATTATCTACTCAACTAGGCGTGCTATATATATATATATATTGATAGTTTATTGCGGAAAAGGAAACAACTAATAATATGGATGTGAAACTCACGGAAAATATAATAATACCATTATCTTAAAAATAAAAGAACAAGATAAATTGTGTCATATTTGTGTCAGCATGCAGCTGCAAGTTCAGTGAATATAAGAGGGCAAACTGGTGGTGATGAGCTTGGATTTAATAGAGGGCTCGCACACCAAAAACAACCAAAATCCAACGCTATCCCTTTTGTCCCTACCTTTGCATCTATATATATATATATATATATATATATATATATATATATATATATATATATATATATTTTGAAGAACCAACTAGGATGAGTATTTAATTAGATAGATGGATATATGGATGACTACATATGTATTCCAAAGCTAATTTAATTTAATGGTCTAAGATGATTTGGATGTTCTTGTGATTATAACTAAAGCATGATGATTGATGAATCCTTGAAACTTTTTCTTTTTGTGTTATTTTTAGTTACTTGTCTTATGTGGTATACGTTTTTAAAGTAATATGAAATAAAATTTTGAGTGAATAATCATACATCACATAATAAAGTACTCTTTCTGTTTCAATTTATGTGACACTTTTTATTTTTCGAGGTTCAAACTGCATGTATTGTTTCACCAAATTGACATGAGAAAAGTTGGAACTTATAATTCTTTTGATTTAGTTTTAAAATATATAAATTTTAATATTAAAATATTGAGTTAATCTAATCAAATTTAGCTTCAAAGTTTAATCAAATTAACTCTCGAAAATAGAAAAATGCCACATAAATTGAAACGTATGAAGTATAAGTTTTCGTGAATGATCCGTACAATGAATTATTTGTCGATATCAAGATGATTTGATATATCACCTGAACCTACTGAACTGCCAAGGTTTAGCTAGATACATGTAAATTTCTTGACGTAAAAAATTATAGTGAAGGATATCCACATAATATATACTTTCTCAATAACAAGATGATGAGGTGATGCAGAAATGAGTTATCATTTTATTCTGCAAGTAACAAGAGGACCGCATAGCGCAGTGGATTAGCGCGTTTGACTTCGGATCAAAAGGTCGTGGGTTCGACTCCCACTGTGGTCGCTCGTTTTCATTTTTTTTTTACGAGTTTGAAGCCTCACGATGTGTTAGGATGGGTCCCGCCTCACTCCTACATTCCCAGTTTGCATTTTTAATGTTTTTTGGAGTTAGAAGCCTAGCCATGAGAATAACACTTCCTATTTCTTAATCTTTTAGGATGGATTCTGCGGATTCAACTGAACCTACTATTGTCCGCTCAAAGCCTCCAAATCAAACTATGTATATATAAGCATACCAAAAAACCTTATGCTCTTGCATTCATGTGGTCGCTCACTTTAATAGTTTTTTTAAAAAAAAAAATTAGTTAGACAGTTTTTTTTTTAAAAAAACTAGTTAGACAATTCACCATGTGAGAATAACATTTCTTAATCCTTTTAAAACGGGTTTTGCGAATCCAATTGAACCTATTATTATCGGTCGAAGCCTCAAATATATGTATATATGCACATAATTCGAGTAAAATGTATACATATCTGAACCTACTAGACTTTAGTTGTTGAAATTGTTGCTTCTAGTATTCAAGCCAGACATTAATTATAAGTAGAGAAAATAGAATTTAAGCATTCGAGATCAAACTGTTTTTTGTTTAGCATTTCATATAGAACAACCAAAACTTTTTTGCAGTATTCTACAAAAGTACAAATTATAAAGATGCTACAATATCTATATTTTTTTTCATAAACCATAACCGTTTATCAATTTGACTTCTTATACCTTTAACCATTACATGAAATAAATAACTACAATAATGATAGAGATGTTGCTCGGACTCTTTAGAAATGGAGACCGGTGCATGTCGGATACTTCAAAAGTAGTACATTTTTGGAGTATATGACACGGGTGCGGCATAAGTTTTGGAGAGTCCGAACAACATAGAGTGATAGGCAGCATACATATCTTAGCTGCTTATTCACATTACAAAAGAATTTCAAAGCTACTACTCATAAATTTTAAATAAAGATTATCCGAACCCCAACCTATTTGATACTGAGGCGTAGTTGTTGTAGTATTTTCAAGAATCAACTAAGAATTTTGAACAATCACACCAATGTAGCCAAATCCAGCAACAAGAAAGGCCATGCCTTGGAACAAGAGGTATATGTAGAATCTATTCTTTCCGAACGAGTAGTCGTACCACCCACAAAACAAAAGGTACAAGCCAACAAAAACCTCCACGAAATGTACCTTGTTGTACCTTTCTCCAATCCAAAAACGAGACTTCTTGGGAGCTTTCATGCTCATTTTTGTCTTGAGGGCGTCTCCCAATTTCTTGGTCACGACCCATTCATTGACTCTCCCTACCTCAAAAAGACCGATGAACGTTGCCTTCGTTCGATGAAGGGACATTACATTCTCAAACAAGATCCAGAAAACCAATAAATGGAGTGATCTACACATCAAAATGAACAAAAAAAATATCAAGAAAACAATGAATTCGGAATTAATTAATACATCGAGCCCAAGAACAAATCTGTAAGGTCTATTGGATCAAAGCGAACAATATGTCTTTTGTTTACCTTGGGGTCCCTACAGCATTGAGGAGAGTGACAGTGGAAGGAATATAAACAGCTCCCCATATAGGAACTTGAACTTCAGGGATCAAAACAGTGGCAGGCATAATAACACAATAAAATATGAATGTAACAATATGTGCAATGATTTTTCTTACAAAGAAGAAGCTGTAGATCAAATAAAACTTCTTCCACATTGAGACTTTCTGCAATAACCAAAACGAAATATCAAATCAACTTTTACTTGTTGGAGTTTCCATTGTTCATGTTAAATAAAAATAAATTTCACAAATTGTCACATAACTATCGGTTTTTGCATTAATCACATTATAACTGTTGGAAATTGTTGGGAGATTTTGCTCTATGGTACTTTATAAAGCAGTACGGGAAGTATATAACTATTACAAGTATTCAAAAGGATAAACAAAGATTCAATAATTCAACATGGAATCTGAAATTACAATTGTTACACAAGAAAACTGAAAATTCCAGTTTTGTAGAAGACGGAAAAATAGAAACTGTTTTTGCTGAGTCGAGTGTGGCACTCTGTCCTTAAGACAATATTGCCCCGTATGTATCCTTTATACGTCCCTGGACAATTTGTCTCCCAAGATAAAAAAACAATGGAACCCTTGAGCAAAGGAAACTCAAGAGCTACCGTGAAGAATATTGAATAACGAAATGATGCTTGGAAGTTGTAGGAAGAAGATTTTTTCCGGTTGTGTATTTTCGTGCATATCAAGTGTCCTCAACAATGGTGTAAGGGGTGTTTATATAGGTGAGGAATGGACTGATTTATCGCCTCAAATCGCCTCCATAATAGCCAAATAATGGCCATTATGGAGGTAGTAAAGTCACCAACATAAATGGGAGAAAGACCAACGGATTTGGCCATTATAGGAGGAGTAATTCAGCCAAAATAAATGGCTGAATTGAGTGCTTGGGCTTTTCTGTCTTGACCGTCGAAATTCGAACTTCGGGGACCAAAGCGTACATCTTGAAACTTCGGGGACCAAAGCGTACATACGAAATAATTCGGTCCAAAGCGTACTACGGCAAAGTTTTTCGGCCCAAAAAGATAATATCGAAGAAGACCCACGACCCACGCCCACGACCCGTGACCCGTGACCGTGACCGAGAACCGAACCCGGAACCCGAACTCGGAACCGGACCGGGCCGGACCGGACCGGACGGGACGGGCGGGCGGCGGCGGCGCGCGTGGTCTTTCCTCGAACCGAAGCACATCTAGGTCCTCCCTCATTTAAACACATGGGATACCCCTTGGGGTCCCAAACCCCAAACCAATTTCGAATCTTATATACACAACACTTCTTTCTTCCTCTACCGATGAGGGAGAATTACACACAATACCACACTTTTCATGCTTCAAACACCTTACTTCGTGAACCAATATCTCTTTCATTTCTCAATGAAATTTGACAATTCTTGGCCCTACGGTTATCTACGTACTTAGTGGATCATGCATGTGTGAAGAACCGGATTCTCCAACATACGTTACACTAGTGTTTAAGCCGTTAAAGTTGGTCGGCCGCAACTCCCGCCAAAGGCAAATTTCCAACAATCCCCTCTTGAAAGAGATTTTGGCGCACTCACATGGTGTCTTTTCATTTCCAGCAATATTTCAGCGGACCGATGTTGCATAAGGAGAGGTAGCCTCGGCTTTGAACCTTCCATAGTTGAATACCATCGGACTTACTTACTGCGCGGTGAACGTGATGTCTTGAACCGTCAGTGTTTAGTGTAAGCCAAGACAACGGTACCAACACAACAAATTCCCTTACTCTCTTCTTCGTAATGTTTTGTCCGTTTTGGCCATGGACAACGTCTTGGATTCTTAAGTGCGTTCAATTTGAGGCGGCCCGTCCTCGCACTTAAATAGGTGGTCTCCTACAAGGTATCTGCTATACCCCACTTCACAAGTGTTAGGAACCATTAAAAGTTTCCCAAAGACCTAACCTCAACTGTTGAGGATCATTACGAGTTTTGAAAACTTAACCTTTACCCATCTGAGATAGCACTTAACGTCTATCGCGGGAACGGCTTTGGATTTGGTGTTTCTTTTCGAAATCACTATCCGAAGTGCTCATGCTTCCACCGAAGCGATCAACCGAACCTTTACAACTTAGTTTTCCCATTGAACCAAATTACCGGGATCTCCGGTTCGTAAGGTTGGGTTTCCACATTTGTATTGGTCCGTATATTTTGGGTTTTATGCCCATTCCCTAGACAGCGAGAACACTTGATCTCCGGGTAGTCCCTTAGTTAGTAAATAAGGAAGTGACACCCGTGATGATCAAGCGCCATACGGTCTTATGTCTCCGACGATCGTGACAGATATGTCCGACGCCGTCATCCGTGTCCTTCCTAAAGCCGATCGGCTAGCCACAAAGTGTATAAGCTCGCGAAGGCATGGGTTTCTCCCAATAAGGGACGTCCTCTAATGAGTCGTGAAGTTACTCAACTTCTTTCATGCTTTGTATAAAGCGATAAACTCGATACCATCATGAATCGGTCGATGCAAGTTTGCTTAGAGGATTTTCCAAGAACCACCATACACATTTACTTGTGGCTTTGGTGTTCTTCGGATCCGATGTCCGTTTGCAAAACCGTGTTCTCTCGAAACCATTGGACATCCGAGAATACTATAATCCGTAGATAAGCGAATAATTCGATATCGTCATATCCGACTTAACGCCTTCTATTGATCATGTATTAAGATCATCGGTGAACCTTAGTTCAACCGATCCGTTTGTTGGACGATACTGAGTCGGTTGTAGTGTGTACAATACATTGAACTACACGTGACCCGAGCATATCGCTCCTTGTCTATGGGTGCACCATGATTCCAATCGGTTCTATGATTCATATCTATTTGTGGCTTCAACGAGACTCGTCAACTATCGACCGATCCGTTAGATGTCTTAGAAATCCAATTCCTAAGATGTCATCTGTGATACTCATATCTTTCATATCGAGACTTTGTTTCAATATGATTTTCACTCTAAGACCGTTGGTTTTCCAACTGTTGGCTTTCTAACTTCGAGTCAATGTTTCGTGATCATATTCATTATTTCGTTTTATCCGAGACTTTCAAGACCAAAATGTTAACATTTCAGGGACCAAAATGAAAGTTCAGGAAGAAGCCCAACAGTTCAGCAACCAATTCTAATCCTCTTCTTCCAACTCTCCAGTTTGGAAGGCTGTTTCAACACCCATGCCATGTAAGATTACAATGGCCCTGGATGTGAAGCTACTCACAGGGGAGCACTTTTTACAACCCAAAGGTTCTTTTCCCGGAAGAAGATTAACCATTACACAAGTATGGTTCTATATATAGAATCTATTTCTCCCTTTAGCTTCTTTCCAAAGCAGCGTTTTTGGAGATAACAATTATTTGTTAATTGTTCATGGTTCATTATTAACCATACAAGCTAGAAGGACTGGAACAAGTCTTTGTCCCCTTCTTTGCTCTGTCTCGGTTCAATATCTAGAATCCCTGAGTTCTGCAAATCTGGAATATTAAGTTCCGGATAGCCAGCAACTTTCGAGTCCTGTAGATACGGAACGTCTAGTTCCGGACAGTCAAGCCCTCGTGGGTTCTTGTTAACCTTGAGCAATTACTCCTTTTTCTTTTTTCAAGGAAATCTATCTTAAAAGAATTCAGCATTCTTTGATGCCAAGAGGCGATCAAGCCTACCGTTATTTACGGATCCGGTGGATATGCAATCTACGATCTTAGGTCGAACTTGACTGTCTCGGTAGTCCAACTTCTACCAAGCCATCCCACATCACAACTTTTGTATGTGAGATCATTTCCATGTCTCACACGGAGAGTTATCCTTATCCTTATCCTTATGCGGAGTTCGTTGAGAATCGCATTAGCGGTAAGGATCGCCTTGCCCTACATAATTTAGGCGTACGGGTTTGCGCTTGGCTAACACCGTTAGGGCGAGGTGAGTAATGAGCGTCGTTTAATGAACGATGCTTCACATTCTCCCCCTCTATCACTACGAATTTCTCAATCCGTAGGCTTAGTTGATATTCAACTTCTGCTTTGTAGCGCTTATCTGCTTCAACAACTTCATCTTTGCTTTTTAACAAATAAAGGATTCCATACGTTGTACCATCATCAATGAAGATCACAACGTACTTGTCTCCCCCCTCTATTTTGTATAAACTTCAAATCACCCAAGTAGGTGTGACTAAGTTCTAGAGGAGCAGTGCTTCTTTCGCTATTCCCTTGACGGAATTTGAAAAGGTGATTTTGCCTCTTCATCTACCTCACATTTATTTTGAGGGTTTATGTCGAAGAAGGCAACAATCTCAACATCGTTAGCTTTTGAATGACTTGCTATTTAACGTGTCTTAATCTATGATGGCATAGATGCACGGATTACAAATATATCATTCATTTGGCTACAGACATACTGTACCATTCTTAGTTATCACAGACCTGTTGGACTAATCTCAAACCAGCTTGACCAACAGCGTCCCTTAAACCAAGTTAGGAATATGTATCACCTCTTTTAGAGTGATCTCATTCCTTGAAGTCCTATTGAGGACAACCTCTCCAGCCCCTTCTACTTTAGAGGTGGCGTTGCTTCACATGAACAACCTCTTGCCCGTGGTTAGGGCGTAACCGGATCATTTGTGATCTAGATACTCGGCCTACTCCGGTTGCTTTGGCAGATCGAGTGTCCAATTTCTTTCTTCGCCTTTCTTTAGGCCTTCGGATCATTCGGGACACTGGAAACTCGGCCCACCTTACTAGGTGTCCATTACTTTTCCTATGAAATGAATTTTGGCCCCACTCCGCCGCCCGAGAGGCTTTATATGACTAAGTGTCCAATATCATCATATCAAAGGAATTTTGGCCCACTCCGGTCACCCGGAGGCTTTGTATGACCGAGTGTCCAATATCATCCTATCAAAGGAATTTTGGCCCACTCTAGTCGCCCGGAGGCTTTGTATGACCGAGTGTCCAATATCATCCTATGAAGGATCTTCTCGTCAAATAATATGACAGCTCAACGTCATTAACTTTTAGACTTCTTCCGTTATGATTGGTGCCCAGATAATTCTTGGCGCTTACTTAAGAGTGGTAACAGTTTTTCGCACGATCGGTGGATCTTACTCCCTCGTATGTGCGAACATACTTTACACACTTTAGTAATTACACTTAAAAGAACGGATCTTCTTAAGTCGTTTACAAAATCCAATCTTTAAACGGAAAAGAAGATGAGATTAAACTTCGATTTGTTAAAGCATAAGGAATATAAATTATTTTCATATTCCTCCTTACTTTAATCCATTTTTAATCAGACATAATTTAATCTTTATTCTTGACAAGTAAGAAAAATACTTATCATTTAATCCTTATTCTTGACAAGTAAGAAAAATACTTATTCCAATTTCGGATTCTGGCTCACTTCAGTCACTTCATCAGACTGAGTGTCCATTTCCTTCTCACCATTATTCGGATCCTTTGTCTGGGACAGATATAGGCCTTCTGCTACAAGATAGAACAATATCTTCAATCTTCTCCTCTTGTCCCAGTTGATATCCTCAGGCTCTCGAGAGCGCTTGTTCCCACCAGTCTTGGTAGCGGTGACACCATGAACACGTTCATCATCATCACTCTCTTCTACTAAAAAAACCATTGCCATATCCAGATTTGGTCACACAACTTTTGACCGACATCTTTCGAACACTAATAGTAATACAATACAAATATTGTCTTAAGTTGTTGGGAGAATTTGCTCTATGGTACTTTATAAAGCAGTACGGAAAGTATATAACTATTACAAGTATTCAAAAGGATAAACAAAGATTCAATAATTCAACATGGAATCTGAAATTACAATTGTTACACAAGAAAACTGAAAATTCCAGTTTTGTAGAAGACGGAAAAATAGAAACTGTTTTTGCTGAGTCGAGTGTGGCACTCTGTCCTTAAGACAATATTGCCCCGTATGTATCCTTTATACGTCCTGGACAATTTGTCTCCCAAGATAAAACAGCAATGGAACCCTTGAGCAAAGGAAACTCAAGAGCTACCGTGAAGAATATTGAATAACGAAATGATGCTTGGAAGTTGTAGGAAGAAGATTTTTTTCTGGTTGTGTATTTTCGTGCATATCAAGTGTCCTCAACAATGGTGTAAGGGGGTGTTTATATAGGTGAGGAATGGACTGATTTATCGCCTCAAATCGCCTCCATAATAGCCAAATAATGGCCATTATGGAGGTAGTAAAGTCACCAACATAAATGGGAGAAAGACCAACGGATTTGGCCATTATAGGAGGAGTAATTCAGCCAAAATAAATGGCTGAATTGAGTGCTTGGCTTTTCTGTCTTGACCGTCGAAATTTCGAACTTCGGGGATCAAAGCGTACATCTTGAAACTTCGGGGACCAAACTCGTACATCTGAAATAATTTTGGTCCAAACTGTACTTCGGCAAAGTTTTCTGGTCCAAAAAGATAATATCAGAAGACCCACAGCCCACAGCCCACGACCCGTGACCCGTGACCCGTGACCCGAGAACCCGGAACCCGGAACTCGGAACCGGACCGGACCGGACCGGACCGGACGGGACGGGCGGGCGGCGGCGGCGCGCGTGGTCTTTCCTCGAACCGAAGCACATCTAGGTCCTCCCTCATTTAAACACATGGGATACCCCTTGGGGTCCCAAACCCCAAACCAATTTCGAATCTTATATACACAACACTTCTTTCTTCCTCTACCGATGAGGGAGAATTACACACAATACCACACTTTCCATGCTTCAAACACCTTACTTCGTGAACCAATATCTCTTTCATTTCTCAATGAAATTTGACGATTCTTGGCCCTACGGTTATCTACGTACTTAGTGGATCATGCATGTGTGAAGAACCGGATTCTCCAACATACGTTACACTAGTGTTTAAGCCGTTAAAGTTGGTCGGCCGCAACTCCCGCCAAAGGCAAATTTCCAACAGAAATTTGTCTTTGATGGGGGTTGCGTCCACCCATCTTTAATGACTTAAACACTAGGATTCCACATGTTGGAGACTTTGGTTCTTCACACGTGCATAGTCTACTAAGTGAGTAAATGACCGTAGGGCTAAGGATCGTCAAATTTCGTTATGAAATGAAAAAAATATTGGTCCACAAGTAATGTGTTCGAGGCATGAAAATATGGTGTGGGACAAATCTCCCACATCGGTGGGAAAATGAAGAATTATTCATTTTATAAGCCTAAAAATGGATAAAGGTTTGGGACCCCAAGGGGTAACCCATGTGTTTGAAGGAGGGAGGGCCTAGGTGTGTTTGGGTTCAAGACCATGCCCACCCGCCTGATCCGAGTCGTGGGCTACTGGGTTGCTATCTTTTTGGATCCCAAACTGCTTAGTATTTATAGTTTGGTCCCTGGAGTTTCAGAAAAGATAAATTTGGGAAGAGCCGCGGCGCTCAAGGTCCAAAATGCTGCCATAAACCGGAAAGTCAACAGTACCATTTGTAACGTTTTGTACTAATTACAAACGTTCAAAACGTTCCTGGCCTTGATTGTACCTCTTAATTAGCCTCTTAACACCTCTCCTAATCCTAAACACTATAAAATGAGAACCTTACTCTAATTTGAGGGAGATAAGTCTTGAGAACAAGAGCAGTCCAAAAAAAAAGTTTTTATTTTCCCTCTAAATTTCCACTCTTCAACAGTCGTTTCATGTTTGTTTTCTTCGTCAGAATCAACTTATTTGCTTTGTAGTGTTGATTAGTTATTGTTTTATCTTGGAGACTATTGTCCGCTAACGTAAAAGCATATATACGGGTCAATCTTGTCTTAAAGACAGAGAGTCAAATCTCGACTCAGCCACAGTTGTAATAATCCAGATTTGGTGTTTCTTGGTTTCAGGTTATCAAGATTCAAGACTCAAAAAGTTTGCGGCAATTATAAACTTAATTGTTTGTTTATCCTTTCGAACACTTGTAATATTTATTTACTTTCAGTACGGTATTTTGCTAACAATAACTTGGTCATGTCACGTTAACATTCGCAATACTACCACCTCGGTAGCAAATGGTCACAATAACCAAAAAATGTAACATTCAGTGGATTTGTTTGTTCACCTTCAGTTTAATTCATTTTAGGATTTAGATTTGCCTCTTCACTTGAAAAGAAAAGGAAGAAGAAGAAGAAGAATAATCTGGAGGTAATTGTGATTATTTTGCGTTGTATTTAACTTATAGTAGATATACTTACCATGGTGAAAATTAATAAAAATACGGAAAAGGGTCCAAAATGCCCCTATAGTTACTTAATTGAGTCAAAAAAGCCATTTTCTAGGAAAAATATTTTTTCTTTTTAAATACATTTTTTTTTAATAAAATATTATTTTTAAAGACTGGATTTTAATAGAAAAGAAACAAGATAGGGGTTCGTTAAAACAATATTTTATTAGAAAAAAAAAGGTGTTTAAAAAGAAAAGAAACAATATGTTTATTAGGAAAAGAACATTTTTTACCCAATTAAGTAACTATAGGGGCATTTTTGACCTGATAAAGTAACTATGAGGTCACTTTTGGACCAAACTATTAACAGATGGTATTTTTGTTCAATTTCACATAGTTTAAGGGCATTATTTCCTTGATTCTAAAATCTATCCTAATAAAGTATATAAATATATAAAGAAATGATGAAACGAACTCGCTAGAAAAGTATATTATTTCCAGCTATTGTGCCCATTTGGTTTGTAAAGCTCGCTAGAAAAGGTTGATTTTGTCGCTCTTTCTGTGCAACAGTCCACCGATAGCAGAAGAGGTGTTACCATACATATAAGAGTCTTTCAGTTAAACTTTTTTACTAGTCAATCAAATAGTACAAGAACGGACGCAGCGGTTACCAAGGTTTATATTGTGTAACTTTGGTGCAAAAAGTCTCTAGTTGTGTGACAATTTGTGAATTTACCGTTAAATAGTTCAATAAGAAGGGCTATGCTTATAACTCACCTTGTTTGCAGCAATTTCCCCTGCCATTTTTTTGAAAAGATTAGCAGGTCCACAAGACCACCTGTGCTGTTGATAACGATAGGCCTTGAACGTACTTGGCAATTCATTTTTCACCTAATTGATATATTTTTTTAAAAAATGGAAAAATGTTTAAATATAGCGACATGGACAATGAATATTCATAAAACCGAGTACAACTTGTTCGGAATTGAGGTATAGTTGTTGTAGGATGGATTTAGGCTGAAGATAACAAATAAGTGAAATAGAATTATGGATTCATTCATCGCACTGTTCTTGAAAGTTATTTTTCAGAAATATTAACATAAATAACCACTCACCCAACTGCTTAAATTAAAAATAGCCGATGAATGTCCCATAAATATATAGTTCATATATAATGTGTGCAACGGTTTATAATCACTGCATAAACTATATATATCAGTTAGGAAAAGTAAACAGCAAAATCGATTGGTTATTTGCGTGACATCCCTTTTTTTAATAAGATATGTTAGATTCTTGGACCCTTTTCAACCTACTCTCTTTAGCTTAAATTTAACTTCCAATCATTTGTTTTTCAGAGTGCTTTTTGAAGCTACTTCTAAGAGAATGATTTTTGACATAGTTCCACTAGCATTTTCTACAATTTTCTTATACACATGGCTAATCATTTTCTTCTATCACTCTTCCAGAGGAAATGATTGGAGACACAATTTTAAGTTTTGACCTTCTTCCCACAACAAAAAAGGCGTGGTTTAGTGATCATGAGACTAGACTTATGACTAGTACTATATTCCTACTTCTATCACTATGAACACAATAGTCTTGACTCTTGAGCAAAAATCTAAATATCTAATGTATGATGGATTACTTCACACGTGAATCAAGAATTTAGAGTCAGTACATTCAGAATTTACAAGCACCTTCACTACACACTTTCAATATATCTGTCTCTATTCAATAAAAAACGTCTATGCTATAGAGAATAAGGCTCGGTAAAAACAAGACTAGGGACCATAGATGCTCCCATGTATTTTGCATATGTATATATGATTCGAGCAGAAAAATAATATATTTAGTTGAACTTACAAAGCTCGCATTGAACCCGTATCTAGTTCACTTTGATTATTTTGTTGATGCATAATGTAATTGGATCATGTAAATTATACCTTGAGGTCACCAACATAGACAAATTTCCAGCCTTAGAGACAAGCTAGAACTGCGAGATCCATGTCTTCCACAGTTGTTCTGTCTTTCCATCCTCCAGCTTCATTAAGAGCTGAAATTCTCCAAACCCCAGCAGCTCCTTCATCCATATCAAGAAAATCTCTAATTAAACTCTGATAATTAACTTACTGAACTTTATTCATTGTAATAGTAAAGCCACAGTCTATTTTTTGTCACATTAAAGTAACTGAACTTTCATGTGTAGCCTTACCATTGAAGCCAAAAAATGCATGGATTGCAGATCCAACTTCTTGCTCCACTTTGAAATGGTAATCAAGTGACATTTCTTGCATTCTCGTGAATAAGCACTCATCAGAATTTACTACAATAAAATTAACACCAAGTTATCAGACTTACACTAAATAAGACTAGCAGAGGATTGAAAAGTAATATTGCTCGGACCCTCCAAATAAACCCTTGTGATCTCGCTCTTCCCCGGACCCCGCGCATAGCGGGAGCTTAGTGCACCAGGCTGCCCTTTTTTACCCTCCAAATATAACGTCGCACTTGTATCAGATCCTTCAAAAGTAGTGTACTTTTTGAAGATCCAACACGGGTGCATCATCAACGCAATTGAAAAGGGTAGACCCCCTATCATATTAGCTATCACACTGCCATGAGGATTATTCATGGTCTTGATATACTCTCAAGATAATTATGTGAAACCAACAATAAATTACTTTTAACTAATTTTCAAACACCATTCAACTCAGGTTTACAATAATGATGATGTTGTGTACTAGTAGTGCTCTTGAAAGCTTCTTTTAAAGCCTTAAAACTAGAAGATTCTAACCTTTATTCATCTATCTATCTGTTGAACTGTGTGACCATCTTTTTTTTTAATCCTTCCCTAGGAGCTTTCCCACTTTTTGCTCCTTTGATGACTTGAACCCGCATCATAAACTGTGTAATCATCTCATCTAAAATTTCAAGCTTTTACACGATATGGTCAAACAATTCAACACGATCTTTGGGTTCAAATCTCAACGTCACACAAAAAGCACATGTGGAACGACATGTTAAGGGAAAAGGCGTTTACCGAATTTCCAACGAGCTTGAACAAGTCCGATTTCAGGGTTGTGCACAAGAAAAGGGACAGTTCTCAACAAGAAATCAAACTCAGGTTGAAAATCAGCATCAAATATGGCCACAAAATCACACATCTTCACATAATTGTGCTTCACTCCTTCCTTTAGAGCTCCAGCTTTGTACCCTTTTCTATCGTCTCTTATTTCATACTTTATGTTCACTCCTTTGCCTGCCCATCTCTTGCACTCTTGTTCCACCATAGCCTATACAACAATTTTAGCAATTACATAAAAATCATGTCATCGTAAATATATTTACAGGTAACTCTCCTTATAACGTGTGATTTCGTAAACTTGAAAATAAGGCAGATAATTGCTTAATGTAAAAGTTCTTTACACAATCCGTGTGTATAAGTTAAACTCTTTAAGTTATATATACCAAAGATGTAAGTGTTATTACACCATGAATGTAGATTAACACGTGATAGCAGGTCACTTACGGGCATTTGTTGCTCGGATTCTAAAAAAAGGTTGTTGGGTGCATGTCAGATCCTTTTTGGAAGATTCGAAACGGGTACGACAATATTTTTGGAGTGTCCGAGCAACATAACACTTACCATGTTTACCAGGCTACTAACTAATGTTCAGCATACAAATATTTACTTGATTGTGTAAATACTTTTTAGGTCGTCAATGATAGACCTTAAACTTAAGAAAAAGGATCATTTTTAGAAGTCTATCCTAGATTAGGTAAATACTACTATTATGATATTTCCTCTTTAAGAAAATCATTTCAAATTATAGTAGAAAAGATGACAGTCTTTTCTCCATCTATTTCTTTCCCTATAAATGGAAAATTGAAGGTGTTAATTTGACCTTAATAACAGGATCAGTTGAATCATCAAGAACTTGAATCAAGATTCTATCAGCTGGCCATGAAAGATTACAAGCAGCTCCAATAGATAAACGAGTATACCTGCAAATGAACATTTTGCAAGAAGAGTTTAACTTCGACAAAAAATTTACACTATTAGATCATCTAAAACATAACTACAATCTATCGGTAACATGTTCATAAAAACTGAGATCATTAACTTGAAAAATAAGACAAATTAGCTGCTACAAAATGTTAAAATACGTTGATAGTATAAAAATTATTTACGTTAGTACTACTTATAAGTTAATGTTGGCTTTCTATTGTAAAGCAGTACGGGAAGTAAATAAATATTACAAGTGTTCGAAAGGATAAACATATAGGCAATGTTCAGAACTGCCGCAAGCTTGTTGAGTCATGAATCTTGATAACCTGAAATCAAGAAACAACTAAATCTGGATGGTTACAACTGTGTGCTGAGTCGAGTGATTGCACTCTGTCCTTAAGACAAGATTGCCCCGTATATATGCTTTTACGTTAATGGGCAATAGTCTCCCAAGATAAAACAACACTTTAATCTCAACACTACAAAGCAAATAGGCTGAGTCTGACGAAGAAAACAAATATGAATCGACTTGCTGAAGAAATGGAAAAGGAAGAGTTTCTGTTTTCGTCCAACGTTTTTGGACTGACTTTCTCTTCTGTTTTGTCTCTGTGTATATAGTGTGTCTCTGTTGTGTATATCTCATGTATATGTGTGTCTTTCCTCACTGTTTCGTGACTGTATTTGCCACTGTATTTCATCACTGTATGTTTTTTACTGTATGTACTTCATAATTGAGCCAAAAGGCATCAATATATAGCATGGAGGAGGGACTCCTCAACTGCCACAAACAAAGCTGTTAATAGCCATTAGTAAGGGTTGTTAATGGTCATTAGATAGGCTGATTATGGTCATTGAAGGAGGCTGATTATGGTCATTGAAGGAGGGCTGTTTATGGAGAAGTTAATAGCCAAGTAATGGCTGGTTAATGCTCCAAAAAACAGCCCAAACGGTAGGTAGAAAGTTTCTGCCTTCCGTCATTTCCAAAATCAACTTTCTAGAAACTCTAGGGACCAAACTGTAAATATTAAGCAATTTGGGGTCCAAAAAGATAATATCAGAAAGTCCCCACAGCCCGAGCCCAGACGGGCGGCGGCGGCGCGTGTGTGGGCTTAGCCTTGAACCCAAGCACATCTAGGTCCTCCATCCTTTAAACACACGGGATACTCCTTGGGGTCCCAAACCCTTAACCACTTTAGAGACTTATAAAAAGAGCAATTCTTCCTTTTCCTACCGATGTGGTAGATTTGTCCCACACCATATTTCCATGCCTCAAACACCTTACTTCATAGACCAATATCTCTTTCATTTCTCAACGAAATTTGACGATTCTTGGCCCTACGGTCATCTACTCACTTAGTAGAATATGCATGTGAGAAGAGACAAAGCCCCCACCATGCGGAACACTAGTGTTTAATTCATTAAATATGGGTGGACGCACCTCCCCGCCAAAGGCAAATTTCCAACAGTTAAATCCTTCAACAATCTCATAATAATAAGTGCAAGCCACATATCAAAACTACAATGGAAAAAAGATACTCCCTCCGTCCCAAAATTAGTGTTCTTTTTCCCTTTTCGATAGTCAATTTGACTAATCTTTGAAGCTAGATTAGACTAAATCAACTAATATTTTAAAAAATTCAAATATAGATATTAAAATTAACAAAAAGTACTATATGTTGCGATTCTTCTTATGCCATATGATGAAAAAGTACATAATTTGAATTTCGAGAAGCGAAAAACGACAATAAGTCAGGATTTAGCGAGTTTTGAAGGAGTACCTCTCTTTCGTTGTACATTGGTATTTGAACTAATACCACAAGATAAGAAGAATTTGCCAACTCCAGATCATCTTTTATTGGCTCCCATTTGTACTTCTTTTCTGGTTTTTGCCTTAACAACTTGATAAAAACTATGACAATTCCCATATAAACTCTCTCAACAAATAACATCAAAGACATGGCCAAGCACAAGAAAACCATGATTCTCATAAATGGCACAAGAAATGGTGCTCTAACTTGTTGCCAGAACAATCCAATTTGGCTAGTAATGCCATCAGGATAAATTAAGTCCATTTCTAGGCTATGTCTTAATATATTGATACTTAATTTAAGCCAGCCAAGAAAATGGTAGGGTAAGAAAGGAAGCTTTGAGGTGTGAGTAGAGAAAGAACTAGGAGAAGGTGCTATATATATATATATAGAGTATGTTTGTGTATGTATTAATTTCAGGTATTATCACTAAACTTTATTCATTCTAATGCAGTAAAGTTATTTTTTGTCACATTAAAGTAATTGAAATTTCATGTATCAGTGAAGTTACTAATCTTTACTCACTATAACAATAGTCACTAAATCATAATATAAGTATATAACAGTAAAGTCACTAAATCATAATATAAGTATATAACAGTAAAGTCACTGAATTTTATCTAGTATTTTTTGTGTCACGAACCAAACCGGAGGGCCACGACGGACACCCGGACCCTACCCGCCGGGTACGACTAGCCATACATTTAACATCCACCAGTAATTATCTGCGGCCAGAAGGGCCGTCACTCAGTACTCTACTGACATATATAAACATAGAAACAGTAAACCAGAAACCCAACTTATATATATATATATATATATATATACCAAGGCCGATGAGGCTGTACATGACTACTGTACACAGGACACCTGTCTACAAGCCTCTAAAGAGTACACGACATCAAAAAGGTCGGGACAGGGCCCCGACATACCCATATAGACATGCAAAAATATACTGTACCAAAATAGACCGACACTCCGAAACAAGGGGAGTGCTCCAAAATCCGCTGAGTCAGCAACCTACTAACGTGGATCATCGCCTTGCCTACGTGAACCTGCGGGCATGAAACGCATCGTCCCCCGACAAAAGGGACGTCAGTACGACTGATGTACTGAGTATGTCAGGCATGAACAATAGCATAACATGGATATACATAATAATCTGAAACAGTCGACAAAGATAGCTGATAGAAACAGCCGACAACACCAACAACTGACAGAAATAGCTAACCAGCAGTAAATGCCTCTGAGGGCCCTAATACATATGCCTAAATGTTATGCACAATGCAAATGCGGTATACATATAAATATTGGCCACACAAGGGCATCTTCCTACCCATAACAGCCTCGGTGGGCATCATTTCACTATCATATTGGCCACACAAGGGCATCAATATTGGCCTCTTCGGACTCTTTCGTGATAGTCTGTATCAGCTGCAGGTGGTGTGCATATATAACGCCTTCTATTTCCCCATATCCCCTACATATATATAATATTCACCATATAGTAGTGTGCATAGCACAAGTGGGTCCAGGGTAATACATGAATATAATGCAAATGAAAATGCATGAATGACAATAAAACATTCTGAATTTATCGGATGACATAATATCCTTGTACCTTCGGCTAACATTGGGAATATTAACATCTTTTTCATATACCTCAATAAGGATTTAGGAACATATTTAGACATGCTTTTAACATAGGAATCAATAACATGAATATTCTTAACTACTAGGAGTAGAATAATTTATGGAATAATATCACGGTTATATTTCGTTACATGGAATATGCCAAAAGAAAGAAATAATTTGCCTTAACATACCTTGAATCCAAGCTTAATAACTCGAAATTGAACTTAAAATGGAAACTTCAATTATTGTTGCTGCACCTGTATCCTCGTACTACTACTGCTTCGTACGTTTCTTTCCAAATCAAAAAAATGAAATGCTTCATACGTTTCTTTCCAAATCAAAAAAATGAAATGCTTCATACGTTTTTTTCTCGTTTTTGCTTTACTACATAGAATGAATGTTAGCATTTAACATTTTTAAGTACACATGGGTGATTCACGTGTACTTCCCTTTAACAGATGTCTTGGATGAAGCTAAATTAACATTAAATTAACTCTCATAATATTGTCTTCCACCTAGCCAATCCTTGGCGGTGGAGAGCATTTAATTGATGCCACCCATTTGCTTATTAGGCTTAGTCAATTAGATAATTTATTACAATGTTACACGTACTGTCCCACTAAATATTGTCCCCATTAAGATTAATCAATCCCACAATTAATCAATTATACACACAATTAATTCTTGATCTCAATTCACTTAAATCTTGATAACTTATAAGATCTTCATATACTCAATGTCATAACTTTGTGATATGACACTAGTAAATCGCCTCTTTATGCACGCACCAAATTTATTTTCGATCCCCGTCGTCACACTTGTTACGTCCAAAATTATTTCGGGGTTTTATCCTTTTGTATACTCAGATCTTTATTAGCATACGTAAATATAACATAAATTCCCCGAGGCTTGGGTCTACTTGCATACGTTTAGATGCTCAAACCATCGTTCAAAATTACAGAATGTTATATCCTTCTCTCATTAGAAACACTCGTCCTCGAATGTTGGTTTGACATATCTAATCCCCGGTATGTAGCCCGAATATACAACTACTTTTTTCACTGCCATATAAGGTAACATACATCACTACATTAGACCTTACATGCTACAGAAGCATTAATTATAATATCAGGAATTGGAATTTACCTTATGCTTCTCTTGGAACCTCGGCGTCGGTCTGAAATAGATAGGAGTATTTGTGTTTCATTTCCTCTTCCACCTCCCATGTCATCTCTTCCACGTTCTTATTTGCCATAGAACTTTCACGGAGGCTACTTCTTTAGTCCTCAGCTTGCGGACTTGTCGATCTAGGATAGCAACATGAACTTCTTCATATGATAAGTCCTCTGTGATCTCCACATCATCAATCGGTACAATCCAGGAGGGATCTCCAACACATGCTCTCAACATGGAAACATGGAAAACCGAATTAACAAACTCCAATTCCGAAGGCAAGTCCAATTCATAAGCTACTTGGCCAATCCGTCGAATTATGTGATATGGCCCAATATACCTTGGACTGAACTTTCCTTTCTTCCCGAATCTTAGTACACCCTTCACATGCGAAATCTTCAAAAAGACCCAATCATCTATCTGAAACTCTAAGTCTCACCGTCGCACATCTGAATACGACTTCTGGCGACTCTGAGCGGTTAACAACCGTTCTTGGATCAGCTTTACCTTCTCTATAGCTTGGTGTACTAAGTCAGGCCCAAATAACTCTGACTCACCTACCTCGAACCATTCGATAGGAGATCTACATCTCTTTCCATATAAAGCTTCGTATGGAGCCATTTTAATGCTAGCATGATAACTGTTATTGTACGCGAACTCAATAAGGGGTAAATGATCATTCCAACTTCCCTTAAAATCCAATACACAAGCTCATAGCATATCCTCGAGCGTCTGAATTATTCGCTCGACTTGCCCGTCTGTTTGAGGATGGAAAGCGGTACTAAGATTAACTTGGGTGCCTAAATCTTTCTGAAATGATTTCCAAAAGTTAGATGTAAACTGAGCACCTTTATCAGATATAATAAAAACAAGCACACCATGAAGGCGAACAATCTCCTTAACATATAACTTTGCGTAGTCCTCATCCGTGTAGGTAGTTTTGACCGGCAAGAAATGAGCTGGTTTGGCCAGTCTGTCCACAATTACCCAAATAGAATCAAACTTACGATAAGAGCGAGGTAAACCCGTAATGAAATCCATATTAATCATTTCTCATTTCCACACCGGAATCTCAATGTTCTGAATCAAGCCACCAGCCTTTTGGTGCTCTATTTTTACATGTTGACAATTAGGACACTAAGCTACAAATTCCGCCACGCTCATCTTCATGTCGTTCCACCAATAGATACCCTTGAGATCATGATACATTTTAGTAGATCCAGGATGAATGGAATATTGTGAGCAATGGACATCCATCATAATTCTATCTCGTAATCCTGCTACATTTGGAATACATAGATGGCACTGGTGCCTGAGAATCCCATGTTCGTCAATCTCAAAGGTTATGGTTTTCTTCTGTTGAATGCTCTCTCTGATCTTCCTCAAACTAGGGTCTTCCCATTGTCGTTTCTTAACTTCTGATACAAGGGACGATTCTGACATATTCTGAATCACAAAACCACCATCCTCAGAATCCATTAGTCGGACTCCCAAACTAGCTAGCTGATGGAGTTCTCTCACTAACTCCTTCCTTTCAACCTGCACCGGAGTCGAGTTGATCATCGACTTACGACTAAGCGTGTCTGCTAGCATATTAGCTTTACCGGGATGATATAAGATGTCCACGTCATAATCCTTCAATAATTCAAGCCATCTTCTTTGCCTCAAGTTCAACTCCTTTTTTAATATGTATTGCAGTCTCTTATGATCCATGAAAATGTCTACATGAACACCATACAAGTAGTGCCTCCAAATCTTCAGTGCATAGACCACTGCTGCCAACTCCAAATCGTGTGTCGGATAGTTTTTCTCATGTTTCCTCAAATGCCTTGAAGCATAGGCAATCACTTTACCATGCTGCATTAACACACATCCTAAACCTGCTCCCGAAGCATCACAATACACAACATAGCCTTCTGGACCCTCTGGGAGAGTAAGGACTGGTGCCGATGTCAGTCTATCTTTTAACTCTTGGAAACTCCGCTCACAAGCATCGGACCACTAATACTTTATGGCCTTTAGTGTCAACTTTGTTAATGGTGTTGATATGGTAGAAAATCCTTCTACAAACCTCCTATAATGGCCGGCTAAGCCCGGAAAGCTGCGAACCTCTGATGGAGTCGTAGGCCTCGGCCAATTCTTCACCGCATCAATCTTCTGAGTGTCAACTCTTATACCTTCGTCTGACACTATATGACCAATAAAAGCCACTGAATTTAACCAAAATTCACACTTGGAGAGCTTTGCATACAACTTATGATCCCAAAGCGTCTGTAATACTATTCGCAAATTACCCACATGCTCTGCTTCTGAGTGAGAGTAAACCGGGATGTCATCTATAAATACTATCACAAATACATCCAGAAATGGGCGAAACACAATGTTCATTAGATCCATAAATGTTGCCGGCGCATTTGTGAGCCCAAATGACATTACTAAGAATTCAAAGTGTCCATACCTTGTCCTGAAAGCCGTCTTCGGAATATCCTTCTCCTTAACCTTTAGCTGATGGTACCCTGACCTTAGGTCGATCTTTGAAAACCATCTCGCACCTTGTAACTGGTCAAACAAGTCATCAATTCTGGAAAGAGGGTACTTGTCCTTAATAGTGACCTTATTCAGTTGCCGATAGTCGATACACATCAGTAACGAGACATCTTTCTTTCGTACAAACAATACCAACGCACCCCAAGGAGATATGCTAGGCCTAATAAAACCTTTCTCAAGCAGATCATTTTATTGCTCCTTTAATTCTTTCAATTCAACTGGAGTCATCCTATAATAAGGAATAGATATCGGCTGAGTGTCTGGCAACACATCTATACCGAACTCGATTTCTCTTTCAGGAGGAAGGCCTAGAAATTCGTCTGGAAATACATTAAGAAACTCACTAACCACCTAAATTGATTGAGAAGTAGGTGGTTCAGCATCGACATCCCTAGCACGAACAAGATGGTATATACAATCTTTAGAGATCATCTTCATTGCCTTAAGGTATGAAATAAACCTACCTTTTGGCGACGCCATATTACCCTTCCAATAAAGAACTGGCTTGCCTGGGAACTGAAATTTAACAATCCTTGTTCGGAAATCAACATTAGCGTAGGATGATGCTAGAAAATCCACGCCCATAATAACATCAAAATCAACCATCTCTAGTTCTACCAAATCCGCTAGGGTCTGATGGCTACAAACTAATACTGCACAATTTCGATAGACCCGTCTAGCAACTACCGACTCACCAACTAGTGTAGATACCACAAATGGATCTCTTATCAACTCAGGCTCCACACCAAATTTACAGGATGTGTTATATTTTTTTTAGAGAATTAGTATGCCCATGTAGGCTTGGATTATGTGTGAGCACACTTGCTTTGGATATTGTTAGCTTAACAAAACTCAGAGTATCATATCAGATGTATATCAAAGTTGTATATCTTTGTATACCTTCAAGTATATCATATTTATTACAATTATTATATGTTATATCTCTGCATATGTGTTGAATTGGGCCCTATCATGCATCTGGGCCAATCTATTCTTTTAAGTTTGATAATTATCATTTTGGGCCTGCTTTCTATTTCCGCGTGTTGATTGTTTCCCTGAGGGCCCAACAACATGTTACTTTTCATAAATTATTTATTTACATTTTTTCTTATGTATATATTTTCATGTTCCGTCACTAATCCTTTTCTTTTCTTTCATTTTACATGAAATGCATCGGGAGCAACGAAGAGTCTCGTTATGAGACTCATCATGACTTTGTCAAAACGAAGACCCGCATCCACATTCATTGCATTCTCCGGCATCGGGATTCCTAAACTAATAGGGGCGGGATGATATCGTCATCCGCCCTAGTCGCAGCTTTAATTCTTTTAATACCGTCTTTATTTTTTGAGTTGTAATAGTTATTTTTTTGTGCGATTATTAGGATACTTAGAATAATTAGGCCTCGAATTATTAAATTAATAGGGTAGTTTAAAATTGAAAACCCTGCGCTAGTTTATCTATTTTTAGGCTCGGGTAGTTTAAAAATTGAAAATTCTCCGCTAACTTATTTATTTAAGGCTCGTCTCACATGTTTAAAACTTTCAAAATATTTTGGTCATCTTATACTCGCATTATTAATCATGCAAACAAAGTTTCATTTTTCATCCAAATTGCAATGATTTTCATAAAAAATCATTTCTTTGCATTATAAATAATTCACTTTTTTCCTTTACTATCAATTGCAAAATATATATATTTTATAAATAATGCCTTGCAAATGCATACATTTTTTCTTAAAATCAACTTTAGATGTATTTTATAATCAATGTCGTACAAATGCATACTTTTATTCTAAAAATCAACTTTGCATGTATTTTGTAAATAACGCAATACAAATGCATATTTTATCCAAAAATCATTTTGCGTGTATTTTGTAAAACAATGCAATACAAATGCATGTTTTTATCCAAAAAAAAAAATCAACTTCGCATGTATTTTATCAACTTTCATACAAACGCATACTTTTATCCGTAAATTAATTTTTACATGTATTTGTATAACAATGCCATGCATACTCCTTTCGGATTTTATACTGGGAATTTATTTCTCAAAATCGCAATCACCTTTGCGAGACTCCTCAAAGGAATAAGTGTTGAAAATCTTTACATTGTTAAAATGCATCTTTTAACTTTTACTACTTGCAACATCCATTTTACTTTATACTTTTAAACATGCATTTTTTCCTTAGTATAATAATTAACTTGAGTTTGACTTCATAACCGCAAGTTAGCGGTTATTAAAGGATGCCTAACCCCTTCCCTTTAGGATAATAGAGAACCCTTACCTAGAATCTCATTAGTTTCGCAGACCAGTAATCGGAGTTCACATTGCAGCATTTAATTAACATTTAGGTGTCCTAATTCACCGTAGAATAATTAGGTGGCGACTCCTCAACAGCATTATCAATTCAGGGGAATCGACCCATTATGTCGCGAACCGCGGTTAAAAACGGGTGCGACATGCCTGAATGTTATGCACAATGCAAATGTGGTATACATATAAATATTGGCCACACAAGGGCATCTTCCTGTCCATAACAGCCTTTGTGGGCATCATTTCATTATCATTTGGCCACACAAAGGCATCAATTCTTCGGGCTCTTTCGTGATAGTCTGTACCAGCTGCAGGTGGTGTGCGTATATAACGTCTTCCCTTTCCTCATATCCCCTACATATATATAATATTTATCATATAGTAGTGTGCATAGCACAAGTGGATCCAGAATAATACATGAATATAATGCAAATGAAAATGCATGAATGACAATAAAACATTTTGAATTTATCGGATGACATAATATCCTTGTACCTTCGGCTAACATTGAGAATATTAACATCTTTTCCATATACCTCAATAAGGATTTAGGAACATATTTAGACATGCCTTTAACATAGGAATCAATAACATGAATATTCTTAACTATTAGGAGTAGAATAATTTATGAAATAATATCACGGTTATATTTCGTTACATGGAACATGCCAAAAGAAAGAAATAATTTGCCTTAACATACCTTGAATCCAAGCTTAATAACTTGAAATTGAACTTAAAATGGAAACTTCAATTATTGTTGCTTCCTTTCCAAAGTGGAATTCCTCCTTGCTTTCCCCTTTGACCTGTGCCAAACTCCACTTTTGCTGTTGTCGGGTGGAATGATTCATTCAACCTCGGTATCGACAACCAAGACACCCTTCTCTGTCAAATGAATCTTCATATCATCATCTTCAAACCACGACTCCGATCACGGTTTCCAGTTGACTTTATCTCATGTGACAGGGGCAGGAGAACACTTCACAAAATGCGCTTTGAGAGCGAGCGAGATGCTTTGAAATTCAATCAGAACAACACTGGGTGGGTAAGATATAGGATTCTTGTCTGAGTCGCGTGGATCACAAAATGGATCTATGATTTCAAGTCCACTCGTTGATATCGAGAAAACCGAATCAATTGGCTTTTTCCCCAGCGATGCCTCCAACTCGAGATTTTGATTCATAGAATTGGACATCAAATGTATATTCATCTATCTGTTGCGTCTTCTTTAATGAATGAAAGTCCTCTCTCTTCTCTTACAACCAAGTAAATCTGAGTGCCCTTTTCAATATTGAATTCCATTCTCTGATTGAAGCAGACGACATCACGATCAGGTAATTGACTGAAAGCAGAGGGACGGAGAGGAGATGCTCGACTGACAAGTTACTTAGTGCTTGTACTAAGGAATCATTTTTCAGTATGATTAGGAATCAGATTTCAAGTAATTCCGTAAGCATGTATGAAATTACAATTAAGTAAGCTTTTTCATAGAACCAGGACCCCGTTGTCACTAAGCAAAAACTCGCTTTTGAACTGGTAGGGTTACCCCATTTCTTAGGTCTCCTCTACTGCTTCGTACGTTTCTTTCCAAATCAAAAAATGAAATGCTTCATAGGTTTTTTCTCGTTCTTGCTTTACTACATAGAATGAATGTTAGCATTTAACATTTCTTAAGTACACATGGGTGCTTCACATGTACTTCCCTTTAACATATGCCTTGGATGAATCTAAATTAGCATTAAATGAACTCTCATAATATTGTCTCCCACCTAGCCAATCCTTGGCGGTGGAGAGCATTTAATTGATGCCACCCATTTGCTTATTAGGCTTAGTCAATTAGATAATTTATTACAATGTCACACGTAATGTCCCACTAAATATTATTCCCATTAAGATTAATCAATCCCATAATTAATCAATTATATACACAATTAATTCTTGATCCCAATTCACTTAAATCTTGATAACTTATAAGACCTTCATATACTCAATGTCATAACTTTGTGATATGACACTAGTAAATCGCCTCTTTATGCACGCACCAAATTTATTTTCGATCCCCGTCGTCACACTTGTTACGTCCAAAATTATTTTGGGGTTTTATCCCTTTGTATACTCAACTCTTTATTAGCATACGTAAATATAACATAAATTCCCCGAGGCTTGGGTCTACTTGCATACGTTTAGATGCTCAAACCATCGTTCAAAATTACGGGATGTTACATTTTGTCGCATTAAAATTTCGTGACTTTAGTATTTTAACAGTTAGTGGACAATAATGTGGACCGGAACGTGCACTATTACGGTCTTGTAGGTCTGCCAATGCTCCGATCCGTGATAGTGGATGTTCTTCTCGGTTACTTTATATATATGGATAAAGTTCAGTTACTTTAATTGCGATAAAACATAGTTTCGTGATTATCTTTTTATAGAAGATAAAGTTCATCAGGTACTTTAACATAATCAAAAATAGTTTTATACTTTCTTAGTTCTAATTTATGTGGCACCGTTCGAATTTCGATATTGTCAAACTTTTAAGTTTGACCGTAAATTTCGACATGAAGTCTATAAGATTTTTTGAAATAAAATTACATATTTGGAAACTACTTAGAAGGTACTATAAGTCACAATAATTGACAATTCAAAATATCTAAAAGGCATATGAAAAAATCACCGCCAAAGAAAAATTCATTTGACTCTCGAAATTCGAACGGTAACACATAAATTGGGACAAACGGCGTAACAAAGTTTACTAACCATACGTCACATTAACGTGTTTGTACATGTATACATATTGTGCATGAATTATATTGAATGTTGCTTTGGGAAAAAAACAAGAATGATATGCAATTGTTGCTTTAGGTTTGAGTGGGACTACTAGCCTTTGATTTTTGCTTTTGTGCTACTCCAAACACTTAGCTGTAAATCTTTGTCAGTAACTTTGAAACTAAAAGGGCCAATGGGGAAGAACAGAGCCACATGCAAAATTATAATATCATCAACCAAACAGAAACTAACAGTTTGAAGAAAAAAAAAGACAACTTCATATACACTAATGAATTTTTTCTAATGACTTAATGTAGTAAAAATCTTGGTTTAGTGAAAAGTATAGTACTATTAGTCTTTTTGCTAACATAATCATATTAATATACTTTAGATATTCAAACGTATAACTATATATGGGATGAGTTGAGGGAAAATATTTGTGAGTACTTTACTAAGTTGGAAAAGAAAATATCTCTTTTAACTAGACGTTTATTGGCTATGCTTATGTTTGAGACTTTGGGTTAAAAGAGGATTCACGACGTCTCAAAAATATCTAAACATCATAGTTGCTAATTTGTAAAACGGAAACGGTCAAAAGTATCCCTAACGTATTGAAAATGATCTAAATTTACCATTTCTCTATCTATTGGATCTAAATTGCCGTTAATGTTAATTTTCATTAAAATGTCCATATTTCCACCTATTGGAATCCAATTACCCGTTACTATTAAAAATGCTTCTCCTTATAACTTTGTGAGGTATGCTTCTCTACTTCTTCCACCACTAGAAAAAGCGGGTTTTCCCACCGACGAATCAGTGGGAAATTCGTGTGAAAACATGATTTTTTTCATTTCATTTCCACCGAATGAGCTCATTGGAAAAATGCATTGTGGGAAACAAATTCTCATTGAAATGGTGGGAAATTTCCCACTGAACTGCAAATCACACCACCTGTTAACATTGTAAAATACAAATTTACTTTCTCTAATTTCCCACCGTCTCTCTATGGGAAGTTTTGAAAAAAAAATTATTTATCTTTTATTTTACCCACAGTGTGTATGGGAAGTATTAATAAAGTTAATTTTATTTTAAAATAATACCCACTGACTCAGTGGAAATACTTTAATTCTGGAAATAAAAGTATGAACATTCCTATCGTGATCAGTGGGAAAATAGAAATTTTTTAGTAGTATAGTGATATGAACAAAAGAAAGATAAACGAAAGGCTTACCAGAAGATTCTTAAATTTGAGTAACTAAATGTTGAAGCTCAATGAGCAAAAAGTTCCTAAAGAATTAATGTACCATGGAACGACAATCCAAAAATTGATGTTGGTTATTGGTAAAGCAGTAAAGCAGTACGGGAAGTAAATAAATATTATAAGTGTTCGAAAGGATAAACAAATAGTCAATCTTCAGAACTGCCGCAAAGTTGTTGAGTCTTGAATCTTGATAACTTGAAATCAAGAAACACTAAATCTGGATTGTTACAACTTATGCTAAGTCGAGTGATTGCACTCTATCCTTAAGACAAGATTGCCCCGTATATATGCTTTTACGTTAACGGACAATAGTCTCCCAAGATAAACAACACTTTAATCTCAACACTACAAAGCAAATAGGTTGAGTCTGACGAAGAAAACAAACACGAAACGCCTTACTAAAGAAATGGAAAAGGAAGGAAGAGTTTCTGTTTTTCGTCCCAACGTTACTGCTCACGTTGAGGACTGTGTTTTACTCTTGTGTTTGTCTCTGCGTATATATTTCTATCTCATTTTTGTTGTGTATATGTTCTTTGTTTTTCGTCACTGCCAAATAAGCCAAAAGGCATCAATAAATAGCACAAGGGAGGCTGCTCAACTGCCCAAGACATGGTTGTTTAAGAGCTATTAGTGAGGGCTGTTAATGGCCAATAAAAGAGGGTTGTTTATGGAGGAGTTAACAACCAAGTAATGGCTGGTTAATGCTCCAAACATCAGTCCAAACGGTAGACCGAAACTTTTTACCTTCCGTTGTTGCCAAATTCACCTTTTCAGAAACTTCAGGGACCAAACTGTAAATATTAAGCAATTTGGGGGTCCAAATAGATAATATCATAAAGTCCCACGTCCCGTGACACGAGCCCGAGACCGGACGGGACGGGCGGCGCGCGTGTGGGCTTAGCCTTGAACTCAAGCACATCTACGTCATCCCTCCTTTAAACACATGGGATACCCCTTGGGGTCCCAAACCCTTAGCCAATTTAGAGACTTATAAAGAGAGCAATTCTTCATTTTCCCACCGATGTGGTAGATTTGTCCCACCATATTTTCATGCCTCAAACACCTTACTTCGTGGACCAATATCTCTTTCATTTCTCAACGAAATTTGACGATTCTTGGCCCTACGGTCATCTACTCACTTAGTAGATTATGCACGTGAGAAGAGACAAAGCCTCCAACATGCGGAACACTAGTGTTTAATTCATTAAATATGGGTGGACGTACCTCCCCGCCAAAGGCAAATTTCCAACCATTGATACCTGAGTTACCAAGTCACTATAAAGAGGTTTGCCAATACACTTACATGGAATGGCTTATAGCCAAAGTGATATAGATGACGAGCAGCTAAAACACCATTATTGCCAGGACCGCAACGCGACTGTACTCACTTGGTCTGTCTGATGGAATTAAGGATCAAGATGAAAAAGAGCAAAAGCCTGATGGTATTTGTCTATGAACCTATATTCCACTCAAAAACTGCTTATGGCAGAGAAATGAATGTCCAATATTCAGGGGTGAGAAATTATATGAGAAAAATATTATTAAATTGTGTCTCCACATTATTACATTGAGTTTTATTTATAGATACTACAGTATAATCTTTTCCATGTAGGATGATATATACGAATTCTATTCCTATTCTAACACACTTCAAATTGGTTCATATAAGTCATATATACCTAGCTTGTTACAAATGTAACTAATACAAGGATCATTGAGTGACTTGGTGAAAATATCTACAAGCTAATCACTCGACTTCACAAATTTAGTAACAATATCTCTAGAGAATATCTTCTCTGACAAAGTGACAGTCAATCTCAATGTGCTTAATCCTCTCATGAAATACCAAATTTGATGTGATATGAAGGGCCACTTTGTTATCACATACAAGTTTCATCTGACTGATTTCTCCAAATTTTAGTTTTCTGAGCAACTGCTTAATCCAAACTAGCTCACAAGTTACTACAACCATTGCTCGATATTTTAATTCTCTGTTTCTTACTCTTTTAGGACACCAAATTACCTCCTACTAACACACAATATTCGAATGTAGAACGTCTATCAGAGGGTGATCTTGTCCAATCAACGTATGTATATCCAACGATCTGCTCATGGCCTCGATCTTCGAAAAATAGTCCTTTACCTAGAGCTGACTTAATATATCACAGCAGGTGGACAACTGCATCCCAATTACTATCACATAGAGAATCCATAAACTGACTTACAACACTCACAGAAAAGGAAATGTCAGGTCTAGTCACTGTGAGATAATTTAACTTACCAACCAGCTGCTTATATCTTCCAACATCACTAAGTAGCTCCATCTGTCCTGACAGTGGTTTAGCATTCATATCCATTGACTTCAGTGGGTCTACATCCAACCGTTCTAGTCTCCTCAAGAATGTCTAAGGCATACTTGCGTTGTGAAATAACCATACCTAATCTGGACTGATAAACCTCAATACCTAAAAAATACTTCAGTCTGCCGAGGTCTTTAGTCTGAAAATGTTGAAAGAGATGTTGCTTTAAATTAATGATACCATCGTGATCATTGCTTGTAATAACGATATCGTCAACATAAACCACTGAATAAATAAACAGATTTGGAGCGGAATGCCAATAAAACACTGAGTGATCAAGTTCACTAAGAGTCATGTCAAACTCCTGAATTATTGTGCTGAACTTCCAAAACCAGGCTTGAGGAGATTGTTTCAGGCCATAAAATGACCGGTGCAATCGACACACCAGACTAGACTCCTCTAAGCAACTAACCTAGGTGGTTGCTCTATATAAACTTCCTCATTTAGGTCACCAAGGAGAAAAACATTCTTAATGTCCAACTGATAAAGAGGTCAATGACAGACAATATCCATGGATAGAAAAAGACGGACATATGCTATTTTAGCCACGAGAGAGAAAGTATCATTGTAATCAAGCCTAAATATCTGAGTGTACCCCTTGTCAATAAGGCGAGCCTTAAGCCCATCAACTTGGCCGTCTGCACTAACTTTAACTGCACAAACCCAACGACAACCAACAGTAGATTTATCTGAAGGAAGAGGAACAAGCTTCCATGTACCACTTACATGTAAAGTAGACATCTCGTCAATCATAGCATATCGCCATCCGGGATGAGATAGATTCACCTGTAGATTTAGAAATAGAGACAGAGGACAATGATGATACAAAAGCATAATGGGGTGATGATAGATGATGATAACTTAAAAGGGTATAATGTGGGTTAGTATTATATTGAGTTGATTGTATACCTTTTCGAAATACAATCGGCTAATGAGGATGAGATGGACAAGCCTGAAAAGAAAGGAATAACAAATATGAAATCTGGAAAAAAATCAGTTTCATCGGAAAAAGGCTACTGACGGAGCCGGAAAAGGGTTCCGATCGGAATCCAAAGAAAAATAGATTGGCAGGCTCGCAAGGACTGGCAAACCTAACAGAAAAAAACCGCTAAAAAAAATTGGTCGGTACAGGCCTCACGCGTAAAAATAGATGGGCAGGCTCGCAAGGACTGGCGAACCTAACAGAAAAAAACCGCTAAAAAAAATTGGTCGGTACAAGCCTCACGCGTCGGCGCATAGGCAGATCTCGCTAGAGGTGACGACCTTATGATCAGCGCATGAAGGCGTGTGGGTCGTCGATCCTCGGTGGCGATGGTTAGGGTTTGGTCGCGGGGAGATGTCGGACCTGGTGGTGTTATCGAGATTCTGGTCATCTTACAGTGCCGGAATAATTCAGTCACTGAAAATATGCACTGTGATAATTCTATGATTGCTCTGATACTATGTAAGATATTATGAGAGAATAATATTATTAAATTGTGTCTCTACATTATAAATTGAATCTTATTCATAGACACTACATTGCAATCATTTTCCATGTAAGACATTATATACAAATCATATTCTTATTCCTACTCTAACAAGGAAAAAAAACAAATTATTAAAATTCAAATATATATATATATAACGCACATACAGATGATGTACAATTGCATTTTTACCTTGCGTCAAGATCCAACATAACCAAAAAACAATTGAAACAAACTGCACTTCTATGAATCAGAATGCATCTTCAACCATGTCAAATTGTTATGACCAGGGGTGGATTAAGGGTAAAGCCTTTGCTTGAGGCGCCCAAACTTTTTAGGGATGAATTATATAATTGTATTTATTTTATTTCTCACGTTGAAAAGGGAAACATTGTCGTAGGCGTATCCCAAGTCTACTAGGACAAGGATAAATAGCCATGACGAGGTTATAATTTGGTCCAGATGGGTGATGTTGGAATTATGATTTTGTCCCTTGATCTCTTTTATGTTTTATCTATCCTATCTGTGCATTTCAATACTTATATGTTAGCTCTAGATTAATTTTCCCATACTATGCAAACAGGTACACACCATATGTTGTGTATCTGAATGGTATTTGAGAAACATGTTTTTACTGCTTAAACTGATCAGAAGCAATGCAGATCAGTTTTGGGATGAGCAGAATATGTCATGTATCTGTAGATACTCAAACCAATGCAGAAACACAAAACCACGAGTCTAACAAACAACTCCACGCACACCATAAAACAGAGAACCTGCATTGTCATTCCCACTATAACGTCCTTTGCACTAATATCATACGCTCTGTGCATGATGTGGGCAAGGTGCAGCCTAGCAATAGACAGATAGGCCCATACTCGAACAGTCAAACTTGAAAAAGTGCACTACAGAGAGATCCCCAAACTTGATCACCAAAAACTGATGCCAGGCAGCAGCAGTTAACGTTGGAATGAATTAGTGTGCCAACCAAGGCGACAAGCATGCAGATTATAATATTGAGATTCAGCGGGGTAGCCACAAAATTGTCGAAGACCATCAACAAAAAATAGGGAGGAAAGCCATGAGAAAAGCACCATACGTCCACTGACGGAAACCACAAAAAAAAAAAAAAAAAATTCAGCATCTCAAAGAAATTGAGAAGACACAAGTATAACAGGAGGGAGGTCAATGAAGCGAGGCGAGGCGAAGCGCTCAACTTGTTTTGCGCCTCGTTTCAAGGCTTAAGCGCGCCTTTGACAACATTGGCCCCAACACAACCGTCATAATAAAAAAAACATAACAAGAGAGGGCAGTTTTTGTACTGAAAGATCATCACATGAGCAAAGGCATTCATCTGCCCCAAGCTAGTGTACAACAACACCAACAATATACAGAGTAAGGAAGGAAAAAAAACTGCTAACTTCAATCTGATGTTAGAATTTTCTTCTGGCTATACATCCCAACCATCCATCCGATGGTTAAATTCTGACTTTCGATTCGTTATGCTCCCATACATTTCAGAAAACTTTTGAAGGCAACTGCTCCGAAGTCCATAGTGAATCTGCGTATTCTTGCTAATCGCGACACCAGTAAACTTTGAAGTATCGATTGCCCATGCAGGTTTCACATATTCGACTGTATTTGAAAAGCTTGCGTTTGCATACAAGTAATTTAACAGCACATCTTCACAGTTAAAAAGATTGTCCACTACTTCCCTACCAGCTTCAGCCTCTTTGCTCCAGTATTTTTCAAAAGCCATTTTACTGTCCACGAAGGCTGCTCCGGTAAGAATCATATTATATCCATTGTGCTTCCGAGCATGTTTCTCAGCCCGGTATTTCAACGGGCTTCCATTTGCTAGCCGGGGGTAAAACCCTACAATTCGCTCGGGATGCTCACGCCATACCTTAAATCCTCGTTCAACGTCATCACAAGGCATCATAATATCATCATCAAGCTCGAGAACGGCTTTTGTCTTTATGGAAGGGTCAACTTTGAATCGATTATTTAGCGAGTTTTTTTCCTCTACTCTAATCCTTACTGGCACTGCTGAATCAAATTCACTCAATTCCGGAGGTTGTCCTTTATTCCACACTACAATAATTTCACGCACTGAAGAACACCTTGAGTAATGCTTGACATACATTTTCAGATTCCAGATCCGAGCATCATAGGTCATTGTTAATAAAGTGAACTGAGAGTACTGACCATGCAGCGGGTAAGCTTCATGTGCCCCACTCCCTCCATATATGTATTTAACTCCAGTACACATTAAGACCACCGCTACTAAAAATATTAAAGTAAGAACCAAGCTTCCACCACATGTGTTTGGTTTTATTCTGGCACGAAGTGATAAGCTTGCTCTATTCAAGTGGCTGCAGATTAGTCTCATTTTAGAATAGAACACGTTCGACTCTTCCCAATCCAAAGAAGCATCACTCCTCTTTCCAACATTATGTGGGCACCAACTTAACGGAACTAAACCTTTAACAGCTCCGAGTAAAACACCAAACAGTATAACCAACGCTGCAACACCTAAAACTGATGCACAACCTAAATGAAAACGCCGACTTGCATCTCCCGAAGGCACTCGATCCCCATCCTTAACTCCAACCCACTCTCCGGAGCTTAATCGTTGCACATCAAGGTGATGGCTACGGGCCCCGTTCCAGGCGTTTCTTCCCTTAATTGACTCTTCAAGGCCCAACGGGACCTCAACTTCTTTGAACATATCAGTGGTCAAAACTTCTATTTTGAAGAGACGTACCCTCCGCCCGTATGTTTCACCATCGTCTTGGCCAACACGATAAAGATAACCATCGAATAAAAATGGTCTACCTCCATTTCGGGCTCCCATGCTCTTATCTGTGTTATAGATAGGATTTTTCTTATGTGGTCTCCAAGGACCAAGCGGTGAGCTACTGTACCATATTTCCAAGTGAGCATTATATTCTGCGCCAATACCACTATGATCTGAACCAAAAAGCCAGTATTTCCCATCATGTGGAATGATAAATGAATCAACAAGAGGCTTTTTCATTATGATCTTTTCCAGTTTCCATTTCATGGGGAAATTTACAGCTCGATAAAGACGAAGTTGTCCTTTTGCTCTACCCTCAGGCAGCATATATATCTGTAGACAATAATACAATTGATGAAAGTGTTAATCATTAGTCCAAGCAAAATAGACCTAAATGCTAGTTTTAAGCAAGAAAAATAATGGCGCCCAAGATTCATATTTGCTGGTAAGCAGCAAAGACTCTTGCCATTAAATTGTACAAATACCTAATTATTTACCTAGTAAAAAAACATGTATGAAGACCGCAAATTACGTAATAGAAAATTCTGTATCTTTTGTATTTGGTGTTGTCCAAAAATATTTTCAATATTGACATAATTATGTCATATAAGAGCATCACTACTCGGCAATTTATGTGACACTCTTTCCTTTCTAGTCAGTCCCACAAAAAATGACACATTTCTATATTTAGTAGCAATAAATTTAAACTCCACATTTACTCTTTACCCTTAATGAGATGATTTATAGTCCCACAAATTTCTATGGCTTATTTTAGACCACAAGTTTCAAAAGTCTTCCTTTCATTCTTAAACTTCATGCCCAGTCAAACACCTTTACATAAATTGGGATAGAGGGAGTAGTATCTACTGAAAGAGGATTCTATCAATGAATAAGCGTCTAGAATACAAGCAAATATGAACATGCACCAATGCTATCATAAGCCTTGCACACAGTACTCACATATTCTACAGAACAAACTTCAAGGTTTTTACACATCAAGTCAAACGTTGTTTCAGATGGACTTGAGTTACATGAACGCAAATTGCTCACGAATCCAAGAACTTACATTGCCATTATAGTCGAAGACATATGGATAGGATAGATGCCAGCCTTCATCCAAAGCAATACCTAACTGCTCCCATGATGCTCCCTTGTCAGTACTTCTCGCAACTCCAATATCCCCTTGCATTGTGATTGAATTCTTTGTTTCAAAGAACAGGTAAAAGACATCTCCCTGAATTATATAATCAAATCTCAGATTAAGGATGTCCCACACCAGATAGGAATGCAAGAGAAGTTCATTATTTAGGTAAAACAAAAGACCAACAAAATAATCAAGATCTTGTAGGCAAAAGTAAAGAAGGGCAGCCCAATGCACTAAGCTCTAGCTATGCGCGGGTCCGGAAAAGGGCCGGACCACAAGGGTCTATTGTACGCAGTATTACCCTGCATTTCTACAAGAGGTTGTTTCCACGCCTTGAACCCATGACCTCCTGTCACATGGAGGCAACTTTACCAGTTACGCCAAGGCTCCCCTTCAGGGGAAAAGTAGAAAAATCTAAATATTCCATCCCACGCAGTGCAAATATGGACTAGTCGAGTTGGCGAGTTCAAGATACCGAACAGTTAAATAAAAAAAGAAAGAAAGAAAAAACAATGGGGTCCTACAATTTTGATTCTCACGAACTGCTGAGATAGACTCATCAACACTGAGGCATTACAATGTAAAAGAAGGATGAGGATTTAATGAGACTGAAACCTTGCCTTTAAGAGGTACAAGAAAGAGTTGGATACAATCGGCTATAATTTGAAATTTGGATATTTGCCTGTTTTTTTTCCATATGCTCCAGGAATACTCACAGCAGGATAAATGTAAAATATAGGCAAGGTAAGCAACACCAGGAAGAGCCAAGAGAATATTGGACAGAAACAACTATCACCTTTTCCACAACGTCACATCAACTAACTATTAGATTCTCATCCAGACAGGTCTCATCAATATTACTCATCCATAATTTCACCAACTTGATTACATGCATGATAAAAAGAGCTAAAGATGCTTCATGTTAATCCCATATCACAAAATCTACAAAACCGATTTACTTTAGAGTGACATTTACTAATAATTACTTACTACTCCCAAGTCAATAATCAAGGAATTAACAAGTACCTGAACATAAAGAAAGGGGTCAGCAACAAAATTACTGGAAAAACCAGCCTCAGAGGCTGAAGAGCAGGTCATAACAGGATTGGCTACTGGCCATGCCGCACTCGCATCCCTCCATATATTCATCTGCCACACATTTCCAGACACGAAAGTCAAATACCAATATATTTCAAGAAACCTACAACCTTAAGCCTTAAAAAAGATTAAAACTTTGAGCAGAAAGTTATAAGAGTACAGTCTCATCAGTCATCTCTATGTGCAACCATCCAGAAAATTTTCCAATTATATTCAAAATAATCATCAGGATTTACCCATTTAACAAATACCCGAAACCTCCCATCACCTCAAAAGATTCAAAATGTAAACCAAAACAGTATAAAACTGAAATTTGAGCCAAATGAAAAGGCTTAAAACTCTGAGCAAAGAGTTATAGAGTACACTCATCTCTATGTCATCTCTATGTGCAATTTTGCTTTTCTTATGAAATGTTTATTATTCGTTGATAGATTTAAAGCTTATGCCGTAGAAGCTGACATCAGGCTATTGGCCTTTAGTCTGCATCTTCCCTCGTAGAGTGGCGTCTTTTATAAGAAAAGACTTTCTCAGTGGAACTAAAAAAAAAAAAAGAGTTTGAGCTCTTTTTTTTGGTTGACTTTTAGCCACGCGCGGCGGCTATGCGCATGTGTCCCAAAGTGACGTATATTTTTTGGTAATGGGTATACTCGAGAGAAAAGGTTTGGAATTCGACCTCCCCTTATACGCTCTAAAAAGGGGTCATGGACTCCTTTTTTGTTTAGGATCCCCTTTCAACCATCCAGAAATTTTCCAATTATATCCAAAATAATCACCAAAGATTTGCCCATTTAACAAATACCCAAAAAAAAAACCTCAGAAAATTCAAAATACAAACCAAAACAGTACAAAACTGAAATTTTGAGCAAAAATGAAAGGCATAGGACACTCATCTCTATGTGCAACTATCCAGAAATTTTCCAACAATATTCAAATCAATCACCAGGATTTGCCCATTTAACAAATATCCAAAAATCCCATAACCTCAAAAGATCCAAAATTCAAACTAAAACAGTAAAAAAACTGAAATTTTGAGCCAAAATGAAAGGCAAAGAACACTCATCTCTCTGTGCAACTATCCGGAAATTTTCCAAAAATATTCAAATTAATCACCAGGATTTTCCCATTTAACAAATACACATCAACCAAAACCTCAAAAAATTCAAAATTCAAATCAAAGCAGTACCAAACTGAAATCTGAGCCAAAATAAAAGGTTACAACTTTGAGCAAAACGTTATAGAGTATGTGCTACCATCCAGAAACTTTCCAATTATATTCAAATTAATCACCAAGATTTACTCATTTAACAAATACCCATCAACCCAAAACCTCAAAAGATTCATAATTCAAACCAAAACAGTACAAAATTGAAAATTTGAGCCAAAATGGAACCCAACCCAGGAAAGCATTTGACCAAAAAATAAGCAAAAAAGAAAAGAATAACAAAATCACCAGGATTTGCCCATTTAACAAATACCCATCAACCTATAACCTCAAAAGATTCAAACTTTAAACCAAAACAGCACAAAATTGAAACTTTGAGCAAAAAAGCAACTTAAAAAAGCGTACAATGTGAAAAGAAAAGCTTACATCTTCAATAGGTTTGAGATTAAAAGGAGAATCACCATAATAAACACCAATTGACCAAGAACCTTCATCATCCTCTTTACAACCAATACCCGATATTCTAGCATGAACATTTAGGGTCATCATAAACCTAACATAAAGACCCACAATTGAACCCAAAGCTACAAACATCACAATAAAAAACACAAACCCAGATGAACTAACACCACAAAGATCATTCTTGTTATTGTTCTTGTCTCCGGGTCGGGTTCGGGTCGACCCGGAAATCAAAATTCGGTTAGAACCCATTAAAGAGGAAGGTAAAAGGTGTCGCCGGAAAGTATCTCCGGTCGAAGCCAGTGAGATCTTGTAGGCACGTGCTAGGCACGTGATGTGAGAGAAAATGCAAAAAAATGAACCAACATTCAAGATTCTTTTTAGGGTCTTTGTGAATTGTTCTATGGTTGTAGAAATTGAGAGGAAAATTGAGAGAAATTGAAAGAAAACGAGAAAATGGAGATGTTTTGATTTGGTCTTTGGGTTGTTGAATTTGTTTCTCTCACTTGTTTTGTTGTGTGTGGAATTTTTGAGAGTCCATAAAAGTTCGAGGCGTTAGTCGGTTCGTTTTGTATAGGAAAAATATGAATCGAATAAAAATTAATTTTTTTAAAAAAAATGAATATAACTTTTTAAAAAAAACGATATATTCGGTTTATATCGCCGAACGTATCAGATTATATCTATTTTTTTCTAGTGGATCGGATCGTTGAATTTATTTATTTTTTAAAATTGAATTTTCAAAACTAAAATTGACATTCACACTTACACTACCATGAAATTTTGACGTTGAAATCTATTGTGTACCGTGAGTTATTTACTAAAGAAAAAAGAAAATTAGAAACCGATTTGGGGAAAAACATAAATTGATTGGAAAAACGGACATCCGAGCGCAGAGTTATAACCATTTAAAGATACACCAATTTATAATTATTTTCTCTCCCTACATTTTATGTCAATGCTTCTGTGATATGTTAATCAAGTTCATGCCGCATTCGACTTCCATAAAAGTTTTATAGATTTACTTCAATGGCTATGATTCAAGAGATAGTAGTAGCCTAAAAGTAAAAAATAAGAATAATTATATATTTAATTCAATTTTTCGGTTCGATTCGTATCCTAAATTAAAAAAATGAACCGAATCACTAAATCCTGATTCGGTTCGATTTTTCAAAAAATCAGTTTTTTAAAAAAAATAAGAAAAAACCGAACCGAAAACTCGGTTCAATTTTTTCAGTTCTCGGGTTTTTTGCCCACCCCTAGACAGCGTGACTTAAGGGAAGGGAGTAGTTTAGTTTTCTTAATGGTGAGTTGTCTTATATGGTGTTGTGCTGTCTTTTTTTTTTAACTATTGGATACTACTAATAAATAGTGGAGTAATAACTTTTTTAAGGAAAAAGGTCAAAAATATTTCTCTAGCATACAAAATATCTTACCACTACCAATAATAATATACTCAATATAATTCTATAAGATGGGGTCTAAGAAGGGTGAAATGTATGAAGAATTTACTCATATCTCGTGGAGGTAGAGAGGTCGTTTTCAAAAAATCTTCTTCTAGTCTTCATATACATCATGTCCCAATGTAACTCGGATTACCTTTTCATTCCTTAATTTTGAATAATCCCTCTTGGTCCTGCATATGCCTCTAACGTTGATTATTTCTCATGCTTTATTTTTTGAACTCCATAGGTCTGGCGGCTCTTGTCATTACTTAATTCCCTTAACCAGAAGATCGCCACCATTCCTTCCTTAACATCGATACTTACATATCATTTGATTGTCCTAACATATCCGCAAATATTTGGATAACATAATCTTATTCGTTTTGAAATTCTTCATTGTAACTCCCTTATCCACTTACTAAACCACCATACAGGGCTATGTTGATTCCTATATTTCACCATCTACCTTATAGGATGAGGGCCACTCATTTAAGCTCAGAGGCTCTCCTTTCTGGAAACTCAGCTCAAGTAACGCATGTCAACATAGTTTTAAAAAGATGAAATACATAAGTAAAGTAGGCATAGCACATAATAGAGAAATCATTACATAGCATACACAAAAATGAAATCGCAACCATAGCAGAATAATGCGATAATCAAATCAAAAGGATAACAGATAGTAACAGAAATTCGAAGGACAAAAAAGTATGAAACTAGTATTAATGCTACTGATATACAAGGAGACAACACTCAACTACCTATTAAATGTTTACCTTAATATGTGACATTTATATCTTTCTATCTAAGGTCATATTTTTTGTAAATGAAAGAGTTTATATATATATGTGCTATTTTCTGTCGATATAAATATCTAGTAGCTCTCTTCAACAATGGTCTATTTTCTTTCCACATAGACACATAGTAATTATGTCCACTAAAACTTCGACAATGAATCTAATTTTCTTGTCTCTATTGTAATATGAGCATAAGCAGTTACCATTCTCCTTCTATTTTATTGATTTTTAAAAAATTTAGCCAATAATTGAAAATAAAAGGAAAAATTTCAATGTTTTCTCAAAATCTCTTGACACTTGGAACCCATCGATCCATGTGGCAACTTCGTTAAGCTCATAGTATAACTGATACTGATATTAAAATATATTATTTTATACTGTAAATATGTAAAATTGGATCTCTTCCCCTTTTGTATAATAATGGCATACAAGTTTATATGTTTTGCTCTTACGTTGTAAAAAATAAGAAATTCAGACTAGAAATCTCAAGAGAAAGTCGTGTTGGAAATTTAATTATACGTGGGATTAAGTTTTTCCCGTCTTTAGTGACTTAAACATGTGGGCTTCACTTGTCGGAAACATCGTTTCTTCGCACATGCCTAATCTACTAAATGAGTAGATGATATTAGTGTCAAGTATCTTCAAATTTCGTTAAGGAATGAAAGAAATATTGATACACAAAGTGAGGTGTTTGAGACATGAATAGATGGATTGTTTTGGCCAAATAACAAATCTCCCACATAGGTAGAAGATGGAAGGATTGAGCACTATATAAACTCTATTTTTGAGTAAGGATTTAGGACCACAAGGGTATCCCATGTGTTAAGAAGAGGGAGGACCTAGGTGATCTTGGGTTCGAGACTAACCCCCACACGCGTGCTGCCGCCCGTTCGGGGCTAAGCCTTACACACGCGTCGACGCCCGCCTGCCCGCCCGTTCGGGTCGGGTCACGGGTCCTCCTCCTTCCTATAAAATAAACATTTCTGTTCAGTTAGAAGAACAGAAGTAGAAATCCTCTCTTCAACAATCTGTTCTATATTTATTTCTTCGCTAGAATCAACCTTATTTGCTTTGTATAGTTGATTGTTGTTGTTTCATCTTAGGAGACTATTTTTCATCATCGTAAAAGCATCTATACGGGGCAATTTTGTCTTAAAGACAGAGAGTCATCTCTCGACTCAACGTTTGTTCTGTTTAATCTTTTTGACACCATTTTTACCTACGGTTTAAGACAAAATTGGCTAAGTGTTCGAAAGATGTCTGTTTAAAACAACATATGTTGTTGCACTAAGGCTTATGGAGCTTGATTCCTCTGCGTATAAAGTTAATTCTCTGAAAGATAACAAATCTGCAGATTTCATTACGCTTAAATCAAATTATGCTGACATGAAGAGAGTTGCGGGGGTTATATCTGCTGAAGCCCGTAAATATGAAAAACTAGAAACTGATTTTTCGGGTAAGGTAAGAGGTGGACATGCTAATTCAGAACAGGGGCATAATCGTGTAAGAGGAGGAGCTCATTGTCGTGTCCGTGAAAGCAAATCTCAGAGAAAAATCAATGCATCCAGATCTGAATCTGCCCAGAGAAGTTCAACAAAGAACAACGACAGATTCGGCCACCTTTCTGCCTGGAAAGGTCGAGACCGTGGTAAAGGAAAATGCAAGAGAGGTAGGGATGTAATAGACACTCAGTCTAACACAATGACTGAAGTGGGCGAGGATATCCAAGTACACTGGATGCAAGTATGTTTAGATTGTATACACAGTACTTGGAGATGTCAGAATCTTTGTCGTAGGAAAGGATGAGTATGATAAACCTGCGATTAATTTTTGTGTTTCAACTTATAAAATAAAGCTTTGCCGGGATAAAATTGTGTGGTTGGTAAGCCAAAATGTCTGTGTTGGAACATAAATAAATTTCATATGAGGTCTAATGTCTACTTTGGTTCACTTATGGACTATTGAGAAGAACAAAGGGCACAAAATAGGTCTCTAAATTTGCATTATGAAGGATCTGTGTGTTTTGACCAAGATATAGTGTTCTAGTTTACATATATGCAGATAATTTGTATCTTTACTTACCTGAAAAACAATGTTATGCTGAAAGTATGGACCTCAGAATGAAATTGGTCCTATGAGGAAGACATATTGTGATGGAATGATTGTGGTTTTACTCAAACGGATGGCTTTATGTACTGTGAATTAACTGGAAACCACCATATAGTTTTTACTTGTACTGGTTTATAGATAAATGTATTGATTGGTATGCCAATATATGTTATGGCCAAGAGTACATCTATATGCTCTCTGCTATAGATAATTAAAGTGAAATGTTGTGTATCTGCATCTAGAAATTATATCATGTTACGTTAGATCTATAGATTATGAGTTCGCAAGTACTTGAGTTTTGACCTTTACTTATTGGACAATTTGTGTATTCAAGAAGGGTTATTTTGTGTAAAGAGTACGAAAGAAACACCGCTCCTCTAGAACTTATTCACACCGACATATGTGATTTAAAGTTTGTCCAAACTAGAGGGGGGGAAAACAAGTACTTTGTGACTTTCATTTATGATAGTACAAGTTATTGTTATGTTTACTTGTTGAAAAGTAAAGATGAAGCGTTTGAAGCATTTAAACGTTACAAAGCAGAAGTTCAAAATCAACTAAACCTACGGATTAAGGCAATTCGTAGTGATAGAGGGGGAGAATATGTAGCACAGTTTGAAGAATATTGTGCTCAATTCGGCATTGTTCATCAAACGACCGCTCCTTACTCGCCTCAGTCTAACGATATTGCCGAGCACAAAAACCATACGTTAAAGGAAATGATAAATGCCTTACTTATCAATTCCGGTTTAGCCCAAAACATGTGGGGCGAAACGATTATTACCGCTAATACAATTCTCAATAGAGTTCCGTATAAGCATAAGGATAAAACTCCATATGAATCATGGAAAGGAAAGAAACCCACTTACAAATATTTGAAAGTGTGGGGATGTTTGGCAAAGGTCGAAGTACCTAAACCAAAATAGGTCAAAATTGGACCTAAGACTGAATATATATTCATCGGATATGCAAATAACAGTAGTGCTTATCGCTTCTTAGTATATAAGTCGGAGATACCGATATCCACGAGGGTACGATCATGGAATCAAGGAATGTTGAATTATTTGAACAGATCTTTCCTCGAAAGGAAAAAGAAATAATTTCGCGCAAACGAAGTTATGAACAAAATGCTCAAAATCAACAAGACCCGGGAGTTTCTGATTATCCAGAACTAGACGTTCCGGATCTACAAGACTTAGAAGTTATTGACTATCCAGAACTTAATGTTTCAAATCTACAGAACTTATGGGTTCCAAAGGTTGAACCAAGACGGAGCAAAAGGGCCAAAAAGGACAAAACCATTGGTCCAGATTTTCTAACCTATATGGTTGAAAATGAACCAAGGATAATTAAGGAAGCATTGTCAACTTCAGAAGCACCGCTTTGAAAAAAAGCTATAGAAAGCGAAATAGATTCCATCATGCAAAACCATACTTGGGAAATGATTGATCTTCCTCTGAGAAGCAAACCTTTGGGTTTTAAGTGGATACTCAAAAAAACGTACAAAGCAGATGGATCTATTGACAAGTATAAAGCCAGATTAGTAGTCAAAGGCTACAGACAAAAGCTCGTTTGGTAGGAGGTCTGTCATGATATTATATGTGGTATTATTTTATACCATGTTTGGTTGACATTTTGGGATATGTATAACTAATACATGGATTATTTAATACACTATCGTTTGGTTCAAAAATAAGTTATACATTGATTAGTAATGCAGAGATTAATAATGTAGGGATTAGTAATATATGGATTAGTAATACAAGGATTATTCTTTGTTGGGTGTTTGGTTCATTGCACTAAAATTGGGCACAAAAGATACCATTTAAATATTTATTTATTTTTAAACTTAAAAATAATTTGTTACAAATATAGGATGTTTGGCTTTTATAGATTTCTTGGAACAATACAAGGCTACTTTTGTCATTTTAGTTTTTTATCCATGTATAAGTTATCCATGGATAAGCTATTTCTAGGTGATTGTGGTATAAGATAATACACCCTTTGGTGTATTAAATAATCCATGTATTAGTTATACATACCCAAAATGTCAACCAAACATGGTATAAAATAATACCACATATAATACCATGACTATTTTCTTTAAAACCTCCTACCAAACGAGCTTCAAAGAGTGTCTTATCTTATACCACCACCACCTAAGGATAGCTTATCCATGGATAACATGGATAAAAAGCTAAAATGATAAAAATAGCCTTATTGTTCCAAGAAACCTATAAAGGCCAAACATCCAAGGTTCTATTTGTAATAAATTATTTTTAAGTTTTAAAAATAAATAAATATTTAAATGATATCTTTTGTGCGCAATTTTAGTGTAATAACCAAACACCCAATAAAAAATAATTTCTATATTACTAATTCATATATTATAAATCCCTATATTATTAATCATTTCATTACTAATTAATGTATAACTTGTTTTTGAACCAAACTACCTTAGCATTTGTTAGCATAAAGCTAATGATCGTTGGACACTCAATCATTACAAACTGACTCTTCTAATAATCACTTCCACAAAAATAAATACGTTTCTTTGACTTGTTCTTCTTTAAATAATAAGATCAAAGAATTAAGTGCATGCACTTCAATATTTGAGATCAATTATTTAATTTCTCAATACATTTTATATAAGTTCATTTCTTTTTCAATACACAATTACTTATTTATAAAAGTATTATCTAATCATATCTTATTTGATATATCAAATATGGTCTTTCGCTCCAAGTTAATTTGTCACAACCTTTGGAGAAAAAAAAACCTAAAGCATAATAATCTTTATAATAATAAAATGCAATATTCTTCTTCTTCTACTTCCTCTTCATCATCGTCTATCAACTATTTGTTAAATATCCAACATATTATTGAAATTGATATAAGAAACTTGTATATAATTTATTGATTGAGATCGATGTTATATAATATAGCGCAAAGGTGCAAATATATCCTTCAACTTTGCGATTTAAAGCAGATATACATCAGTTATAAAAGTAGTGGATATATACTCATGTTGTTATAAAATGGTACAAATATACCACCGTCGTTACACAAATGGTGCAAATATACCCTTTTCGCAGACGGAAATTTTCTATACAATCGTTTAGCTTATTTTTTAATTAAAAAAAGTATTTCGTCGCTTTAAAAAAAGTCTACCCATTTCATTTTTAGTAGACATATTTTTCTAAAGTCACACGATAATTGTTTTCTGGTGGATCGGGTTTGATTTGTTTAAAAAAATATCTTCATGGCTTTATAAAAAATAAGTCTATAAATGTTTTTAAAAGAATCAGACACGACCCACCAGGTAAAAAATTATCATGTGGCTTTAGAGAAATATGTCTATTCAGAAAAAATAGGTAGACTTTTTTTAAAGTCCAGGGGTCTATTTGCATCATTTTACAACGACATGAATATTTATCCACCATTATTTTAACAGGAGGTATATCTGATCTAAATCACAAAATTGAGAAATATATTTGCACCTTTATCCTATAATATAAAATATAGAGAGATATGGTTCTTAGATTGTGACTCATGCTAGAAGCCCAGAATTACATCATCCGCAACAACTAAATCAACTTAAGGACATCTAATCACCTAACATTTGTGGCATCTTTGATTATAACCTATCAATTTTCATACATGACATGAAAGCAAAACTTGTTTTCTCCACTTAATATTTCAAATGACAAATGTAAAACCCTTATGTTTTTCTCCTTGATATATGATATTATTTTAAATATTTCTCAATTTGAAGGTGGGACTTTCGCCATAAATTTAAATTAGTCAGGTCTCAAAGCGAGTTTTACATATCGTGAGAAAATAAAAATAAAAAAATAGAAATATATTAGTCAAGTCTGAAAGGTCTTCCTAAATCCTGATTGTCTCGTGCTTCCTCTTTAACATGCCTTAAATGACATTATTGGAGCTCTAAAATGATTATTGGGAATATATTAATTGAGTGTTAAAGGTCTTCCTAAATTCTGATTCTCTTATGCTTTTCTTTTTAATAGACCTTACACTGACATTATTAAAGTTTCAAAATTATAATCGAACACTGAATGAGAAATAAATAAATTCAAACTGTTGTGAACACAAGACTTCCCATATGTCATTTGTCTTTACATAAATTGATGGCTAAATCATGGACTTCAAGTGTAATGTCTAATACTAATATTATAGGTGTGGCCCCTACTAATTTTTGAATTGACGATTGCAAAGTTTTCCACTATATTTTATTCCTATTTTTATTTCAAAATAGTATAATGTTCATTTAAATTATTTCATCTAATATTAGTTATCTCTCGTCGTTATAAATTTCAAATATCAATTAACTTCACTTAAATTTAATCTATTTGCAAATACTTGGGAAATTTGTACAATACTTAAAATCATAAGATTCTAATATCGTATAAAAAAGAGAGGAGGAAATGTATAGTCAATTCATACCCAAAATAATATAAAAAATCTACCATATCCAAGATAACCAAATCTACACAAGTGTCATACCCCATAAATGTAACCCCACAACCCCACAAGACCGATAGACTTAATCCACTATCACAGAATCACTAACATGGGTAGAAACCCAAATAGGTATAGCATGTATATCATACAACATATTCAAACCTGCAGAGAAATATATAGACACATAGGAGAATGCAGAAGCCGAATCAAATAATACAGAGGCAGACCGATGACAGATTGAGATGATACATGTGATAACTACATCAGAAACCTTGACCTCTATTGTACCTGGGAAAGCATAGAAGTGGGCACGTCCACCCTCGGACTGACTACTTCTATGACCACTATGGCTAGAGATTGCAATGGATCCTGGACCCGGTCCGAATCCGGTGGATCCAGATCCGTTTTATAGGATATGGATCTTCAAAATTTGGACCCGACGGATCCGGATCGGACCCGGATCCATTTCTGACGGATCAGATCTGGATCTTGTATTTGAGATCCGTATCCCGTCCAGATCCGACCCGTGGATCCGTTTTTTATTAAATATATTCATAACCTAGAATGTAATTTTATAAGTATTTTCTTTTAAAAAATTCATAATTTCTGATATGTAAATGATATGTTTAATCATAAATATTTATTGAGATGAATTTTTTTAGTTATCTCTTTTTAAAAAGTAATATTTTTTCATGTTGGAGAGGTGCTGAAAGCGATCAAAAGATGTCCCTAACAAATAACAATTGAGTTGTAGAACTATAAAGGATGTGATTACTAGCTTTTGTCACATATATATGTCTAGAAGTTGGTTTGCAAAAATTAAAAATTGTCTCGTACCATGCGAGTAAAAAGGTTTCCTTCTCTGTCTTGGTCCTACTCAACCTAAACCCTTTACATTCCAGAGTTTGTCTCTAAACATTCAGCTTGGCGTTCACTCCGCTGTGAGTCTCATCAATTAGGACTATGTCGTATGCAAATACCATACATCATGGTACCTCCCATTGGATTTGTCGCGTCAGTCAGTCCATCACCAGGGCAAATAGGAATGGGCTAAGAGATGATTCGTAGAATCGAGAATGAAGTTTTCATTCTGTACATGCCAGATCATGAATTAGTAACTACTTCCAATTTCCAAAAACAAATCCCTTTATGTCGTTATGTCGAACTTTTCATTTTTGGAATAGTTACGGAATCTCCATGAATAGGATCAAACCTTATTCCATGGTATTTAAATGAGGTTGTAAGCTGTGTTCGGGGGGGGAGTTATTATCTATCGTTGGCCTCTATGGTAGAATCAATCGGGGGACCTGAGAGCCGGTGGTTTACCCTGCGGTGGATGTCAGCGGTTCGAGTTTGCACATTTTCGTTAATCCATGAACATGATCTATACATCTCGATCGGAAAAGAATTAAGAGAAAAAGAAAGAACAACCCCATCATTACTGGAAAGTGCTCTGAGTCTCCTCCTACTGTCCATACGCTAATCTTGGCTCCATCATACATATCCTTGATCGCCCTAGTGTAAGCCACAGGTACACCTCTAACCTCCAAACATCTCCGTAGAATCTCCCTAAGGACTTTTTCGTATGCCTTCTCGAGGTCGATGAAAACCAAATGTATAATTTTATTCTTCTCCCTATACTGCTCCACCAACCTCATAATAAGATGAATGGCTTCAGTAGTCGAACGCCCCGGCATGAATCCAAATTGATTCTAAAAAATAGACACGTCTCTCATCACCCTAATCTCCACGACCCTTTTCCAAAATTTCATAGTGTGGCTCAGTAGCTTAATACCCATATAGTTGTTGCAACTCTGGATATCACATTTGTTTTTGTACAAGTGAATCATTGTACTACACCTCCATTCTTCGGTCATTCTTGTCGTCTTAAAAATGAAACAACTCAGTCAACCACTCCAAACATGCCCTGCCTACGCTCTTCCAAAATTCAACTGAGATCTCATCAGGCCTGGTCGCTCGTCAGCTGCGCATCATGCGAACAACACCCTTAACCTCTTCAACCTTAATGCTTTTACAATACCCAAAATCCCGATACCTACCAGAATGCTCCAGATCTCTCGCCACAATGTCTACATCTTCTTTTTCATTCAAGAGTTTATGGAAGTAAGACTGCCACCTCCGCCTAATATGCGCTTCCTCCACCAGTACTTTGTCATCTTCATCCTTGATGCACCTCACGTGATCCAAGTCATGGGCCCTCATCTCCCTTGCCTTGGCTAGTCTGTACAACTTCTTATCCCGCCTTTCTCTTCTAATTCCACATACATGCGTTCAAAAGTCGCCGTTTTCGCCGCCATAACCGCTAGCTTTGCCTCATTCCTCACCATCTTATACAGTTCCCTATTCGTCCACTTCTCCACCTCATCATTGCTTTATACCAATTTCACATACGTCATTTTCTTCGCTTCCACCTTCTCTTGAACTTTACCATTCCACCACCAGCCCCCTCGATGCCCACCACAGTTACCCCGTGAGGTCCCTAGTACTTCTCTAGCTACCTCCCGAATGCAACTGACTATCCTGTCCCACATACCAATCGCATCCCCACTACTCCCCCAAGCCCCCTCGACCATCAACCTCCCTCATATCCTTTGCACTAGTCATGGTCAAACTCCATCATTTGATTCTTAACCTGTCTTCCACAACCCTCTTCTTCTTCTCCAACTTGATCTCCAAATCCATCACCAAAAGCTTATGCCGGGTTGTAAGATCCTCATTCGGAATAACCTTGCAGTCTTTACAAAGACCCTTGTCAACCTTCCTAATGAGCAAAAAGTCTATCTGAGTTTTAGCCACCGAATTACGGAAAGTCACCAAGTGTTCCTCCTTCTTCAGGAACCTCGAATTGGCTAACACCATCTCACAAGCTCTAGCGAACTCCAAAAGTGAGACGTCTCCCCCGTTCCTGTCCCCGAGTCCAAAGCCTCCATGCACGTCGTCATAACCCCAGAAGTGACCCGATATGTCCATTGAAAACCCCTCCTACAAATAACTTCTCAGTGTGTGGTATACCTCCGACCACTTCGTCCAAATCCTCCCAAAAGTGTCTTTTCTCCTTTTCGTCCTAGGCCGGCTGCGGCGCATAGGCACTAATAATGTTCATAGTGAACCCTCAAACTACCAACTTAATCGCCATCATTCTATCATTGACCCTCATCACCCTACCATATGATCCCTTAGCTCGCCGTCTACCAAAATATCTACCCCATTCCTATACTTTGACCTACCCGAGAACAATAACTTATACTCGTCTACATCCTTAGCCTTAGGTCCTACCCATTTGGTCTCCTGGACATATGCTATATTAATCATTCTCTTCTTAAGAATCTTAACTAACTCTATAGTCTTCCCCGTTAAAGTCCCAATGTTTCAATACCATATTCTCAGCCTAGTCTCTCTTTTACCCCACTTACCCCTAACCCTCTCCCCGTCCCCAACCGAGAACACGATCCTAGTGTACCATCATTCACCAAAGTCACTATAATAAATATAAAATAATAAACTATTCAAACGTTTACCCTAAAACAGGAAGAAATCAAAGTGTAAGCACAATTTAACAAGAATCCAGACACAAGTAAAATCGTTACGCCAAAAATGTTATAACTAAAGAGAAGAAGCCGCAAAATTTAACAAAAAGGTTAATGACAGACGGACAACCGGAGGTACCACGCTTTCTCTCCCTCAAAACAATGCTCCTCACCAAATGCCCTTAGTAACTTCAGTTGAATATAACATGTTTGTCGGCCAAAATCACTGTTCAGTAGCACCGGAAGTATTGTTTGTCCGTCACTGCCGGAACTGTTCGCGGCAGTGTTCACGGCACTAAAGTCGGAGTAGTAAATCTGTTTTCCTATTGCATAAAGTTGGGGACTAATATTGCCATATCTAAAAGCTAGCAAAATAGTTTGTGACCATCAGATCTTTACGCTTTGTTACTTGTTTTACTTTATTTCCCCCTCAATCAGATCGCTTGTCCTGCGATCTCATACTTACCCACCGGGCCTCGGCCGGACGTATTTTCCTTCGACGGCGCCGGAACAAACAGCCTACCGGACACACACACACACATTGTCGTTGTAGATTTAAGAGAACAACAAATCAAAGCGAATTGCAAAGGTGGAGAAGGCAAACGAATGAAGGGTGGTATAGGAGGTGCACTTCCGGCTAAGAGGAGATGGAAAGGTTTGATAATTGCGGTGTTAGGTCTCGTCTTTCTTTCATTGCTCGTGCCTTTGGTCTTCCTGCTTGGCCTCCATAACGGTTTCCACTCTTCAGGTAATATGTAATCACTCTAGATTTTCCACTTATTTGCTCCGCATTGCCAAAAACTTTTGCTAATTGCAATTTAGATCCATGATTTGTTCTCTTGCAATGTAAATCTGTGGTGTAATTAGGCTATCTCTATCATAATTGGCCAAATTTCAAGTTTAAATGTTTTTTTTTTCATTTTATATAGAAGGAATAACATTCAAGTTTTTTAACCTAGACAAATTAGCATTTTTAGTAACTTTATTTGGCTTCCCAGATCGAAGAATGGTTCATGATCCTCCTCGCAGGCGAATTTAAGGGGAGATTATGGGGCATGTGAACCCATGATCTCTCCACAAAATTAGATATTTTATGTACATACAACAGCAAGAACACAACATAACGAGTGAAATCCAATAAAGTGGGGTCTGGGGAGAGTAGTGTAGAGTGTACGCAGACCATACCCCTAGCTTGGGAGGTAGAGAGGCTGTTTTCGATAGACGGCACAAGGACAAGCAATTCAAAACAGATATTTTATGTACACATTTTTTAAAACTGGTATAATATTAACTGCTTGCACCCATGCTCTAAGAAGGTTGAATGGTGCACTTGGTTGAAGGTTAAGTTATTTACCAAGAGGAATAGGGATCATTTCCTACTTAATACAGTTTTTCCTCCTCCTTTTAGTAGTGCACTCGTGTACTAGAAATTCTACATCTGCCTCTGCGGCCTCGCCCGGCTCAAAAGAGAATGCCAATAGATAGAGAGTAAAGAAGAAAAGAGATAACAAAAGAGTAACAAAACCGTGCTTTTATCATGTTATTATGGATAAAACCTTTGACCTTCTTAAGATAAAGACGAGGAAGACATATCTTTCATGCAGCTTTTTAGTTCTAGCCATTTTTTTGGGTGATTTTAAAAAATATACAACCCAACATAAAATATTACGCCACTAGACTAATATACAATATTATACAACATTATACCAGGGGAAAGCATTATACATAATGTTCAACCTTGTATAAAAGTGTATAATAGTGGATAAAAGGTGTTTATACACAAATATAGACTAAACCGGGCAACAAATTCAAAATATGGGCTACGTGGCGTAAATATTTTCTCCCAGTAGACAACGTAATTTTCCCTTTTTAGAAGGATTTGCTCCTAACTTGATCTGGCATTTACTTATTTTGCAGGATATACAACAACACAACAAAGTTCAGCCTCAGTAAGTACCTGCAGCATTTGATATTGCTATTTAATAACTACTCATTGATTCTAAACTGGGGAACTCCTGATGGAATCAGGGTGGACTTAGAATCTACGGTCGACATAATACTGCTAAGATTGGGAATCAGTCGAAGGTAATTTCTTTTCTATAAGCAAGATCATTGGTCACTTTGAAATTTTTAGCCAGTAGAAGAAGTGGACTATCTTAATTTCCGATGCTATATCTCTACTAGGCAACATATTTCTGTTCATTATTGCATCTTTGTATGTACACAGAGAAAAAGGTGATCATGACGTATCTAACAGTTTTTTCGGTATATTGTTGCAGGGTGGTGAATCAACACATGTGGATGACCTATTAAGTAGATTGGAACAAACTTTTCCGAAGGTTCTTTTATGATGCTTGTTAAGAGCTTCAGTTTTGCGATTTAAATAGACTGTTACTGACTAGGTGAATTGCTACAAATTACAATGCATGTTTTACCTTGAAAATGGACATAAGTAAAGCTTACTAGTCGGGCTTTTCTGGAAAATCTTCCTTAAAATTGGTTCTAGTTGTGAATAGGTTAGCATAATTTATGATGTGTTATTACAACTATTTTCATTGTTAGTGGTGTACCCTTCTTTCCCTATTTAAATTAAAAAAAGGGCTGAGACGAAGGGATCCTTCATCCTCATATTTGTTAGTCTTATTGGCTGCTATTTTGTTTGTCTATGTACAAAATATGGTGTTGCAAATAAAGTATTTAGACTTAGAAAAATCTCTGCAACAGTATGACTTAAGATCAAACTGGGAAAGATGGGATATTGGATGTGTCAAAGCAAAAGAAGCAATAATCAAATCTCAAACCATGATTTTCCAAATATCCGTTGTTACCTCAATAGATAAAGTAATTGTAATGGTCATGAGAACAGAATGCAATCATTAACTTAATAAAGTGGAGATGTAAGTTGAGGCTGTCCAAGAATCTGAGGTAATCAGAAGAAATGTTATCAGCAGTATGCAATATTATCTGATTGTTTCTCTGCCTTTTTGGTGTCGGAGAATGAAACGAAATGATTTAGGTTTAGGATCTATAGATATAGGACTGCAGACTGCTTGATTTGCTAATCCTTGTATGTTAAACTACATGATATATGCTATCAAATCTTTTAATGGATGCATGCGATTTTTATTTTCTTATTCTCCAATATTCTCAATATTATAAAACTGATAACTAACTTTAATTTCAAGCCTTCAAATGATAATTAATAACATAACTTCATATTTTGTCATTTAGTTCTACATAACATGACAATTGTAACTATCATACTAATGCATATGCAAGTTACATGATTTAAGAAAGTGGTCCTGCCGCTATTTCTTTCCTTTTCCATTCCATAGAGTTTGCTCTTTGCATGTAGTACTTGATTAGAGCTAACATTGAATTAAGAAAAGTAGAACCACATTCCATATGTCATTCCACATGAGCTGATGATGAAAACTTGTGTGGTTTTGTCTATCTAAGTTTATAGTTGTGCCAGCACAAGTTCAAGACTAGTAATTATATATTTATATGTGAAGAATGCATTGGGTAAACAGTTCATGTTTGGGAGGATGTACCTAAGTGCTGCTAGAAATAGAGTTCACAATTATGCTGAAATCTCCATGGCACTTCATAAGGAACCTGAAATTATTCCCTACTAGTGTCGTGCCTTCCGGTTTTTGGTGTAATTGGATAGATTGATCAGAATACAAAGGAAAAAAAAGAAGAAGAAAAGGTAAGTTCGAAGGGAAAGTTCAGGAGAAAGAAAGATATGTCATGTCACATCCTTGTTGGAGAAAAAGAAATGAAAGGACGGAAAATATGTTAATGTCTCTTTTGGAGAACAAGAATGTTTTCCACCATTCACCTAACCAGTCAACCTACCGATGACCTAAGAGAGTTAATGCAGTACCCTTTCATGTTATGAGTCTCTGTATAGCATATGTTGATGTATTTTGTCATGATTCTTTTATTGGAATATCAGTTTACTGAATGAAGCTTGTTTGGTTTGAAGATACCCCCTTTTTTCTCTATGAAGAGATTTGAAGATGTCCTTCTTATTCCCTTTGATGTGGGGCACATATAGGAAGTATCCAACCTTTTAATTCTACTTGGAGCTACTTTTAAAAGCGAAGCTTCTCAATATCGCATTTTCTTAGTACTCCTTGACTCCTTGTTATGAGCTGAAGATATTTTAATCTTCTAATTACTGCTGGATATGGTTAGTGTCTGAAATCTTAGGATCCCAGATGTTGGCAGTTTAGTTGTTAGATCATGAGCATATATACGTAAAGACGGGAGATGCACAGATTTAGTGTTTCATAATGACGTGATTTTGAACAATGTTGGGTTTGAGAAGCGTTAATTGAGGGACCCTTCTATCCCAAAGTTGTTTTTTCTCCCTAATAAATATTGAAATTTTGATTGTTACCTTTCTAAAAAAAAAAAAATTGAAATTTTGATTGTAGTAAGTGAGAATTTAAGATTTTGTCTTGCAAGTTTTTCTTACATTACTCCCTTGTTCCACCATTGATGTCGATCATGATACCTTCCAATTTTAAGTCATGGGCTATGAAGTATTCTTGTCATTTCATGAACATATGAAAAGTAACACCACTACGATCTTCTATTTTGTTCTACTTAGTTTTGTTGCCCGCTTGTTGTACAGATTTTGTGCCGAGTATATTGCAACAATAGTCTATATTATAGGAAAACTATTTCCAGGTACCTGTTTTTAACTAATCGACTATCTGTTTTAGCACTTCTCTAGAATGATTTCGTAGGTAAACATTTCTCCAAGTAAGTCTTAATCGGAATAAAGGATACTCTAAAGTTCTTTTGGATTGAATGTTCTGATAATTCTTTTACATATATTTTGAACTTTGAAATACTAGGCCGTAATTTACCTTATAGAGTTGAAAACTACTTCACAAGCAATTTAAGACAACAAGACATAAGATTAGCAATTGCGGAGGAATCAGGAAAGCCAAAAGTTGCTAACGTGCTTATTATAGTACCAAATAATGGAAAACATAAAAAAAACCACGAGTTACAACCAATTCAAGCAACGATGCAAGTGAACGCTTTAAATTTATTGATGCTTTGTGTATAGATATTGGAAGTTTTAGTATCCTTTCATGTTGAACTTGCATGTCATTTACCTATATAACACAATTGTGGACTCGTGCATAGGTACTGATATAAGTAAGAAGCATGCAGCTTCACATGAATAGACATTTGTACACTATCATTACTGTCAATCAACAGTTTCTCATTTGAGTCTTGTTACTCTAATTCTTTTGCTGTAGATGTTTGATCTTGCTTGTCGCCCATTTTGCTTTCTTATTCTACTTCATAATATAAATTCTTCATCAGATGGGGAAGGGAAAAAAGAAGAGAAGCTTTATCAAAAAAGAAGGGAAAAAAAGAGAGAAAGAAAGAGAAGCTTTATGTTGAAAATGTCTCTTATTGAGAAGCTTGAGACATGTGGACTACCTTAGTTGTTCAATGTTCAAACCATTGTTGCTTGTCTCAATATTTCAGTTTTCTTTTATCATTTGTGGCTTTGATCTTGGAAGAAATCACATCTTATAGTTAAAACGGGTATATGATACTTGCTCCAAAGTTTCAGTGTTCACTTTGCGTGTAAGTTATTTGATCGATTTTTCTTCACCATTTGTCTCAGGATTTTGGGGGAAATACTATTGTCAGGGAAGTGGAGAACAAGACTGCTGGTAGGATATTCCAACTTAATTCTCTGAAGAGGAACATGTCTCTCGCTTTATAACGTGTAACTATGTCTATGCATGCTACATATACAAACAAGTATTTTTTTAGGTATAGACAAATTTTCTATGAATATGTACATTTACGACGTAGAAATTAGGGTGTGTTTGGTATGGGGAAAAAATGTTTTCCAATTTTTCCATTTTGGTTGGTCAAAAATTTTGGAGAACATTCTCTAGGAAAACAAGTGCCTTAAAAATGAGGAAAATGATTCCCTAGTGGAAGTAGGGAAAACAAGTTTCATAAGTGGCATTCCACGTTAATTGTCTTCTCCCCACCCTCCAACACACCCCACCTCCACCCCCACCCCCACCCCCATAGCCCTCATCCCCACCACCCCTACAGTCCTACCCTTCACTGCCCGTAGTGTTGGCCTAGATTATATACAATGCTTTTGGAACAATATTTTCTTCTTATTTACCAAACACCAGAAAATAAGTAAGAAATTCACTTATTTTCTAGGAAAACATTTTCCTTCCTACCAAACACACCCTTAGGTGTTTAGCCTATTCTTTTAATGTGATCTTGTCTCTTTCCTTTTTAGTGGGTGGAGTTAATGTAGCCTTTAGATCTATTTAGATTTTTAAGTTATTCCTCTTTGCAATATTATTTTGCCAGGCTCTACTTTGTTGGATGGATTTCCCAAAGAGCGCTTAGGAGCAAATGTATGTGTTCTGCAACCTTACGTTTTTATATGTTCTCTTCACAAAAAATGGATCTTTACATGTTGGTTACCTCTTTTTGTCTCCTTCTGATACAATAATAAGATTAATCTTAGATATGTGTAACAGAGCATAGATGTTGGTGAGTTCTCAAAACAAAAGCAGAGCACAGATGTTGGTGACGTCACACAAAAAAAGCAGAGCACAGATGTTGGTGACTTCATACAAAGAAATCAGAGCACAGATGTTGGTGCTATGCATGCTGCCACTGAGAATGTCAAAGGCATTGATGAGGGTGAGAAATTATGTGAGCTAAAATTTGGGAGCTACTGTTTATGGCGTCGCAATCATAAGGAAAAAGTGAATGATTTCACTGTGAGAAAGATGAAAGACTTGTTGTATGTGGCTCGGGCTTATTATCCTAGCATCGCGAAGCTTCCGGCTTATGACAAGCTGTCACATGAAATGAAGCAAAACATTCAAGAGTTTGAGCGGGTGCTTAGTGTAACTACGGTGGACAAGGATCTTCCTCCCCTGTATGTGCAATTAGTTTCCTTGCAACTATGGAACAAAAAAATGTTTGGAGTTGATCTTTATTTTTAAATGATCATTGAATGTCAAAATGTTTAATCTTATCTTTTTGTGACTAAGATTGAGAAATGGGTGTAGCTTGCCTTATATGTTTTGGGAAGGATCTTGACTTTTGTGGTTTGTTATTGCTGTGTAGATGTTATTATGCCGTCATGCATTTAGACTTAACCTCAGCTCAACTCAAATAGATCAGGAGCAAACTGTTTGATACTAGATGCAGAGTTCAACATTCCTCAGTATCCACTGCTCAGGCTTGATTATCTCCTTTCCTTCTTCTCCCATCTCTCTCACTCTCTTCCCTTCGTGATGCCGATTGAAAAATATTATTGGCAATTTGGTCAATTTTCTTGTCAAATAAGTTCTAGAAAATTAAAACTTATCAAATAAAACATCCACTCGTTGACTGAATCCGATAGTGGTTATGGACAAGATCCCAAACATTGACCTCTTTGAATCAAATTACTTTTGACCTGGCCTAGCTCTAGCTTCGCTTCTAATCTGCCTTCTAGGGTAATTGCTTTTCGTTGCATTTGCTTGTTCGCTTTAATCAGGCACAAAAGTATCTCAACTACATGTTTCTTGTCTTCCTCTTATTCCTTTGCCCCTTGGTAGAAGGAATTTGTAAAGATTTCTTTTGATTATATTCCGTAAATAAATTTCTTGAAAACCTTTTACAGAAAATTCATGCTTTTGCTTGTTCACCAGGATGGATCCAAAGCTAACAAAGATGGAAGCTGTAATTGCTCAAGCAAAGGCATGCCGTGTAGATTGCAGTAATGTAGACAAGAAATTCAGACAACTGGTCGATCTAACTGAAGATGAGGCTACTTTCCATATGAGACAGAGTGCCTTCCTCTACCAACTAGCAGTTCAGACCATGCCCAAGAGTCATCATTGCCTGTCAATGCGACTAACTGTAGAGTATTTTAGAGACCCTCCACCTGATATTGATCAGTCATTGGAAGAGAGACTCTTGAATCCAGATCTTCACCACTTTGTTATATTCTCCAGCAATGTGTTGGCATCATCTGCCGTAGTTAACTCCACTGTAACACATGCAAAAGTATGGTTTGTATACTCTCTTGAATTGCAATTTTTTTTTTCTATTGTTAACACTTCTATCAGTTTTTCTGATTGTGTTTTCTTCTGTATGCAGGAAAGTGAGAATCAAGTATTTCATGTGGTAACTGATAGACAGAATTACTTTGCCATGAAGTTATGGTTCTCAAGGAACAAGTATATGGAGACCACAGTTGAGGTGTTGAATATTGAAGATCATAAGTTGGAGAACAATAAGGCATCAACGTCAATTCATCTTTCTCTGCCTGAAGAATATCGTGTCTCCTTCCACAAGGTTGATAGACCGCCTACAACAGAATACCTATCTGTTTTTTCACATTCCCATTATCTTCTTCCTGAGATATTCCCTAGTTTGAAGAAAGTCGTTGTCTTGGATGATGACATTATTGTGCAAAGAGACTTGTCAGTCTTATGGGGCATCAATATGGACGGGAAAGTGAATGGTGCAGTTCAGTGCTGCTCAGTTCGGCTGATTCAGCTGCGGAAACTTTTTGCTGACAAGAGATTGGATGAAACATCTTGTGTTTGGATATCTGGATTAAATATTGTTGATCTAGCAAGGTGGAGGGAACAAGATATTTCCGGAAGATACCTAAAGCTGGTAACGGAGGTAAGTGACCCTTTATCTTTTGACTTACATTTGTTGTTTTCGCCGACTTTTACGTGCAAGATGTAAGGCAACAACAACAACAACAACAACATATGAAATCCCACAGCGTAGGGTCCGGAGAAGGTAGAGTGTACGCAGACCTTACCTCTACCATGTTAGAGAGGCTGTTTCCGAAACACCCTTGACTCAAGAGAACGCATAAGCAAAGCAAAAACAAAAGCAAAAGAAACGGTCAGACACATGCAAAAAATTTAAAGCAGTATGGAAATGCAAGTAACGAAAGCGAATAAGTGATAAAACATTCTGAAAAGAAGCAGTAACTACCACAGGCAAAAAGACAGTAATAGCAACAATATAATAAGATAAATGAAGTAATGCAACAATGAAGTCGTAATAGAGATCTAGAACAGTATAAGCTAGTGCACAAAGATAATAAAACTCCTAGTGCAAAAAAGAAATCCTCGCGGAAACCCACTAGCCTTCTATCCTGATACTCGACCTCCATACCTGAAGCTGCGTCATATCCTGCCTAATCACCTCTCTCCATGACTTCTTTGGCCTACCCCTCCCTCTCCTCTGGCCCACGACCGCCAACCTCTCACACCTCCTCACTGGAGCATCTGCGCATCTCCTCTGCACATGACCGAACCATCTCAACCTTCTTTCTCGCATCTTGTCCACCACGGGGGCCACTCTCACCTTGTCCCGAATTACTTCATTCCGAATCATATCTCTCTTGGTCTGTCTGCACATCCATCTCAGCATCCGCATCTCAGCTACCTTCATCTTTTGGGCATGAGCTGTCTTAACTGGCCAACACTTTGCCCCATACAACATAGTCGGTCTGACTACCACTTTGTAGAACTTTCCCTTAAGTCTAAGCGGCACATTTTTATCGCACAACACACCTGATGTGAGCTTCCATTTCATCCAACCCGCCCCAATACGGTGTGTGATATCGTCGTCAATCTCACCATTGCCTTGGATGATCGACCCCAAGTACTTGAAACTTTCTTTCTTGGCAAGTAAAATATTTCTTTCTTTCTTTATTTTTATTTGTTAAGGCTAATAGGGTTTGAGAATTTAGCATGTTATTGTTCTATTGCACTATTTCTACTGTGAAATAATACCACAACATGACAAATCAAATTTTGGTAAGTAAAAAGTGATTTCTATTATACTTGCCCCAAAAATGACCCAAAAATTGTTACTTTCTAGAGTGCTTCTCCATATTTTCAAGTTTTATTGATTCGCTCATACAATGTAGTCGGGACTCTTTATCAATTTCATGTCCACAATCCCATTGACAATAATAATTTCTAATATATCTATCACTAATAAAGGAAGTTTCAACAACTAGATACAATCCTTCACATTATAGTCTTTAGTCTTAGTGAAAATATCTTTTGCAACATCTTATGTTGTGATTACTAGGCTACTAATTAGTTGGATATCTTTAATATCCATTGCACCTCCCCTTTTTGGATTAGGACTGTTAAGAATGGATCTTGGGCCTAACTCAATCTCAAAAGCGAGCTCATGAGGGGAGGATTGTCCAAATCCATATAAGGAGACCACCCATCCCTTTTTCATCAATGTGGGACTCTTCAACACCCCATCTCATGCCCAGGGCTGGACATCTGGTGCATGGAAATTTAATATGGTAGCCCAACATCGATACACAATAATTGGGATGAGTCCTGCTCCGATATCTGGTGCATGGAAATTTAATATGGTAGCCCAACATCGATACACAATAATTGGGATGAGTCCTGCTCCGATATCATGTAAATAATGGATCTTGGGCCTAACTCAACCCCAAAAGCTAGCTCATGAGGGGAGGATTGCTCAAGTCTATATAAGCAGTCCAAATTAAACGAAAAATTAACTAAACCTCTTTGGAGAAAACCCATATTGATAGAGTTGATATAAATACTTCATTTTGTCTTCTCAAACAACTAAAAATGCTACTTTTGAACTATGGAGCTGGTTTTAGAGAGAAATTCCATCATCAGTCTAACTCTGATGTAGCAATTATGCGAGACCTATATGTGTGATGGACCAACAAGGACTTATAGGAGGCGGCCCGGGTCGACTCTAGTTTTTGAGGGAAAGTGCAATCAAATTTTTTTTGATGGAGAGGCAATACTTTTAATTCCAAGGGACGACTTGGAAAATGAAGATGTTTATGGAGCCATCCTTAATTGGGCAAACAGAATATTTACTATATCATTTTTCTTTTTTTATTGTATAGAAAAAAGAATAAAGAGAAGGAGCAAAAACAAAAGTGAATGAAATGAGATTAGGGGAAACAAAAGATATTTTTGATGTTTCAGATAATTTGTAAAAGGAACATACATAGGATGATCATTCTTTTGTAATTGTCTAATTGGGGACTATACAATTTGGTATAGTATACCTGTTAATATATAGAAATGTTACCAATGTAAAAAAAAAAAAAAAAGGAAAAATAATTAAACAAAATTAGAAAAAGAACAAGAAATAAAGAAAATGAAAAAGGAACGCAAATAGAAAAATAAAAAAAAAACGAAAAGAAAGGAGCCAAATTGAGTATGAGTTCAGAATAAATGAACAAAAAAGAAGAAAAAGACAAAAAACAAAAGAAAGAAAATAACTCACAATGTACTACATTACTATTGGCATTCTAAATGCATTAAAAAATGACCCACAATGTACTACGATGTGAACCCAACAAATTGACTCTGAATTCACTATATGATTGTCTAAACTATACGTACTCAATTCTTTGGTTGAGGAGGGGAGAGATTGAGTTATAACCAATACACTTAGTGCCATGCCAGCAGGCTAGCCTAGCCATTTTATACAACCAGTGGTAAATGTAGTACAACGTAGGATGTGTGGAAGGGCGTACGCCATGAGTTCGAGTCCTGCTGGTAACCACACCTAATTAATTGGAGAAGAGTAGAGTGGCGATTCACGAGTTACAAAATTGGAAACAAAGAAAATGAGCTAAAATCGAATAAAATTAAGAAGACTTGCTTTGAATTTGAATGAAGCTTTAAAACAGGAATATATTTGGGTGAAGAGTAAAGTCATTTTCACAAGCCAAACTGTGACCAATGAACCATAGTAACACAATAATTATTTCCTTAAGCTTCACGGAAGTATAGAATTATACCCAATGTGGGAACTATGTTGACTTTTAACATGCATGTGTTATAAGGTAGTTTCCCCTTTATTATGAATGGTGTATAAGTTGTATACCCAAAACAAAAGGGGACAAAGAAAAAGGTAATTTGCATGCGCTAAGAGACCAAAACAGAAAACGATGGAAAAAATACTATTTGCATTCATTATTGCTGTCGCAATATTAGTGTTCAAGATTGTTTTGTGTTGGTCCTTTTATGTGCGCTGCTACCTGCCTAAATAATGAAGTGATGTCCTCTGAGCTTCTGTTCTTTTTGTTTTGGAGTAGATTTTTTGTGGTCAGGGGTTAACGCTTTCCAGCACCACAAACTATGGAAGCATAAAAATGTGGGAAAATACAAAGCACATTCATTATTGTTTTCTCAACGTAAATGTTAAGATTGTTTTGTGTGGGCATGTGGGCTGCCACCCCACCTAATTAAAGATGTCTCAACTTTTGGGCCTCCGTTTCGTTTCATTTTGGAGTCCACGAGTTAACCCTTTCGAGCCCCACAAACTATGGGTTTTCAAAGTCAACTGCAAGTTAATTAACCCACTGAGCATTTGTTCTAAACACTCAACTTTTATGGGTAAGGGGCACGGATGTGTTTTTTTTTTTTTTTTTTGGGGGGGAGGGAGGGGGGGGGGTCTTGGGTGTGGGACTGAAAGGTAATCTTTATCTATCTAAATACAAATGAGACGTGACAGGATTCTTGGTGTGGAATCTCATGTTTGATTGTGTATAGAGCTAATCCATTTTCTTGTCTCCATTTATCTATATGCTATTTTTATGTTGACTTACACCGTCACCTTATTGTTCAATTCGCAGATGAAGTCAGAAGAGGCTGTTGCATTACGCGCAAGCTTGCTTGCTTTTCAGGGTGAAGTTTACGCTCTTGATGATAAGTGGATATTATCAGGATTGGGCCATAAATATGGAGTGCATACTGAAGCTGTGAAGAATGCGAGAGTACTGCATTTTAATGGTAACATGAAACCTTGGCTTGAGTTGGGCATCCGCGATTATACAGTTTTCTGGCGGAAGTTCCTAAACCAGGGGAATCAGTTTTTAAGTGATTGCAATATTAACTAGTACAGTATGGGCTAATACCTGTATTTGCTGCTGAAGTTTCATGAAGGTTTGGGTGACGAAGTTTGCACAAGTTTCCTGTTTGTGATCTTGTGTGGAACTGTATCTGAGGTAGCGGATTGAGTATAATTTGGTGTGGATATCTCTATTGTTTGGTTAATGAAGGAAATTTGTTAAACCTCAAGGCAATACTAAAGTGATGCATAATACTTGTTACTGACGGATTGCTAGTAAGGAATGGACAACTTTTAATGGGTTTGCTAACATCTTCATCGGCTATTTTTGTTGGAGCTGTTAAGGGTATATAGCGTATGAGGAGATTGCCCGAAATTATCTCTGAAGAGCTGGATATGAACTTTGCCTCTTATGAAACTTGTAAACATGCATACCTTGGGTTAAATATAGTTCTATTGAAAGTGGTGAGAAGTACTTGGACCCTTCACCTGTGATGAGCAAACTTGGATCTGCTGTGATGTGTGATGTTGCCACTGACACGTTCAGTGAATTCTTCCTTGTAGAATTGGGTCTGTTTGAATACATTCTTTCTTAGCATTGATCAGGCATCTCAATGTTTTTAAGCTTTGTATTAGCTACTGGAGAATTGCCATTGCTGCTAAAACATATTTAGTGTTAACATAATACAACATTGTTTACCTTCTAATTTTCCTTTTGACAAGCAGCTGGACATTTCACATTTGTGCCTTGCGCTTAATAGTTTAAGTTCTATGCACTAATGAATAATCAGGTTACTTATACGTAATTAGAGATAAATCTCATTAGTTGATAACCTGTTAAAAATTGTATAATATGCAATCACAAGTTAAACTACATTAATAGTGCTTTGTTAAGTGAAGAGATGGCTTAATAGATAGTACCTAAGCTGGAGAAGGACAAACAAAATTACCAAATAATCAAACTCGTAGGGATGGCACCAGGTAGCCGCTTGTGAAGGTACTGTTTAAAATATTGTTGGTTTTAAAAATTATTTTAAGTTTAGTTAGTATTAACAAACTTTAAACCCGAGTTGCTTCTTTTGACACTTGTATGGTTTATTATATAGATTATTTGATGTGTTCCTAATTATAAGTGCATAATTTAGAAGAAGTTTTGATGTCAGTTATCTTTTTCTCCTTCATAAAATAGAATAGCCTAACTTCAAATTGAGAAAAGTTTGAACTAAGACCTTCGAGTATTGAATTTAGGCTTTGTTAAAGCCTAATTTTAGACTTCATGTTTGAAGTGGAACTGCATTCAAACTCATTTCAACTTTAGACATGAGACATGAAATTAGGTTTTGATATTTTTAACTTCAAATTTACAATGTATGAAGCTGATTTTGAGATGGCAAAATGTTACTACTTCGTAATTAACAATTATGTTTTAAATAAGTCCTAAAAATGGTTATTTGTGCAGTTGTCCCTCGAGACTCCCTTTAATAAAATATTATAACCAAAATGATCTTTTAATAAGGGAAAATAAAATGTGAAGTTATTGTCATGTTTGTTGGCGTATATAACAAAGTATAGTGATTGTTTAATGAAATACGGAAACCATAAGTAGAGGTTTGGACTTTGGACAGTGGTTAGATACTTAGATTTGGAGAACACCAGTAAAATCCATGAGAAAATTATTTATGTACTATTTGAAGAGTCAAAATATTATTTGTTTTATGTCTTTTTTTTTTTTTTTTTTTTTTTTTTTTTTTTGATAATCCAGGTTTCCATGCTTGCGCCGACTACTTCACTGGTATTATCCAGACGTCCTGGAGGTAATAGCACCGGTCCTTCAACACTATTACCAGGTAAATCGCGGGATGTGCTCCGGTGGCCAGTTTTCTGGGAGCGTACAACTGATCAATGAGACAAGGTCAAATTCCCCAACATGCAGAGTTTCTTCGTGCTTGCGGGGAATCGAACCCACGCTATCCATGCCAGAGCGCCTTATAGCACCCAGGCTTTGCCACTGGACTATGCCCCGGAGGACTATTTGTTTTATGTCTTGAAAAAGGGCAAAAATGTTCCCTACCTATTCAATTTGGTTCACCAATATCCCTTAGTTAATCTATCGGTACGCTAATGCACCTACCGTTTTTTCTTAGCTCATATTTCCCCCTAAAATAGACGGCTCCTATATTAGCTACTCTTCGTTCTAATTTGTGTGATATAGTTTGATTGTGCACAGAGTTTAAGAAATAAAGGAAGACTTTTAAATTTTGTGGTCTAAAATAAATTAAAGATATTTGTGTGATTATAATTATCTCGTTAAGCGTAAAATATAAAGTTTAAAGTTAAATTGTTATCAAATAAAGAAATGTGTCATTCTTTTTTAAATTGACTAAAAAGAAAAGTGTGTCATATAAATTGAGACATAGGGAGTAAAGTTTAGATGACATGACACTCCATTATTGGTTAACCCATATATGAATTAAAATAGGTCAAATACATAAATTGCATCTGAACTAGATAAGAGGGGTTGCTCAGATGGTAAGCGTCCTCCACTTTCAACCCGAAAGTTGCGAGTTCGAGTCACCAAGGGAGCAAAGGAAGGAGCTTCTGGGGGAGGGATTTAAAAACAAAAGCACTCTTAACTATACTCGAAAAGTTGACTTCACACTCAACTAATCGGGCGACCTATTACGGATCATTCGCAGGAATGCCCCTATTTCGGGGTGGTCTTTAATTTTTGCCCTTCGGTACTTTAGAGTGGCCGAAAATATTTTTGATATCAAAAAAATAAAAAAAGTAATTCAGATTCTGGGTTCGAACACCGCCGGAGTAAAAAAAAAAGAAAAATAATTTCACAAGACAAAGATTTCACAGAAACTGTGCCTATTCGCGCAAATTTACATAGAAACTATGCCTTAAGAAATTGTTATGTAAAATATGCATTGTCCGACATAGTTTCTATTTAATCACTACTTTTGGCAACTTCACTGTCTCTAGTGCTTGGAGTCTTCTAAGGCAAAAAAGAGGGCCAACACAATTTGATAGAGACTTTGGCATAAGAATGTCCTTTATAAAATGTCATTCGTGACATGAGAGTGATTCATGACAGTCCCTACTCATAGAAAGATCACCAGGTTTGACATCAATGTTTCCACCACATGTTATTGTATAGGAGCTGGTATGACTCTTCTTTTTGAAAACACTTCTCACCTTTTTTTTACTCAGGCCAGTATGTTCAAACAGTCTGGAGTTATTTCGTTGGAAGTCTGGGTATCATCTATAGGGATATTAACATAAGGACCCTTATTCTTAACTACTGGAATCATCAGGGATTAAATCCCATTGCTGCTTACATCTATAAAATCCTCCCTCCAATCATTATTTGGAGCTTTGGAGATCAAGGTATATCTTCAAATATGAAATGGAGAAGCCATCGATCCAAAGATCCAAAGCTCTTATCTCATTTAATATCATACAACTCTTATGCGTATATTTCAAGAATGTGAAAATTGGAAGAAGTTGAAAAGATGTTCGCGGACTATTTGAAGCCTCTCTTCAGGAATTCACTTCTACTATAGTGTTTTGGATCAAACCCTATTTTTTTTGTGAAGCTTAATAGTGATGGTTCTTATTCTTGTGAAAACTGTGGAGGAGGGATGTGATCAGAAATTGTGAAGGCAAAGTCATCATGGCATACTCTATTCTCCTAGGCAAGGGAATAAGCAATGAAGCTGAAGCAAATGCTTTCTTATTTGGCCTCAATTGATGTTTAGACAATGACCACAATATGATCATAGGAGAGATTGACTCTCTCATTGTGTATAGTTCTGTAAATAACAATTGGGATATTCCTTGAAGGATTGAAGAAACCATTAAGGAAATTGGCAGGATTGTAGCTAGACATTGTATTATCACCAGGCATTGTTCAGAGAAGCTAATCAAGTTACGGATAGCTTCTCTAAGTCACAATCGAGAGAACATATGTATATAACACTTTTGCTGACCTCCCTCGACAAGCTAGACGGTTGATGAATATGGGTAGATGGCAATTACTTCATTTAGAGTCAAAAAGAAAAGACCAAGCCTGCTCACATATGAGCCTCCTTGAAACTTACTGCTTTATTGTCACATGTTGTCACTTTTTGTCTAGCTTTGGGCTCTTTAGCCTGGATAAATTATTTTTCTTCACAAGCTCAAATCTTGTAGTAAAAGGTCAGGCTCGACACCCCTTTTACAGGCTCTTTTTCACTATGGCTATAAAATCTTAACCTTCATTCCAAAAAAAGGCATAGGTTCATAGAAACATATGTCTTGCGAAATTATTATTATTTTTTACTCTGCTGGGGTTCGAACCCAGAACTCCCCAACGAATGAGGGTACTTTAGCCCATAAACTGTCATTGAATGAGAAGTAGAGGCAAAAATTAAAGACCAGTCGGTATAAAAGGAATCCATGCAAAAAAAGGATCTATTAGCCCCTACACAATTAAAAAGTGAATTTAATACCACCCTAATACACATATAACCAGTCACATGATGGGAGGTGTTTTACACTCGCGTCACATCATCACCATGTCATTACCACGTCACTACCGCATCAAATACTATATCATTTTAAAAAAAAAAAAAAAATCCATGTCATCCCAATTGTTTCTTCTTTATTGTACACCATCAAATCGACCATTAAAGCACCACCATTGCCGCCACCGTCATCAAACCCATACCTCCACCACAAAAAATAAAAAAAGCCGCCATAAATTTCACAACCCACAACCAAATCAACCATCGGCGTTGTCTTCTCGATTCTCATGGTCTCAACGCCGTAACTCCACCGAAATTCACCATCGATCCCGCCGTGAACCACCATCCTTCTACCCACTCCTTTCCGTTACTTTAATCAGTCCCACCATCGCATATCGTTCTTCAAAATAATTGGAAGAAGAATTTTATTTTGAGCAAAATCGTTGGGTCGATTCATTGTTCTTGTTCAAGGTGCTCAGATGCGTTGTGATTTTGGGTGGCGTGGGGTGGTGAAATCCATGGTGATTATAAAAAACTGAATTTTGTAAAAAAAATATGAATTGTTTTAACCAAAACACGCTTGTTGGTAATTATTTTTATATTTTATCCACATCAAATTCACTTTTGATGATCAGAGAGTTAATAACTCGCCCGATTAATTGAGGTGTGAACTTGACATTTCAGATATAGTTTAGGATGCAATCTATGTATTTTGCGTCAAAATACTCACTCATTTAAACACATGACTCACCTATACACCATCCCTGTATCCCATATATCTCTCTTTTATCCACTTTAAAACCTGTCGATAGAGATGACTTAGGTCTAAAAAAGGAGGCATCAACTTTATTGATTCTCTAACATTATTGTTTCGAGTTTGAGGGATTTAAAGTTTCCATTTTCAAGTCGTTTCCCTGATTCATGTAGATTTTTCTAGGTTTTGGTGATTATTTTAGGGTTTCGAAATAATCACCAAAAGGGAATTGAGCTAAAAAAAAAAAAAAAGAAGTGCCATAGTTACACCCGAATGGCTTGTATGAAGTTTTTCAAGAACCGCAAAAATATGTGTATGACCAAGAAGGGTGTCTTGAGATTATTGGATAAGCTATCACCTGAGCATAATTAGGGTAGGCAAAAAATCCGGAGAACCGAAAAAACCGAACCGAATCGGTTGTTCGGTTTGGTTTTTATTCGGGTTTTTTATATAAAAAAGATCAATTTTTTGAAAAACCGAACCAAATCAGGATTTAGTGATTCGGTTCGGTTTTTTAGTTTTGGATACGAACCGAAAAACTGAATTAAATATGTAATTAATCTTATTTTTTATTTTAGGCTACTGCTATCTCTTGAATAATAGTCATTGAAGCCAATCTGTGAAGCTTTTAGGGAAATCGAATGAGGCATGAACTTGATTAACATATCACGGAAGCATTGACATAAAATGTAGGGAGAGAAAATAGTTGTAAATTGATAAAACTTTAAATGGTCATAACTCTACGCTCGGATGTCTGTTTTACCCGATTTTTATTTTTGATTTTGCGTAATTTTTCGAGACGGGGACTGCCAAAGTGCAGCCAATTTTTAGAAAAACGTCCGTTTTCCCAATTTGTGTTTTCCCCCAAATCGATTTCTAATTGTCCTTTTTCTTTAGTAAACATCTCACGATACACAATAGATTTCAACGTCGAAATTTCATGATAGTATAGGTGTGAATGTCTATTTCAATGTTGGAAATTCAATTTTTTTTTAAAAAATAAAAAATTCTTCGACTCGACCCGAACCCCCCTGCCCACTAGAAAAAATCGATATAATCCGATACGTTCGGCGATATAAACCGAACATATCGGGGTTTTTTTTTTAAGTTGGATTCGTTTTTTTTTTTTAAAAAAACGATTTTTATTCGGTTCATATTTTTCGGATACAAAATCAATATGAACCGATATACGCCCACCCCTGAGCATAATTACGTCAAAGTTGACATAAATAATCCCTCTTTCCCATAATTTTAGCCTGTAGAAGGAAAAGGTTCCAATTTCCAGTGGGAAAAATCGACCCAAAGTTTGATAGCTCAAAAACTAATCTCTTGATTTCCCAGTTGGGTATCCCTTGAGGAAAAAGAAATAAGAATTACTTACTTCTGTTTTTAAAATTTAAACTAATATGGTGTCCGATTTAGTTTGTTTACATCTTAATTACTCCATTTGACATCACCATTACACATACGGGTGTCAAAACTATTCCGAAAATCGACCGAACCGACCGTATCGAACCTAACTGAACCAATTTTGAGGTTTTTTTTAGTATAATCGAAGGGTTCTAGTATAAACTAAAATCGTAACGAATTGTTAGGTAGGTTTTTTATTTCATAAAAAAATAACAAATTGAATCGAACCGAATAATATATATATATTTCTATATGTCAATTTTAATATTATAAAACATTAAAAAACTTCACCTTGGGCCATGGGCTTTGAGGAAATTACAAGTAATATCAAAACATATTTTACACTATTAAATAAAGAAGTAACAAGGCTTACTGCTTACTGATTGAAGTCTAGGATTTAGTATTGCTTCCCAACTTAATCTTTTTCATGACACTTACTCAACAAAAAACGAAGGTATGTTTTGAGACTTTCTTTTCCTATCCCTTTAAATTTTGTTAATTCAAAAGATTAATAGAAATAGGCAAACCCGTTCAATTGTTTAAAAATTTTAAGGATTGATATTTGAGGCCAAAAATTATTTCTATTGTATATGTATCGATAAATATCATATAAGTATGTGAGTTTATATTGTAAAGAAGAGACAACAGATCTGCCACATACCACGTAAGATCAAAATTTTGAGGGAGCTTTATACCAGACATTCTAAAATAGAATTGTATACTTTCTATGTTATATTATAATTTATTATTATTTTATATAAGGTGATGTTAAATAAATAATCAATAATTAACTGAACTGTACCAATACCGAAGAAAAATCTAAAGAATTGGTACGATTTCGAAAAGTCTAATTTTGGTTATTTTGTATATTAACCAAAAAATTGGTATGATATATTTGAAAGTATATTTATGTCCTAGAGACAATCTGTATTAGGACAAATGTACTTTATACATATTCGTATTATTATTAATGGAGATTAATATTTTGTCGTTTGTAATTATTGAATTATTATTTGATTGTTTGTAATTATTCTTTAATGTGCATCCCTTGAGCTTTCGTTGTCATTAATAGAGTGAGATATTGATGATAGAGCGTAACTCTTAAAATAGCCTCGACTAATGATCATCGAGAATGGGATATCGATGATATGTGATAAGTCGACATGTGGTCTGCATCACATCCTTAGAGGATGTAGTATGTCTCACCTGCTACGAGTAATGGCTACTCGTGATGGACACATGGATACTTTGGAAGTATTGGTATACCCTGCTGATATACTGTTTGTTATATTTGTCAAAAGTATGATTAGCGTGTGGGAGATAGAAGTCCTTAGACTTAAGGTCAATACACGCCTTTTCTACAAAGTAATGTACTTTGATCCCGTCCCAAGCTCAAATGCCTTGTAAGTTGAGATACGGCTTGTATTGGGTACATTACGATGTGGATTAAAGGTGGTAGTTGAGCCAAGATTATGATTCATTCCTCGAATGAATATTCGAGAGAACACTCGGATTCTCAGTGATATTAGGTTGACTAAGTCGTTGGCCAAAGCAATAGACATATTTAGAATATGGTCTAGTTAACTAATATAGATGAGATACAATGATTAAGCCATTTGGACAGACACTTGACAAATCCTAAGCTTGATTGGGTATGTCGTGAATAAAAGGATTTTATCTTACCACATAAAGGTTAAGTTTACTGGATTCGCGTAAACGTACTTCACATATTGAGTTCGTCTTCCGGCGTCGTCTAGGAGTTCCGTGTAGACCTTAATTTGATTAATGTCGATATGAGAAGGCTTGTAGGGTCACACTATGTCGATTGTCCGTTTTGATTAAATGTTCGATTTGGAATCAAGATATTTAAATGAATAATGATTATTTTAATTAAGTCAAAATTGGATTTTGGATTTAATTAAGAATGCACGAAAAATAAATTGAAACAATGCAGGAGCACGCCGAGCGCCGCGGCGCCCATACCCTAGGGCCGCGACGTCTCTGTCTCGAATTTTGGGTCAGGCCCAAGGTCAAACCCTAATCCGATTTTGACATATTTTTCAACTATAAATAGAGGCTTTCACTTCATTATTCATACACCAATTTCAGATTATCATTCTAAGCCTTAGAGACTTAGAATTAAACTATCTCGAACCTCTGCCGGATTTCCTAGCTTTTCGAAAGAGAAATACATTGAAGCTTGAAGCTTGGAGCTTGCTATCGGAAGGGCAACCGCGTGTGTACCTTATAGTAGATAAAGATTCCAGATATTCTAACTTGTAAGTATTATGTTTTATGTTACAAGTTTAATTGTTGTATAACCATACCAGAAATGTTGTTGGGTAAGTAAGAAACAAAATTTTAAACTTCCGCTATGTCTTACTTATGTGTTTTGAACCCAACAAAAACCCTACAATATTTTTTAAAAATAAAATCGACAGAACCGTATCATTGACACCCCTGATTACACATACTAGATAACTTTTCCAACCAAAACTCAGAAAACATACAAAGAAATCACCAAACGTTTTTCTCTACTGAAATTTGAAACCATAATTTTCATTGCAACTTTACTGACCGCACATCCTTCTGTGCAAAAGATACAACGTAGGAGTATGTTATAGATGAGTCGAATCACTTGACATCACACCACATCACTCTGGCCCTCTTCCTACTCTCTTTCCCTCCTTCCCAGAACATTGTAAGATTTAGAGATCCACAAATTCAAGAATGTCTCTGTGAGTTATCTTTCATTGGACTAATGAGAATTTGATTCTCATGTTGTACTTGACAATGTCAAATGAAATAGAAATTACAAAAAGATTAAAAAGTAATAGCAAATAAAAAAGAGTAAAAAGCAATTCAGATCAGTCGCACGTCAAAAAAAATGCAATTCAGATCAGTGTTCACAGCACACTAATTCCAGGGACAACTTTATTTTAACAAATATGTTGGACAACTTTCCATCTTATACAGTAAGCTGAAATTGACTCCACTCATTGATTTCAATGGACTCCACTCTTATATCCACATTCCACTCTAGTTCTAGTACTGTTGTATTGCAGTCTACCCCCATATCCTAATTTCTTTTTACAAGTAATTACGAATGCTTGCACTAAGCCAGTGCGAGAAAACATAATTGCAGATTGTGCAGATCCCCTATTGTATCTAAAATTGCATCAAACATCCAGTACAATAACCAGGTTGCAACAAAAAGCTAGCAAAAAATACATCTTTGTGTAAGGCTATGTAAATTTCTCCTATGGCCTTCAAAATCTGTGTCATTTCTTTCAAGCCAATCCACCAAATGGCTCGAGGGATGGTATTCCAGGTCTTGTGTGATTTCTTGCACAATCCTTCTTTATCCAACAGTGCAGTAGCTCCTTAGTGGATTTTGGCATGGTCCTGGATATGCCAAGGATTGCTAAAAACATGTCCCACAGCTGATTATTAAGTCTACAATGCAAAAAGAGGTGGCCAACATCTTCAGAGTGCTCTTCACACATGGGCACCTACTACAAAGCTGAAATCCCCTCCTTTGGAGGTTGGAATGAGTGTGTCTCCCTAGCCACAATCCAAGAGAATAAGTTTTTAATAGTGTTAATTCTTGTGCTTAAGCTTAATATTTACTGAATCACATTTCGTACTGTCTCTCCATTTTTTAGGACTCTACAATCTCAAGATTATAATCAGGAATATTTCCCAGCTTAGAAACTTTATGGAAGACTCAAATCAACTGGCATTAGCAGAGAAATCTATTAGAGTGCTTAGTCGTTGCCAGTAACACAATGAGGCTCAAAATTACCAGTACATCAGCCAGTTCAGATGGTTTAGATCTATGTTGCTCGGACTCTCCAAAAATGTTGCCGCACCAGTGTCGGATTCTTCAAAAATGCACTTTTGGAGTATCCGCACGCACCGGTCGACATTTTTGAAGAGTTCGAGCAACATAGTTTTAGATTCATTATTTGGAATGTTTGCTCTTATTTGAGAAACTTGTTGCATAACCCCTATGTTAAAATCATCATTTGCCTAAAGCTACTCATGTCAAACGGGTGTTACATAAATATAGATTCCCAATAAAGATCCTTACAGATACATAAAACCGGCTAGAAATTGAACATGCCAATACACATTCTCCTGTCTGACATGCACACCTGAGTCCTTGTAACATATCTGTTGGAAATTTACTAATGTGGAATTAGTTTATCCCGTTATTTATGACTCGAACAATTGGGGCCCCGGACGTCGGAAATGCCGTTTCCACACACGTGCAATCTTAGTGCCAAGTATCGTAAATTTCATTAATGAAGAGATATTGGTACGTAAGTAAAATGTTTGAGACATAGAATGATGAACGGTTATTTGCTAAATGACAAGTGCTCCACGTTGGTAAACGAAGGAAGGATTGTGCGAGGTATAAGATGGAACGGGTCAGAAAGGGCCGCGGAGTCGGGAAGGGCCACGGCGCCTCCCGGACGTAACGTCGACGTGTAATCGAGAGGTTGAAAATTGAAACTTTGCTCGATAGAAGATCCTCAAGCTAGTTGCCAACTTCACTCCCAATTCCCAAATGAATAAATAAAATTGAATATTTAGTAAATAACGTAGAATTGTAGAGAGATATATTGAGAGATTAGAGAGATTGTAGGAAGATTTGTGAGAAAGATGAAGAGAAAATGAGTTATTTATAGTTGAAAAATTGGGTTAAAGTGTAAATATAATAACGTATGGGTTAAAAATAAATATTAAGGGGTAGGGGAGGCCAAAATGGCCGTTGCCCAACGGCCAAAATCTAAAATGGCCGTTGGTGCAACGGTTATATTTGCAAAGGGGGACTAGGGGCGGGATCGGGTCTGGCGGGCCTGGGGCGGGGTCGGGACGAGACATTGTCCTGTGCCGGTTCGAGTCCCGCTACCGATTTTTTTATTTTTTTTTTACTAATCGGGGTCGGGTCGGAGTCGGGGTCGGGCCGTCCCGGCCCATTGGCCAGCCTTACTATAGTGTATGGAGTGTGGACTGAAAGAAACATGAGGGTGTTCCAACAGAAGCTATCAACAAGAGATGTTATATTACGCCAGATGAAACTCACACTATGTATTAGAGTCGGACACAATGTAAAGCTTTTTACTTATATCAGCTCACTGGGAGCTTAGGAGTTTATTTTTGATAGCGTAGGTATGTTGCTGGACTTGGAGGATACTGATGAGAGGGGTTGGATTGGTTAGTCCACCCTTGTTTTGTAAATATCTACTTTTGGTGATTAATAAAATTTCCTTTAACTATAAAAAAAAGAATTATGCGTTTTTTGGTACCTCTATTAACAAACAAATTATTATAAAATTGAAGAATTTTTAATTTGTCAAAGCATGAGGAAACTGACCGCTAGTGTGAGGCCTAGTAAAGATGTGAGTCAAAAGTGTGTTAAAGTGGAAAATAGAAAGACGGTGAGATATCATGCTAGTAAATTCCTTAATCAAATATTTTGGATTCGAGCCATCTCCCACCAGCACGAACAGATATCAGGTAATTCTGCAATCAAGATTAGCATAGATGAGAAGAATAATCTCAGACTCAACCCACTTCGTTGATCACTAGACCACACCCTTGAGTGCAGCTACGGTAATAATTTGGATTAGTGCTAATAATTATTCCTTAATTAAATATTTTGAGTTAATTCAAAATAATATTCTCTCTGATAGAATGTACAGTACTAAAAAAAATCCTAGAGAGTAATGGATAGGAAATGTTTGGAAAAAATAAGAGAGATAACAGGCTAGTGTGAGACCAAAACTGGTGCACGGCTGCAGACGCAAAAAGCAGACAGGTTCATGACAGGATCTATGGCTCTGTCTGCCCATGGGCAGCACACCACCTTCTTGCTTTCATCTTTCACTAAACATAAAGTATCAAACTTTCCCCAACATTTCAAACTTGACAATTATACTACTACTTCCAAGAGACCAATATCCAGCTTCTCCATACGCGCCGTGGCAGCAAAGACAACAGAGCACTCAGATTCCCAAGTCCAATCGCTCCCACCGAATTCCGTTGATGGTAAGCATAAAAGTACACCATCAATATGAGAAACCAAATTTTGGGTCTCTTCCTGTGTCTATTTTATGACAAAGAATCCGTTTGAATTAGCCGATTGTAAATAACTGATAAATTTTCACTGTTCAAAGTATTTTTAAGTAGGTTGAGATACAAGTGTTGAAACTGTTAATAAGCAGGTGATATTATTTGGTAAAAAAAATGCTAAGAAGGTGTTTTTTGTTTTGGTAGGACTAGAATACTCTTAAAAATTTTGTAAAAAATTATAAATTTAAAAATATTCGTGAGCGAAGAAGAAGTCTAAGAGTTTTGTTTTGGAAAAGATATTTTGAGAATTAAAAAAAAAAAAAAATAGTAATACTTGGTAGTACTTATAAGCAACTTATGGCTTTTGGCTGATTTTAGCTTACAAGCATTTTGGTGTCTACCAAATGCACGAATAAGCTAAAAAGTATTTATAAGCCAGCTTGATCAGATAATAAGCTAAAACTTCTTTTTTGCTTGTATGGACTCTGAATCAATTTGAAAGGATGGGCTGCGTTTGCTAAAAATGTGTCGGGCGAATGGGATGGGTTTGGAGCAGAATTTACCAAGCAAGGTGAACCGATTGAATTACCGGAATCTGTAGTCCCTGAAGCTTACAGAGAGTGGGAGGTGAAAGTATTCGATTGGCAAACACAATGCCCTACTCTTGCTCATGATGACGCCTTCTCTTTCATGTACAAGTTCATTCGGCTTTTTCCCACTGTTGGCTGTGAAGCCGATGCTGCGACTAGGTATACCATCGATGAAAGGAATATTACTGATGACAACGTTTCTGCCTTTGCGTATCAACCCACTGGATGTTATGTGGCCGCCTGGTCCAATAATAATAATGAAAATACATTGGAGTTGGAGCATTGTTTGATTGATCCTCGGGAGAAGGAGTCGAGGGTGCGGATTGTTCAGGTTAGAGGTCATGACCTGTTTATTGTTTTAAGCCGCTTTTACCCATCCAAATTTAATTCAATTTGAAGGAAAATAATTTACTCGTGAACTTAATAAATCTCCACTACATTCTCTATTGTTTCTCTGCTATACTATGTGAAAATAGCGAGCAACACCCTTATTTATAGTCGTGCAAAACCTAGTTTAGCTAGGAACTAGCAAATTGCTTATTAGTCGAACTTTGAATTATTCTTCCAACAAATCCGCCCATTTGACACCTCTAATTCAGGTTGTGCGCCTTGAGGATTCTAAGCTGGTATTGAAAAGCATTAAGGTGTTTTGTGAGCATTGGTATGGCCCGTTCCGGAATGGTGATCAGCTGGGTGGGTGTGGTATTCAGGATTCTGCATTTGCTTCTACCCATGCCTTGGACCCTTCACAGGTCATTGGTGTTTGGGAGGGTAAGCATGCCATCTCCAGCTTCGACAATGCTCCCCAAGTAAGCACTAAATAACCCTCACTAAAAGTAAACACGTGAAATACTATTTGCTATATGGGTGTCGGTGAGATATGAACTGAGGACTTCATGCCTGCTCTAATACCATGTTAAATTGTGTGACTATCTCATATAAAAACTTAAGTTGTTACTATCTCATATAAAAACTTAAGCTGTTAGGGAGCAATCTTTTTAATTACTTAATTATATTATGTCTCTACACTATCATCCTCCTATTATCACATTGAAGCATGCTTTCTAGGTGTTACTTGCAAGGCTGACTAGCATTACGTAACACATAGTCGGGAGCACTGAAAATCTTGTGCAACAAAACGATCTAATCGTTGTAATTGTAGTTCTTTTCCTGTCTCCCCTTGTTGTTTTTGGTGCAGCATCAATAACTTCATTTGGCAGCAGAATTGTTTATTTCACATTTAAGTGCCTTGAATGCAAGTTTATCAAGTGTTTTCAGAATTGTACTTAGAAAATTTTACCATACATTTAGCCATTTTCTTGACTTCCTAACCCCAGAGCTGACAACCATAATCTCATACGTTAAATGCATCCAAAGATAACCTGGGACGACTGAAATTTTGAACGTAGCAACCAGACGCTTCACCTCATTTCTAGGAACCTAAATCAACAAAAAAAAAGTGCTAAAAGTTCTTTTAATTGCTCGTTTGTCACTTTTTGCAACCTAGTTTTTGTTTAGGAAGAAATCTAATTGGCTGGGAATTGGATGTCTACCAAACCAAAGCCAAATGTCTTGTAAACCAAAAGTAATTTACTAATAGTGAATGTGAAAACAAGTGAGTAGTGGTGTTGGTGTCCAGATCACTTCGACATACTTGACAGAAGGTATCTTCAATATTGATTCTTGGAAACCTTTCTATACATTTAGGAAGAGCACATGGATAATTCTCGGAGAACGGAAACTCTCTGCACTTGCACCAAATGCTTCAAACAGAAGCTCTACATGAGCGACAATACGTAGTTCTGTAATCCATCACATCTTTGTTGCCTGCAGTGAAATATAAGCTGACCTTAAGGCCATTATTTTTCTATTCTATACACTAAATTGATGAACTTCTATTTCAGATATAAAATGGGCAAAAATGCAGCAATCCCAATTGTTTTTATTTTTCGAGTTATCAAAATTGTAATCTGTTGAAATACTTTTAATATCTGGGACACCATTTTCTTCTCTACATGAGCTATGGTATCTAAAAGGCTAGCGTAGACAGAAATAATTGTCACCCTTATAAGGGTTCCTTAATATTTCAATAAAACTTCCAGTTTAATCATGTCAGATGTCCTTTTGTTTTGTTAACCATTCAGTATTCGGAATCCACTAGTCTGACTAATTCAAATTCGTCCCATAGAAAGTCTACTTTAGGGGATTTTAATGTTCTCTGCTAAAGAAAACTACATTTCCAGGGTTTGAATCCAAGATTTCTTGTTAAGGGTTGAGCAGTTTCACCACATGCTTCGGTAATTAGTTTTTTCATGTTTTCATTCTACTGCAATTGGACTTGCTTTCTAGGGAACTAATAATCTTGGAAAAATGACTTGCAATGTCTGGTTAAATCAGAGATAAACATTTTTTAGCATGTTAGCCTGTCAGCATCAGAAAGGATAAGTAACGGGGAGTTCTGAATTACACTGCCAGAAAGTTATTCAAGAGCTTGTAGATGGCAGCGCCAGGAAGACAGTAAGAGATGAATTAGATCTTGTTGTGCTCCCAAGGCAACTCTGGTGTTGTTTGAAAGACATTGCAGGTGGCGGAACTTGCTGTGAAGTTGGGTGGCTGTTCGAAAAAGGACGTGCCATGACGTCCAAATGCATATTTTCTGATGATGGGAAGTTAAAGGCAAGTAACTTCTTATTGTTTCTTCCAAAAAGGAAATGTTTTTATTATTTATTCTCAGTCTCGTTTTAAGCTTTTGCTGCGTCCATATCTTTGATAATGCCAGTTGAGCAATTTTCTTTTCTTTTTTTCGTAATTTTGAAATCACTGGAGTTTGCCATTCCCTGAGGGGTTATGCTTGAATAAATTTGATCCACTGAATATTTTATCAACTATCCAATGTTTAAATGGATCACAATTTCCAAGCACCTACTCGTTGTGACACTCAATGTTTGATTATTCTTCAGGAAATTGCTATAGCATGTGAAAGTGCAGCATCAGCACAATAGGACACAGTTACCAGCAACATTGGCGCAGCCATTGAACATATGAACTGTTCAATTGCCCTTTCCCAGAATTAAATTAATGGACGGGAAGTATATAACTGTGTGTTCAATATGGTTTTATTCACAAGTGACACAAACATTCTCTGTATAATATTGGTCTAAGATAAATGATATTGATCTGATATGAAAGAAATTGTAGATGTTTTTTTATGGTATCTCAACTCCATTTCATGTCCTTTTGTTGGCTAAACCAGACTTCCGTAACTAGTTGTGACTATTTTTGGAATGTGTAAGCTTCCTGGTGTTAGATAGACTAGTATAGTTTTGTTTATATGAACAATCACATTCTCACTCTTTGGATGAATCTTCTTACTTCATAAAAAAATGATATTGATCTGATACAAGTTTAAGTGGATTTAGACATGATCAGTAAAGTATTCATGTAACCGATCTCCATTTGATTGTGATTAAGGCATAGTAACCACTCTCTGCTAATGACTTCTATTAATACTATGTACCAAATGATATGCCTGCCTTCCGCTCAAGAAAAACTTGCAGATTCCAGTATAACTATAAACAAGCATCAAAATTACAAAGGCAAAAATCATTCAAGGAATAAGACATCATAAGATAAACAACCTAATTTAACAATTTGAAACAAGAAGAAAGGCTCGACTAAAGAACACAACTAATTTGAACACATTACTTGGAGCATTTTCAACACTAGGACTATATATAAAGCTCACAACAATTCATAGAAGCATATAGCAGTCCGACAGGGTCTTTCACTCATCCTCTTCTACGCAAATCGAAGGTACTGGATGTTACTGTCAGAATTAGGTAGGAGACACCATGTTATCATGAAAGTCTATTGCCCTGGCCTCCTTATTGTACAACCTGCAAACTAGCCAGTGCCAAAATTAGAATCTCCTTTTACAGAGTGCATGATCAACACCAATCTTCATTTTTATTTGCAATGCAGCATGTTCTGCGCTCTCATTGGAACTTGTAAAACTAGCAATATATCAATGTTGAGGAAGTATACAAAGAGGGATTTTCCTTTTTTGGAACTGGCTAACAAAATACTCAAGATGTCTTTCTTAAAGAAAATATTCAAATGCATGATAAAAGGTGTGATTTAAGAAAGAACTGAACGTACATCTCAAAACACCATTTTGCTGCATCCACTTAAAAGCAAAGCATGAATTTCTACTGCATTCATAAATCTACTTCCCAAGTCTCTTTCCCTGCACGAACCATAGTAAAGAGATATGTGCCTTCTTAGCTCGACTTAACCCCGCGCTCCCCCTCCATTCGGAGGAAAAACTAAAATGTATGATTGCTTCTGCTCCTTTGCATCATAGCCCTTTTCTTTCCAACTATATGATCCGACTATTTTCCTTTTTGTTCCAATGAAGCCATCAAAGGACCTTCACAATTACATAAAAATCAATTTACAACACGCAACTAATATACGCCATCATACATTTTGATAGCATATTCACGAGCACATTTTCAAGATCAAACACAACTGTTCACCAAGCTACCAAGTTTGTGATGCCCTCACTAATATAAACTCAGTAGAAACCTAGAACCACCTGGGTTTCTCTCAAATTCTCACTCATACCTCATGGATGCTCCTCAAGCATGTGAAGTTGCAAATCTAGATGATGCAGGGCAATATTTCAAATAATCATCTACTAAGAAAAGAAAAAAACAGATTTTTCTTTTTCTGATAAGTGGGTGAATATAGCAGATCGATACAGATAATCCATATAACCAACCCCAACTAGTTTAAGATTGAGCTGCAGTTGATTGATTGAAAAGTTCTCTCTTCTTTCACTCTCTTGAAAGTGGATTAACTGTTCTTTTCCACATCTACTCAAGCAACCTACAAGACTGAGGCAGTCTCAAAATGTGGTTAAGCTCCTGATAAATCACAACATATTTTGGGTAGTCTTGCCTAAGATGAAAGAAAGTAAGCCAATCTCGGGCCTAAAGTCCCATCCTCACTGTATCTTCCTTTAATTCATGCATTCTCATATTGCGTGTCTTGGTCTGAACCATGTCATTTTGTTCTCCAACCTCAAAATGAAACATCATGAGCTAGATACAGCCCAGTAGACTCCCCACTAGCTGATTTCCCACCCACTTCCCAAACCTCTTCCTCTCTCCGTCCAATTATGAGCTCACGTTGTTATCATTTCAAGTCAACTTAATAAAACCATAGGTCTAACAATACTGATCAGTATCATGGTCACTTCAATCGAATATCCAAATTGGGATACTGAACATTATAATCTCGTAATTAAGAAGCCCGCCAGATTAATACTTACACCTCACTGAACTTCAAAGGTTCAATCAAATTTTTCTTGGCAACTTCCACTACAATATAGTGAATAACCGAAAACCTTGGCCCTAGTAACTCCTATATCAGACCTTGATGCTGCCACTCAAGCATTACTCAAAGGAGGTGTGAGGCTGACGGAAGTAACAAAACAACCACAACATGCATCACTGCCAATTGAAAAACAAGTTCTAGTCATTTATGCAGTTGTCAAGGGACTATGTGATCAAATGCCACTAGACAAAATTTCTCAATATGAGAGCCATTGTAAATAGTGTAAAACCAGCCCTTCTTGTGCATTGCTAATCAATTGTCAATAAGAAACTCTTACTAATTCTTCTTTTCCAGGTCTCAACCCCAAAAATCAACCCAATCCTTCTACAATTTTATGTAGGACAGCACAAGTGAGTGCATAACCATAGTACTGAAGGGGAAAAGATCTTTGATAGAGGAAAAGACTCAAGTCCAAAAGTTAAAGAACTCTGAATGTAAAATGGATAATGCCTTTCCAATGCGATTTTCAGTAGAAAAGAACACTTTTAAGATTTTTCATAAGAATACCAAATACAAGGCAAGCAGTAAAAATTATGCACTTTCATTATTACATGGTGTAAGTTCCTAATTGTCAAAAGTTATGAGCATACACAAATATGGGTTACTTCAAAAAAAAGGGCAGGAATGTACCTACTAGAGATGTGTCTATTTGAGAAGCTAATGAGATCCCGGTGCATCTCTCATGCTCAAATTCAGACTGTTTCGCATTGTTCGTCTCCCTACACACGGATTTCCTTTTTGCATCATAGCAACAAATTCTCCATAATCAATACGTCCATCCTGAAAAAGTGCACCAGGAGACAGATTATTATATATGAAGAGCAACAAATATAAATACAAAATGAACAATTATATGAGTATAAATCACAGAGATTTTTCGGAGGTAATTTTGCCTACATGGTGACCACATTAAGGTACAAACTCTAATGAATTATATTTTCGGGTTTTGCCTGCATGGGCCGCAAGGAGGCATGAATGATCAGGAGTTGAGTTTGTGCCAAACTTTTGGGAAGCTAAATCACTTTTGTTGGAGATTTGAGGTGTTTGGTCAATGGAAATCTGCTTTTGAACAACAGCAAAAGCAGTTTTCCTGATGCAAGGAAGAAGCTACATATCCTTATCAATAATTTTTATTTACCCTTAACATTAACTACTCATTCCCTAAATCGTTTCCCCTTCACCATGGATTTTCGCCATTATCTTCCTAACTCTTTCTTTATGCAAATCTCACACAAAGGATGAAATATTTTAATTAAATAAAACTGAAAACCTAATCAAGGTCTCTAACAATAAATAATCAAATAGTTTTTTTCTTTCAAATAACATTAATTGTAAAGTAAATCTATACATTCTTTTTACATAATTTGACACTTAAAAGCACTTTTTTGAAAAGATTTACCATACACAAAGAACTTTTCTAATATTTAACAACAGCGCTTCTCAAAAGATTTTTTTTTTATAAGAGCGCTTCTCAAATGATTTGGCCAAATACTAACTGCTATTGTTCCAAAGTACTTCTCGAAAAACACTTTTGACTACTTTTCGAAAGATTTTAGAAAAGTTTGATCAAGAAGGCTCATACTCAAGAAACCTGCAGTCTTGGAGGACTTATCAAAAGACAACCAATATTTTACGTGATTTGAAATACTTAGAGATCTCTCTGAAGATGCTTTTAAGTTTTGTACTACATAATTTAGTGCTTTATCTTCTAATTATTCCTTTTTAAATATTTGGATCTATGTTTATCTATGAGCATAATTTACATGTTTCATTCACTTTAATGAATCCTATAATCCTTGTACAATTATAATTACACAAGTGTGACTAAAAATGAGAGGCTATAGGCAGTCAGACCAAATTAAATACTGATGACATAATCTTCAAAGATACTTTTGAAAAGAATCTGAGTGCGTCCAACCAATAATGAATAAACAGACAAACATATTTAGTACCAAAAAGACAAATTTATTTAATAAAACAATGGACTTACATTATCCTGTTATAATATCCTCAAAGTAAACATCTGTCATGTTAAACTTGCTGGACCTCATCAACCGTTATATAACCACTTCCATCCTTGTCAAAATATTGAAATGCTGCCATGAGATGTTCCTCGCGCTCCAATTTATTAAGATGAACAGTTGCCGCAATGAATAGTTCATCAGCCTGAAATTGTGAGTGATATAATAGCTAGTTAACTACACAATCGCCTTAGAGAGTTTAAAAGGAGCTTTGCATGAACCTCATAGAAACACATGTTTAAAGTTGAGGGACAGTAGAAAGATCAACAGGGAAATCATGTGGACTGAAACAAGGGACTGTACAATAAAGATTATGGTGTATATAATGAAGGGGTCCTCAACTTTCAGGGACTTGTCACACATAAAAGAAAGCTGAGTACCTTACCAGTGAGCTTCAGCAGCTAGAAAAGTACTCAATTAATTTAACACAGGGAAGAGCCAAAATTCCAATTCAACTATTGTCTTTCCAAACAGATCGAATTTACCATCATTACCTTGTGCCATTCTACAGAGATGAAGATTCTAATATTCCGTGGCAGATAGTCATGTCATGATTAGCTTGAGAAAGATGTTGGAAACATATTTAATCACTTTGCAATAAAGATTGCCTTACCGCATCCATAAGTTCCCGTATCTCCGTAGCCATATTTTCTCAACCCTGCTTTTAGTTCATCAAATGTAATTGCACCACTACTATCAGTATCCATGGCCTTACAAGCTTTCAGCAATCACCTGGAAGCAGAAAGAATGTGTGAAGCTTCAATATGTTGCACATTTCAAATACATGTTCCAGTAACACAAATAAGTTTTTCAAAAATATTATATTGGTTTGATTGGACATGGAAGAACCTAAGTTTTACAGTATTTCTTGACACGTAAATCTACAACAAGATTTGAGCACATACTCGCAAAGCCATCTTTTTTAACTTGTTCATAGCAGAGAACTGTTTGAGGCGAGAAAGTACTGCAGGATCCAGTGCTCTATCAGGAGCGACACCGTTTTCGCAAATCCAAGGATGACCTGCAGAAATATAGAGGATATTGTAAAATGAACATTAGTTCATTCACCTGCATAACGCCATAGATGTAGGCACGGGTATACTACACAGATGCAATTGTTGGAAATTTGCCTTTGGCGGGAGTTGCGACCGACCAAATTTAACGGCTTAAACACTAGTGTAACGTATGTTGGAGAATCCGGTTCTTCACACATGCATGATCTACTAAGTACGTAGATAACCGTAGGGCCAAGAATCGTCAAATTTCATTGAGAAATGAAAGAGATATTGGTTCACGAAGTAAGGTGTTTGAAGCATGAAAAGTGTGGTATTGTGTGTAATTCTCCCTCATCGGTAGAGGAAGAAAGAATTGTTGTGTATATAAGATTCGAAATTGGTTTGGGGTTTGGGACCCCAAGGGGTATCCCATGTGTTTAAAGGAGGGAGGACCTAGATGTGCTTCGGTTCGAGGAAAGACCACACGCGCGCCGCCGCCCGCCCGTCCGGTTCGGGCTGTGGGCTGTGGGCTGTGGGTCTTCTGATATTATCTTTTTGGGCCAGAAAACTTTGCCAGAAGTACAGTTTGATCCCAGAAGTTTCAGATATACAGTTTGGCCCAGAATTCTTTCAGATGTGCAGTTTGGTCCCTGAAGTTCAGAATTTCGACGGTCAAGACAGAAAAGCCAAGCACTCAATTCAGCCATTTATTTTGGCTGAATTACTCCTCCTATAATGGCCAAATCCGTTGGTCTTTCACCATTTATGTTGGTGACTTTACTACCTCCATAATGGCCATTATTTGGCTATTATGGAGGCAGTTTTCAGGCAGTAAACAGCCCCTCCCTCTCCTATATAAACACCCCATTACACCATTGTTGAGCACTAACAAGAAGCTAAAAGAAACAGTAGAGGCAACACACGAAAATACACAAGCAGAAATTTCTTCTTCCTACAACTTCCAAGCATCATTTCGTTACTCAATATTCTTCACGGTAGCTCTTGAGTTTCCTTTGCTCAAGGGTTCCATTGCTGTTTTATCTTGGGAGACAAATTGTCCAGGACGTATAAAGGATACATACGGGGCAATATTGTCTTAAGGACAGAGTGCTACACTCGACTCAGAAAAAACCAATTTATATTTTTCCGTCTTCTATAAAACTGGAATTTCCAGTTTTTACTTGTGTAACTATTGTAATTTTCAGATTCCATGTTGAATTATTGAATCTTTGTTTATCCTTTCGAATACTTGTAATAGTTAAATACTTCCCGTACTGCTTTATAAAGTACCATAGAGCAAAGCTCCCAACAGCAATTTGATACACCTTAAACAGTGTAAATCCATACTTTCCAGTCATGATGGATCAAATTTAAGTCTTCAATTAGAATTATGTAATGATTCAGAATATTTGATACTAGTAAATTAACCTGATACAGGCAAAGGCTCCTACATAATCAGAATAATGTTCCAATCAAAAACATAACCAGAACAACGTTATAACATAGATCTGAGAGACTTTCTCTGCATATGCTAAGCATGAAAAGGGACCCAGAAATCAGATTAATAGCCATGAACGATTCCTAATTTCCTTTGGTCTAACACCCAATACATTTTATCACAAAGCTTACGTGGTTCCCTAATCATTCAACTTTGACAAAGCATAATATTGTTCTGATTCTCTTGATCGAGTAACCAACAAAAAAGAATACCCACATTCATCACCAAAAAAAAGAATAAAGGAAATCTTCATGACATAGTTACAAATCTGCTCTCTCCACTGAATAACTATCGAGCAAGACCAGCCAAATTTTCACCAACAGAGAATAAATACAGCTAAAACAAAATTATTCCACTGATAGACAAAATGAACGGTTGCTATCACTTAATAAGGTAAACATACACAGTACTTCATGAGCAGTTAACCGCTCTGAGGGCTGCATGCACAGCATCTTCCTTATAAGATCTTTTGCACTCTCAGATATCAACGGCCAAGGGTCTGAGTCAAAATCAATGTGCCCTTTCAGAACTGCATCAAATATCCCCTGCTGCGTTTCTGTCGAATTCAGATTGTGAGTTTATGGAGATAGAAATAAAGTTGACAACATACTCGTTAAATTTACTAGAGGATATACCAGCCCAAAATGGTGGCACACCACTTAGCAGTATGTAGAGTATGACCCCTGCTGTCCACACATCTGCTTCAGGACCATAATGCTTCAAAAGCACCTCAGGAGCCACATAATATGGACTACCAACAACATCTGTGACTATTTGGACTACAGGAGCAAACAACGAATGCCATTCAACCAACATAACAATGTAAGGAAATGATAGAACACTGGTCGCTACAAAATCAATGTATCAGAAACCAATATTACTGCTCTCCCAATGAGTGACAAGTCAGGGATATAAGCATCTCCAAGAATTTATCTTAGTAATGGTTCTAGCATCAACATAAGAAACTAAATCAGTGGAAAATACAGCTGTGAATCTCTCAACCAGGGGCAGAGCTATGTAGAGCCAAGGTGGTTCAGTTGAATCCTCTTCATCGAAAAAGTATATAGGGATATAATATAAGGACAAAAACAAGTTTCTTCACATACCAGGGGGTAGCGACTGTTTATTAAAAACACAGGACTCTGCTAAGTGGTAACACGATGTATAGAGTCTGACACCTGCCCGGTGCTGGAAGGTCGGAAGGAGAAGTGTTATAAGCTTTGAATGGAAGCCCCGGTAAACGGCGGCAGTAACTCTAACTGTCCTAAGGTAGCGAAATTCCTTGTCGCATAAGTAGCGACCTGCACGAATGTGTTGTTTGGGCCTGTGTTAAAAAAATCAGGAAAAAAAGAAACCAAACGGAAAGACAAAAACCAGAAAAAACAGAAACTGGAAAAATAATGCAGAAGTAAGAAAATATCCGAGACCACAGAATTCATTGTGTGTCCTTAAGGAATTTAATCCCCTCACTGTACCCGAGGTTATGGATTACTTCCTCCCAGGATAAAATGGATATACCTGTCGCAGGAGTAGCGGTACGTCAAACGCCTTCGACTTCGACGAACTCAAAGTTGGCAACGAAACACAGTAAGACTCGATAGTTTTATTTGTGAAAAGAATGCAGAATTTTCAAATGCAGGAAAAAATAATTTCAGTGTCTTAAAAATGAGTCATTGCCTCGGTTTATATAGCCTTGAAGGTGCTTCTTCAGAATAGGTTGGTGACTGTTCGGAAAGGTTGCCTTCATTTTCCTTCCATTTCTCATTCACACCAACTTGGCTAGTTTTATTCATTAACTAGTTTTAACAATCCCCCACATGAATGGGGAATGGCTATATGATGAAAAACATGCATGACAAAAAACTGTGTGATTCGTAAGCAAGGATTAATCGCATCTGGATAAGTAGATTTCTCTTTGAACTTTCCGTAGTGAACATATGTCGGATATACTCGGTCAATCGGTAGATTTGATATCCTTGAACCGTCGAGCTTTGGTGTATACCTAGACAACCACATGTCACACAATTAACCCTTTAACCGTCTTTGGTTCTCATTGTTTTGTTCGTTTCAGCCATGAATACTGCCTAGTTCATAAGTGCTTAGAGAATTGGCCTTACAGAATTCTCCTTGAAGCGGCTTACACTTCACACTTACATAGGTGATTCCTAAATGTGTCATCCCGTAGATACACTATTTGATATACCCCGTACCAAACTTAGGAACCATTAAAAAGCCACAATGCTTTATCCTGGTACTGAACATTGTCTCATCACGAGAATGGACCAAAGAGTTATTGTGACAATGTTGAACCGTCATTAATGACTTTGTTTGATCTCTTTGAACCTAGATCTTGGAATCTCCAGTCTTCTAGGTAGAGTTACCGTCACGATGACTTGTCCTCGGCCATAGTCCCATTCCCCTTGATGATCTTTCAACTACCTCTCTAGTTAGGCCTTTAGTTAGTGGATCCGACACATTATCTCTTGACTTAACATAGTCAATTGTGATAATTCCACTAGAGAGTAGTTGTCTAACGGTATTATGTCTTCGTCGTATGTGACGAGACTTTCCGTTGTACATAAGGCTCCCGGCTCTTCCTATTGTCGCTTGGCTGTCGCAATATATGCATATAGGAGCCAACGGTTTGGGCCAAAATGGAATATCTTCTAAGAAATTCCGGAGCCACTCAGCTTCTTCACCGGCTTTGTCAAAGCTATGAACTCAGATTCCATTGTAGAGCGGGCGATACATGTCTGTTTGGATGACTTCCAAGACACTACTCCTCCACCTATGGTAAAAATATATCCACTTGTGGATTTAGTTTCAGTTGAACCGGTGATCCAATTTGCATCATCGTATCCTTCAATAAGCGCAGGATACCGGTTATAATGCAAAGCAAAGTTTTGAGTATGTTTTAAATACCCCAAAACTCGTTTCATTGCCAGCCAATGTTTTTGGTCGGGATTACTTGTGTAGCGACTTAGTTTACTTATAGCACACGCAATATCAGGTCGCGTACAGTTCATGATATACATCAAACTTTCCAACACTCGGGCATAACCCAATTGAGAATGACTTTCACCTTTATTCTTTGCAAGAGCAATGTTCATATCAATTGGCGTCTTTGCAACTTTAAAGTCCAAATACTTGAACTTTTCAAGTACCGTTTCAATATAATGAGTTTGAGACAATGCTAGACCTTGAGGGGTCTTATGGATTTTAATTCCCAGAATTAAATCGGCAACTCCTAAGTCTTTCATATCAAACTTACTAGCAAGCATGCGCTTAGTAGCATTTATGTTAGCAATGTCGTTACTCATTATCAACATATCATCCACGTACAAACAAACAATGACTACGTGGTTCGGAGTGTTCTTAATGTAGACACATTTATCACACTCATTTATCTTGAATCCATTTGACAACATTGTATGATCAAATTTTGCATGCCATTGTTTGGGTGCTTGTTTTAGTCCGTAAAGAGACTTAACAAGTCGACACACCTTCTTCTCTTTCCCTGGAACTACAAACCCCTCAGGTTGTTCCATGTAAATTTCTTCCTCTAACTCTCCATTTAAGAAGGCTGTTTTCACATCCATTTGATGGATTTCAAGACCGTACACGGCGGCTAACGCTACTAACACCCGAATGGATGTAATCCTCGTTACCGGCGAGTATGTATCAAAGTAATCAAGACCTTCTCGTTGTCTAAACCCTTTAACAACTAGTCTTGCCTTATATTTATCAATAGTACCATCAGCTTTCATTTTCCGCTTAAAAATCCATTTGGAACCTAAAGGTTTATTCCCTGGAGGAAGGTCAACCAATTCCCAAGTATGGTTGTTTAATATGGATTCTATCTCACTATTGATTGCCTCTTTCCAAAATTGAGCTTCCGATGAAGACATAGCTTCGTTGAAGGTTCGAGGCTCATTCTCCAACAAAAATGTTAGAAATTCTGGTCCAAAGGAAGTAGACGTCCTTTGACGTTTGCTGCGTCTTGGATTTTCCTCATCAGGAATATTTTCCTTTGTTTCTTCCCGAGGTCGTTTAGATTCTTTGCTAGACGACTCCCATTCCTTTTTATACGGATATATGGTTTCAAAGAAGTCAGCATTATCTGATTCAATTACCGTATTTACCTGAATGTCGGGATTTTCTGATTTGTGAACCAGAAATCGATATGCCTTACTATTTGTGGCATATCCTATGAAAACACAATCAATGGTTTTAGGTCCTATTTTTACCCTTTTGGGTTTAGGAACTTGCACCTTGGCCAAACACCCCCACACTTTGAAGTATCCCAAATTGGGCTTCCTTCCTTTCCACTTTTCGTATGGAATAGATTTTGTTTTGCTATGGGGCACTCGATTGAGTATTCGGCTAGCTGTTAGAATGGCTTCCCCCCACAAGTTCTGGGGTAAACCAGAACTTATTAACGTGGCATTCATCATTTCTTTCGGGTTCTATTTTTCCTTTCCGCAATTCTGTTTGATTGTGGCGAGTAAGGGCGATTGTTTGATGAATAATGCCATATTCCAAACATATTTGTTCAAATGGAGATTCATATTCACCGCCCCTATCACTCCTTATCAATTTAATCTTTTTGTTAAGTTGAGTCTCAACTTCAGTTTTGTATTGCCTGAATGCTTCAATTGCTTCATCTTTACTATTAAGTAAATAAACGTAGCAATACCGCGTACTATCGTCAATAAAAGTTATGAAATACTTCTTTCCACCGCGAGATGGGATTGACTTCATGTCACAAATATCTGTATGGATTAAGTCTAAAGGACTTGAATTCCTTTCAACTGACTTATAAGGATGTGTAACATACTTAGACTCAACACAGATTTGACATTTTGATTGATTGCATTCAAACTTAGGCAATACTTCCAAACTAATCATTTTTCGCAAGGTTCTATAATTGACATGTCCTAAACGTGAATGCCATAAATTATTTGACTCAAGTAAGACGAAGCAAAAACTTTATTATTATTAGCAACGACCATTACATTCAGTTTGAAAAGGCCCTCTGTGAGGTAACCTTTTCCTATGTACATCTCGTTCTTACTTATTACAACCTTGTCAGAAACAAAAACACACTTAAAACCGTTCTTTACTAGAAGTCCGGTAGATACTAGATTTTTCCTAATTTCAGGAACATGACAGACGTTGTTGAGAGTCACCACCTTGCCAGATGTCATCTTCAGCAGTATCTTTCCATAACCTTCAATTTTGATCGTTGCAGAATTTCCCATATATATGGTCTCGTCGGGCCCGGCGGGAACATATGAAGCAAAGGCTTCTCTAACAGCACAAATGTGGTGAGTGGCGCCAGAGTCAATCCACCAATCTTTCGGATTTTCCACTAGGTTGCATTCAGACAACATAGCGCACAAGTCATCAACCTCCTCGTTTGTTTCAACCATATTAGCCTGACCCTTCTTCTTTTCCTTTTTCGGAGCACGACAGTCTGCAACTTTGTGTCTGATTTTTCCACAATTGTGGCAGTTTCCCTTGAATTTCTTCTTGTTGGGATAGCTCCTTGGTCCCGATGCATTTTTCCTCTTTTTCAGATTACTTGGGGCAGTTTCAACAATATGTGCTCCCCCTATGGTTGATCTCCCATTTGCCTTCTTCTCCGCTGCCTTGTTATCTTCCTCGATTCTCAACCGGACGATGAGAGCTTCTAGTGTCATCTCCTTTCGCTTGTGTTTCAAGTAATTTTTGAAGTCCTTCCATGAAGGAGGCAGCTTCTCTATTACTGCCGCAACTTGAAACGCTCCACTAATCACCAAACCTTCAGCGAGTATATCGTGGATGATAACCTGCAACTCTTGAACTTGAGTAACAACAGACTTGCCATCTACCATTTTTTAGTCTAGAAACTTGGCAGCGATAAATTTCTTTATTCCAGCATCTTCTGTTTTATATTTCTTTTCCAACGCATCCCATAGTTCTTTTGATGTTTCCACATTACTATAGACGTTGTAAAGATCATCCTCCAGTCCGCTAAGAATATAATTCTTGCACAAAAAATCTGAGTGCTTCCACGCCTCAGTTACAACAAAACGTTCATTCTCAGGTGTTGATTCCGGCAAAACCGGAACGACCTCCTTAAAAAACTTTTGAAGGTTTAAAGTAGTTAAATAGAAGAACATCTTTTGTTGCCATCGTTTGAAATCAATTCCGGTGAATTTTCCAGGCTTCTCTGCGGAGAGCGGTCTTGGTGTGCAAAGACGACCGGAGGACGCAAACATTGCTCGTAGAACCAACCACGGAAATTTGGTGTGGTAGTAGCAGTAGCATTCAAATTTTGAGTCATGTCTCCCATTTCTGTCGCAAACGAAGCAACAGAAAAAGGTTTAATAAACGGTGAAGACTTCAAACCGAATCAGTTTTGACAGCAACAAATGTAATACACAACGGTGGAGATTTTATTTCTTCAAACCGAATCAAGGTTACACAAACAGATTTAAAATACTTGAAACGAAATGCAGTAGATTGTATGTTGTATACTTGATGAAGTTTTTATATCTTCAAATCAAGTACCCAAATGAGTAGAAAGTTATGAAAACTTTAATCTCAACCGGAGTAGAAAATCCGAAGATTTTAGTCTCCAAACAACATATAAGTTCGTTACACCGAAACAACAAACATTTTTTTTTATCCAGTAAATTGTATGTTGTATACTTGATAAAGTTTTTATATCTTCAAATCAAGTACCCAAATGAGTAGAAAGTTATGAAAACTTTAATCTCAATCGGAGTAGAAAATCCGAAGATTTTAGTCTCCAAACAACATATAAGTTCGTTACATCGAAACAACAAACATACACTTTTTTTTCGTTTTCCGACAATGTTCTGTAATTGTTAAACAAGAACAAATGAACACAGAAATAATGACCAAATTCCTTAAGCTTGTTGTTTGGGCCTGTGTTAAAAAAATCATTTAAAATGTTATCTTCCTCATTTTAAAATGTTAAATGTGTAATTGATTATACACATTTTACTCAAAATTTTGAATTTTTTTTTACATGTATCCTCAAGTATTCACTATATAGATAAGTTAATCATTTAAAATATGTCATCTCCTTTAGTTATACACATTAGTCTCAATAAGCCGTAAAACCTCATACATGTTTTAATTAATGTTGATATTTATAATTAAAGGAGACATAATTTATCTGATTAATTTATTTATGTAACGAACGCTTGATTACCTGATTTTTTTTCAAATTATGAACTAAAAGTATCTCATATGAACATTTTATTATGTGATTAGGTGTTCTATTGAAACAAGTATCATTGTTGAGAATCTAAATAAAATTGAAATCAGTGCCGGCTCAATGGGGAGGCAACTAAGGCAATTGAGGGAGCAAACACACAGGACTATATGAAGTTTTATGAAATGTCTCAGCATATGGGAGTGTATCTTAGCCAAACTAAAAGTAGAATTTAGAAAATTTCCTACTTAAAACTCTCCTACTTTGACTCTATCACCACCCCCACCCCCACCCTTACGCAAGAAAACATAATCATTCGAGGATATAGTCATCATACCGGATATCAATGTACTTAAAATACTTTGATGCTAGTAAATCAAGCAAAATATGATCGACTTCGAGAGAGGAATGAACCTGCAACATAGAAAGAAAACAAACTATCGGCAAACGAATGCAATAAATTAAAGAGGTGGTCACTATATAACTAACAATGCTGTGAAGAAGCCTGTGGTAAATAGTGTTGGAAATTTGCCTTTGGCGGGAGTTGCGACCGACCAACTTTAACGGCTTAAACACTAGTGTAACGTATGTTGGAGAATCCGGTTCTTCACACATGCATGATCTACTAAGTACGTAGATAACCGTAGGGCCAAGAATCGTCAAATTTCATTGAGAAATGAAAGAGATATTAGTTCACGAAGTAAGGTGTTTGAAGCATGGAAAGTGTGGTATTGTGTGTAATTCTCCCTCATCGGTAGAGGAAGAAAGAATTGTTGTGTATATAAGATTCGAAATTGGTTTGGGGTTTGGGACCCCAAGGGGTATCCCATGTGTTTAAAGGAGGGAGGACCTAGATGTGCTTCGGTTCGAGGAAAGACCACACGCGCGCCGCCGCCGCCCGTCCGGTCCGGTTCCGGGTTCCGGGTTCCGGGTTCCGGGTTCCGGGCTCACGGGCTCACGGGTCTTCTGATATTATCTTTGAATTTCGACGGTCAAAAACAGAAATGCCAAGCACTCAATTCAGCCATTTATTTTGGCTGAATTACTCCTCCTATAATGGCCAAAACAGTTGGTCTTTCTCCCATTTATGTTGGTGACTTTACTACCTCCATAATGGCCATTATTTGGCTATTATGGAGGCAGTTTTCAGGCAGTAAACAGCCCCTCCCTCACCTATATAAACACCCCCTTACACCATTGTTGAGAACTAAGACATATGCACGAAAATACAGAAACAGATGCAGAAAAACAGTGCACGAAAATACACAACCGAAATAGTTTTCTTCCTACAACTTCCAAGCATCATTTCGTTACTCAATATTCTTCACGGTAGCTCTTGAGTTTCCTTTGCTCAAGGGTTCCATTGCTGTTTTATCTTGGGAGACAAATTGTCCAGGACGTATAAAGGATACATACGGGCCAATATTGTCTTAAGGACAGAGTGCTACACTCGACTCAGCAAAAACCAATTTATATTTTTCCGTCTTCTATAAAACTGGAATTTCCAGTTTTTACTTGTGTAACTATTGTAATTTTCAGATTCCATGTTGAATTATTGAATCTTTGTTTATCCTTTCGAATACTTGTAGTAGTTAAATACTTCCCGTACTGCTTTATAAAGTACCATAGAGCAAAACTCCCAACAACTTAAGACAATATTGTATTGTATTACTATTAGTGTTCGAAAGATGTCGGTCAAAAGTTGTGTGACCAAATCTGGATATGGCAATGGTTTTTTGGTAGAAGAGAGTGATGATGATGAACGTGTTCATGGTGTCACCGCTACCAAGCCCGGTGGGAACAAGCGCTCACGAGAGCCGAGGATGTCAATCGGGACAAGAGGAGAAGAGTGAAGATGTTATTCTATCTTGTAGCGAGAAGGCCTATATCGTCCCAGACAAAGGATCCGAATAATGGTGAGAAGGAAATGGACACTCAGTCTGATGAAGTGACTGAAGTGAGCCAGAATCCGAAATTGGGATAAGTATTTTTCTCACTTGTCAAGAATAAGGATTAAATGATAAGTAATTTTTCTAACTTGTCAAGAATAAAGATTAAATTATGTCTGATTAAAAATGGATTAAAGTAAGGAGGAATATGAAAATAATTTATATTCCTTATGCTTTAACAAATCAGAAGTTTAATCTCATCTTCTTTTCCGTTTAAAGATTGGATTTTGTAAACGACTTAAGAAGATCCGTTCTTTTAAGTGTAATTACTAAAGTGTGTAAAGTATGGTCGCACATACTATGGAGAAAGATCCACTAACTGTGAGAAAACTTTTACCACTCTTAAGTAAGCGCCAAGAATTATCTGGGCACCAATCATAACGGAAGAAGACTAAAAGCTAAAGACGTTGAGCCTGTCATACTATTTGACAGAAGATCCTTCATAGGATGATATTGGACACTCGGTCATACAAAGCCTCCGGCGACTAGAGTGGGCCAAAATTCCTTTGATAGGATGATATTGGACACTCGTCATACAAAGCCTCGGGTGACCGGAGTGGGCCAAAATTCCTTTGATATGATGATATTGGACACTTAGTCATATAAAGCCTCTGGGCGACTGGAGTGTGGCCAAAATTCATTTCATAGGAAAAGTAATGGACACCTAGTAAGGTGGGCCAGAGTTTCCAGGTCCTGAATGATCTGAAGGCCTAAAGAAAGGCAGTAAAGAAATTGGACACTCGGCCCGCAAAGCAACCGGAGTAGGCCGTAGTATCTAGATCACAAATGATCCGGTTACGCCCTAACCACGGGCAAGAGGTTGTTCATGTGAAGCAACGCCACCTCTAAAGTAGAAGGGTTTGGAGAGGTTGTCCTCAATAGGACTTCAAGGAATGAGATCACTCTAAAAGAGGTGATACATGTTCCTAACTTGGTTAAAGGACGTTGTTGGTCAAATCTGATTTGAGACTAGTCCAACAAGTCCGTAATAACTAAGAGTGGTACAATATGTCTATAGCCAAATGAATGATATATTGTAATCCGTGCATCTATGACATCATAGATTAAGACACGTTAAATAGCAAGTCATTCAAAAGCTAACGATGTTGAGATTGTTGCCTATCGTCGACATAAACCCTCAAAATGAATGTGAGGTAGACGAAGAGGCAAAATCACCTTTCCAAATTCCGTCAAGGGAATAGCGAAAGAAGCACCGCTCCTCTAGAACTTAGTCACACCTACTTGGGTGATTTGAAGTTTATACAAAATAGAGGGGGGAGACAAGTACGTTGTGATCTTCATTGATGATGGTACAACGTATGGAATCCTTTGTTTATTGAAAAGCAAAGATGAAGTTGTTGAAGCCTACAAAGCAGAAGTTGAAAATCAACTAAGCCTACGGATTGAGAAATTCGTAGTGATAGAGAGGAGAATGTGAAGCATCGTTCATTCAACGAATGTTCATTTCTCACCTCGTCTAACGGTGTTAGCCAAGCGCGAAGTCGTACGCCCAAATTATGAGGGGTAGCTTGGTAAAAGATGGGCTACCGAAACAGTCAAGTTCGACCTAAGACCGTAGATTGCATATCTACCGGATCCGCAAATAACGAAGAGTGTTGATCGCCTCTTGGCGTCAAAGAATTGAATTCTTTGGAGATAACTTTCCTTGGAAAAGGAAAAAGGAGTAATTACTCAAGGTTAACAAGAACCCGCGAGGGCTCGACTGTCGGAACTAGACGTTCCGTATCTTCATGACTCGAAAGTTGCCGTCTATCCAGGAACTTAATATTCCGGATCCAGAACTCGGGGATTCTAGATGTTGAACCAAGACAGAGCAAAGAGGGGACAAAGACTTGTTCCGGTCCTTCTAGCTTGTATGGTTGAGAACGAACCATGGACAATTAACAAATAATTGTTATCTCCAAAAGCGCCGCTTTGGAAAGAAGCTAAAGGGAGAAATAGATTCCATATATAGAACCATACGTGTGTAATAGTTAATCTTCCTCCGGAAAAGAACCTTTGGGTTGTAAAAAGTGCTCCCTCGTGAGTAGCTTCACATCCAGGGCCATTGTAATCTTACATGGCATGGGTGTTGAAAACGACCTTCCAAATCGGAGAGTTGGAAGAAGAGGATCGAAATTGGTTTGCCGAATCTGTTGGGCTTCTTCCGAACTTTCATTTTGGTCCCTGAAATGTTAACATTTTGGTCCCGAAAGTCTCGATAAAACGAAACAATGAATCGATCACGAAACATTGACTCGAAGTTAGAAAGCCAACGGTTGGAAAACCAACGGTCTTAGAGTGAAAATGAAATTGAAACAAAGTCTCGATATGAAAGATATGAGCATCACGAGATGACATCTTAGGAATTGGATTTCTAAGACATCTAACGGATCGGTCGATAGTTGACAGATCTCGTTGAAGCCACCAATGGATATGAATCATAGAACCGATTGGAATCATGGTGCACCCATAGACAAGGAGCGATATGCTCGTGTCACGTGTAGTTCAATGTATTGTACACACTACAACCGACCCGGTATCGTCCAACAAATGCATCGATTGAACTAAGGTTCACCGATGATCTTAATACATGATCAATAGAAGGCGTTAAGTCGGATATGACGATATCCGAATTATTCGCTTATCTACGGATTATAGTATTCTGGATGTCCAGCGGTTACGAGAGAACACGGTGATGCAACCGGACATCGGATCCGAAGAACACCAAAGCCACAAGTAAATGTGTATGGTGGTTCTTGGAAAATCCTCTAAGCAAACTTGCATCGACCGATTCATGATGGTATCGGAGTTTATCGCTTTATACAAAGCATGAAAGAAGTTGAGTAACTTCACGACTCATTAGAGGACGTCCCTTATTGGGAGAAACCCGTGCCTTCAAAGCAATTCTACACCGTGGCTAGCCGGTCGGCTTTAGGAAGGACACGGATGACGGCGTCGGACATATCCGTCGGGGATCCGTCGGAGACATAGGCAGAGTATGGGGTTGATCATCACGGATGTCACTTCCTTGTTTACAAACTAAGGGACTACCCGAGAGATCAAGTGTTCGCCTGTCTAGGGGAATGGGCTTAAAACCCAAAATATACGGACCAATACGGTGGAAACCCAACCTTACGAACCGGAGATCCCGTAATTTGGTTCAATGGGAAAACTAAGTTGTAAAGGTTCGTTGATCGCTTCGGTGGAAGCATGAGCACTTCGGATAGTGATTTCGAAAAGAAACACCAAATCCAAAGCCGTTCCCGCGATAGACGTTAAGTGCTATCTCGATAAAGATGGGTAAAGGTTAAGTTTTCAAAACTGTAATGATCCTCAACAGTTGAGGTTAGGTCTTTGGGAAACTTTTAATGGTTCCTAACACTTGTGAAGTGGGGTATAGCAGATACCTTGTAGGAGACCACCTATTTAAGTGCGAGGACGGGCCGCCTCAAATTGAACGCACTTAAGAATCCAAGACGTTGTCCATGGCCAAAACGGACAAAACATTACGAAGAAGAGAGTAAGGGAATTTGTTGTGTTGGTACCGTTGTCTTGGCTTACACTAAACACTGACGGTTCAAGACATCACGTTCACCGCGCAGTAAGTAAGTCCGATGGTATTCAACTATGGAAGGTTCAAAGCCGAGGCTACCTCTCCTTATGCAACATCGGTCCGCTGAAATATTGCTGGAAATGAAAGAGATATTGGTTCACGAAGTAAGGTGTTTGAAGCATGGAAAGTGTGGTATTGTGTGTAATTCTCCCTCATCGGTAGAGGAAGAAAGAATTGTTGTGTATATAAGATTCGAAATTGGTTTGGGGTTTGGGACCCCAAGGGGTATCCCATGTGTTTAAAGGAGGGAGGACCTAGATGTGCTTCGGTTCGAGGAAAGACCACACGCGCGCCGCCGCCGCCCGCCCGTCCCGTCCGGTTCCGGTTCCGAGTTCCGGGTTCTCGGGTTCACGGGTTCACGGGTTCACGGGTCGTGGGCTGTGGGCTGTGGGCTGTGGGTCTTCTGATATTATCTTTTTGGGCCAGAAGTACAGTTTGATCCCGAAGTTTCGGATATACGTTTGGACCAAAATTCTTTCGGATGTGCGGTTTGGTCCCCGAAGTTTCAAGATGTACGTTTGGTCCCCGAAGTTTCCGAGAAAATCGAATTTCGACGGTCAAAAACAGAAATGCCAAGCACTCAATTCAGCCATTTATTTTGGCTGAATTACTCCTCCTATAATGGCCAAAACAGTTGGTCTTTCTCCCATTTATGTTGGTGACTTTACTACCTCCATAATGGCCATTATTTGGCTATTATATAGAGCGGTTTCAGCGAAGAAATGTGCCCCTCCCTCACCTATATAAACACCCCTTACACTATTGTTGAGAACTAAGACATATGCACGAAAATACGAAACAGATGCAGTAAAAACAAAGTGCACGAAAATACACAACCGAAATAGTTTTCTTCCTACAACTTCCAAGCATCATTTCGTTACTCAATATTCTTCACGGTAGCTCTTGAGTTTCCTTTGCTCAAGGGTTCCATTTTGTTTTATCTTGGGAGACAAATTGTCCGGGACGTATAAAGGATACATACGGGGCAATATTGTCTTAAGGACAGATGAGTGCTACACTCGACTCAAAGCAAAAACCAATTTATATTTTTCCGTCTTCTATAAAACTGGAATTTCCAGTTTTTACTTGTGTAACTATTGTAATTTTCAGATTCCATGTTGAATTATTGAATCTTTGTTTATCCTTTCGAATACTTGTAATAGTTAAATACTTCCCGTACTGCTTTATAAAGTACCATAGAGCAAAACTCCCAACAAATAGCAGAGTGAAACTTCCCACCATTGCCAACTTTCACAAACTCCATCAACGCGTCCAACACAACTTCCTAATCATCCAAGATGAAGTTAGAACACATATTTTTTTATGAAGCAAGTGATTTCATTAAAGAAAGCATCAAGAAGATGCAGTAGTTACAAGATATGTCATTTACGCTTACAAAAGATCTGGCAACTATACAAAAAAAAAAAAACTATGCCAGAACTAGAGAACCATTAAAATTAAGAAGTTGATCTTAACTGCTAAATGGGAATAAATTAAACCAACAAAACAGACTAGCAATACATTTTGCCTTTATAGAACCTAAGTTAACACATATATTACATCCTTAACAGCTTGTTTGGATTTTTGTTACCTATTGTATTGTATTATACAATGTTTGTTTTAATTGTTGTGGTGGCATCAGTCACCTTTTTTCGTCATTTCGCCTTTGCTTATTATTTAACATTATGTAACAACAATACAGTACAATACATACGTTATGAGACCCTACGTAAAAAAATATCCAAACAAGCTATAAAATGAGACAATTCTAAAAGATATTTAAAGGAAAATAAGAAAAGTAGGATACGTGATAGAGTTATTATTAAAAATAAGATAGAAAAAAGGATAAAATAAGATTATTAAATAATAAATAAAGTCAAAATGACGGGAAAAATAAGGTAACACACAACCACACCAATAAAATTTTAACTAACAATCAAAACAAACATTGTACTAGGTAAAATGAGATAATTTTAAAAGTTCACAGTCGAGCTGGTCCTTATTCTAAGTGCTTCATCGGATTGCGAACAGATAGCAATATCGATTAGGGATTGAACGAACGTTCGATAAATAAAGTCAGGATCACCTTGTGATTCGGAACTCAACGAAGAAGAAGAAGAAGGAAGTTGCGGAAGCAAAGGAATGAAAAACGATTGAAGAGAAAGCAGAGATTCCAATGCATACTGTGCTAATTGTTAAATATACACAATAATGTAATTAGTACGTACACTTACCATAATAATTGTATTACCATAAATGTATAGTTAGTATCCAAGAATAAGGTTTTAGGTCCTATTATGAAAATATGTAACTTATATAAATAGTCTTTCAATTAATGAAAATAATCCAGAGATAATTTCTTTTAGTAATGAATGCGACAAGTAAAGGAAGGTTGTTAACGTGTGCTCTTGAAGAAAGAAGTTGGAGCTCTGATAATGAGTATTTCTTTGAAGAAGCCATTGTCAACTTTCTTTTTCTTTCTTTTTTTGCACATTCGAACTACTTAACAACAAATTTGAGCTATGGGAAGCAAACAAAGGATTATAAATTGAATGTGCAAAAAAAGAAAGGATTGCTGCAGTGTTTTTCTTTAAAGTACGTGTTGTTTAGCTCAAGTTCTGCAGCTTTTCTGATTTGTTCCCCTAGATAGCTTATGTTTCTTCTCCAGGTTTATTATGTTCATGTATTGATGCCATAATTATATTTCCTTTTTTGTTTTCAATGTACTCAGATGATGGAGTGGTGGTACCAGTCAGCAGAAGAAAGGATGTCAGCTCCGACCGTTTATCCACCCCCACCTCCTCCTCCACCTCCAAAGGTGAGTACATTTCCATTTGGTATGGAGAGGACTGTTCTTGCAATTTGCTAATTTGGAACATGTAAAAGAAATTCTTTACAGTCATACTGTTCCCACTTTATCACCTTGGTTAGCTGAGTTAGTTCGGTGGGGATGAAGATCTTTTTTCTTTGTTCATGGTCCTCATTGGGTGAGCAAATACATTTGCTACTTGGTAACAATTAGGATTCAGGGGTGCTTTGCTTGGGAAATTGTCATCTGATACGTGTTTTTTTGGCTTTTGCCAGTCGACCATAATTCTGAAACTTGTCTGTGGTCACTCATCTCCGACTTGTCAGTTACACCAATCCATTTAAACAGTAGACAGGAGCTGGGGTTAAGGATGTAATATGAAGAATTATACGTTACATGATTTTACAGGATGGATATTGTGCTTTCTGTATGAGAGCATCATTGTGCACAATATATCTTTTTTTTAACAGATTAAAAAGTGAAATAACATATACAATCTTCGCATATGATTTGGCAGGCAAGCTATCTTGTGTTGATTCCTTATGCTCATAGCTCAGAAGCTCCAACAAGCCCTAAAGTCTCTTGCTGCCTAAACTCCAACAAGCCCTAAAGTCTCTTGCTGCCTAAAACTATGTCATGTTTAATCCTATGTACCATAAAATGCTATGTTTTCTCCGCTTTCATATCTTTCCCATAACTTTCTCTCATTTGTGGAGAGACTGTATAAAATTATTGGAATTCGAACAAATACCATGTTATTTAACTCGAGGGAAGTAAGGAAAGATCAATTAGATAGCATCGGCCTAGACTAGTCAATGGAGCTAGAATGAACATAAAGACAAGACAGCTAAACTTCACTAAAAGGCACAACACATACTAGAATTTGAACTCAAACTGTGTCGAGCTACTGTTCCATCAGCGAAATACTGCACCATGCCATAGAAGGGCCGAAGAGAACAAGGAACAATAATTTAGTGTAAACACTGGATGCGAATAAGCTTTTTTTCTTTTTCTTGTTATTATTTGCATTCTAAAACTTTGAACTATAACAATTGCGCAAAAGTATAATACACTCAAAACATTTTTTGCTGCAAGGCAATGCCATGATTTTCCTATAATTATTCATCCCTTCTGATCCAGGGCAGAAATTAAACATCATGAAATAGTCTTCTGATCTGATCCACAGTTGCAGGCATCAGTGTCACAGGGCATCGCTTATACTGCACAAAAGAAAGATCATGAGCCGAACATATTCACAAAGAGTTTAACTTCTAAGTGTAAAAGAATCATATTACCGTGCATAATAACTGGAATTAGAAACATAAAAAAATACGGCAGGTAACCTGCTAGAACAAGTTGAAGTACATTGCCAGGAAATTAAATCATTGTACTTGCGGGTTTTTTTATTTGCAATTAGCAGGGTATGGAATTAGCAGATTGACTATAAACCAATATACTATTGCATTTGCCATTTTGTGATTTATTAGTTTTCCCCGACGAATTTTATCAACTGAATCTGGAATTTCACCTGAGAGACATATCTGAAAATGCAGGAATAGCAGAAGACAAGTCCTGAAACTGCCACCACTGAGGGATTTGCACGCTTTTGTGAGCACAAAGGACACAGTGTTCTGTCTGAAGGTAGTGGAATTCCCTCTTTTGCTACCTGCGCAAATTGAAAAACGTTATGCATAAGCATTGTAGCAGGAATACAAGAAAAAACTACTTCATCGATGCATATATACAACCAAAACCAGAAAAACTCTTACCAGATCCATATTTCACCAAAAGATAAAATGTTTTTGTCGAAGTTGTTACTTTCCAGAGGCGGCTCACACTAATTTGCTAGTTGAGGATCTAGACAAATCATGATTTGTCACCAGCTTCCCGCTTCCAATTCGTAATTTAGATATTCGATACTAATTTATATACAAATTACGTTAAGAATGCCAAAGCACGTGAGCTTTATATAAGAAAAAGACTTTATTGGCCAAGTGCGACCATTTAATACTGGCACAATGATGCTCTCATACAGAAAGCACAATATCCATCCTGCAAAATAATGTAACGTATAATTCTTCATATTACATCCTTAACCCCAGCTCCTGTCAACTGTTTAAATGGATTGGTGTATCTGACAAGTCGGAGATGAGTGACCACAGACTAAAGTTTCAGAATTATGGTTGACTGGCAAAAGCCAAAAAACACGTATCAGATGACAATTTCCCAAACAAAGCACCCCTGAATCCTAATTGTTACCAAGTAGCAAATGTATTTGCTCACCCAATAAGGACCATGAACAAAGAAAAAAGATCTTCATCCCCACCGAACTAACTCAGCTAACCAAGGTGATAAAGTGGGAACAGTATGACTGTAAAGAATTTCTTTTACATGTTCCAAATTAGCAAATTGCAAGAACAGTCCTCTCCATACCAAATGGAAATGTACTCACCTTTGGAGGTGGAGGAGGAGGTGGGGGTGGATAAACGGTCGGAGCTGACATCCTTTCTTCTGCTGACTGGTACCACCACTCCATCATCTGAGTACATTGAAAACAAAAAAGGAAATATAATTATGGCATCAATACATGAACATAATAAACCTGGAGAAGAAAAATAAGCTATCTAGGGGAACAAATCAGAAAAGCTGCAGAACTTGAGCTAAACAACACGTACTTTAAAGAAAAACACTGCAGCAATTAAGCCAGTTTGAGCATAGTCGAGAACTCCATATGCACAACTTAGTAAAGCACTTTGTACTGCCTGAAATGTTAATGGATTCAAATAATGTAGGTCAGAATATTTGCTGCGATGATAACTTTACATGAGACAGTAGGAAAACACTAAAGAGACCGGGCACGTCCACTTTTTTTGGACAAGTACCGGGGACCTCGACTTAGAAGTAAAATTAATACCAAGAAAGAAAAGCAAAAAAGGGGTACACATAGTCCCAACTACCAACTAGCATAACATGCTGCTCCAAATACCTTTCCCTCCCCCTCCACCTCCCCCCAAAAAAAGAAAAGAAAAAGGAAGAAAATCAGAATAGAAACAGGGAAAAGAGATTTACGGATGAAAACAGACCTTTAGCCAAGGGGGTCCACGAAGTCTCTCGCGTTCACGGCTTCTTACTTTAGAAATCCTAGAAGAAGTATCCATCTACCTTGACATCACATAGAGGAAAATCTTAAATAACATGGTATAAAAAGGGAATTACCAAGTAAACAACATCAACTGGAATAATACAGTAAATCAGATAGACAAATCTAAGTTGGAACCTTTGTTTTTTGTACAGATGTAAATTGGATGTATACAGATCTAAATTGAAACTTATACCCATCGATTCAAGGAAATAGGAAGGGGGTGCCTTAAAAGCATCAAATCCTCAAGCAAAACTTCTTATGTAAGGCAAGCATGATAACCATAAGCGTACCAGAAAAGAATTAAAGTTTCTAACCGAATTATAGACAATTTTCTAATTTTCAAAAGAACTTCCATGCATCAGAAAATTACATTATCCAATTGATCATTAAAAAAAAGGGCAGCCGGTGCACTAAGCTCCCGCTATGCACGGGGTCCGGGAAAGCGCCGGACCACAAGGGTCTATTGTACGCAGCCTTACCTTGCATTTCTACATCCAATTGATCATTCAGATACAGATATTTCACATCACTTGTAGCAATTTAGATGATCAGACACAGTAAAATTAGTCACCAACATATTGAATCAACTAACATCGTACCATTAGTTCATTAATCTTTCAGATTTCATGCTACAGTACCTAAAACCTCTCGGAATTCATTCTGATTCACTGCTACCTTACATGTAATTAAATATTTAAATAGGCCAGGCATTACATATTCTCCAAATGGGTTCATACTTGACTTCTGATACCAACTAACAACACCTTTCAGAACTAGAGAGATACTAACAATTATACTAACAAGAAGCTGTCTGCAGACATACCAGCTCCTGTCCCGTAGCACGACAAACATGAATACCAAGAGCATGGAGTCCCAGAGAGTAAAATCCAGTAGCATCCAGCAAATACAGTAGCTGGTACGCAAATGATAAACCTGCAGGACAATTGACAGAAAAAGGTGAATGATGGTATAGGGACCTGCTCAAAATATCCATTAAAGGGGACGGCTTCGTGTATAATGTGTATGATATTCTAATAACGAAAGCATTTTTTCCGTTTTGTTGAATGCTTTTTGCTTGTCTAAGAATCCCCCTATCGTGCTAATAAGGTGCCTTTTCTTATTCTGAAAGCTAGCCTTCTACGGCCATTTTCTTTTGGTTTAGTTCTTCTAGCTCCTGTCTCAGGCTGGAAAGCAGAAGCAGAAGCTCCAGGAAGAATTCTTTGATTCGATTCTTCCTCTTCTCTATCAACTAGTAGGGAAGACTGAGAACCCTAAGAAGCAGATACAAGGATCCACTGCTGTGACACTTGCTCAAGGAAGACAAAGAAGTCAGAAAGAGAGAGCAGGGCCACTTTTCTAAGATAGAGAGCTGAACTCCACCCGGAAGGTCTTTGCGGAGAGGAGTGGCTAAACCGGTTTTGTAAGGGTGTAGCTGCTTTTCGCATTTGGAAACTTGTTTTCCCGGCAAGAATAGGATGAGTTCCCCAAAGGTGGACCAGGAAGCAGATGTCTATTCAATAGATTTGTTCGACCTTTCTTTCATTTAGTTTGAACCACCCGAAACAAAAGGAAAATCAGGCTAGGAGATGACTCGTAATCGATCCGGCTGTTGGACCCTGGACCCACCCGGCCCGTTTCGCTTTTGACTGAGAACTCAAAAAGATAAAAGAGGCGTCCTTTAGACGAAATTGCAACGGTTTCCCCATGAAGGTTAGGGTCCTTTAGGCATTGGACAGGTAGCAAGGCAATCTAGGGGCAACATGAGTGATTAATAAATGACCATAATGAATAGGATAACCTTCTTCATCTCATTTCAAAAAGTGAAAAAGAATGAACAGTACACACAAAAAACAGCAGCATAGCCATAATCACAAGTCAGAAACTAAGCTCTATATACCTTCATTTCCAGCATGTATCCATGGGTAGCAAGCAGCTATGATCTTTCTGATTTTCTTTCTCAAACGCTCTCTAACTGATTCTTCTGTATCTGAACCGCTCGTTGAAACTATGGAGTTTCCACCACCATCAATATAGTCAGTGTCACCAAATCTCTCATCCTCATGGCCCCATAAACTAGCTTGAAGAGCAGCCTCTCTTTCTTTATTGTAGATTGAATGCAATTTTGATCTAAGATATGGCAATATAACCTAAAAAGCACATTCACATCATGCCAGTGCATTTAGCAAAAGCAGTATAACCTAAAGGCAAAAACTTGATTCAAGCAATCATTTTTGAAGTCACAGCTTTAAACATATATTAGATTCTCTAGTCATGGAAGAAGTTAGCAGATAAAGAGAAGCCAGACGACTTCCAATTCTTACTAACAATTGCAGGCTTTTTATTCCATCCTATTATAAATTTCCGAAGATAGGAGTACAGTAAGCTTCTGCAAACAGATGGCACAGGAACAATCTTCTATGCAACATATAGAATCATCTTCAATGTTTCTGCTGAAAAATCATCAAGCATTACAGAAATGTATAGGGAGCAGGGAACATTCATTCTAGGATTTCAATCTAAGAAGGTCTTACAAGGCGGGGAGGTGTTGGAAAGTCAAAGTATACAAGCCCAACATATCCACAAGATGAGCGTTACAATACGATAGATGTGCGGCCAATACAAGATTAGACAAGATTAAAAATGATCATATTCGGCGGAAGGTGCAAGTAGCACACATTAGCGATAAAATGAGAAAAGGTCGCTTGAGATGGTTTGGTCATATCCTGAAGTCAACCTTCAGATGTGCAGGTCCGTGGGTGTGGAACCATGGTAAGTGAAGGTGTTAAAAGGGGAAGATGTGGCCTAAAAACATGAGAAACTTATGTGCAACGGATATAAGCGTGTTCCAATGTGTAAGAGATTACCAGAAATACAATTGACAGAACTTTTTGGCGCTTCTCTAACCCAGTGTGATTAATTTCTTCTCTGGCGTCTGGACCTTTGTTATCTCCCTTAACTTTTATATTAACTGCCCTTCTTCGCAGGCCATATAAAGACTCAGCAAAAGATCCATCTGAGAACAAGTAAAGAGGAATGAATTTGCTAAAGCTAAAGCAAATAATTAGCTCCGCATTCAACTAGAAACTACAATTGTACTAGATAATTCACACACACGCCCGGATGAAAAGTGAATACTAGTACTATAAACGAATTGCAAATACCAGCATCACTCTCTGGGGAGTCAAAAACTATAGTCCTTTCATGCATTTTAAAAAAAAGTTCTACATAAAAAATGTGACTTCAGTATTTTTATGTAGTTTCTACATTAGTAAACATTTTATATTAGAAAAACAATATTCAGAATAACGTTTGAATAAAGACTAAAACTAGATCATTTGAGTCTCATACTCCAAACCAGTCATTCTTTTTGGTACGAGGGTGTATCTGGAAAGATAGATACGCATACCTGTAGTTCGTAAGCTATGCGTTTCAAGAACTAGCGTAAGCAAAGCGAAGCACTCATCCTCGTAATCTAGAATTTTGTGGATGAAAGGTCTTCTTAAAGCTAAAACCTGCAAGCAAGCAAGCAGCTATTAACATTAACCATCACACATCACATAACTACAGTTAAACAATAACAATAACAACAACAACAATGATGTCTCAATCCCAAACTAGTTGGAGCACACAGGACATAAATCCTCTATATTCATTTCGCTCCATTCCGCCCCGTTTCATTTCACAATACTAGTAATTTGTCTTTTAAGAGATATCAACTAAATACAGCTGCACAACAATAATAACAACTACGCCTCAATTTCAAACTAGTTGAATTTCGCTAAAACCTCAATGTTCATTACCCTTCATTTTGACCCATTTCATTGCAATAATAATATTGTAACTGCTGTGCAGCTGCCATTTCGAAGAAGGTGGGACAAGTTCCTTATCCTCCCACTTGAAATAACATCTTTGTTCAGCAAAACGCTCTCTCAACTAATAATTTGTCTCTTAAGATACATCTACTAAGTACAGCTGCACAACAATAATAACACCTATGCATCAATTCCAAACTAGTTGAATTTCGCTAAATCCTCAATATCCATTACCCTCCATTTTGACCCACTTCATTGCAATACCAATAATGTCTTTTAATACACGTCTAACTATTACAGCTAAAAAACAGTATGAATATAAACTACCCTCAATTCCAAACTAATTGTATTCCGCTATAGAAATCCTCAACATTCATTACACTCCATGTGCACCTGTTTCATTCTAATACTAAAAATTTATCTTTTAAAACACATCTATTAAATTCGACTGCACAACAAGAATAGTAACAACTGTGGCTCGATTCCAAACTAGTTGAATTATGCTAAATCCTCAATATTCATCACCCTCCATTTTAACCCATTTCATGACCTTAGACATGAGGTTACAGATTAGGATAGAAGGTTAGTAGGTAGCTGAGTGTATCCTGTTTATCATTTCATACTAGAAGTTGTATTATTGTTTTTATAGTTCCTTGTCCTTTGATTTCTGCTACTATGTTGTTTCTTGTTTCTTGTTTCTTCGACTATCTTATTTATTTGTGGTGGCTTTCAAACTGATTTATCATGGTTTATTCGATTTCATTATTTCCTTTTCTATACTATTTTGAATTGCTTGTCCTTATGCCAAGGGTCTATCGAAAAAGCTTCTCTACTAAAAAATTGTATTTTGACAAACAACCACCTCTCAATTCCAAACTATTCGGACCCATTTCATTCTATTACTAATAAATTATAATTTTATGACTTATAAATAAAATGGATTAGAAATTAGAAAACCCTAAAATAGGTTAATAATAAGGGAACTTACACCAAGGGAATAAGTTAAAGCAGCACGGAGACTAGAAGGTAATTGTTGTGCAGCCGCCATTTCGAAGAAAGTGGGACGAGTACCTTGTCCTCCTACTTGAAACAACATCTTTCACCACCCAAAATGCTAACTCATTTCTGCTTCTCTTGTCATGTTGGGAACAGGAAGATGATAAAAGCACTAGTTCATAGTTAAACAATTAAGTCATAAAGACCTTTGAGGACACTGCCAATATATTTAATCATTTTACCATAAATTTAACTAATAGACCAATCAACTAAATTTGTTTCATTTAGGACACTGCCAATATATTTAATCCAAGACTCTGTAGTCCTTATTAGTCTCAGCAACAAGATATGTACGATAATAATAATAAGAGACGAGGGTCGTTTGACGGAGTGTATTAGAGAAAATATTGCATGTATTAGCTTTATATATTAACAATACCTTTTTTTGATACATTTTTTCATCTTATATATAACTAATGCTCATTATTTGTTATGATGTTATGCATAACTAATACCTAGCAAATCATAGTATTAGCAATGCAATGAGTTTTAATGCATGTATTAGTATGGTTATAGATTCAATTGCCCATGAAGTCTCTTATATAATATAGTATGGAGAGTATTTTTGTAAACAACTAATTATTTTTAAAAATTATTCAATGTATATTATCTCTAATACATCAAACCAAATGATGAATACAAAATAATTCATGCATAACTAATGCTAGCATTACTAATATCAGCATTATTAATATGCGCATTACTAATACACCTACATTGGAGGCAGATGGCGTGACAATTGCACTGCTAATTTCTTAAAGGAAGGAGATCGCCTAATGTTTGAGCATCCCGGCCAAGCAACCAAAGCCGGGGACCTGAAAAGGGAGGAGGAAAGAGGCCTTGGTGAACCGTCAAGTTGTCAGCTAGGAAGATTCTCATTTGGTAAAGCATAGGGCACCACACTCCGACACGACGGTCGCCACCCCTGCTCTTTCTTTTTCTCTATACGAATTATTGGATCCCATTACTTGTACTGAACTAATCTATTTGCGTTCAATCTTTCTTCTATGATCCCTCGAGGGAAGATTTTGTGCCTCCTAGGCGGGAACCGATAATGGCCAATAGAGAGAAGCCCTTCTCGTGAATTTAATCCAGTTATCCACTTTTTTTATCTAGTTATTTCCTTTAATCATAATTACAATGACAATGGTAGAATATTGTAATTCTCTTTATTTGGAGTCTTCTCATTAATACAATATATGTGTGTGTGTTTATAATTGTAATCCTAATCATATAAGAATATCTACTTTACATAATTACACTAAAATAATAATTACAACATATATGAAGGATATTTACTCATTCTCTATCAGCAATATATTAATTTATAGGTATCAAATATCTTTGTCGTCTTTTCTTTTCATGGTTTTCAAAATGAGAGCAGAGGGTCACGATTGAGAACTCAAATATACTTGAATGACCATATAAGTTATTAATTCGATCACTAGTGTATTGAGTATTTCTTTACTTGTTCCTCTGTGTTATTATACATGCTTTTGTTTATCTTCTTTGTCCCTCAGGCTATTATGATATTTGAGAGGCTGAAACCATAAATAAATTTCCTATGGTAGTAGTGATATGAAAATATTATGCCACGCTTGAAAGCGTTATGAGATTCTTGAAAATGTATTTATATAACCTTAATTTTGATCGATAACAAATTGAAAAAGATTTTAAATAGTATGGATATATTGCTCTATAAAACTCCAGCCCCCTCACCTCACCCCCCCCCCCCACACACACACACACACACACAAAAAAAATCTATGTGGTTTTATGGAAAAAAAAATTATGTGATTCAATGTGTTAAGAGTCCCACATCGAAAATGGAATGGAAACATTGACTCCTTATATGGACTTGAACAATCTTCATTGCTCAAATTGGAATAAGACGAGAGAGTACTTTGGTATGACGTCATGTGAGAAGTGGCGCCGGTGTTCATGTACCAAGTCGGGTCTGGAGGACTTAATCCAAGCGTATGCATTGCGGCCTCAATATCTATCGGAGTTGGTGTGGGACCCACTGTCTGGAATGCCGGCGGAGGCCGAGGCCCAAACACACTGGCTTGCTGCCCCGGCCCATAAGAAAGTCTACCGCCTGAAGCTGGACCTGAGAAACTGGGCCTGGCATGTTGTTGGAAAGCCTGGAACTAGGCCCAGTTACTCGGGTAAGGGCTTGGAGGAAAATACCCATTGTTGGGTCACGACCCACTGTCCCAGTTCCACTGTCATGAGGCCCACTGTTGAGACCAATTGGGTTGTTGCCCACTGTCCCGAGGCCCACCACCGGTGCCACCACTATTTCGGCCACCGCCATTGTTGCCGCCGTGATTTTTGCCATTATTTTTACGGTTTTGACCCTTTTTGCTGCCACCGTTGTTGCGGTTTTGACCCGAATTGTCAATAAAAACGTGAGAGTTATCGGAAAAGGTCATCATCGCCACGGAACTTGTGCCAGCAGCCGCCTTTTTTGCCAAGTCGGCTTCTTCCAAAGTGAGCATCGAACGGGCTTAATAAAAAGGGGGAAGTGGATTACTTTGTCGGAGCAAAATCTCAACTCCATTATAGGCCTCAGATAGGCCTGCAACCATTTGTAGGACAAGACGATTATTGGTAACAGGCGCCCCAACGTTACGGAGTTGGTCCGCCAATTCCTTGAGCCATTTACAATAAGCTGAAACATTTGGGAAATTTTCCATGCTAACTTGCGAAAATTCTTGCTCAAGATTGACAACTCGGGAATGTTGGTTATCTTGGAATATATCACGCAATCTATTCCAGGTAGCCATAATCGTAGTGTCTGGTTCAATGATCGTCTGTAAAAGGTCTGTAGAAATAGTGAAGTAAATCCACTGAAGGACGGTAGCATCAAGAGTGATCCATAGATGAGGATCCTTCGTGGGAGTAAGAACAACAAGAGGAATTATGTGATGGAGTACTTGATGTGAGATGACGTGAATTTTGAACAATTTAGCCCACGTTGCATATTGGACGTTTTTCATCTCAAGAACAATAGGGATGTGGTTCTTGATGTTGGAAACACCAAGGGCAGGATGAAACATGTTCTTTGACGTAGACATAACGAAAGAACAATATGTGAATGAGGGATTTTAGAAGAAAATTTGGGAAGAGAAGAGGAAGTACTCGGCTCGGAAATTGAGGAAGGGTCTCGGATTTGCGAGAAAGCCGAGTAGTAGCGGAAGAAAGTGTAAGGTTTTGTGAGACCTAGACTTCTGATACCACGAAAGAAATAATCCCTTCAATTTGTCTTGTGCTACCGTGATAGACACGGTATACACAGGGCAATATATATACCGTGTATATCACGGTATATTCTGTCATTGTACATATATCCACATTTTTTCTTTAAAGACTAAGCAATTGCAATGAAAACAATCAAAAGGTGTGAATAGGCCTATATTTCATATAACTAAAACCATATTATAACCAATGATGAAGTCAGAAAATTTAATAAAAAAGATTCAAGAAAATACAACTTGTATAGTGAATGAATATACTAAGCTATCAAAGCGTCCAACATTTTATATCTGTATCCAAAAAAAATATTTTTACCTTATTTGTACAAAATAACTTTCTGACGGGGAGGATTTAATTGAATCTCTTTTAATACACTTAGCTACAATGCTGATTGTAACAATAATATTGGTATATCAAATGCCTAAAATATGTTTTGAGTTTATCTTTATACATATTATAATGTAAATATTGTTTTACGCTGTTAATATATTTAAAAGTCAAGTATAGGTAACTCTCCTTTATAAAAATCTTAAGCTGGTATACCAACTAGGATAACATTGGAGTGCATTGTGAAAAGGTTTTTGCACAATACTCATGACAATATATATAAATTTTCAAATTCTTATTTATAATAATGGCACTAATAGTGGCGGATCCAGGACTTTCATTAAGGGAATTCAAAAAATAAAATATAGTGCTAGGGATTTGAATTTGAAACCTCAAGGTGAATTTTGAATCTAATTTTGTGTTTAGGATGTTCAAAATGTGTGTGTATATATATATATACAAAAAATTTAAAAAATATCTTATATATACAATGTATTCGGATGAACACCCTGGGTCGTTTGGTTCAAAAACAAATTATACTCGGATAAGTTATGTTGAGATTAATTATGTTGGATTAATTATATTGAGATTAAGTATCCTGAAATTACTTCTTATTGATTGTTTCGTATGTTTCACTAAAAGTAACATACATCGCATAATTTCTAAAAAAAGAAAGTTTCTTTACAATCATGGGATAACTTATTCCATCCTATGGAAGGTATTAATTATCCCAATACTATTTTTATTCCCGGAATAATTTATCTCATGACTAGTAATCAAATAAAAAATAAAAAATTGCTAAATTCTTATTCCAAATTATTTTTGCTTATCCTTAGTAACAAACGGCCCCTAATAGTCTAATTCTCTGTTCCTTTTCAATATGAAAGGCATAAAAGATTGCCTAAAATTCAGTGAACATGCCAAAGAGAAAATGGTGAGCTGAAAAGGTGAAAAAGAGGATTGTGACGGTTGTAAAGGTACCCAAAATGGGTACATAATTATACCACTTTTTGCCTCAAACGTGAATTGTAAACTTCCACATAATAAATTAAAAAAAAAAAATTATCAGTATATTTTTTAACATTATTAGGATAAGTTAATCTATAATAACAGATAAATTTTTATGACAAATTTGATATAATAATCTAGAAAAAATATTTGATAATATGTTATAATCGGTTAAATTGCACGGATAATGTAATAAAATTTTATACTACTAATATATAACTTGAATAAGAAATGAGATTTTAATATCTATACACTAGACTGCAGTAAAAGTTCTTACACTATCCGTATTTTTAACTTTTGGTAGTAAGGATAAACGGATCCAAAATGTTAAGTTTATGGATTTTGTACTACATTTTTCTTTTGTAATTGATTTCTTAACACAAATATAAAGGTAAATAAGTACTCCCTCCATCTCAATTTATATGAGATTGACCAGTTTACGGAGTTAAATAGTTTTTTCTTTTATTACGATTTTCTCTAATTCTTTTCATATATTGCGAATTGTTAATTATATTTACTTATAGTAGTTTTATGTAGTTTTCAAATGTGTAAATTTTATTATAAAATACTCGAACAATCTATGTTTGAAATTGAGTTAAAGAATAAGTTGTTTGACTCTTCAAACTGGTTAACCCTCATATAAATTGGGACGGAGGGAGTAACATATTATATTTTCAAGTTACTTTTAGATGATGTGATAGTGTAAAATGTATACAAGTTACCCTCAACAAAAAAAGGAGTTTATTGATGAAGTAATAAAGCTATGTATCTATCTTCATGTGAAAGGGGCATGAAAGAAAAGTTAGCTAGAGCTCATGTTTTCATATGTTTATGTAAGAATGAAGAAATATCAAAAGCCTCTTTTTTCTCTCACTCAATTACCTTCCATTCTTTTTCCACTCATATATTATAAATACATATTCACATCTAACTCAATAAGCATCCATCCCATAAAATTCCACACACAAAAAAAAATGAACATGTCTATAGATCAAGAATTACTAGAGATCAAATTACCAAATATCAAAGATGAATGTCAAACTCCAAAATCTTCTCAATATTTGATCCCAAAAATTTTCAATTGTCCACCAGCACCTAAGAAGCCAAAAAGGGTGTTTTCTTCATGCAAGAGGAAATTATTTGTTGATGAATTTAAGTTTTTTGAGATTAATGTAGATGCAAAAGAGGAAATTGAGTCATTTTTCAAGCTTGTTGATGTAAATTCCACCAAGAAAAGAAGAAGGAGATGTCTTGTGTAAATGATAAAGACAAGATTTTTATTACAAGAATTCAAGAATTTGCAATACCGTTGAAACTTTTTTTGGTTTTTCATTCAGTGATCGGTATCGTTTTGGCACTCCATTAATTCATATTCACACCGTATAAGACTAGTTAAAGTAGAAAATACTCTCTGCCGGGATTTTTTGTTCTCATAATTCTAACCCGAAGTCTCTAATTAAGGAGATGGTTAGCTTCCACAATTCAAGAACGTCTGTATTTATCATACTTCCTTTTTTTTCTTTTAGATTTTATAAATTGTGTGAACTTTTTGTTTATTTTAGATATAGAGAAGTTGTAATATTCTTCAAGAATTCAGAGAAATTGATCTGAATATATACTGAATTATATACCATATAGTATATGTCAATGAAATGTTTAGCCAATATCTTGTATACTTACTTTGGTTTTTATCCCTTGCCTTTATGTATTAAAACAGTAACATTAAATAATTAAAGCCATTGCTCATAATATGTTACTGAAATCTCTGAACTGCAGGAAGATGAAGAGAGAAGAGAATGAAGGCTTGTTTTTTGGGGTGGGGTGGGGTGGGGTGAGGAAAAAGGTGTGGTGGTGGATCATGTGATTAGTTAATTGCTTTTGTTGGCAGGAATTAGTTGGGAATTAGAGAGGATTTCTTCTCAAATTTTTTAACTATCTAAAATTTATTTACTCAATTAATTCAAATTACATTGTCTGATCATCCAAAAAATATTGATAATCCTTCATAAAAAGTGAAATTATTAATATTAAAAATAAGACCAGTTATCCGGTATAGGTTAAGATAACCTACTAGTATATAAAATTTCTTTACACAGTCGATAAGTATTAGTTAAACTTGATTCAAATTATGCTAGGTAAGTACTCCACTGAAAAAGGTAAAACATTTCTGGGTACGGTCGAAATCTTTAATTAAGGATAAATTAAGAACTCTTAATATTTCACCATAACATTTGGTGGTTGGTAGTTCTTTTGATTACGTACTTTTGTCCTCTTACCAGTAATGAGTGTAATGGATGAATGAAATCTCTCAAATTTTTAATAAAATATGATCTCGTATTCGAGCGGAGAAAATGAAAAGAAAAAAAATTTAATAAAGAGGACCTTTTCTTTTGTAAATTTCGTTCGTCGCGAATTTAGATTAGCATAACGAATTTAAGATACTAAGTGCAACGATATACACATTATAACTAAACATTGAGATGATATTATAAAATTGTCCATAGCATAAATAGCTATAGTATGAACTGATGAGAGAGAGACTGCATTTGATAGATTAAAGAAGTTTTTCATGTTAACTATTAGTGTAATTTAATCAGATGCAACAAGTTGCTTAAACTCTTTTTAAAGTTATCGACACTCGCTAATCGTAAACAGTTACAAGTAATTAGCAGTTAAAATTTGATAGTATAAATGAATTTTATACTATCATGTAAATAGAGACTAAACTTCGACTAAATTTAATAATGTAAATATTTTTTTATAGTATCAGTATATAGAGACTAAACTTCGACTAAATTTAATAATGTAAATATTTTTTTTATAGTATCAGTATATAGAGACTAAACCTCAATTCTCAAATAATGGGGACTAGTCCAATTTTTTTAAAGAAAAATCAAATTTCCAATTTCAACAAGCGGACTAGTCCAAATGTACACGTACTAATTAAATAGGTCAAGATCATACCATTTTCCTGTGATTAAATTTAAATAATGGTCCAAGTAAGCGTGGTGTATAGGCTATTTAGCTAGTATTTTCCTTTGAATTGACCAGTGATTGTTCAAAAGTTTTCAAAATATTACTCCTACTAGCGTATTTCTTAAGTTTATTAATTATATATATGTTCAAGTCTAACGATAATTAAATTTGAATTTGACTTTCAACTCTTATGTGGTCTAAGTAAATTGACTCGACACAAATTAAAGGCACATGAAGATGCAATCATATTTAATGTCTAGGATATTATCATTGTAGGAGTAAACTTCACCATTAAGTGTCCCTAAAATATTTCAACGAAAAAGGTGGATTACCTACTATTAGCTGATCAAGATTAATATTAATATCAACTAATAAAATCACCTCAAATACAGTGACCTCTAGAAATGAGCTTACCCCATAAGCTACTCTGATGGAAATAGAGTGTGTTTAGTCAATAAAGCAGACTGAGAATAATATTATTGTTAAAGTTAAGTTAATACCTTAGGATGCATATTTATGGATTTAACAGTACACATATACAACGTCGTTATGGTAGCCATATATATATATATATTCGGATTAAAGTTTCTGGTGGATACACATGAAAAATAACAAGTGCAGCCCGGTGCACTAAGCTCCCGCTATGCGCGGGGTCCGGAGAAGAGCCGAACCACAAGGATCTATTGTAGCTTTTCACTATTTTGAAAGAAATCGCGAGCCAAATTTTCAGACAGTTGAAAAAGGATCACCAAATGATTCAGTCAAAGCAAGCAGGTATCCGATGAAATAGTCTGCGTGTAAGTTGATACCAACACCATCATTTCATTATAAGAAAAAAAAATCAGCCAAAAGCTAGAAGTATATAACATGACCCTGCATCACGTTGCCAACAAAAAAGGAGGAAAAGACGTGTCCAAATAGTTTGAATGAAACAAGTCCTACATAAACGGCAGCTGTATGTCTTTACACCAAATACATGAAGAAAATAATTTGATCGAATTCTGTTCATGAGTATTCACCTCTTATGCAGGACTTAAAGATGTAATCTGGCAACAAAATTCAATACATACAGATTATCCATCCATATTATTCTACACATTTATGGTTGGCTCTCGGCAGGAACACTTGCCTGAACTGAGATTTTGGGCTGCAATTGTGTCCACTGACCGAGCATAAGTTGAGAGAAACTGGCGAAGAATATTTGTTGCCACCAAAGAACTTCCTGCTCTCTTGCAATTATAAATTACAGAAGCAACCAGAGACTTCATAGGATGATGACTCTTGCTGTCTCAAATCTGACCAGTTCCAAGAGGCTGCCTCGAAGTGTCACCTGAAGCCCAAGCTTGATAGTCCTTCTCCAGCTGGATGCCAGAAACCCAGCGCATTAGAAAGCAAGATTTTCAATACAAAAGAGTGGAAGCCATCTTAAGGACTACTTGAAACTAGGGCTATCCAACGGGGCGGGGCAAGTCCCGGCGGGACGGGAATAGGTCACGTCCCGTCCCAACTCCCGCCGGAAGGGGGCCGGGAATTGGCGGGACGAGACGGGTCGCGGGATTCAAAAAAAAAAATTAAAATTGAATTTCCAACACTGAAATTGACATTCACACCTACATTATCACGAAATTTGGACGTTGAAATCTATTGTATATCGTGAGATGTTTACTAAAGAAAAGAGAAAATTAGAAACCGATTTGGGGAAAAACACAGATTGATTGGGAAAACGGACGTTTTCCTACAAATTGGCGGCGCCGCGGTTTGACAGGCCACGTCTCGAAAAAATACGCAAAATCAAAAAAACATTCGAGTAAAACGGACATCCGAGCGCAGAGTTATGATCATTTAAAATTTCACCAATTTACAACTACTTTCTCTCCCTACATTTTATGTCAATGCTTCTGTGATATGTTAATTAAGTTCATGCCGCATTCGACTTCCATAAAAGCTTCATAGATTTTCACCAATTTACAACTACTTTCTCTCCCTACATTTTATGTCAATGCTTCCGTGATATGTTAATTATGCCGCATTCGACTTCCATAAAAGCTTCATAGATTGGCTTCAATCTAGCCACTCAAAGACAAATGTACCATTAAATGTCAATAAGCTTCATAAATTGGCATTCATAACACATCTCATGTTGCTACTTATTTGTTCATAATATTATTATTGCATGGTGTTCTGTAAACAATTCTTATATGCTATTCACATTTTCCGAATCCTCGTAAGCTCTACGAACAATTATCTACATTATATAAATGATAGCAATACTGGAGTCAATAATTTAACTCAAAAGAATTGACAAGTTCACTATTCACAATTTACAGCTTCCGAGATGGTAGGAAGATTTGTCTGAAAAAATGAGTTATTTATAGATATACTAACTTAGGGGTTAAAAATAAATATTAAGTTAAGGGGGTAGGGAGGGTTTAGGGGGGGGGGGATATTAAGGGGGATTGGCGGGTCGGGATCGGGATGGGCGGGACAATCCCAGGCTCCGTCCCGAGTTCGAACCCCGACAACGACAATTTTTATTTTATAGGGTAGCGGGCCGACCCGGCCCACTGGACAGCCCTACTTGAAACAGTGATGTAAAATTTCGCACATGTTAAAGAATCACGAATTCTGAAACATAGGAAAGATGATCTAATTTTACAGCTGAACCCCAAAGTTGGAAGTAACTGTAGAGTTCAGCTGATGTAATGTATAATCACATTAACAATATTCACAACTAACAACAGCAGAAAAGATTATGTGAAAGAAAGGCATTTCACAGATACTCAACTCGATCACTGTTAAGGTTTACATTGGATTAGATTTTCTATACTTACTTATCCACTCAGTTTAATCGATGTCATTTCACCTTAATCCATACCACTAGACTTGTTACCAACTCTAACTGAATTAACTGGTTGCTAACAGTGGCCTTCAGAACCTACCGGTTCAAGAACCACATTTTATGGATACAGATTGTATCTGGCAAGTCATTCCCCATCTCTTGTCAATCTTGGCGCCATTTCTCTGTCCCTTTTGTTTTTCTTTCCTCTAACTTTGACACCTATCTCTCTATTTTCTTATTAGGCAAAACTTTCTTGATGGAGAAGAAAAATTTCTAGGACCAACTACACAATAAGCATACCCTTTCATTGAGCTATTTAGACCTATAAAAACGATCTCAGTTATATTGCATTAAGTGCAGAAACATTCCCCACTACAAAGATAAAAAGGAGCCATGTCTAAGCCAATTTAATGCTTTAAAATAATAATGAAGGACAAAAGATAATAAACTTTCTCAAAATGCCCCAGTCTAAGCAAAGACCAAAAGATGTATACACATAAGAATATCAACATTTGATGAATCCAACCAGATGGTTGTTCTCCATCAATTAGAAGGATATATTAATTCCGTACTTTACCTTAATACGCTTGTCCTTGTGCCGAGGGTCTACCGGAAACAGCCTCTCTACCTCCCAAGGTAGGGGCGTAAGGTCAGCGTACACTCTACCCTCCCCAGACCCCACTTTGTGGGATTTCTCTGTGTATGTATTGTTGTTACTTTACCTTAATACACCATTAGGTAGTAGAAGCTACATGCCTCCCAATAGCCTCATATGGAGTTGGCACAACCAGATACTCAAATTTGTTTGTGCATGTTACTTTTTGTAGTGTTTCAATATGACTTGTGATAATAGTTAGAAATTGCAAGTTTGCTTTGGGTAATAAAGATGAAGAATGTAAGGACAATGGTGATGAAAGAAAAGGAAGAACAATAAAACATAGTGAAAAATGAAGAGATACTAGTGTCAAATATAAAAGTAACAAGGACAAAAAGAAGATTAAACTGGCGCTGTAACTTTAATTGGAATTCAATCACCACCTTAACGGAAGGGACTTTAGCTTTTAGATAGTTAGCACAAGGAAATGACAAGAAAAGTAGCTCCAATAGTTTAAAAGATCTTAATACAAGAACAAAATTTATAGAAAGCTACTGTCAAGAACAAGTTAATCGGACAATGAACAAACAAACCTGTGCCATAAACCTAGGAAGCATGATCCTTAGTATCTGATCTAGGACCTGAGCACCAGTTGATTCGATTGCCTGCACTGGAATTGCTCGAAATGCAAAAGGAATTTCGATGTTTACCTGCATATATAATCAATCAGAACCGATACAAACTAACCAATGGCATAACGTTTTAACTTTTATTGGAACGTGCACAAGCTCAGCTAGTACCTCAATGACAGCATCTGAAGTAAGCTGCTGCAAAGCTGAGTCTCTTCGGTTGCTATCATAAGATATTTTGTTCACCATAGAAGCTGCATGCCCATACTAAATCAGTGTCAAAGCACTCCTGAAAAGAATTATGTAATAAAATTCAGAATTGACACACACACGAACTGAGCAATTATGCATATGACTACTTGTCACATCAAGTTCTTTTACCAAACAGAGAAGAGACTGTAGAGGCCAGTTCACCACAAGGTAAACCGTCAAAACCCACTAAACTTAAAACAATCACATGCTGACTATAATCATGTTATATGATTACATCAATCATCTAATTATCTAGAGAATGTTCAGAATAGAAACCTTTCACCGATAGCTTCTCACACAAATTAGAATATAATTAGTGGAAGTTTACGAAACATGTTAAAGCTGGGTTTTCACAAAACTTGAACTTACGGGGACATCGAATTTTCCTCCCCAAGTTGATGCAGAGGCAAATATTTCGTTAATTGACAATTAGAGTCCTGTATTTACCTTAAAGCAAGAAAGATAACCTATTTTGCATCACCTTTCAGGCAGTATGAAAGTTACCAACTTTTTAAGAGCTGATAAATGCAACTATTTCAGCTATTACGGGAAGAAAGGTAACTAGTGGTGCACTTAACTGACAGACGGCACTAAAGAGAAAAACACATTCTGATTTTGCATCTAGCATTCTACAAATGCCATTTCAGGAAGAAAAAAAAAAGATTAATTGGATTTGTGTAAACATTCATGGATAGTTAAGAGGACAAAAGAATCTTGAGATGGTCATTTCTTCGACACTATTTTATTTCTTCGTCAAATGTGTTCCCTGTTTTGGTTCCCAGACAATTTAAAGCAAAATGCAAAACTACAGCACCTCTAAGAAGAATGTGCTTGCAGAAAGGAATACAGAAATATCCAAATCAATGTGAGCCCAGTATGAAGTTGCATCCAGAAGCAATCTTGGTTTTAACTGCATTATTTCACTTTTATGAACCAATAAAGGGCAGCCCGGTGCACTAAGCTCCCACTATGCGCGGAGTCCAGGGAAGGGCCGGACCACAAAGGTCTATTGTACGCAACCTTACCTTGCATTTCTGCAAGAGGTTATTTCCACGGCTTGAACCCGTAACCTCCTGGTAACGGGGTAACAACTTTTATGAACCAATACATAACAAATAAACGAAATTGTAGCCAGATTGAACCAGTGCATCTTTGGCAGATGATACCAAAAAAAAAAATGCAAGTTCCTTGAATTCCAATTTTAAAGAGACTCGTCCACAAATATTCAAAATGACAGAAATATCACTTAAAAAGACTACATACCGTCAAATTTATCATTTTGGGCGACCACGATGGGAGATCCCTCGAGCTGAGAATAAAACAATACAAATAATAGCATGATTAGATGACCATAAATTAGTAGAAATGTTCTGCAACGGTAAAATCAGTTATTTAGCATAAGAAAATGCAATATACCTTGCAAGACAACAGCTTGATACAACATCCATCAGACTGCTCCTCAACTCGAACCAACAAAACAGGACACACTTCAAATGCAAAGAACTTGAACCTATAAACGTAACACCTGAACGTACTATCATCCACCCGTTCAATCCTCTCGGCATCCAACACCGAGTACTGGCTCGCTGGCAAACTCATATACTCCACTAAATCAACCAAAGAAGAAACAAAAAAACAAAAACAAAATAGAAAAAAGGTCATGAAATAAAAACATTATCAACATTCACTGCTTCAAATAATCAATCAACTTGGATTATAAACAACAACAACAACAACAGCTTGGATTATGCTGTGTGAAATTAGAGCTATCTTCTTCTTTTTTCCCTTAACTCCAACACCGAATATTGGCTTGCCAGCAAGCTCAAATACTCAACTAAATCAACGAAAAAATAATATAATATAGAAAAACTCACAAAAGAGAAACAATATCAACAGTTACTGCTTCAAAATAACCAATCAACTTGAATTATACTTTGTGAAATTAGAGTTAACTACTTAAACAGTAAAAAAATACTAGAATGTTCTAGAAACCTCACTTCTTCAATTAATCAATCAACAGTGGCTATTTGAAGCATTAAAAACAGTCACTGCTTCAAATAATGAATCAACTTAGATTATACTTTGTAAAACTCGATTAACTACTTAAACAGTAAACAAAAAATAGAATGGCCTAGAAACCTTACTGCTTCAATTAATCAATGAACAGTGGCTACTTGAAGTATAAAAAGCACTCACTGCTTCAAATAATCAATCAACATGGATTATACTTTGTAAATTTCGTTTTAACTACTTTAAGTAGTAAACAAAAAATATAATGTTCTAGAAACGTCACGCTTCAATTAATCAATCAACTTGGATTATATCTCTCCGGCAAGCTCAAATACTCAACATCAACCAAAAAGTAACAAAAACTAGAAAAACTCAACAAATAAAAACAATATCAACAGTCACTGCTTTAAAATAATCAACAAAATTTGATAATACGTTGTAGAATTTGCTTTAACTACTTCAACATTAAAAAGATGGAAAATAGAATGTTGGAGAAACTTACTTAGCGGACGTTGAAGCTGCTTAACGGATAGTGACTCTTTACGCCGGGCAATAAATCGAGCTTTAGGAGCAGAAGAATCAGCGGTAATGCGAACGGATGATCTCGGAATATCGTCAGACGAAGATGCTAAGTTCAACAATGCATGAGGAACAGAGGTTGTAGACAACCTAGGGTTTCTGTATCGGAACGAAGTAGCTGAGCTCATCAACGCCATGGATTTACAGAAGCAAAATGGAGATTTGGTTTCAATTGAGATGTGAGGTTGAGGATAGATAGGAGGTGTTTGGATGGGCTATGGCTTTTCACTTATGACCCGAAAGAAATTTTAATTTATGACTTAAAATAAATATTTAAAAATATTTTTTTTTATTTTATTTAAATATTATAAAAGTACTTAAAATGAGTCAATTCAAACAAGCGCACTTTAGTTTGTGGGATTTACATCCAAACAATTTTAAATACATAAAGTTGAATGAAAGTAAAATGTGAAAGAATATTACAGTTTGTAAATTGTTATAGGATGAATAATAATGTAAGAGAATTATTATACATTAAATAACAAAATAAATACACAAATAATACACTATTAAAAATTGTAGTAGCATAATAAATATTTATTATTAGTTATCTCATCTCAATTGGACATATATATTTTTAGATTTTCACAATCTTAATTTATATATTTCATATTAAGGAATCTCGAATTTGAGTCATGTTAATAAAAATATCTTTAATAAGGATCTTTTATTCTCAGAGACACAATGTTACAAATTCAAATTAATTGTAGCGATATGAAGAATATATTATGTGAATGTTACTATTAAACGAGTCCTTACAAGATTATCATACATTAGATTCTCATAGTCTAAACTACTTTCTTATGGCAAGTTAATGAAATGTAAAATAATACTATATTCTCAGAAAAATTGTTCCTATGTCGATGTTATTATGCAAAACCAGAAACAAAATATTGTGTTAATTATGTAAAATTCTATACAAGAACCAAACAATATAAACTATACAAACATTAAATTAGTACTGTACTACTGTAACAAGTAATACGAATGTCCTCTTTTTGGATAAACGGGGTAATTTATCATAATAAGTTTCTCCTTGCAAATCGAATTAATTTATAACGTATTGTTAGATTATTTATCAGTATTATTTTTCATCAAATACCTAAAATATTCTGCAAGTGTGCTCGTATTAAATGAGCAACATAAAAAAATATAAAAGGCGCATTTTAGCTTACACTTTTTTTGGGTCCATCTTAGCAAAGACAACAGAAAATATCTACACAACTGTAGAAACGAAAAAACTGTGTGCGGATTTTGGACTTTAGCAGCACATGACGCACTTAACTTTGACCCGGTGCTAAATATCTTCAAACTCGCTAAAATGCACCACCAATTTCAAATTATCAACAAAAAAAGTTAAGCCAAACCAATGAAGAAAACTGGAAATTTTCATTCATAATTAGCAATCCATTACCAAAACGTTCATTAAAGCAACCTAATTAAACTAAATTTACATCAACAAAATAGAACCTTGTCCAGGTACGCAAATTAAGTTATCTAGATTATAATTCATGAATAATTTATTACACCTGAAATCAAAATGGTAGTATCCACAAAACACTGATTAGAACCTAAAAATTACTCGAATCAAGCAGAATCAATGAAGAAAATTACAAATTTCCATTCATAATTAGCAGATCCATAACAAAACATTCAATTAAAGCAACATAATTAAACTAAATTTACATCGTCAAAAAGCTAATTAAACACCTTAACAGTACACAAACCCTAGAAATTAAGAGCTAGTGAATTTCGTAACAGCTTTAGTGCCTTCAGAAACAGCATGTTTAGCCAATTCACCAGGAAGAACAAGACGAACAGCAGTTTGAATTTCACGAGAAGTGATAGTAGGCTTCTTATTGTAACGAGCAAGGCGAGAAGATTCCTGAGCAAGTTTCTCGAAGATATCGTTGATGAAACTGTTCATTATTCCCATAGCTTTGCTAGATATACCTATATCTGGATGTACTTGCTTCAACACCTTGAAGATGTAGATCTTGTAGGTTTCGACGGACTTCTTCGATCTCTTCTTCTTTTTGTCTCCAGTGGCGGCTGCGCCGCCGTCCTTCGGTAGCTTCTTACCGGCCTTTGGCTTCTTCTCTGCCGGAGCTTTCTCAGCGGCGGGAGCTTTCTCGGCGGCCGGCTTCTTCTCGGCGGGCTTTTTCTCGGCTTTTGGTGCCATTGTTGTAAGTAAAGAAAGAAAATAAACAGATGCTTTGAAGTGAAATTGAAAGGACTTTGAAAAGTGAATGTGAAGAGAATAGGAGGATGCCTTTAGTTTATATAGTGATTTGTGAGACGCGTTGTGATTGGTTGATGTGGAGTGACGTGGATCGTTAAGGATAGCCGTTGATCTTACTATCTAATCAACGGTGCTTAGGAAACGTTTTGCGATCCGGGTCATTTTTCTTGTATACTTACTCCCAAACACTTTTTGAGTACGTATTTTAATGAATTATCTAAAGGATTAATCTTTTTCTCTTTGTTTAACTCTAATGAAACATCACTAAATAGTAAATAGACAATACATGGCATATGTAAACCAACACTAACTAGATAAATAGAGACGAATTTATAATTTAAACTTTATAACAATTTCAAGTATTAATAACTAATTCTAAATTTAAAATTTATACATATTTAATATTTCTTTAATATAAATATAAGATTTAGGATAGCACTATAGGATTTACCGAGTTGGCCAAAATCACTTGATGCAAGTGATTTGAGTGCCAAATTTAACTTAAGGAAGTATAACCCAAGTCCCAACTAAACCACCCAAATTGAGGTGTGTTGGGTTGAGTATATTTTCATTGATGAGTCGTTTTAGGCATAATCCAAGTTAATCGGTACAAAAGATTTGATCAATTTAAGATGCATACGTAGTTCAAATTGACTTGTAAGAAAATTTATCAAAACATGAAAAAATAAGTTCTTTTGGGGTTATTTTGTTAGGTGAAGACATAGAACCACATCTAAACTAGGGTGAAATTCTCAATTACACATCTAAATTATGTAAAGGTCTTATTATCCCCTGAATTTATTTTTTCCTTATCATTTACTCCTTCACTAATTACCCGATAAAGAAAATAGGCTAAAACATATCATGTGCATATACGTGCCTAAGCTAAAACAGATCATGTTTGGATTGCTTATTTTAGGTGTTTTTAAATATTTTTATAGCGTTTAAGTAAGATAAAAAAGTAATTTTAAGTACTTATAAGTTATAAGCTCATTCAAAGAGACTATTAATGTCAATAGACAGGACCTCATTTCTCAAATCTCAATAGTTTATGAGTGGTTGGATTTCACTTTATTATTTGTAGTATATACTTTAATGGAGCACAAATTTTCCGATCCTCTTTATAGCTGAAAATTTTCTTTACATCTAATATACTCGAGGAGAGTGGACTTTTCTCATTTATTTGTATATGTTTAATGCTTAGGCTTAACTTTATTCCTTATGCGAATTCCTTGATTAGCTAGCTTAAACTTACATAGATGTTGAAAACTAAAAAATACAGAAAAAACAAGGGACGTAATTAATTTAAAAAAATAAGTTTAAAGGGGTAAATAATACGAAAAAAATAAGTTATGAGGAGGGGGTAATAGACTCGCATAGTTTAAGTATGTAATTGACAATTTCATTATAATTTAAGTGTGGTTCTATGTCGTATCCCTATTTTGTTAATTGTCATGAGAAATAAAGAAACAAACACTTATTAGTTTGATTTGTTATTAAACAAACTCTAAAAAAACAGATAAACAAATGAGAAACGTTTTTGAGTTGAGCGGCTGTATTATGAGTTATGACTTATTGTTTTGACAAAATTGACCACTCGTTTTGAAATATTGGGTTCGTTACGAAACATACTAACTGTTTTATCAGTTCCAATATTTCTATTCAAATATATACTGTTTAATTATGAAATTAATTTTAATACTTAAAAGTGTGTTTAGGTCCATTTATTTTTATTAATGTTAGGATGTCTGGATTTGAACACACGTCATAATATTAAAATATTTAAAATTAAGACATTTGAATCTAAATAAATATGAATATTAAGATTTATTAAATAATTAAAACTATTTATTTTTTCAATATTCAAATTAATAAAACTTATCTTTATTTTAAATTAATAAATATAAAATAGTAGTTAGTCTAATACTATACATATAAAATATTTTTAAAAAAAGTATATGGTGATGGCTAATGATGATAGTGGTTGGCGGTGTGTTGATAGAAGTTGTGGGATACATGGTGATGATGGTTCACAATAGTGATTAATAGTGATGGGTGATAATGATAATTGATGGTGGTGGTGATAATTGATAGATGTTGTTGACGATATATAATGATGAATGGTTAATGACGGCGATAGATTAATGGTTGTTTTGATTGTGATGGTTGTTATTAATCTGTATTGCAAAACCGATGAAGCAGTAAAATTAATTTCTGAAAAATAAACAGAATCATTGTTGAAAAAATAAGAATAATTTTTCCATAATATAATCGAGCCCACTTAGTTCAAAGTGTGTCCTTAAGGTTACTGCCATGATGACTTGTCCTCGGCCTTAACCCTATTCCCATTGATGATCTACTAACTCCCTCTCTAGATAAGCCTTTTGTAAGCGGATCCGCCACGTTATCTCTTGACTTTACATAGTCAATCGTGATAACGCCACTAGAGAGGAGTTGTCTAACGGTATTGTGTCTTCGTCGTATGTGACGAGATTTTCCGTTGTACATTACGCTCCCTGCCCTACCTATTGCTGCTTGACTGTCACAATGTATACATATAGGAGCCAAAGGTTTGGGCCAGAATAGAATATCTTCTAAGAAATTCCGGAGCCAGAATGTATACATATAGGAGCCAAAGGTTTGGGTCAGAATGTATACATATAGTAGCCAAAGGTTTGGTCCGATTTTTACCCTTTTGGGCAAAGGAACTTGGACCCTTGCTAAACACCCCCACACTTTGAAATATTTCAAGTTGGGTTTTCTTCCTTTCCATAGTTCATATGGAATAGATTGTGTTTTCTTTGTGGGGCACCCCTGTTGAGTATTCGGTTAGTTTGTAAGGATAGCTTCCCCCACAAGCTTTGCGGTGGAACTTATTAGTAAGGCATTCATCATTTCCTTTAATGTTCGGTTTTTCCTTTCCGCAATTCCATTTGATTGTGGTGTGTAAGGGGCAGTAGTTTGATGAATAATTCCATATTCTAAACATATTTCTGCAAAAGGAGATTCGTACTCTCCACCCCTATCACTTCTAATCATTTTTATCTTTTTATTCAATTGATTTTCCATTTCGTTCTTGTATTGCTTAAATGCATCAATTGCTTCATCCTTACTATTAAGCAAATACACATAACAATATCGAGTGCAATCGTCAATAAAAGTTATAAAATACTTTTTCCCACCGCGAGATGGTATTGACTTCATATCACATATATCGTGTGAATTAAGTCTAAAGGATTTGAATTCCTATCAATAGACTTATATGGATGTTTAACAAACTTAGATTCAACACAGATTTCACATTTAGATTTATTACACTCGAATTTAGGCAATACTTCTAAATTAATCAATTTTCGCAAGGTTTTGTAGTTGACATGTCCTAAACGAACATGCCATAAATCATTTGACTCCAATAAGTAAGACGAAGTGAATTTTCATTAATATTGTCAACAACCATTACATTGAGTTTGAAAAGGCCCTCGGTGAGGTAGCCCTTTCCTATGAACAAATCATTCTTACTTATTACAATTTTCTCACTAACCAACACGCACTTAAACCCGTTTTTGACGAGTAGTCCGGTGAAACTAAATTCTTCCGAATTGTTGGAACGTGCATAACATTGTTGAGAGTCGGGACCTTGCCGGAAGTCATCTTCGAAGTATCTTCCCATATCCTTCAACCTTGGTTTGTTGCAAGTATTTCCCATAAACAGTACCTCTTCGGGTCCAACGGGAGCATAGGTTGCAAATGCTTCTTTTGTAGCGCAAACATGCCGAGTGGCACCAGAATCAAGCCACCACTCCTTTGGGTTTCCAACCAAATTGCACTCGACAACGACGCATTGCACACAGATCATCTATATCATCATTCTTTTCCACCATATTGGCTTGTCCTTTTCCCTTGTTCTTTTTCGGGAGACGACAATCTGGGGCTTTGTGGCCAGCTTTCCCACAATTAAAGCAGTTGCCCTTTAACTTTTTCTTGTTGGAATCCTTCTCATTTCCAGAAGGCCTCTTCCTTTTCTTGTTCTTGTTCAGAGCAACATCTTCAACGATGTTTGCCCCTTCAATTGGTGAAGTCTTACGGTACCTCTTCTCAGCGGTTTTGTTATCTTCCTCGATCTTGAGACGAATCACAAGATCTTACAACTTCATTTCCTTTCTTTTGTGCTTAAGATAATTCTTGAAATCTTTCCATGAGGGCGACAACTTCTCAATCATTGCAGGCACTTGGAACGCTTCATTTACTACCATACCTTCAGCAATAAGGTCATGGAAGATAAGTGGAAGCTCTTGAACTTGGGTTCCAACGATTTTTCCATCCACCATTTTGTAGTCTAGGAATTTGGCAACCACAAACTTCTTCAAGCAAGCATCTTCGGTTTTGTACTTCTTTTCAAGTGCACTCCATAGTTCTTTGGAAATCTCTACTGCACTGTAGACGTTGTACAAGTCATCTTCTAAGGCACTAAAAATGTAGCCTTTGCACAAAAAATCAGCCTGTTTCCAAGCCTCAGTAACCATGAATTGTTGGTTGTCAGGCATGTCGGCGGCAGGCACGGGAGGGTCCTCACTGGTGAACTTTTGCATACCAAGGGTGGTAAGCCAAAAGAACATTCTTTGTTGCCATCATTTAAAGTTGGCACCGGTGAACTTCGCAGGTTTTTCAGCCGGTGGCACATCGGTACGGGTTGTAGGAGTAACCGTTGGTGCAGTATTCGCAGAGGTAGTTCCAGTCTCAATTGCCATTATTCATTTGTCACTGTCAAATCGACAAATTGTTTTAGTTAATAAAACTAGAATAGCAATTCAATCACAGACTTAAACGATGAAGATTTTATTTCTTCAAATCGCAGTATAATTATGAAACTTTAGTATTCCAACGAAGTTTTTATATCTTCGATTCAGAATACTAATATTCATACGGAGTAGAAAATCACACAGGTTTTAGTCTCCAAAACAGAATTAATCTAAAAAATATAATTTCCTTAAAATTGTTATTAATCTGAATTGCAAAACCGATGAAGCAGTAAAATTAATTTCTGAAAAATAAACAGAATCATTGTTGAAAAAATAAGAATAATTTTTCCAGAATATAATCGAGCCACTTAGTTCAAAGTGTGTCCTTAAGGATATTATTCCCCTCACAGTACTCGAGGTTGATGGAATATCCCCTCCTAGGATAGAACGATTATCTTACCAGAATAGTAGTACTCAAAATTCAGGTAGCGGCGAACCACTCAACGGCAGTATATCACACAAAATTTATTTGTGCAGAAAAAGAAGAAGTTTGTGTTATTCAGAAAATTTTTAGTAAGTAAAATTCTGAGGAATCAAACGAATTTATAGCCATGGAAGTACTGTTTTTGAAGGTTTGCAACCCTTCTGAACTGCCACTAAAAACTGGTGGGAAATTTAAATGAAAGAAACCGGGTCGCGGGTCAGACACGCGGATCTGGGTCACTAACGGGTAGGATTGGATAAATTAATTAATTTAATTAAATAATAATTAATTAAATAATTAAAATTAAAGAAAATTTGGTCCAAAAAGATTATCAATCAATCAGATCATTTGACCGAATCCGAAGCCGAAGCCGAAGGCAGAAGCCGAGCGAGGGACGACGACGGCGCGAGGGGTCCTTGCCCCCTCAACCATTTTAGTGATTGGAGAAGGTGTAATGTAATATATACACCTCTCTTTTCCTTTCTTTTTCCGATGTGGGACAACTGGTTTACCCAAGGCAAAAGGGACCTTTTACATTCCCTTCACTTTTCATCCCATCATTTCTCATTCACCAATATCAATACCCAACAATGGTGTTTGATGTGATTATTGTAAATGATGGTTAGTGGTTACAACTTACAACTACTGATTACGGTGATTAGCGGGCGACAATTAACGGCGAAAATGGATGGAGTAATAATGAAATGCTATCATAAATCATTGAAAGGATAACATCTCAATGATTCCGACCTATTTATCTATTAAATAATTATAAAACTTGAAAAAATACACACTTAATGATAGATTCAAACATAAAAAAATTAATGATTAAAATAAATAATTTAATTAAAATTTTCATCAAGTGCAAATAAACAAGGGCTTATCAGCAAACTCATACGAGCTTTTTGAATCCGTTCAAGTGCAGTATACCGTGTTCATTAAACCGCCATAGATGCAATCGTTAAGATAAATATTAAGGATTCGTTTCGCCATAAAATTATTTACTTTTTTTCAGAATAATATTTTACTTTATTTAAAATCAGTGTTTGGCCATGAATATTTTAAATCCAACATGGAGTTGTATTTCAAATTTGGAGAACAACTTATAGGCTGGCAATTTCACCCTAACATAATGGATATCCGATCCACCCGACCCGATTATATGGATGAAAATCTGATAAAACATGAATTTTAATCGGGTGACGGATGGATCGGGTCGGATTCGAGTGGACATACATCCAATCCACCACCCTACCCACCCATCCACCTGTTATAAATTAATTGTTTTCAATCCACGGTCCACCCATCTCTTAACTTATTGCAAAGCTCAAAAGATCACAACCCAATACTTAAAATCCCTAATTCCCTAATCCGGTAATCTCTACTCAGTTACAAAATACACAACTCCTAAAGACCTAAACCTTTTTCAGTCGTTCAGAACTACAGTCCTCTCTTCAGAGTTCAGCCGTTCAGAACTTCAGTCCTCTCTTCAGAGTTCAGCCGTTCATAACTTCAGCCCTCTCTTCAGAGTTCAGCCGTTCATAACTTCAGCCCTCTCTTCAGAGTTCAGCCGTTCAGAACTCAAAAGATCACAGCCCTCTCTTCAGCCGTTCAGAACTTCAGCGTCGTCACTCTTCAGTCTTTACCCAAATCTCCTAAACCCTAGCGGCCTCGCTCTCTTCAACGTCTTCAGTCTTCACTCTCTTCAGCGTCTTCACTCTTAACCCAATACTGATAGTGCTCCGGCCATAAATGGTAAGTCCTCCTGAATATTTAATGCGGCAAATTGTCACCACACAAGGTAAAATCCTCGCTCGTCTTCACTCTTCACCCAATACTGTTGAGGTAATAGTATTAAATTTCAAGATTTTAAGTTATTTTTAGTGATGATAGACCAGGAAATGATAAATTTAGATGTGTTTTTGTGCATTTTCAACACATTCATACCAATAAGGCAGTATCTCATCAGCAACAAAAAAGGTTTGGCAATAAGTGTGAGTTTTGTCGCGCCCGTTTTTCGACCTGCTCGGTTAAAAGCGGAGCACGGACACATCCGGTGATTCCTGGGTAAAGAATTAAGGATTGAGGAATCGCCACCTAATTATTTTTTACGGTTAATTAGGACACCTAAATATTAAAACTAAATGCTTCAATATAACTCCGATTTTAAGGTCTGCGAAACTAGTGAAATTCTAAGTAAGGATTCTTTATTATCCTAAAGGGAAGGGGTTAGGCATCCTTTAGGATCCGCTAACTTGCGGTTGTCCGATCAGACTCAGGTTAATTATTGCGAGGAAAAATGCATGTTTTAAAGGTATAATAGATAAAAAGATGTTTGCAAATAATTTGATTTTAAAAGGGATGCATTTTTTACCAAATTGCATGGCTATATTAAAATTTAATTTGTTAAAAATATGTATTTTTTTTTGGCATGACATAACTTATAAAGTATATGTAGGAAAACATACATTATTTATCATATATACATGTAAAGTTGAGAAAAGTATGCATTTCATAAGACACTATTCATAACAAATAGATATAAAATTCATTCGTTTACAAAAAATATGTATTTGGTGATTTAATAATAAAAGTATTTTTTTTTGAAAATCTTTCAATGTTGCAAATCGGATAAAAATGCAAACCTTATTTTTTTAAAGAAAATGAATAATAGATTGCCAAATTATATTTTTGGAAGATATTAAAGCATGCCTAATGAACCTAAAAATAGAACAAAGTAACTAGAGGCTAAGTTTGGGACACACAAGACGGCCCTAAACAGATAAAGCTAGAGGTTGGTTTCAAATTTTAAACTACCCTATGAAATAATTCTAAGTTTGCCTATTCTAAGCATTTCAATAATTACATAAGTGCGATAAATAATATTACAATACAAAGCGGGATAAAAAGCTGAATTAAAGAAAGTAAACAAAGTAAATAAACTCCGAGGAATATTTGTCTTTATTTACTTTAATCCCTGCAAGCTGTCAAGAACAAACGATTAGAAACAGTTAAATACAAATAACTTCATATCCGTATTCAAAACAGTGAATGTTTTGATCACGGTGGGCTCAGACTTAAATTTGAAAAGAACATTCCAATCACGTCGTGGCTGCAAACATATGACTAATGTGGTTTATTTTGATTGCCTCGCCTACTAAACGTGTTGGTGTCTCAGATGAAAAGAAAAGATCACTATAATCACGTCGTGGCTGCGAATATATAACTTGTTGGTTATTTTAGTCAACTCGCCTACTAAACATGTTGATCTTGGATGAAATAAAAAGGTTTAAGTCTCATCATTGCCCATAAGTTATGTTTTCCGTCTTTACAACTGTGGAGGCCTCAAAATAAAACAGTAAAACAGTAAGATATCCGTTGCCCGGATACTTAAAACAGTGCTGAAAAACAGAGAAACGAAACGAAAGAAAAGCGCGGCTTCGAAATTAATTTCATCGGCCTTAATGCAATATTAATAAAACAATAAAACAGTGCCAAAGAAACGAGCAGTGAGCAATTAAAGTATCCGACCCAAATTCTGAAATTTTGGAACCGAAACAGGATTAAGAAGTATTTACGAAAAAATCCGACCCGGATCATGAACAGTGACCCGAATGAAATCAGAAATTCAGATTTTTAGATAACCAGTAACAGATATGGAAAAATGCCATAATCTGGAAAAATATCAAAACTGGGTCGACCCAACCCGGGTCAGTGACCCAACCGAATCAGATTTTTTTTTCATTTTTTTCAGATAACCAATATACAAGATATGAAATGCAAGAGATTTGGAAAATTCAAACCGGGTCGACCCGACACGAATTGGAGATTCAACCCGAAATCGAATATTTTCGCCAATTTCAGATAACTAATAATAACAACAACAACAATGCAAGAATTTTTGGGAAATCCAAACCGGTCGATCCGACCCGGGTCAGTGACCCGACCCGAATTGGAGATTCAACCCAAAATCGAATATCTTCGCCAATTTCAGATAACCAACATGCAAAATATAAAATGCAAGAATTCTGGAAATAATACCCGGGTCGGGTCGACCCGACCCAAAATCAGTGAAGAACAAAAAAAAATGCAAACAGATTTTCGGATTCGGTTTTCAAAACCGAATAGAAGTATTTAAAAACCCAAATTCGAGAACGAAACTCACCTCTTTTCTTTCGAATCTTGGACTTATTCTCGGACTTATGTCTTGAACAAACAAAGAAGGCAAATACTTTTCAAATCAAGAACACCACAAATATTTTTTGTATGTATGGAATAGTCTTCCGAAAAATTCCTCAATCCCCCTTTTGTAGAACAAAAAGGGGGTATTTATAGATGGTTTTAAACCTCCAAGAATGAGTTTGAAATTCCAATAAAAAGGTTCAAAAATCCGATTTTGGAAACGGATTTTGGGGGTATGGGTTGCGAATTTTGTGGGTATGGGTCGAAGGGTTTGGTGGTGTCAGCGCAACAGAGGTGGGTTGGTGGCGGCAGGGGTGTGGTGACCGGCGACGTGGGGTCGCCGGTATGGGGGTGTGGGGTCGCGGCGGCTGAGGGTTTTTTAGGTGTTAGGGTTTTATTTTTTGGTTTTTTTTTTGGTTTTGGGGGAAATAAAAGGGTTGGGGTGATGGGTATCGGGTGGACCGGTTCGGGTAAGGAGTTGGGCTGGGGCGACGGGTTGATCGAGTGGGCTGAGGGTTGAGGGAGTTGGGCTCGCGGTTTTGGGCTGGGGTGATGGAGATAAAGGGGAATGGGTTTGTTTTGGTTTAAAGGGGTAAGGGGAATGGGTTTGTTTTGGTTTAAAGGGGTAAGGGGAATTGGTTTGGGGTATTGTTAGGGGGTGGCCGATTGGGCTTGGGAATTGGGGGGAAATAAAGGGAAAGGGAATAAGGGGAATTTGGTTTGGGCTTGTGAATTTTGTTTGGGTTGGGAAAATGAAATGGGTTAGGAATTGAAAAATATAAAAGGGGTTTAATATTAAAAATATTATTTTTGTTTTGTAAAAGATGTGAATTATTTAAAATACCATAACGATGTGATAATAATAAAATATAATATTTGCGAAATGTTTAATGCTTAATAAAAAATGGAAATGTGATGCAATTTTGCGAGAATAAAATAACGTAGAATTTTCGGATAAAACTTATGATTGTGAAAAAAATGCAAATGATAGTAAAAAATGCGAATAAATATAATAATAAGAGAATAATAATATATATATATATATTTACGCATGTATGTATATAGATTAAAATTGTTTTGAGGTGCTAAAAATATTTAAAACTGCAAATAAATTGGAAAAGACGGGACAAAATTGGGTGTCAACAAGTTTTGTTCTGTATTTGTTTGTATATTGATTATTTTTTTTTCTATTCCTTTTGACATATAATGACCCCCTAAAGTTTCTGAATATGTTATTTCTCTGTAGTTAAGGCTATCGCTGTAACTATTCAACTTTTTTTTGTAGAAATTACCAACATTCAACAGAATTTAAATCAATTTACTAAAAATATGTGGTCTTGAAAAAAAAAGATAATTATATTCTTGATGCATGAGTTTTTCTGTTGATCAATTCAGGAATTCTAATTGTTTAGGATGTGTTGTTCTAACTGAATTGTCAATTTCAGTGAAAACACTTATTAAAAAAAAGGCTTTCTAATTATTTTTTGTAATGTTAATGTATGACAGTGATGGACACGGGAGATAGTAGTGCTGGCTCCAAGTCTGTCTCATTCTCCCCTTTTTCGTTGTCTCCTGAAATCTCAATCCCAATGCCTTCTCGTCTAACTACTCAACCTCAACAAGGAGAGGGAGAAGAAGAAATGTGACCGTCACCTCTACGTCAGCCTAGGAGACTTAAATCAGAAGTGCGGAATCACTTCGAGAATACGGTAATCAATGGTGAACAAAAGGCTAGATGTTTGCACTGTAAGTTATTATTTTCGGGCAATAGTAGGAATGAGACTTCTCATTTGAAAGACCATTTTGATCATAAATGCACTAAAAACACATTAAGGGTGATATACATAAAAAATTATTGTCGGTTAATCGTAGACAAGATTCAAGCTTAAGTCTAGAAAACCATGTCTTTAGTCAAGAAGAAGCAAGAAAGGAGTTGGCTCACGTGGTTATTCTCCATGAGTATCCATTGTCAATTGTATAACATATTGGGTTTAGGAGATTTGTTAATTGCTTGAATCCAAACTTCAAGATAATAAGGCGCAACACTTTAAAAAGTGATATTATGAAGATGCTTGTGATTGAGAAAGCAAATCTCAAGAAGTTGTTTGATGGTCATGTGGGAAGAGTAGCTATTACAATCGATATGTGGACTGCTTCACACCAAAATAAAGGTTATATGGTCGTCACATCACATTTCATTGATGATCAATGGGTTTTGCGGAACAAAACTTTGAGGTACTTAAAATCTGAAGCTTCTTGTTATTTATTATTTACTGATTAGTGGTTATATATATGCTTGTTTAATTTTATGCATATTATTTTCCACCAAATTGATATATTTTTTTCAAAATAGGTTTGTTTACGTTCCTTGTCCACACACTGCCATATGCTTGCTCAAGTTCTGGTGGATACGTTGAATGTATACAATATAACTGAGAAAATATCTTCTGTGGTTCTTGATAATTGTACCACAAATGATGTCATGGTTGATCTTTTACAAGAAAAGTTTGATTCGGATAGTCTTTTGTGTTCTGGTCAATTTTTGCATGTGCGTTGTAGTGCACATTTATTAAATTTGATTGTCCAATATGGTTTGGAGGTGATTGGATTTGGAATAGAAAGGATACGTAATTGTGTTATTTTTTTGGGTTCAACACAAAAAAGACTTCAAAAGTTTGAGGATAAGGCGAGATGTTCAAAAGTTGATTGTTCTAGAAAGCTGTCTCTTGATTGTAAAAAAAGGTGGAACTCGACTTTTTTAATGCTTGAAAGTGCTCTACCATATAAAAATATTTTTGCTAACTTGAAAACTCAAAATCCGAAGTTTAAATTTGTGGTTCCTACTCAACGTGATTGGGAGTTGGCTGAAATTATATGTGATAAATTGAAAAGATTTCACATAGTGACTCAGTTGTTCTTTGGCAGAAAATATCCCACTGCCAACTTGTTCTTTCGTCAAGTATGTGAGATTAAATTAGCTTTGCGCTTGTGGAGAAATAGTAATGAGCAGGTTGTTAAGGACATGGCTCAAAAAATGGTTGAAAAATTTGACAAGTATTGGTCTAATATCAATGGAATATTGTCGGTTGCTACAATTTTAGACCCTAGAAATAAGTTGGAATGTGTGGAGTTTTATTTTAATGAAATATTTGGTGATGAATCTTATGTTGAGGTATCTAGGATAAAGAGTTTGTTGTATGATTTGTTGCATGAGTACCATGAGAAATCCGAAATAGAGGATGTTGTGTCTCCTACTTGTAGTCATAATGTACTTATTGGGAATCGACCTAGTGATTGCAATGCTTCAGATAAATGGACTTTGATGAAAAAGACTAAGAAAAGAAAAAGCAATGTGCGGTGTGAGTTAGACCAATATCTTGAAGAGGATGCATTACCAGTGAGTAGTGAGTTTGATGTCCTTAATTTTTGGAAGACTGACTTGAAGAATTCAACTTTGAGAAAAATTGCTAAAGATAAATTAGCAATACATGCATCAACAGTAGCTTCTGAGAGTGCTTTTAGTATGGGCGGTAGGGTGGTTAGTCCCCATCGTTTGAGCCTTCATGTCGATACAGTGGAAGCACTTATGTGCATGCAAAATTGGATCCTTGGAGAGTATCCAGGTAATATATATTTTTGATTTACACTCACTTGAACCATTTTTTTTAGAATCTTCTTTTGATAATGCACACACATGTGCAACTATTTTGGATGATGCCGATGTGGGAGGTGATGGAAGCTCTACAACTACAAGTGAATTAATTGATGTTAACTCGGTAAACTAATCACATTTATTTCCTACGATAATGTTTATTTTAATAATGTTTTGTTTTTGATATGCTTTTATTTCAATAACGGAAGGATGGATAGGACATGTATATGTGATTTAGAAAATGAATGGATCTTCAAGGATGTGATATGAAGACGGAAGACCGGATGGATTTTAAAGTTTTAGTCTATTAAGATTGTCGCTAATTAGAAACTCAATTATTAGTATTATTAAAAGTGAAATGTAATTTTTTGGTTGCATGTTTGGAGTCCAATGGAGGGACTCATTCTACTTTGCTATCAGTTTTTCGGTTCACTGAAGTTAAATTGATTTCAACATGGTTTTAAGCTGGTTTTATCAGTAGTGTTTTAAGAAAGTTTATGTTCTTTCTGAATAAGTGTATAACTGATGTTTTCTTTTTGAAAATCAGGTGGGGTTTAGTTTAGTTTATTTCATTCTCAGAAAATAATGTCTTTAGTTTAGTTTAGTTTATTTCATTCTCAGAAAGTTGCTCCTTGCTCTTGTTTGCTCTCCATTTTAAGACATTCTCAAAAAAATGTTCTTTGCCTAATTAATTCTTGGTTAGTTGTCAGCTTTCTTTGCTCATTCAGAAAATTTTCATAGATAAGTCTTAAGTTGTATGTATTTTGTTAATGTCTTAGTCATGAGATTGTTACATTGTCTCTGCTGCCTTATAGTTCAGTAGTTGTCCTTGAATATACTATGTCAGGAACATGTTGTGTACCTTGTATTTTATAACTATATAGCTAATTAAGTTTTCATCAAATTGTATTAAAGAAAGCCTTTTCCATGTGGTTCCTCTTCCATATTTGTGATCGTCTTATCTAAGTTTGGGTTTAGAAGACAGAGTTCAGTAGTCTCCAGAGCTGATTCTTTAAAGGTTACTTCATTCTTCATATTGTGGATTTGTGGTTTAGTATTTCTTTATTGTAAAATAATGCCTATCTTATATGACTAAGAGATTTTTAGAGGGATTGCCCTTTAGTTTCTTATAGTGGATTGGACGGAGTTTGGTGTTGAATTTTACAATCTGCTTTTTGGGGTTCCATAATTGTGTTGGGTTTCAGAATTTTACAATCGCGAAGCACCCGATCCACTCGATTCACCAGTGGATGATGGGTGGATTAAAAAAATAGGGTGATGGATGGGTCGGGTGATGGATGGATCGTTGGCAGGTAAAGGCGGATTGAGTTCCACCCGATCCACCTTCGATCCATTGCCAGCCCTAACAACTTATAACATGTTTTCTAACTCACTTTCACTTTAGAAGTTGTATTAGTACATTTGAGCATGACCATTATTTCAAATATTCTTCACATAAATATAATAAAACACACTCCATTTCTAACTTCAACTCCATAGCGAAAAATATTTAGAATCTATAGCCAAACGTCTACTTAATATCCCTTACTATATAACAACAACAATAGTTAACATACCAGTGTAGTTCGATAAATGGGGTTTGTGAAGGGTAGGATGTACGCGCACCTTACCCCTACATTTATGGGGCTAGATAGGTCATTTATGTTAGAGACTCGGCTCGAAAGAAATTACATCATGGTATCAAGAAATATAAAACAACAAAATAGCAAGATAAAAAGCAAATGAAGCAACATATAGTAATACATGTGGAAGAAAAGAAACTACACAATTACTAACTAATACTAATAATAAGAAAAACACTCGGCTACCTGCTAACCTTCTAGCTTAATCATCGATCTCCACACCTTCCTATCCAGGGTCATGTCCTTAATAAGCTGAAGTTATGTCATGTCCTGTCTAATCACCTCCCCCCCCCCCTCTTTTTTTTTTTTTTTGGCCTACATCTCTCTCTCCTAACTCTTGTTATAGCTAACCTCTCACACTTCCACGGGGGCCGCTTTCACCTTGCTCCGTATAACTTCAATGCTAATCATATCTCTTCTAGTATGACCACACATCCATATGAGTATCCTCATCTCCGCTATATTCATCTTCTGAATGTGGGACGCTCTATACAACAAAGTTAGTCTAACCATCACTATGTAAAATTTACTTCTAAGCCTTGCCGACACATTTTTATCGCCTAGTACACAAAATACGAGCCCCATTGACCCACCCCGCGCAATACGATGTGTGACATTCTCATCATTCTCCCCATCTTCAAGGATTATGGAACCAAAATACTTGAAATTACTTTTCTTGGATATGATTTGTGCATCGATCTTCACTTCCATCTTCGCCTCTTGTGTCGTGTCACTGAACTTGCACTCTAGGTATTCTGTCTTAGTCCTGCTTAACCTAAAACTTTTGAACTCCATGGTCTGCCGCCAAACTTTCAGCCTATTGTTAACTCCGTCATGCATCTCGTTAATTAGTACTATATCATCTGCGAATATCATACACCACGACACCTCTCATTAAATATGACGTGTCAATTCGTCTATCACTACGACAAATAGAGAAAAACTCTCTTCCTAAATAATTACCTATCATAGAAATAAAGATACTCATTATTTCAACTCATTGCCCCAAACTCCCAACATGCACCACATGATAATATACATGAAATACAAAGGTTGAGAGTCATTTTTCCAAAAGGAGAATTTCTATATTAATTCAAATTAGTTGGACATGAACATTCCATGAGAAATTCGAAAAAAAAGAACTTATGAAAATAAAATTCTACAAAAACAGGTAAAACTACTATTGTCTCTATCATTATCTTTTTTCAATCATCTTCAAATCAATAATTCAATATACTCAAACTGGTTTTGTTTTCCAGGTTGTTCAGATCCAGTGATGTTGGTCCATACTTTTTTCGGTTGACTTATTCAACTTGACAATAACTATTGAAGTGCATCATAGTGTTCACCACGTGCCAAGACAAAGTTATTTTAGCCTTTATTTATTCAGTATGTTTTATTTTATATTCACCAAGTATCAGTGTTGGAAATTGGATTTAGTCACCCATGTAGGTCAATTCGTGTTAAGAATCCCACGTCGAAAATAATGGGAACATGAACTTCTTATATGTACTTGAACAATCTTCATCCTATAAGCTAGTTTTTGAGGTTGAGTTAGGCCAAAGATTCATTCTTTACATGGTATCAAAACCATACTCATTCAAATTTTTTGTTCACCGATGTTGGCCCCCAAATTATATTGTCACACTTCAGTTAACGAGGTCTGGACGTGCGGGGGAGTGTTAAGAGTCTCACATCGGAAATGGAATGAGAACATGAACTAGGCCAAAGATTCATTTTTTACAATTTGAATTCATATCCAAATAAATAAATATATATGTTATATATTTATTATAATATTAATAATAAATAAAAAGAGAAAGGACATAACTATCGGAAAAGCTCTGAATAGTTATGTCACTTCAGGAAGATAAAAGAATTACTAATGTAAGGAACTTCTCACTTCTCAAAAGCATACTTCTGTTGAGACACAGAAACATAACTTTATCTCTTTCTCCATAAAACTTTTTTTTGTAGCGAATAACTTCCGTGAAAGATTCCTGCGTTGTTCATGGAGCAATCTTCTCTGTAATTTAGTTATGACTTAAACTGTGAACTTTATGGTATAATTTGTGTTTATACATATGATTATATTGTTGATTAGTGAAATAAATATATGAATCTTGGAAAAACGATGTGTTCTTAAATTATTATAATCTCCTTCAATCGGTTTGGTTGATGTATTTAAATAATTAATCTCATCATTAAATTTTAACTTTGATAATACTTCTTTTAGTTGAATGAATTACCATATGAGAAGTACCAGGCCAGCGAGTTCAATTTTTTTTGTAACAGAAGAAATCTTTCTATGTACATGTATGATTATTATGATGGAATATGATTTTCCTATCAACCTTTCAAACAAGATTATAAGATTTATACACTTTTGAACAACACATGGGAGTTTTATCAATTTGAAAGATTTGTAAATAATTTAACTAAGATAATAAAATGAATATATTGTATCTAAGTTATATATAGGACCATCATAACTTGTACTAACTTTTTATTTTTGGCAAAAAGAAAAGCCAAAAGGGTGAACAAGTTGCAAACAGAGAGCAGAAAAGTCTAAGTCTGAATTTTCTTTTATATTAGCACTTCGTTAGCATATGCTTCCACTTTCTCTCCATTTCCTCTTTTTTCACACACACACACACACACTAGATATTTTCACATAAATCACATCTTCAGCTCCATAAATTCACTTCACAAATTGCTAATGCTCTAACTCCATTTTCATCCATACATATATATACTGATAATAAATGGCTATGGTAGGAGGAGCTCAATCTGATTACAATTCGTCAACTGAAGGTCTCCAGGAGCACTTTTCTTCGCCTCGCAAATCTCAATCTCCTCCTCTTCCTTCAGGTATATATATATATATATCTTGCTTTACTAGCTTCGGATCTGCTCATGTTGTTTATTTAATGTTTAATTTGATAATGATGTAGTTTTTGAATTCTGATTTTGTGAATTTTTGACCTAATTTTTGGTTGCAACTGTGTGACTCACAACGCGAGCAAGTTTCTGTAGCTTTTCCTACCTCATCGTTCAGGTAGGAAAAGTGAACAACTAATAGTTTATGTGTTTTGATAAATAGTCGGTGATAGTTGTAGGAAACACGAAAAAGTAATAGTTCAGATAGAAAACTTGCACATCTGATAATTCAGGTAGGAAACTTGTATATCTAATAGTCTAGTTACTAAACTCACACATGTGATAGTTCATGTAGGAAACTTATGAATAAGTGATAGTAAAGGTTGTTTTTGACCATTATCTAAAAAAAGAAAAAAACTTGGAAAGGTGACTGTTATTTAGCTCTATGTTGTTTATTTGGTGTTTAATTTATAACGATGTGGTTGTAGAATTCTGATTGTGCGATTTTTTGACCTAATTTTTGGTTGCAACTGTGTGAACTTACAACATGAGCAAGTTTTATACTCCCTCCGTCCCAAAAAGATTGACACATTTATATATTTATAAACAATTTAACTTTATAGTATAATTAACGGCCACACAAATATCTAAAACTTATTTTGGACCACAAATTTCAAAAGTTTCCTTTTTTTTTTGTTAAAGTCCGTGCCAAGTCAAACTAAAACAATATTTTTGGGACGGACGGAGTAGTTTTTTTTTGTGGAAAAAGAAAGGAACTTGAAATTGAAAGGTGAATGTTTGTGTTAAATGAGAAAGAACTTAGAAGCAATGAATGAGATATCAAATTCAAGCTTCTATAGTTTTTTTTTAATATTGTGGAAAAAGAAATAAACTTTTTATGTTAAATGAGAAAGGAATTAGAAGCAATGGGTGAGGTGGCAGATTCAAGTTCTTTATTGGAAAAAGAAATAAACTTGAAAGGTGACTGTCTATGTTAAATGAGAAAGAAATTAGAAGCAATGGGTTAGGTGGCAGATTCAAGTTCTTTATTGGAAAAAGAAATGAACTTGAAAGGTGACTGTTTATGTTAAATGAGGAAGACATTAGAAGCAAATGGGTGAGGTAGCAGATTCAAGTTTCTTTATTTTTTGGAAAAAGAAATAAACTTGAAAGCTGACTGTTTATGTTAAATGAGAAAGAAATTAGATAGAATTCTGATTTTGCAAATTGTTGACCTATTTTCGGTTGCAATTGTGTGAACTTACAAAATGAGCAAGTTCTTAAAGAATTTTTTTTTGGACAAAGAAAGGAACTTGAAATTGAAAGGTGAATGTTTATGAGAAATGAGAAAGAAAATAGAAGCAATGGGTGAGGTAGCAGATTCAATTTAACCTAAATAAGTTAAGATAGAGGAAACACCTATTTTTGGTTGCAATTGTGTACACATTAGGGGTGGGTGGCCAGTGGGCCGGGCTCGGGACCGGCGGGCCGGATTTGGCGGGACCGGGACCGGGTTGGGCCGGGCTCCGCTTGTATCCAATCTCTGAATAATACTACAATCTCCAAGCTGTCTCCGGCTAATGAGTGTCTGTGCTCTTCTATTTGATATCTGCCGGCAGAAAAAGTGCTTTCAGACGCAGTTGATGACGCTTGAATGTTCAAAACATCTCGGGCCATCATTGAAAGTGTCGAAAAGGTCTTCTCATTCCCTCTCCAGTATTTCAGCAAGTCTTCACGTCCTTCTTCATTGAGAACTGCTTGGTAGGGTTCTGCAAAACAAAAATATCAAACTCGCTAATTTGGTTAGTAGCGGTACGGCCGCACATTCTATTTCTGAGGCTTTCAATACTAGCCGCAGAAACATCATGTCTTTTGTGAGGTTGTGTTGAAGAAGAAGATGGTATGGAAGCCGGTATATTACTAACACTTTCTTGTTGGTAAAACCTATATACTTTTTTGCATTGGTCTTCTACGCTAGACAACACTTCTTCTTTAGTTTGTTCAATAGGTGGTGGGTGATTTGGATTTTGGGACTTGGAGGTGTTAGTACTTCTATACAATCGCAAATAGTTTCAATAAGTGATTTAGTACCGTCTATTTTAATAGTCGGATTTAATACAACACAAATAATATAAATAGTGGGAATATGAATAAAATATTTTTTATTTTAATAAACATTTTTTTAATTGCTGCTATATAAGCTGGTTTTTCCATATATTCACTAAGTAATAAATTTTTTAGAGCTATATAAAACAACATAGTTGAAATAGTAGGATAATATATACCGAAAAATTCTTTTGTTGCTTGAAAAAAATTCTCTAAAAATACAATAAGTTTGGAAATTTTTACCCAATCGCTATCTACGACCATATCAACTAGATTTTGATTATGAGAGTTAAAAAATAAAGATACAGATTTTCTATAGTTATAAACAACAAGTAGTTTTGTATAAAGAATTTCACCTAGTGGGTACTTCTTCTGAAATTTTTCTATAAGGTAGTTGACAATCGTGATAAATTTTTTTATATTCTTTTCTTCGTTGTATTCTATTGTTTTTAAAAATAAAGTTTATAGCAAATTGTATTTTACTAAGAATGTCTTCAAAAAGTGATAGACCATCATTTACAATTAAGTTATATATATGGCACACGCATTTTATATGAAAATGATCTGAAAAAGATGGAGTTAAACTATTTTTTAAAATTGTAATAGCGTAATTGTTAGAAGAAGCTATTATCTAATGTAATAGCCATAATTTTATCAGTTATTCCATAATAATCGCACACTTGTTAAATATTTTCTGCAATAAAAGTATCAGTGTGCCTATCATCTATATATCTATACACTAAGATACGTTTTTGCATAGACCATTTATAATTTATCCAATGATAAATTACCGTTAAATAATCATGGGGTGATAGCCACTTTGCCATTAAAATGATATAATGAATAACATAAATATTGTTGATATTCATGTGCAAATTTAAATACATCTCTCTTAACAGTTGATCTAGGAAAACCGTTAAAAGCAGGATTATACAAATCTCTAATGTAATGAATAAAATCGGGAGATGAAGGAAATGAAAAAGGCAAACCCTCCACAACAACTAATTTTGCTATTGCTTCCCTATCTCTATGTTTATTGTATTTAGGGCCTATAATTCCCCCCGTCATAGGGTTAATTTGACCCTGTACTTGGTCCGGGACAATATCAGCATGTGAACCTTGTCCCGATGGAGCGGGCGTTTGCGCACCCGATTTTGAAGCCTCGTATTGGGCATACCTAGTTGGATGAGCCCTTACTACGTCTCATTAAAACCCCCGTCCCACCGTGACCTTTTTCAATTTTAAATTTTAAAACATCTTTATAAATTTTACATCTAGCTACTTGATTCTCTACGTTCCTATCAAAAAATGTCCATGCATCTGATTTTAATGGTCGTTTTGTTGGATCTCGTCTCATACTAGGGGGAATTAGAGTCATTTCAGTTGAAGGTGCACTAGTGAGTGTGTTGTCATCAGCATTAGTGGGTGTATCATCTAGATCATTGTCTATATTAAAGTCTTCTTGAGTTTCAGAAAATAGCTCCTCGTCTAAATCTAATGGTATTGTAAGAAAATGTTCAGTATCAACAAAATCATCCTGTGTAGAAATATGATTCTGTCTAGAAATAGGACCATTGCCCTTGTTGCCCCTACTAGAAGAAGCATGACCCCTACCCGTAAGCATACATTTAAATTCTTCCATTATAAATTTATAATTATACTAATAAATAATTAAAGTAAATGAAATTAAGTGCGCTAAATAAAATAAACAGACAATAATAATTTAATGAAGGAACGAATGTACCAAACGTCGACGTGTAATCGAGAAGTTGAAAATTGAAACTTTGCTCGATGGAAGATCCTCAAGCTAGTTGCCAACTTCACTCCCAATTCCCAAATTAATAAATAAAATTGAATATTTAGTAGACAATGTAGGCTTGTAGAGAGAGAGATTAGAGAGATTGTAGGAAGATTTGTGAGAAAGATGAAAAGAAAATGAGGTATTTATACTTGGAAAATTGGGTTAAAGTGTAAATATAATAACTTATGGGTTAAAAATAAATATTAAGGGGGTTGGGGGAGGGGGGAGGCCAAAAATGGCCGTTGCACAACGGCCAAAATGTAAAATGGCCGTTGGTGCAACGATAATTTTTGCAAAAGGAGGGTTTCAGGAGGGATCGGGTCGGGACTGGGGCGGGCCGGGACGGGTCGGGATGAGACATTGTCCCGTCCCGGTTCGAGTCCCGATACCGCGGATTTTTTTTACTTTAAATACTCGGGACCGTGCCGGGACCGTGCCGGGACCGGGCCGACCCACTGGCCAGCCATAGTACACATACAAGATGAGCAAGTTTCTTTAGTTTCCTTTTTTTTTCTGGAAAAAAGGAACAAACTTAGAAGGTGATTGTTTATGTTAAATGAGAAAAAAATTAGAAGCAATGTGGTTTTAGAATTCGCTATCATGACTTACTCACTTTGCTTGTGGTACTTTGCTTGGTCTTGTGCTTTGTATTGAGCCGAGGGTCTCTCGGAAACAGCCGCTCTGCCTACCAAGGTAAGGTCTGTGTACGCTCTACCCTCCTCAGAACCCACATTGTGAAATTTCGCTGGGTATGTTGTTGTTGTTGTGGTTTTAGAATTCTGATTTTGCATATTGTTGACCTATTTTTGGTTGCAACTGTGTGAACTTACAACACGAACAAGTTTCTTTTGCCTTTTTTGGAAAAAGAAAGGAACTTGAAATTGAAGGGTGAGTGTTTAGGTTAAATGAGAAAGAAATTAGAAGCAAATGGGTGAGGTAGCAGATTCAATCTAACCTAAATAAGTTTAAGATAGTGGAAACACCTATTTTTGGTTGCAACTGTGTGAACTTACAACACGAGCAAGTTTGTGTAGCTTTTTTGAAAAAAGAAAGGAACTTGAAATTGAAAGGTGTCTGTTTATGTTAAATGAGAAAGAAATTAGAAGCAACGGGTGAGGTATCTGCTCTATGTTGTTTATTTGGAAATTTAATTTTGTAGTAATGTGGTTCTAGAATTCTGATTTTTCGAATTTTGACCTGTTTTTCGGTTGCAACTGTGTGAACTTATAACATGAGCAAGTTTCTTTAGCCTTTTTTTGGAAAAATAAATTTGAACTTGATTGAAAGGTTACTGTTTGTGTTAAATGAGAAAGAAATTAGAAGAAATGGATGAGGTAGCAGATTCAATCTAACCTAAATAAGTTAAAGATAGAGGAAATGAAGAATCTATAAGGTAGAATTAATTTAGGATTGACCTTAAGATTATAGGCTAGGTGATTTCTTTCTCATGTGTCTTGAGAGTTGGTGAACTGAGTTATCCCGTACCCGTGCTGGTGGAGGTAGCAGGCCCGGACACCACCGTTATAAAAAGATAATTCTATGATAATGTGGTTTTAGAATTCTGATTTAGCAAATTGATGACCTACTTTTGGTTGCAACTGTGTGAACTTACAACATCAGCAAGTTTCTTTAGGTTTTTGGTGAAAAGGAACAAACTTGAAATAGAAAGGGGACTGTTTATGTTAAATGAGAAAGAAATTAGAAGCAATGGTTAAGTAGCAGATTCAACTGAGTACTGCAGCTCAATGGTGAAGGGTTAAAAAATAAAGGTAGCAGCTTCAATCCAACCTAAATAAGTTAAGATAGAGGAAACCAAAAACATGTATAAGCTAGAAATAATTCAGGATTCACGTTGAGATTATACATTATAGATTATCCATACATAGTTAGTGATATAAAAGAGTTCCAAAACTAAATTAAAAGGATTGAAAGAATCATATCAGGATGAGTTCGTTTCTTTTGGCTAAGCCACGCGTTTAAGAGAATATAGGAACATTCGCTGAAGACCCAATTGGAGTTTATCACAATTCATCAGCTTCCTCAAGATCTTCACTTTGGAACATAGACGGAATAACGGAGATGCGGGGACTTGCAAAGGCGTAGACTTTAGTCCCTGAGCATATGATACACTTGACTTGAACATCCATATCCTCAATTTCCATTTCAATATCATAAAGAAATATTATGTATAGCAGTTAGGACAAAAGTTAATATGATCATGTATAGTACTTTGAGAAAGTTGAACCTTATCAGATACAAATGGACTAGCTAATCAAATTCTTTCACGCAACATAGCTGCCAAAGTTGACTGAATAGGAAGAAGGGCCGGATGGGACATTTGTGCATACATTCATTGCTAGACAATATGCTTTATAGGAGGGCTAATGTCTTACTTTAAATGTCCATAGGTTGCTATTTTGTAATAGCTTGTGCAATATAGTGCGGGTTGATGTGATGTTAAGCATACTCAACACGGGCCACACCTGCGTTGTCCTGAATTTGTCATTGAAGTGAATCCTAAGGTCCTCATCCTTAGGTAGAGGTCTCTATTTAGTCAAGGGGCACATAGGATTTGATTATGTGGATCAGATTTCTCAATCTCTTGATGCAGCTTCTTTCTTTTTATTTTGACAATATTCGGCTTCACCGTGTCCCTGATGAAAGCACACCCAACAGTATGATTAAAGGGGTGGACTTTCCGGCCATTAGATCCAAACAATCGACAAACACGGGGCCCCAACCCCCACCCCCCCAAAAAAAGAGGAAGAAAGAAGATCATTCATAAATTTAGGGAGTTAAATAAGAAAAGGGAACTGTGTTTCAATTTTACAAATTAAAAGAATAAGGCAACAACAGGATTTTCCTTGCCTTCAACGTTGATAAATTAAATCCGAAATGAGTAATTTGGGCTTGCCACCAAACATTCCATAATGGCATGTTTGGTTCAACCATGACAACTACTTCCCTTTAAACACCAATCTAAGAAAAGGAATACATATCTGCATAGTGTTGTTGTATTTTCTGTTTGTGAGGTGGGCCCATCAGAATGAGACTTGTATGTTTGCTAGTATTTACTGGACGGAAGTCTGAGCTTGCAATCACATGTGTTGGTGGTTCTTTATTCCTATGCATTGTGCTTCTTTGTTGTCTTGAGACGAAAACTATTTTGGTTAGCTTAGTTATGGTAATTAACTTGACAAGCATTTCTTCCTATAATTGATTTCTATAGTTTCTATTGAAGGAAGCCTTAACTTCTTTAAAAGTATCATGATGATTCTTTTGGAACGGCATCACCTCTCTAATGTTTTTGAGATATAGGCTCATTTTTCATTTTCACATTTAGCCGAAAAAGCTGCAATCCTTCTCACATACTGCCATACTGTATCTCACTGATCTTTATTGCAATTTGATCCTTTACATGAAGCGTTGGCATTCTAACAATATGCCTTTGTTAGTGAGGTCGTTCTTAATTTCCAAAGAGTAATATTGTCCCTCAAACACATTATATTACGGATTAGATGGAAGTTTTTGCTTTGGGAAATACTAAATAATAAGAGATGCTTAATCTCCTTAATGAGTCGAGGGTCTCTCGGAAAAAGCCGCTCTACCTACCAAGGTAGAGGTAAGGTCTGTGTACACTATACCCTCCCCAGACCCCACGTTGTGGGACTACACTGGGTATGTTGTTGTTGCTTAATCTCCTTAATCTCGAAAGTGTGTCTCACATATAATTATGTAGCAGAGCTGCATTGTTCAACCATTATCAACTACATACATGAGAAAAAGAATTATCTTTTGATGCGGCAATGCACCTACGTAATACGTCTCTTACTACTACTCCCATGTATTGATAAGTTGGACAAGTGTTATTTGGCAAAAGGACGCAACAAGGAAGTGGAAGTATGTACAAAAGCTACAAGTAAAGCAACTGTAGGTTCGATAACACCATTGCTAATAATAATTTTCTAGTCCTCCCAGTCACATTTTTTATGCCAATTTGTTTTATCTTAAAAGCAGCAATTTCGTTAAGATAGAAGGAACCATGTCAAACAGCGAATGGGCGTTATTCTTTTTGGGCAATTCTAATCTTACATACATTTGTAGCAAGAAGAAATGTCTTTAACAAACTGACACTTTACCCATAAAAGAATTATCTTTCTGCTACATTGTTTTTTCCTCATATTCAGAGATTTGATTGTCACAAAGTTACCTTTTGCATATACTTATACACTGCGCATCAAATGCTGTCTGATAATTTTCTGGTTGACTTGATTTCCTGCTCTGTGATGATAGTTTGTGGTTAATAGGCTGTAATGAGATATCACGTATCTTGTAGGTTTCATACTTAACATGACAATATGTCCTTTTTTTCTGCTCTATTGAGGTGCGGATATGTTTTTAACTCTTTTTCCATTACTGGGGGTTATGCCTGTAATGATGCTTGGTATCATTAGATTGGCAATGTGTATACAATTTCAATTTACATTTTATGATTCCGAGGACCAAATTTTTTCAACTTGTTTTCAGTAATTTGACCAAAATATTTAATTGATTTCTCATTCCCTTCTTTCTCTTCATAGTACTGATGTTTCTCCTTTGTATTTGTTATTTTTCCAGACCATGAGGAGAATAAAATATCTGTCAAGTTCCTTCTATCAAATGCTGAAGCTGGTTCAATTATTGGAAAGGGCGGCTCGACAATCAGTGACTTTCAGTCTCGTTCTGGGGTGAGAATTCAGTTGTCACGCAGCAACGAATTTTTCCCTGGTACCATGGATAGGATTGTAATGGTATCTGGGCCAATTGATGATGTACTCAAGGCAGTTGATCTTATTCTTAATAAACTACTAGACGAGGTAATATCATGTCTTAAACCCCACTGTGTACTATTGTTGACAGATGGCTTGAGAAAACTATCTTTTTCCAACTCAGAGTTATGTTGAAGATGGTGGTGATGCTGACCCGAGATCAAAAGTTAGACTAGTTGTGCCCAACAGCTCTTGTGGTGGAATTATTGGGAAGGGAGGAGCTACAATAAAGTATGAAACTTTCCTCATTTTATGTCCTAGTATAAGTATTTAGCTTGCTCCCCCTCGTCCCAAATACGTCACTACTGGAAATGCATGCAGGTTTCATAGTCTCATAACTCATTTAACATAACTAGCTCTTCGACCAAGCAAATATTACTGATTCAGAGATGCTTGATTTTGATTCTGATAATGTTAACTAGCTTATGTGACATAATCAATCTGAATTTGAGTACGTAATGACATAGCCTTGTGCTGGAATGAATTAGCTGACTTTGCCTTGACAAGAAAAATGTTCCATTCTCGCTTTTAAGTTTCTGACTGGAAGTTTGATCAACTGTGTGCGCCATGCAAGCATTGCATCCTAGTTTATTACTGCTTTAAAACAAATTGTATATGCCATTAGAAGCTTTGGTTCAATTCTTCTTGTTGATCTGACTGGGTTCCTTGTCCCATGTAAATGTTTGCTCATTCACATTTCAATTTTAAACTAAGTCTGCATGGCTGAACTCTCTGCATGTGTTGGGTACCCCATTCCAGATCAGGATGTTGTCAATGTGCAACATGTGAGTCTTGTGGGAATAAATGCTTGACGTTGTCTGTTATTTTATGTCGTGCTTAGTACTTTCTCTTGTGCAAAGTACATTGTTCCTATTCACCACAGATTTTCAAAATCCTATCGCATCGAGGGTCCACAAGAAAAGTTAGGATAATAACCATAGAGTTCATCTGCAGAGGGACTATTTATACAGTATTATCAAAGGTGAAAAGCGACAAGGAGCACTGAAGTAAATTGGAGCTTTAAGTGCAAAACCCAAATAAAGCATGGGTTATATGGACAGAAGAAGCGAAAGATAAAAATCTATATGTAGTCCAAGAATGATAACTATAAAACGAAATATGGACAGAAGAATTGAGAAAAATTAGATTTTGGTGAAAAAAAAGGTGAAATATATATTGTTTAATGTCACTCCATTCAAGAAAAAAACATAATAGTGAGGTTCGTGCCTTGGCGCTTTGATCCTGAAGCAATACATAAGCGACACGAAATGCACATCGTATTTTACATTAACGTTAGGGCTTAAACGTGTCTCAACTGCTCCTTTGACAACAATGACCATTCTAATTAATGGAGTTGTAAGTTGTAACATCAGTGTGAAAGTGCATTTTGAACTTCATCTGCAGCCAAAATTTTATAAAGGAAACATGTTTTACTATATTTCCAAATACAATTTTGAGATGCAGAATGAAGATGGTCGACGAATTCATCAAATTAGTGTTAACATAGATGGTTTTCTTTTACAGGTCATTTATTGAAGACTCTCGGGCTGGCATAAAAATATTACCTCAGGATGAAATTTTTCCTGGACTGCATGATAGGTTAGTAATAGTGATTGGAACTCTAGGGGAGCAGATGCGGGCTATAGAATTGATTCTATATAAGTTGGCTGAAGACACTCATTATATACAGAACATGAATGCTCCTTTTCCCTATGCAGGTATTATTCAAATTTAATTAGTTTGTTATACTTCCGTTTAAGTGATAGCTCAGGTCGAATAGGATTTGTTCCTGTGTCTTAATCATTATCTGTGCTTCTGCAATTACCTGTTTCTTGTCTGTCGTACTTTCTACAACATTTATGACCATCCGTTTTGTAATGTTTTCTAAGCTATTAGGTGTTCTGTTTAGGGTAGTTGTTGATGCCGCATTTTAAAGTTATTTTTAATGTCGTATTCTGATACCTAGTTCTACTTCTACTGTTGCCTATTTTCTTAGCAGCTTATGTTGGAATGAACTATGGACCACCAAATGGAGTAATTGGAGGGAGATTTCCAAATAACAGATATCAGAACAAGGGCCAGTTTAATTCTGTGAGAACACCATCTGTTTCCCCTAATGCTTTTGACTGGGTTTGCAACCCGCTTTCGCTTGAAGTCAACTTGTTCTTTTTCTTTGTATTGGCGTTGGAGCTTATAATGACAATGTTCTTATCATGTTATTTTTTAAGAACTGTCAGATTTAGTTATCAGTTTTGACTGGTTCTACTTTGGTGGTTTTGCAGGAAGATAGGAACGATTCTGTTACTATTGGTGTTGCTGATGAGCGTATTGGTTTAGTGCTTGGCCGGAACGGAAGGAGTGTAATGGAGATAAGTCAGGTGAGTAAAGAAGTTGCAATCTTTTTCCTGCCCGTATATGTTCTAAGGGCAGGGGTTGTTTGGTTTAGGAACAACTTATGCAGGGATTGCAATACATGAATTAGCGGTGCAGAGATTGTAATTCAGAGATCATTCTTATCGGGCGTTTGATTTTTTGTACTAAAAATGGGATATATAGGATAATATTTTTGAAATCTATGTTTATTTTTAAACTTAACAGAATTGAAAAGGTGTTGATGATGGATTTGAGGAAAAAACAAAGGATAGTTTTGTCTTTTACTAGCAGGATTAGCTCTTCAAGATTTAAAATACAAACCAAAAACAGGATAAAGCAATACTAAAACTTCTACCATGATTATTTCATCTTATAGCTCAAACCAAAAGAGTCCTAAGTATGCTGTGTTTGCAGGTAAGTGGAGCTAGAATAAAGATATCAGATAGGGGTGATTTCATGTCCGGTACTTCTGACAGGTAAGATTTCCTGGATTTGTTTGTTTCTTTTTGCATGTTGATATATGGAGTATGTAGCTACGTTGCTCGGACTCTTCAAAAATAGCGCCAGGTGCGCAAAAATAGCGCCGGGTGGGTGTTGGATCCTCCAAAAGCAGTGCATTTTTGGAGGATCTGGAGTGCCGCAGCAATTTGAAAAGTCCGAGCAACATAGGTGATAGGACTATATAGATACCATACAGATTTTAAAAAAGAACTTCTGGACTTTTGCAGGAAGGTGACTATTACAGGATCTCAAAGAGCTATAAGCATTGCTGAGTCAATGATATCTAAGAAAGTAGCGACAGTTACTGAGACGCGAGAGGATGGATTTTGATCTCTAAATATTTCGTTTGTGATTTTCGTAATGGATAGCTGGAATTTCATATTGCATATGGTGATTTTGGAACTATGTTGACATTTCTATAGTTGATGAGTTTGTGAAATGCTGATCCATATGGACAAGAAGAGGAGTTTCAACTAAAAGAGAGCAGTGCATGAATTTTGTTGAGTCTTTGATCCTTTGAAGCAAAAGCTTGAGGCAATAGAACTATTGCAATTGATTCAATTGACTGAATATATGGTCATTTTATACAGTTGTAATTTTCCAGTATACCACATTGAGTTGAGATTTGTGATTTTTATGGGATTGGTTCGATACATTATTTCTATTCCTTTATCATGTTTTGTAGAAAAAATGTTCACTATCATCAATATCAGCATCTGTTTCAGCTTATGCATCAATTTAGCTACAATATATGACAATACACAGAGAGTTCGGAGGTCTATGACAACGAGAAGTGAGATTTTAAAGAGGCTTTTCAAGAGTTTGTAGTATTTTTCATTGCTTCTTTTCTTATGTTTTTTTCTTCCTCTACTTGGACCATTCCATTTCTCGATTATCTGCTTTCTTTGATGGATGACATTTCTTTTTGCGGTGGAGATGTGGAAAGGGCGTGTCTTCCCGCAACTGAAGAAGATCTAGGGGGTCGGTGTGAGATTGAAAGAGCCATGGATCAAGTTGAATTTATCAAGAATAAAGAACAAAAAGATCACTTGGCCGAACATTGAAAGAAATAATCCCTTGATTATTTTCATTAATGAATATGTATATATACAATTTGCAAACTCCAAATATGGAAAATCCTATTCCTACTATACTTCTAATATCCTAATTATATTTGTACAAGAAGTTTACAACTATGGTAAGTTTGTATAATAATTTAATTACAATATTGGCTTTGTATTTTGGCCTCTCTTTGCATTTGCACACCATTTATGGTGTGGCTTGCAGCAGAGAAGGTATATCCTGGAGACTTTTCTGTCTTATGCTGTGCTCGTGTATACCAATCCGTGTATACACATTATATTTATCACACCCCCGCAATCATAGCGGGCGGTTGTAGTACGCTGAGACTGGTCCTAAAATCTTCAAATAGAACCGAGGGAAGTCCCTTAGTAAAGATGTCTGCAATTTGGTATCTGGAAGGGATGTGCAAGACGCGTACTTGTCTACGAGCTACCTTTTCACGAACAAAATAAATATCCATCTCGATATGTTTAGTGCAATGATGTTGGACCGGATTCCCAGAAAGATATATTGCACTAACATTATCACAGTAGACCAAAGTAGCTTTCAGAATAGGAAAGTGAAGTTTTAATAGAAGATTGTGCAACCAACATAATTCAGATACCACATTGGCTACCCCTCGATACTCGGCCTCTGCACTGGATCGCGATAATGTAGCCTGACGTTTTGCAGACCAAGTTATCACCAAGAAATATACAATAATCAAATGTCGAGCGTCTGGTATCAGGACATCCACCCCAATCAGCATCTGCATAGGACACGAGAGTAGAGACGGATGATGGATATAAATGCAATCCATAATCAAGTGTGCCCTGTATGTATGTGATAATGCGTTTGAGCGCATACATGTGCTCAATCCGTGGATCATGCATAAATAAACACACCTGCTGAACTGCATAAGTAAAATCAGGCAATGTGAAAGTCAGATACTGAAGTGCTCCTGCAAGACTGCGGTAGTGGGTGAGATCCTCGTATGGTGTGCCAGACGTAGCACTCAACTTCAGTTTGGTATCAACCGGAGTGGAAGTAGACTTACAAGATGACATACCAGCCCTCTCAATGATATGAGCCGCATACTTCTTCTGTGATAAAAATAGACCACCTGCATAACGAGTGACAGCTATACCAAAGAAATAACTCAAGGCCCCCAAGTCTTTCATAGCAAACTTTGAACGAAGAAGTGACATGATAGACTTGTACATATTATCAGAAGAAGCAGTCAATATAATATCATCCACATACAATAAAATGTATGCCAGAGAAGTACCACGATGATATATGAACAAATAATGATCAGACCTACTGTGAGAAAACCCAATAGTAGATACATAATCTGCAACCCTTTTATTCCAAGCTCGTGGGGCCTGCTTAAGCCCATACAAGGAATTCTTTAGCAAATAGATATGATGAGGATAATTGGGGTCTCTAAAACTCAAGGGCTGATGCATATATACCGTCTCCTTAAGATCACAATGTAAAAAGACATTATTCACATCTAACTGATGAATGTGCCATGCTTTTGAGAGAGCTAAACTGAGAACAGTGCGAATGGTAGCCGATTTGACCATCGGACTAAACGTCTCACCACAATCCACGCCAACATGTTGAGTTTTACCATCATCTACAAGACGAGCCTTATGCCTCTCAAAAGAACCGTCAGAATTTTCTTTATGAGTAAAAATCCACATAGACCGAATAATATTAACACCACGTGGATGGGGCACTACCTCCCATGTCTTATTTTCAATAAGAGCATTATATTCGTCATTCAAAGCCAATTTCCAATTCGGGTCATGTAGGGAAGACACATAGTTACGTGGTAGTGGGGATTTAAGGACATTATAATTAAGATTAAAATGCCGTTTTGGTTTTAAAATACCCCTTCGGCTACGAGTAACGGACCCTTGACTCAAGATAGAATTGGGTGGATTTTGGGTAATATGCGGGGCAGTGACAGACTTGCTAGCAGGCATTGAGCCTGATGGCCCAACAACTGGACTTGAAATCGGGACTGACGCAAAATTGAAAGTGGGCTGGGGCTGGGAAATAATATCGAAATCGGTATTGGTTCGTGATATAGGCTCACTGTGCAAATTGTTTGTGCAGTGACGGACCGGACCAATATGGACAGTATTTTGTGGGCCAACAGACAGTGGGATTGCTGGCGCATTTTGATCAAGGGACAATTCAGATAAATGGTGGATAATATATGGTGAGACCCCGTCATCCAAAAAATTATACGAACTAGGCACAGAACTACACACTTTAGCAAACGGAAATTGAGTTTCATAAAAAATAACATGGCGATTAATTATGATTCTATTAGAGGATAAATTGAAACATTTGTAACCACGATGCTTAGATGGATAACCCAAAAACACACAAGCGGTAGAATGAGCTTGAAGTTTTTTAATTGTAGTGGATGGAAACAGAGGATAGCATAAACAACCGAACACCCTAAGGTGAGAATATGAATGATCTTTATTGTAAAGAATTTTAAGTGGGAAATGATATGCTAGGTTTTTGTTAAGGAGGTAAGTAGCCATTTGTAGTGCATGATGCCAAAAAGGAGGGACAGAAGCATGTGCTAATAAAGTGCGGATAATATTATTAATGGTACGAATTTTACGTTCGACTTTCCCATTTTGCGAGGACGTATGAGGACAAGAAAAATGAAACACTATGCCATCAGGATCACAAAATTCCCGAAATATCCCATTATCATATTCCTTGCCATTGTCACATTGAATATTTTTAATTTTTCGATCGAATTGGGTACGGATGAATGCTCTAAATTTTAGGAAAGTGGAAAAAACCTGAGACTTTTTGGCCAACGGAAAGGTCCACAAAAAATTAGAATAATCATCCAAAAATAAGACATAATAGCGATGACCCAAAGAACTCAAAACGGGAGATGTCCATAAATCATTGTGAATAATATCAAAAGGCATCAAAGTACGAGAAGTAGAAGCTACAAATGGTAATCTAACAAGTTTTCCTAACGGACAAGAATGACAAATTGGAGTACTACGCGTACCCTTACAAGAAATAAAATTGTTTTTATGCAAGGAAGAAATAATAGACGACGCAGGATGACCTAAACGTCCATGCCACAAGGAAGGAGCGAGAGCTGCAAATATTGACGGCATGGCTGGACTCGATGAAGTGGTGGTGGTTGTGATGGGATAAAGATCGCCCCTACTATTGCATCTCAGGAAAGGTATCCTCATTTTGAAATCCTTCACAGAAAACCCAAATAGATCAAAATTAACAGAAACCCAATTATGAGTGGTGAATTTTCGGACAGACACCAAATTTTTAATTAAGTTAGGGGCATGAAGGGTATTTTTCAAGACAAGAGGTGGATGTGGGGAGACAAAGTTGTATGACCATAACCACGAATTGGAATTGAGTTGTCATTACCAATAATTATGCCACGATTATTGCTCAAATTGGAATAAGACGAGTAAGTACCTTGGTCTGACGTCATGTGAGAAGTGGCGCCGGTGTTCATGTACCAAATCGGGTCTGGAGGACTTAATCCAAGCGTATGCATTGCGACCTCAATATCTGTAGGTGTCGGGATTGGATTTGGGCCCGTAACATGGAAGGCCTGCGGAGGTCAAGGCCCAAGCAGGCCTGTCTGCTGTCTCGACCCATTACTGTACCACATTCCACTGTTTGTGACTGAGAAACTGGGCCTGGAATTTTGCTGGAACTGAGCCCAATTTTTCGGATAAGGAGTAGCCGAAAAATAAGGGTTGTTGGGCCAATGGCCACTAGCTTAGCCCCACTGCCAGGGGGCCACGGCTGGGGCCAGTTGACCTGCGGCCCACTACTCCGAGGCCCATTGATGTTGCTGCCACTGTTCCGTTCTCCTCCACCGCTGCCGTTACCACCGTGATTGCCTCCGCGGGTTTTGCCATTATTTCTACGATTTTGACCCTTTTTGTCGCCACCGTGGTTAAGGGTTTGGCTCGAATTTTTGGAGAATGAGTGAGGGTCGTCTGACATGGTCATCATTACAACGGAATGTGCTCTTGTAGCCGCCTTTTTAGCCAAACCAGCCTCTTCTAACGTGAGCATGGAACGGGCCTGATAAAATGGTGGCAGGATTACTTTGACGAAGTAGTGTTCCAATGCCATTATAGGCTTCCGAAAGGCCTGCAACCATTTGAAGAACAAGACGATTATTGATAACGGGCGCACCAACGTTGCAGAGTTGGTCCACCAATTCTTTTAGCCTTTTACAATAGCTGAGACGTTAGGAAAATCTTCCATGTTGACATAGAAAAATTCTTGCTCAAGAGTGACAACACGAGAATTTTTGTTATCTTGGAATATATCACGCACCCTATTCCAAGTAGCCATCGCCGTAGCGTCGGGTTCAATAATCGTCTGCAAGAGGTCTGTAGAGATTGTGGAATAAATCCATTGGAGAACGGTAGCATCAAGGGTTGTCCATAACGTAGGATCATCCTCGGGGGTAGGCACCTTCTCCTCGCTAGTTACCGAGGGGATTATGTGATGGAGGACTTGATGCGAGCGTGAACTTTGAATAATTCCGCCCACGTCGCGTATTAGACATTTTCCATCTCAAGAACAATAGGGATGTGCTTCTTAATGTTGAAAACTGTAAGGGCAGGATGAAATATGTTCTTTAACGTAAACATAACGAAAGAACAATAGGTGAATTAGGGGCTTGGAAGAAAATTTGGGAATAGAGGAGGAAAAGTGCACGGAAACCGAGAAGGGTTCACGGAAATCGAGCATAAATCAAGAGGAGCGGAAATGTTTTTGGGAAAATGTATTTTAGACCTAGACTTCTGATACCATGAAAGAAATAATCACTTGATTATTTTCATTAATGAATAAAATATATACAATTTACAATCTTCAAATATGGAAAATCATATTCCTACTGTACTTCTAATATCCTAATTATACTTGTACAAGAATTCTACGACTATGATAAATTTGTATAATAATATAATTACAATATTGGCTTCGGATTCCCTGTATACCAGTCCGTGTATACCCGGTATATTTATCAAACATATTAGTCCTTTGATTGAATCAGACAAGGCACGACTATATATATGACTAACATTAAACCAAAGACATCAAAGGGAGAAAATCGTTTGTTACAGGTATATATATATTGCCCAAAGCTGAAATATTATGGTATATATAACACGGACAGCAAAAAATTCATTACATGCACACATGCAAAGTTCACCAACCACATAAATAAGGTAAGTGAAGCCATGCATTTTATTTCACAAGCTTAATTTCTAAATGCATATGCCAAAGATGGAAATTATGTGTAAATTAATTAACTTCATCTAAGTACTTCAAGGTTCACCCCCTCCATTCCCTCCTCCATATCCTGATCCATAGCCGGAGCCACTACCATAGCCCGAACCATTGCCGCCACTGCCTCCATTGCCGCCACTGCCTCCACCGCCGCCACCCCCACCACCACCGCCTCCTCCGCCTCTTCCACCACCACTTCCACTTCCACTTCCATATCCCGAACCATTTCCTGAGCCGCTACCGCCACCACCGCCACTGCCTCCACCACCACCACCACCCCTGCCTATTCCTCCACCTGATCCATACCCTGAGCCTGAGCCATATCCAGAGCCACTACCCCTTCCTGAGTTTCCCCCGCCGCCACCACCACCACCTCCACCGCCTCCGCCACTCCCAAACACATCATCAGCCTCACCATATCCAGAGCCTTCCCCAGAGCCATACCCTGATCCATAACCTGACCCTGCTCCCAAGGCTGACCCTCCACCGCCACCTCCCCCTCCACCTCCGCCACCTCCTCGCATACCATAGAATCTTGCACCAAAAGCAAGATCCACAAAGAGCAACATCACTAATGCTGCTCCTATAAGTTTGGAATGCACCATTATGTTCCAAACTTCCAAATGCAAGACTAGTTATATATGATCAAATACAATAGTAATTTATAAGCACTTGTGTTTATGCAATATTTATAAGGAAAGTGTCACTTGCCAAGAGAGTAAATGCTTATGATTGTCAGTGACAAAGTTTAATCTTAGTCTTGCTATTTATAGGCAATCAAAATCCAACTTTTCTAAGTTGCATGGTTTTCTAGTAGCTTCTTAAAGAGTATATTTTATTGGAAGAGGAAAATATGAACGTGTTGATTGGAGTTAGTGGTGTTGGTAGTGAATGTGGCTGTATTTTATAATAAAAGTATAAACTTATGATAATGGGGCTGATAGTGGTAGCCCTTCATCTAGCTTCATGCAAAATTATATCATAGATTTAAGTTTTATGAGGGGCGAATTCAAGATTTTAATTAAAGAATTCTGAATTTTATGATAAGATAATAAGAAAGCCGGTTTGAGATAGATAGTTTATCACTTTATTGTATATATTAAGTGAATTTCTTAATATAAATACAGAGGTGAGATATAGTTATTGGTTCTGACGAATCCGTAACTTGTGGTGTAATCTGCTTATGAATTTATATATACTCACAGTGTAAAGATATTTTTACAATATCAATAAATTTTAACTTGTAATAGCATGTTAATTATTATTTTATCAGATTACCAATTAATACTTATCAAGAAATTTACCTCTAATTACTTAATTATAAGCGATCTAAATTTATGATATTTGTTAATGTTGTTAGTGCATGATACTTAGGCTCTTATATTATTACGGCAGATAAAGTTTGCTCCCACTTTCTATACGAGGCTTAGAAAAGAATGAATTAGTATAATGGGGCCAAGGAGATTCAGCTACATTTCCACTTTGTCATCATTTTATGTTCTTACTTGACTGCAAATTTGAGTGACTTCCATATGCACAGATTGTCGATATCTAATGCGTTAGGTTTAATTAATTAACAAGATCATATTATTTAAATGCTTCTCTTAATTATAATTGATAAAGTGTTTAAATCAATAGATTTTGCTGTCGGAATTTGTTTTTTGGTAGGTTTAAGGAATTATGCCAAGTTCTTTAAGTGTACCTAAAGAGGTAAAGATTTCCACATGTTCACGATTGTGGGAATTAATTAGTTGTTATTGTGAATTTAAAGAAGCGATAGAAAAATGAAAATGATGATCATAAAGCTTTCTTATTAGTGCCCCTTATTTATTTGCAACTAGGAGTATCAATTAACTACGTCCATAATCTCGATAACTGGAGTTGATTATATAATTCCCTAGATAAACTTTGCTCTATTAAGTTAAAAGGTTTGGAGGTACAACTACAGAAAAATCTCGATAAATGAATATTTGATAAATTAATAACCTCGATTAAATAATAATTTTCTCCGATCCCGACTTGGGCCAATGAGATAAAATAATAACCTCGATAAATGCATAAGATAATAATTTTAAAAAATTTCTTGAGGCCCATTGAAAATATAAAATAATAATTCATTAAATACGTATGAAAATTATATATATAATTCATAAAATAAAGCACTTCCTAAATAACTTTTATTTCAAACTTTATGCTTTCCTAAAATTACATAACTTGATGATTTTTATTTTTGTACTCACATAATGTTTTTCTCATCTCATCAGTTAGCGTAGATTTTTTTACACCTTTCAAATGAGTAGCCATGGAAGAGAAGATATAATATATGAATTTTTATATTTTGGTATATGAAGTTAAAGTACATGTGTCTATTTATAAACTCTATATTGTGCACTTGAAACAATTCACAACACTTCATATTCTAATGTACATGCATTCTATTTTGAATCACGCCAACCCAAGATTAATAAACTTTTTTTTGACAAGATTAATAAACTTAGATACAATGCACCATCATTAACTAATTGTTTATTTATTTTCTTTTCTTAGTTGTCGAAAAAAATTAATTGTTTAATTTGAGAAATATAATGTACAAAATAAAAATTATTCTATAAATTAATAACCCGTATAAGATAATAATTTTTTAGGTCCCAAGGATATTTATTTATAGAGGTTTTATTGTAGAATGAAATATTATTTCATTGCGGCAATGCCATATCAGGTGCGCACCTATTAGAATCGGAACAACACAATAACTAGACCTTATGAAGTCTCTATTAGTCTTATTATTATTATTATGCGTTGTGTGAGCGCATTTGGATCCGCAAAAGCAATCACTTGGATATTCCTCTAACTCATAACCCAAGAACGAACCGGAGGAAACCACATCATGGGATATGTTTAGGTTTCATCGCAAAGCTCATTTGTAATTGCTGGTCATAAGGCTCAGCTTTATATGATCAAGGGTCAGGCCATAAGAGTCCTGATACTATCTAGTTGCGAAGAACCCCAATGAGCAAAAATCTCGCCACGAGCCTAAACAATGAACAAACAATCGAACGTGAGAGCAAAAGATCACCAAATGAGTGACGAGCTAAGAGGGGGATGGAAGCAAGAACCAGGCTTTTAGAGAAGTGGCGATTTGACTCTTATCTGAACTACGAAAATAACTGATTAAGTTGTGCCATAAGGGGTTATTTTCCAAACGGGACGGGGCCTTCATTCAAATACCAATTTTTTTTTTTTTTTTTTTTTTTATATAAAAACGTTGGAATTTCAATATTTTCACTTAGGTAGCTGAAATAGGCTCCTCTTCAATTGTGGTAGAATAAAAATATCCTTGTCAAAGGTGCGTCCATGGTCCAATATGAAAAGGGAAAGAGTGTTGGAGATTTGATTGAATAACAAGAAAGGGCTACTAGAAGCTCGTCACATATGTTGCCTTTTGGTTGGATGTAAGCTTAGACATTTTTGGAAACTCCTAAGGACCAATAAAGACCACAAACTAAATATCCCACTAACTCACCAATCTTTGATTTTTCACCACACTCGCTGCTCTAATTAATTTGGACTCAGTGTAAGGCTCGGAACCGCTCCTTACCAGGTTTATATCTAAGACTGAACTAAAAACCTTTAATTAAAGTTGGAACAATCTTATTCGTCCGACCACAATCCTCGATGGTCACATATGTTATTGTAAATAACACCTAATAAGACCAAGAAGAAGTTTGACAGCTGTTTCACTTTAAATGTGGTAGACTACAAACCCTTGTGATCAATAGTGCTTCTATGGTCCAATATGAAAAATAAAGGAATATTATAAGAATTTTAGTTAAACACACCGAAGGTAATAATATCATGATTTTTTATATCATCAATATAATTTAATCTATTATACTAAGTTACTTATCATTCTATATTATTGATCAACGTTATTGCAGATAGTTATCTTTTAATCGACCTAATTATATAATTATTTTCTACACCGTCACGTCAACACAAGGACTTAAATTCATATTCTAAATTTGATTGAATCACAAGAAAAAGTTACTAGAAGGTCTTCACATATGTAGTCTTTTGGTTGGACATAGGCTTAGACATGCATTGGGTAGGGTGGGAAATTTTCTTGGAATTCACTCTTTGAATGACAAATGTGATGTTTTTCTTTTTATTGCTTTTTGGTGGTGGCCATATGCATAGAGCACACTTTGCTTTCTCGTTGAAACTCAATCATAGCACATTATCACCAAAATCAACAATCCATTCTTGTCGTGCTCCCTTTTTCTTTTAAAAGAAAGGTATGTGGTGTTCGAATTAATATGTGCATAGTGACGGAATCAGAAAAATATGTAGAAAACTTTAAAAAAAATTATAATGTTACATTTAGAATTTGAATGTGTGATCAAAAGTAATTTTTGGACTCACTGAAAACATAAAAAGAAATTACAATGTTACATTTAGAATTTGAATGTGTGATCAAAAACAATTTTTGAACTCATTTTGTTATTGCCGTAATTTTTTTACTTATATCGTTTAACAATTTATATATAATAAAAAACTCGATGTTTTTCTATATAAAGAGTGAATTATTTTTATTCCTATTATAAAGTATTCATGTGTCCCGAAGAAAGTATTTATTCCTTGATCTCTAATATATTTTGTAGAACTCTGTATGAATCCTCAATTACTAATCTTTATATGAATATAAGTTGTGCTCGAGACTACTAATCAATTAAACTTTTAATCGAATATTATAACACTCATAATAATCCTGTTTACGAAGAATCTATTGGATTTCACAAGCTTGTAGTCACGGGTGGAGCTAGAGTATAGCTTATGGGTTCGGTCAAATCCAGTAGCTTTAGTCTGAACCTATATTTGTTTTAAGAAATTCATTTTATACAAATTATTAATTTAAAACTCAGTAACTTAAAGAACTAAGATCTCGAACCTATAAGCTTCAAATCCCGACGTTGCCTGCCTCCTATTACTGAAAGTGATTTCAACTATCCTAAGCCGGCACTCGTTGTTGGTCTATCTTATCCTTACATTATTTTTGTGCCATTGACTTGATAAATTAATGCTTATATTTTTACAAGTATAGACCTGTCCACTGGGTCGGGGACCCGCCCGATCCGACCCGAAAAAATCAGGGCCAGGGTCAGCTTATAGCTAACCCGCGAGCCATTCGACCCGAAAAAGCAGGGACCCGATCAGGGTCAGGGTCGGGCCAGGGTCAGAAAATTTTACCCGTCTGGCCCGGCCCGGCCCGACCCGACCCACATATTTTTTTAATATAATTTATATTATTTTTCCTTCATTAATATTTATTTTGTACTTATATATATTTTTGTCATTAATAAGTGATATAATGCATGTTTTATATATATATATATATATATATATATATATATATATTATTATTATTTTTTTTTATCCCGGACTCTGTCCAGTCACTAGTCCTAGGTTACTATTCATCATCCCTGCTATTCGTATTTTAGTTACTATTTAAATACTCTAGTGTAGTGTACCTATTTGCTTCTCCTTCTTGATCTTTCATCTCTTCTTCTAAGCTTTACCCCAGTTATGTAACTCATCTTTAACCACACCCAAAAGCGGCCACAACAGTCCTTCAGCGGACATCAACAGGCCAATTATCAACCACCGTTGACATAGGAATTTACAGGTTAATCCATAGAGTTCATAACGGAGCTTGTCAGAGAACCATATACTAAATCAAGAAGTCGATCATGTTAGGCATGCTCAGCTAAAGGCTTTAAACAGTAATTTCAGACATTCATGGCGGAGATTATAACAGTAACTCAAGATTCATGATGAAAATAACAACTGTATATTAACATAACTTCTTGCAACTCTATGGATTATATGACTAGTCGTTATTTGGAAAGAGTACCGAGTAGGACCACACAACATATTTACCCCCACGATATTGAGACAACCCATTGAAATACCACCCCCTTTTTCTATTGGTATCAGAGCGTAAAAAAGATTCTCAGACCAGACTCTGTATGAAACCAGAAGAAGTTAAGAATCACTTAGACATTCTAGTGCCTGAGTATATACGCCTTAGTAACAGTAGGGAAAATCCTTCCAGACTATCTGAGTTAATAGACCGAATATCAGACTTAGAGTATCAGTTAATTAGAAGCCTAAAAAGGAAAAGACTCTTTAAGAACCATCATAGATTCAGACCTTATGAGACACATACCGTTCGTCCATAAAATTAATTTTATTAGGTGGAATATTACTAGAGAGCAAAAAAGAAAGAATAGACACTCCCTAGCTAAAAGAGAATTAATAGGTTTATATAAAGAACTTTCCGCTCAAGCTCTAAGCATAGACGGACTATTAGAATATTTCAATATAAACGTTAGACCAATTCTAAGAGAATTAGAATATAATAGATTCATAGCTAGCATAGAAGAAAATATAGTATTAGCTACCATAGATGTGCTAGAAGACATAAGGTGGCATATTCAAGGAATTCAAGGCGATATAACATACGCCGACGATTGGATTGCCTATCAAAAGACTAAGCTTAAAAAACACCTAGCTTACTTTCCATTAGGGTAAAAAATAGCTCACCTAAGGAAATTAGATTACTTAGACTTACACATCTTACCAGAAAAAAAGTTTAGAAACTTAAAAGACAATAGTATTATAAGGTGTAACTTTAGTGAAGGAGAGCACTCTTTGCATAGCGAAGAGAGACAATTAAATTCTATAGTAGATTTAATAATTAATCTAAGCGAAAGAGTTAAAGAAAATAATAGTCTATATATAAACAATCTTAATAAACTAGAGGAAATTTTAAAAAGACAAGAACTAATCTTTAAAAGATCAGATTCCAATTTAGAATACATAAATAACCTAATAACTAGTTGTGACTTTAAAAAATTAAGTACAAAAATAGACTTAGATACGTATTTTAAAAATAATTTAATAGATATAGAACTAAAAATTAGTCAAGAAAACCTGAAAGTTAAACAAGAATTAGTTGGTAAAGTGTTAGAACTAGAAAAGGTAATCCTAGACCTAAAGAAAGTAATTATTTCATGATAAGGAATAGTCCCGCTATAGAAGAAGCCTTAAAGATTGTCGAAAAAACTATATCGTTACCTACAGATTATAAAGATTATATACCTACTGCTAAATCAGACCAAATTCTAGTACAACAGAACATAGTCTTAACAGCTTTATTAGTAGATCTCACTAAAAAAGTAGACAATTTAACCAAAAAGGTAGACTTTTTAAGTGAAAGAATAGCTCATATAGACCGTACGTCTGAAACATCGAAAGATAAGCAAGTAGACGAGTTGATAACTCAATTAAAGAAAGTAGAGATCACCCCCCAGAAAGAAAAAGATAAAAGAGTAAAAAAGACTCAGAAATGGACCTTCTTACAGGTCGATCAAGAAACGAAAGAGACAACCACAGACCAAGCTTCTCGGAAGATAGGATAGGTAATAATTTATTATCCAGACTCTTAGCTAAAAGGACCCCAGAAGATAATAATAAACAACTTAGTGAAATAATAAACGTAGATAGAGACATAAGTATATTCCAACAAAATCAGTTGAATCTACTTAATCCAAGAACATTATACAATGCAGATTTAAACCTCATGAACCTAGAACTCATTCAAGAAGAATATGAGGTAGACATAGCTATAGAGAAGGCAAAAGAACTAAAGAGACAGAAACCTAAAATGTTGTTTAGATGTAAGGGTTGTAAAAAAGACAATATGGAATTAGATTTAACCATAGAACATTTTAAGAAATGCGACCTAAGATCAGACAATTTAGGTTATAGGGAAGACTTTAAAGCAAAACAGAAAGAATTAATGTTTGAAAATCTTATAAAAGATTTCGAATTAGATGAGGAAGATGAGTCAGACACTATTTCTGAAATTAGTTTGAAAGAACTAATGGAAACTAGTGCCTCAAGCTCTAGCCCTTTCCAAAGGACCACGGGCGAAAACATTACAGTAGACACTAGCACAGGCAACGTCCCTAGAAGAAGAGTGTTTAGAACCTCAGGAGAACCTATTGATAACGTCAAGCCATCTGGCAGGAGAATGCCATTAGAAGAACCTATAACCCTCCAAGAAGGGGGAAATAAAGGAAAAATTCTCAATATAGCTGCACACGACCCCCAAAGATGGAATTCAGTAATAGATCTATGGAAGGGAATAGTGGTGGCAGATTATATACAGAATTACCAAGAATCAGACGCAGAATCCATGTATAAATATTTAGAGACGTTTTTAGGGGAATCAACCAAAGCCCTCTGGGAAGCTTACAAGTTAAATTTCCCAGAAGAATTTCATCAGTTGGTAGCTATGGGATCAAATCCATACAATTTTACCAACAAGATTCACACCTTAATCACCGGAGAAGATCCGAATAGCGGACTAATTGTTCTCCAGAGAAATGCTTTAATTAAATTAGAACAGTTAAGCATTAGTAACTGGATTTACATAAAGAAGTTTTTAAATGATTTCTTCTATTATTGTACGATCAGCGGTAACTCGTTTGATCAAGAACTCGGAAAAAAGCTTTTTAATAAACTTCCAGGAGCTTTGGGACGAGAAATAGAAGAAAGGTGGAGTAAGCGTGACGGAATTATACAAAATCCTAACGCTAGATGGTCTATAGGACATAGAATCCAGCATGTCATGGAAATACTCCAGGAAAAGTGTACGCATCTACAAATACAAAAACAGCTCAAACAAAATGAGCTAAGTTTCTGTAAAAGTGTGATCTACACCACACAGAGTTATGACAAAGACCCACCTAAAAGAAAAAGTTATAAGAAGAAGAAGAAGTATGGCTACCAGAATTATGATAAATATGACAAGAAGAGATACTATCTCAGAAAGTCTACAGCTAAAAAGCCTTACTTAAATAAAGACAAACATATTAGGAAGTATAGGAATGATAGAACGTATAAGAACAGATTGGAGTGTTTTACTTGTGGCAGTATAGAACATTTAGCAGATACTTGCCCAAAAAGAATTAACAACAATTCTAAGAACGCCCAGCTAATAGAAGAGTTTCAGGAGACCCTGATAAACGTAGACGAATACATGTCCGATACGGAAAGTATTTACTCTATAGTCTCCATAGACATCGGAGATACTAGTAGAATAGATTCCTCAGATTCAGAAGCAGACGAATTTATTAATGAAATGGGAATCGATAGTCTAGACATAAATGAAAACTTAAATAATCTAGTAAATACTTTTACAGACTGTGACCATTGTTTTGAAACAAATAAAGGTCTAGACAGCACTCCTTGTTGCATATGCAAATGGTTCCCTAGCAGAACCAAAAGAGCAAAATGCAAGAAGTGTTACGTAGAAGGATGCATAAATTGCCTCCAAAAAGAACTAGACATAGTAATTAGTCCAAAACTAGACAGTCACAAGATAAAGGAAGAAACATTAGTTGATTCAACCCTTCCTTTAAGAATAATTACATTAGAAACTAGAGTAAATAATCTAGAACTTAGATTAAATAATCTAGAAAAAGGAAAACAGCCTGTAGTAGATATTGGCGCTGAATCAGAAGAACAGAATGAGACTGAAGTAGCTTCTGAACTTTCTAACTCAGAAGATAAAATTCTGATTTGCAATGAAGACAAAAAATTCAGTGCAATAAGATTAATGACTAAAATAAAAGTCAAAGACTATGAGATTACAACTTTAGCCTTAGTAGATACAGGATGCACCAGAAGCATCATAAATAAAAAGATTGTCCCGGATCATCTTGTGAAGACGCTGGAAAAACCCTCTTCAGCTATACAAATGGATGGGACCTTCAATTTCTACAATTTTTACCTGCAAGAAGCTAATATTAGTTTCATAAATTCCTGTACTAATAACCCAGGTTATAAACTAGACAAAATATATATTAGAGACCTGAATATAAATACAGATTTTGTAATAGGCTTAGACTTTCTACTAAATAATAACGGAAGCTGTACTATCTATAGAGATGGAGTAATCCTCCAAAGAAATAGTACGTACACCCCTGTGCATACGCAGAAAATAGCTACAAAGGTCATACAACTCCCTACGCTAAACCTTACTAACAGTACTAACTGTTGTAACAGTTGCAATGGGAAAGGACAAAGCTGTGCACAAGTTTCAGAACAAGCTTCAGAAATGTTATTAGACGAATTAGAAGAAGAGGTAGAAGAATTTCAGCTAGACAAAAACTATACATTAATAGACTTGGCGACTGATTTCTATAATTTTAAAACAGGAGTAGAGAAAATAGGGGTAATCAAAGACAAAAAGGATTTAGAGAATATAATAAAAATTCTAGACAAGTTAGAAATAATCGGAGAAAAACCGTTAAAACATTGGAACAATAATAAGATCCTCTGTGAGTTAGACATTATCAATCCAGAATACATAATAAGAACAGCCTCAATAGAAGCTACTAACCAAGACCTAGAAGATTTTAGGTCCCACATTAAAGAATTATTAGATTTAGAGATTATAAGAAGACCCACTTCTAAACACAGATCGGCAGCCTTTATTGTGAGAAATCATTCCGAAATTGTCAGAGGCAAGGCAAGAATGGTAATCAACTATAAGAGGTTAAATGATAATACTAGAAGTGATGGCTATAAACTGCCAGACAAGACTGAACTTATCAATCGAATTCAAGGAAAAAACTTCTTTAGCAAATTCGATTGTAAGTCGGGCTACCGGCAAGTAAAAATGCATCCTGACAGCATTGAATGGACTGCGTTTACTTGCCCTGAAGGCCACTTTGAATGGCTAGTAATGCCTTTCGGCCTAAAGACTGCCCCACCCATTTTTCAAAGAAAGATGGATGAAATCTTCGCAGACTATAAAAGGTTTACTATAGTTTATGTAGACGATATTCTTGTTTTCAGTAGCAGTATGGCAGAACACTTAGGTCATCTGCAAACAGTTTTTAGACTTTTTGTTAAAAACGGTATTATAATTAGCAAGAAAAAAATGGAGTTATGCAAGACTTATATTAATTTCTTAGGAGTAATTATAGGCGAAGGAAAAATTAAACTTCAGCCACATATAGCCAAGAAAGCCTTAGAAATGCCAGACAGATTAGATAAGACTAAAGATTTACAAAAGTTCTTAGGTATATTAAATTATGCCAGGACCTTTATAAAAGACTTAGGAAAAGTAGCCGGACCTTTGTATTCTAAAACAGGGTCTACAGGACAAAAGAAGTTTAATGCAGAAGACATTAAAATTGTAAAACTGCTTAAACAACAGATTCAGAATATCCCAGACCTAAACTTGCCACTTGAAACAGACTATTTAATAGTAGAAACAGATGGCAGTTTTGAAGGATGGGGAGCTGTCCTTAAAGCTAGAACTAATAAATATAGTAGTAAAACTACAGAAAAAATTTGTGCTTACCACAGTGGGAAGTACAAAGAAAAGGGAAATATGAGTAGTATAGACGCAGAGATTTTAGCAGTAATCTACGGGTTAAATGCTTTTAGACTATACATTCTAAATAAACCCGAGACTTTAGTTAGAACAGATTGTGAAGCAATTGTTAAGTTTCACCAGAAGATTAATGACAAGAATAGTAGTAGACGTAGATGGTTGAATTTCCTTGATACAGTATCTATATATAATTTAGTGTTTGAACACATAAAAGGAAAAGATAATCATCTAGCAGACCAATTAAGTAGGTTACAAATAACCAAATCAGACAAGGGTAGTGTAAAGCTGTTGCCAAAAAAGCTCTAATGATTTTTTGTTTACTCTTAGCAGCATGAGCACTTCGAAAGCCCAGACATCTAAAGACAAAGGGAAAGGCCCGGCCAAACCCGCAGACTCATATAGACAATCAGTTTTGGGGAACCTGAATTTCAGGCCCACTACTGCTCTTGAGACACCTCAATTAGAAAGACTGGTGTTCGGTAAGAATAACTTAATTTCCTACCCACCATCTAACATGACTTTTAAGGTTTTACCTGAGCATGTTATAGACAAACAGCAGAAATGTCTGCTAGACAATTTATGGATTTCACACTCCAGAAAAGACAACAGCCATTTTGTGGCTACTTTAAATAGTACAAGTTTTTACTTTCATCAGAAAAATTTAGACAAACGTTTTAAATATTACGTGGTAATACACGGCAAGACAAAAGGAGTTTTCCAAACTTGGATCGAAGTAGTGGAGTCGATTAAAGATTTCAAAACCCCACTATTTAAGGGTTTTAATGATTTCAACGAAGCTCTGGATTATGCGAAAGGTATACTAGGACCAAACTATTTCCTTTCTCCAGCCCTGAGATACAACCCCACTCAAACTCCCCAGTACAACATTCAAAGAGACACAGACAAAATAATTTTTTGTGACCACTGTACTTCCATGACAGAGTCATTCAAAAGACTCAACCAGACTAAGGAAGAGCTCCAACTCCAAAATATAAGCCTGATAGAAAAGACTACCCAATTGGAACTCTTACTCAGACAAGAAAAACAGAAACAGACTCAGCAGAGTTCTCCAACTCCTCAAAAAATGGATAAGACAGGTGTGCGTTCCCTACTGAATGCAGAAAGACCTATTGTATCAGGTAGAGATACAACTAGTCCGGTGCAAACGGTTGCCGGTAAAGACTCCTCAAATCCGTTAATGGCTGTCACTTTGCCAAAAAGTGAACAAGAGGAAGCAAGCTCCTCTCAGAACAGACGAAGGCTCCCTCAAACTTTCTCAGGAACCACTTCCAAAACAAGGAGCAAACAGACTAAAAAACAGACAAAGACAATTGAACAAATAATAAAGGAGACAATAGAAAACTTGTTCAAAGAAAAAATGGGTAACAACTCCCAAGAACCAGAGACGAAACATGTTACAGAATTAATAGAACCAGTCCCTGCCGGAAATCCACAGCCAATTTTGTCAGGGGAAAACGAAGACATAGATCATGTTTCTGAGACCAGTTCAGACGAGGAATTCAGACAGTCCAATTATGCCCAGGAAGCCCAAGATCCTAACGGATATGACTCTGGGATGAGTTTCGACTCAATAGCAAGACATAATCTGGACACATAAAAAGATAAAAAAGAAAAGCAACGGCCAGCGTTTAAAGCAGGACGATGTAGACACAAAGAAGACAAATGCAGACATAAAGCAGACACCTTTTGACTAAGGGAATAGCTTTCCAAAAAAGGAAGAGCCAGCAAACAGAAGACGACAAAAGAAGGACAAAATTTTCAAAAGATAAAGTGACGATGGGGCCCGCAGCGCACCCGGCAGAAACTTTTGAAGATTCTTTTTTCAATTGAAGTCCGAAGTTTGAAGTCCGAAGACTGCTATAAATATCAGACTCCCTCATAGAGAAGAATAGATAGCGTAGACAGAAAGACAGAGAGAAGAAAGAGAGAGAATACTAAAATACCTCCCTCATTTCCTTTCCTTTATATGTTTCCCTGTACCACTCTCCCCCTTGTATAAACATCATCGCATGTAAAGCTAAGTTTGTGGAGTAGATTCCTAGCAGTAGCCGTAGCAAGTCGGGACTCCCGAAAGGGAAATTCCCAGATACTTCTAGACATGTAAGTTTATTTTTCTATAGTTTATCTCCTGTAAATTATGTTTAAATTTCAGTAATATCTAAACCTTGCAGAATTGCAAGAAGTTATGTTAATATACAGTTGTTATTTTCATCATGAATCTTGAGTTACTGTTATAATCTCCGCCATGAATGTCTGAAATTACTGTTTAATTGGCCTGTTGATGTCCGCTGAAGGACTGTTGTGGCCGCTTTTGGGTGTGGTTAAAGATGAGTTACATAACTGGGGTAAAGCTTAGAAGAAGAGATGAAAGATCAAGAAGGAGAAGCAAATAGGTACACTACACTAGAGTATTTAAATAGTAACTAAAATACGAATGGCAGGGATGATGAATAGTAACCTAGGACTAGTGACTGGACAGAGTCCAGGATAAAAAATAAAAAAAATAAAAAAAAAAATTATTAAAGGAGATAGACTTTGAATTAAACGCTTATATGACTAGTCGTTATTTGGAAAGAGTACCGAGTAGGACCACACAACATATTTACCCCCACGATATTGAGACAACCCATTGAAATACCACCCCCCTTTTTCTATTTTATTTTTTTATTTTTTTTTTATCCTGGACTCTGTCCAGTCACTAGTCCTAGGTTACTATTCATCATCCCTGCCATTCGTATTTTAGTTACTATTTAAATAACTTTAAATAGTACAAGTTTTTACTTTCATCAGAAAAATTTAGACAAACGTTTTAAATATTACGTGGTAATACACGGCAAGACAAAAGGAGTTTTCCAAACTTGGATCGAAGTAGTGGAGTCGATTAAAGATTTCAAAACCCCACTATTTAAGGGTTTTAATGATTTCAACGAAGCTCTGGATTATGCGAAAGGTATACTAGGACCAAACTATTTCCTTTCTCCAGCCCTGAGATACAACCCCACTCAAACTCCCCAGTACAACATTCAAAGAGACACAGACAAAATAATTTTTTGTGACCACTGTACTTCCATGACAGAGTCATTCAAAAGACTCAACCAGACTAAGGAAGAGCTCCAACTCCAAAATATAAGCCTGATAGAAAAGACTACCCCAGAGGCCATTCAATGCTGTCAGGATGCATTTTTACTTGCCAGTAGCCCGACTTACAATCGAATTTGCTAAAGAAGTTTTTTCCTTGAATTCGATTGATAAGTTCAGTCTTGTCTGGCAGTTTATAGCCATCACTTCTAGTATTATCATTTAACCTCTTATAGTTGATTACCATTCTTGCCTTGCCTCTGACAATTTCAGAATGATTTCTCACAATAAAGGCTGTCGATCTGTGTTTAGAAGTGGATCTTCTTATAATCTCTAAAATAATCTAAGCGAAAGAGTTAAAGAAAATAATAGTCTATATATAAACAATCTTAATAAACTAGAGGAAATTTTAAAAAGACAAGAACTAATCTTTAAAAGATCAGATTCCAATTTAGAATACATAAATAACCTAATAACTAGTTGTGACTTTAAAAAATTATATATATATATATATATATATATATATATATATATATATGTATGTATGTATGTATTGCTCTAATCTACATTGAGCTCGATATAAAATAAGATAAAAACGGTAGCTGATTATTAATTATATATTTATATTATTAGTCGTTCTGTTAATATCACAGAAGCATAATGTAGGGAGAGGAAGTAGTTGTAAATTGGTGAAACTTTAAATGGTACTCTGCGCTCGGATGTCCGTTTTACCCAAGTTTTTTTATTTTGCGTATTGTTTCGAGACAGGGCCGGTCAAACCGTTTGGCGCAGCCAATTTTTAGAAAAACGCCCATTTTCCCAATCAATTTGTGTTTTTCCCCAAATCGATTTCTAATTTTCTTTTTCTTTAGTCAAGATCTCACGATATACAATACATTTCAACGTCGAAATTTCGTGGTAATGTAGGGGTGAATGCCAATTTCAGTTTCGGAAATTCAATTTTTTTTAAAAAAATAAAAAAATCCTCGATCCGACCCGACCCAACCCAGGCCCGCCAAAAAAATTCGACGGGTCAGGGCCAGGGTCGGGCAAGCAGGGAAAAAAAAGTCACCTGACCCGGCCCCAACCCGGCCTTTGAACAGGTCTATACAAGTATAAGCAATATCCCAAAGTCCATTAATTCTACATCTTATTATAAGTAACGTCCAACGAGTAAGTGATATTAGAAGTGCTAAGGAGGTGAGTTCGTTGGTTAAATTGTTAAATCGTGTCTGAAATTCATTGCACTACAAAATGAGAACTATAGGTAAAAGTAAAACACGTCATTTACTCATTTTAGTTCGACAATATTAAATTTGAGAAGGAATATTTATACTACCAATATAACCTTTTCCTTTTACAACAATTTTTTTCGTTGATTATCGTTATTGTAAGTTACTTCCATTATAATCCTTGCTCCTTTACAAACATAAATTCCAATGATAAAATCTTTTTCCGAGAGATCAATAAAAAACAACATAAAGATTTTTATAGTCAATTCCTTTTATTAGAATTGTGGTCATAGCAGATCATTTCTTTATTTTTTTCAGGAATGAAATTTATAGAAAAGTTAGCAGAACACCCAGAAAGATGTGAAGACAGTCCAAGTTTCATCAGTTTGACAAAATTAATGAATAAGTGAACACCACATACAAGTTTTGTCGATCTGACAGAACTGGTGAACAATTTAACAAAAATGGATATAGCGACGCTAGTACCAAATGCGTCAAAACTTGTGAACAATTAAACAATACAAGTAAATTTTGCTCATCCCGCCCCTCGTAACTTGAAATCAAGGCAAGTTCAGGAAACAATGAGTGTAGCAAGTAATAACGTGAAACAGAAACAACATGGAAACTATTAGGAATGACGTGGAAAAGATCAGCAGAAAAGGCAATGGGTCCTATGTAAAATCACAGTATTTGACTTCTCTGTGATAAATGAGTTTTGCAGCTTCCAAGCTGCACTGTGATACAGCATTTAGTTTTAAATTTGTTCAGGAGATTGCATACATCATAAATCAACAGTCAGAAACTGTATAAATTTCACTTTAATATCTAAACACTAAAATATTCCTGGTGTAGGTATATCATATATAATACTGTTCATTTCAGTCAAGATCAAGATAACCTACCAAGAATTTCAAAAGTAAAAACTAGTTTCGAGCCTTTTGATTGAGCTTTGTATACTCTTGAAGCCTTACGAGGCACGAATTAAGGTCCCGATTTTGAAGCTCGTAGAAAGAATGAGGATCCACATGAACAGATAATAGAACCAGCACCAGGACACTGTCGACATTTTCTTCCCAGGAAGGATGGTAGCTACTGATTCCAAGCTACCGGAGTTATCACCACGATGTGATAAGCCTAAAGATAGGATAACATTGTAATTCCCGTGCTTGCCCACCAACCCGTCTGTTCCATTGCCACTCATAGTCATGTTTGTTATTTGAATCAAACCAGTGACATGGATTGAACTGGATGCTTCTGAGGAAGAATTCATACGGAGAGCTGCATTTTTTGAAGGGAACTCCGAAGCAAATGCAGGAGGAGCAGAAATGCCGCCCAACATGCAGCTTGCCTGCTTCATAAATGGATACTTGTAATCTGCAACATCGAAAAATAAGTTAAGAAAATGTCATCTTAAGACAAAGAAATTGTGGTTGTTAACTGAAATTCAAGTTAACAGTTAATCTTCAAATGCCAAAGAGTACCAGTACTAGTAGCCTGTTTGGCCAAACTTCTAAGATCAAACTTATTATGAAAAGTGCTTTTCAAAAAAGTATTTTTGGGGAGAATCAGTTTGGTATTTGGCTAATCAATCTGAAAAGTAACAATTAGTGTTCGGCCAAACTTTTAAAAAGTGTTTCTAAGTATATTTTCTCAAAAGTTCATTTCAGAAAAAGTACTTTTGGGGAGAAGCTACTTCTTTCAGCTTCTAAAAAACAGTTTCTGCTTCTACTCAAAAACACTTTTTCTTCTCCTAAAAGCTTGGCCAAACACCCCAACTTTAAGAAAAAAAAAACACTTTTTTTTGGAGGAAAAAAAAAGCACACTTTTGGCCTTGGAGAAGTTTGGCCACACAGGCTATAGGTCCAAAGAGAACCTCTATCACTACCTGATCCAAATTTAGATGGTTCCAGTTTCGAGGATGATGCAACATTGTTCTTCTGATCCTTAGACTCTTTACTCAGTGCAATTGGTTGGTCAGATAGCTCGCCAATGTTCTGCCGTGAAAGTAATAAGTTAAGCTTCAAGAAGACCAGAACATAACAATTACAAGAAGTGGAGTTAGTAAGTAATGTTACCTTTTCCTCCAGAGATGCTAAGTCAGTAACATGATCATCACCTCCAATCATCATTTGTGGATTGAAACCCATTCTATGGAAGTCATCGTCTGCATCAAAAAATGTAAGGTACTCCTCGAGCATATCAAAACCTGACGTATCAACCTCGATGGGTCTTGAAAGATCACTAGCGTCAAGGAATGCTCCGTCATTGAATTGAAGGTTATATGTTGCAGTTACAATTGGTTCATTAAGCAAGTAATCAACATCTTCACAGTTCACACTATTGCTTGGTTCACTCATGAATTCACGCTTGACTGGATATGCATTTGCATTCTGTTGAATTGCAGGATCAAATGATTCCTGCTCGTCCGGATCCTGAAGCCAATTTTGTGCTTCTTCAAAGGAGTTACTTGTTTCCTCGCTGTTGCTAGCATTTTCCGCGGAATAGCGGTTCAAAGGAAGTGGAGCACCATCCACAGGTGAGTCAGTCCCGAGAATCTGGTGCAAGAGAAACATGCACTAAAATGAGAAGATACATATCACCTCCATCCAAAATAGATAGCAAGTTTATCTAAATATAATTTCGTGCAAAACAGGAAACGAGCTGCTACCCTTAGAACAACAACAACATACCCAGTGTAATCCTACAAGGTGGGGTCTAGGGAGGGTAGTGTGTACGTTGACCATACCCCTACCTCGTGGAGGTAGAGAGGCCGTTTTCGAAATAGAGTTGAATTGGAATTGATAAGGTTTACTATCATGTTTGAATCAATTATGAGAATTCTCCCATTGTTACTCAGATTGGTGTTCTAACACACCATAATAGAGTAACTTCAAGGATGAATAACTATTTCCTGATTTACTAGCTTTATCAAAAAGAATCACTGATCAATAGCCGCATTTCGTGGACATAAACCAAATCACTAAGCAGATGAAGAAAATGATTCCAGTACGGCTGGGTTCTCTTCTAACCGTTACCTAAGGTGTTAAGTGACTACAATGATTTGCACTCTGTAAAATAACAGCTATCTCTTCAAAACCTTAAAGGCAAAACTATGCAAGGATGATTCATTTGTCCCATAAGAATCACTGAAATACCACATGTAAGATTCAAAACAAGGACTTCTGCACCTTGTCAAATCTAGAATATAAACAAACTGCAACAGAAATGAAGGCTATTCTTTAAATAGAAGTGACTTACAGTTGATTGTTGCATCCTAATCTGTCAAGTTTCATAACTTTTTCTTCAGGAAAAACAATTATTAAAACCAGGCATTGTGAAACTACCCCTACGGCTTTGATCGAGTGGTGAGACTGCAACACCTAATGTGTGGTTTAGCCGCACGTCATGGGTTCAAAGCTTGCCTCTGAGAAAAGTCTAGTATTTAAGTGGAGAAGGATAGGTTCATTATCCACCAAGTCTTGAGCCGTATGCCACGGCCCTCCGGATTTTTCGATTATAAAGAAAACAATAGGTAGGCCGAAGTGCCGAGACATAGGAAACTTAACATTTCTTGTATTTTATTACACTTGAATGCTATCATGACTGGTCAGGCGTTTTGTGAGTGGCTGAGAGAGACAGAGAGGCTGGAGGCAGAAAGGGGGGAGGGGGAGCAAAAATGATTCAATTTTCAGATGACCAAGGCATAACCAGAATAGAGAAAAGTAAAATGTATATTATAAATGGATATACCTGCTCAAGGTCATGTCCATCTAGATAGATATCATCTCCAAATTCAACTTCTTCAGCAGCCTCCTCCTTGGGAAAAATTTCTAACTCATCATCCTCCTCCCATTCCTCCTCAACAAAAGGCGCCCCATACTTTTCCCCATTCTTCGGCCCTGCACCACTCTTCTGGAAGACTCTACACAGCACAAGTGCATCCTTTCCACCAAAAAAGAGAATAAGAAAATAAGCAATCGGGACGGGAAGAAAACACAACTCAATACATAAATAGCAAAAATAACCAGCATCATACGGCTCAAGAAAGAGGGGCACAACCACATGTAAATACGATCTCACCTGAGCAATTCCAGCTTTATCCAACTCCTCATCAATTAGTTTGTACTCATGCATGACCCAATTAGTCCTCTGACCTTTTGGAGCCCGACCACTATGAAAAACTAGGGTCTTCTTCATACCGACAATCTTAGACTTATGATGGACATCCCTGTCTTTTCCAGTTGTCTTCCAGTAGCCTCGTTCTGTTGCCCGATTGGTTTTTGCTCCATTACCATGCTTCCTATCAAGCACGCTGAAAAAGTACCATTCCAAATCTCTTGTTTTCAGCCTCGACATACCTAAGACACAGATAAAATTATGCTAAGCGTAACCAATCAAAATAAAAAATGCTAAGCTTACTCTAGGACTCCTGATTATATAAAGAAAAAAAATCAGTAAAAGCATAATCAGATGTTTTAATAAATAAAGCCAAAATGGGCTACAGGTTGTGATTTATAACTCCTTACAAAGGAAAATATTATAGGAAAGCTATGGTCTTACGTGCCAAAAATACAAAAGAGTGCTGTGAACATATTCTTGAAGGATAACATGATCTGATGTGCCATAAACAGAAAAAAGAAGATATGAATGTACTGTAGATACTCAACTATACAGATCAATGGGTTAATTTCTAACAGACAAACCTAAACTACCTACGCTCAATCTTAGTCCTTAGATCGCAATCCGTATTCACTGTACACATTTTTTTTTAATTTTTTTTATAACAACTACTGGTTTTCAAACCACTTCATTGACTAGTAGGCCAAGGGCCACTAGGCTACACGCTTTGGTGTTGTTCACACTATACACATTATACATAACTAATCAACATGGAAGCTGTACTGCTGACAAAATATACGCATATGCGCACCTCAAACTCTCTGAACAAAAATTTGAACCACGAGCCAGTCTCCTAACTTCCAATTGATCATCAGAAAATGAAGCAGAATAAATCATCAAAATTTGGGAAACTAAATGAAATAGAACCTACTTCAGTAGGAAGCAAATAAGACGTGCCAGAACTAATTGAAAATGCTTATCATGCAACTAGCAGTTCTGTGTTAGTTGACAAGTGAAGCCGAGTGAAGAACTATATGCCTTCAAGCTATAAACAGAAAGGGTAAGAGAGAAAAACTACCAAAAATTCAGAAAGATGAAATCTTGTTCATTTAGTCAGAAACTTATCAATTAATGACTACCTCTCTATCCCAAATAGTTGTATTTGCCTACATAAGTCCTCTATATCCATTCCCTATTCGGGCAAATATTCAGCAAGTGATCTAATACACAGCAGTTCAAAATGCTTTATCATGGGAACTAGTAGTTTTATAGTTGATGAGTTTAAGAGTTATATGCGTTCAAGCTATAAACTTTAAAAACAAGAGAGAAAAACTACCAAAGATGAAATTTTGTTCATTTGGTTAGAAGAATTTATCAATCAATCACTACATCTCAATCACAAATTAGTTGAATTTCCCTATATAAATCCTCTATATCCATTCCTTATTCAGGGTCTCAAAAATTTTATTATATTTTTACTCTAATTGTCAACCTACCGCAACCCTCCTCAAACTTAGAACAAGCTAAACATGCTCTAAACAGAAAGGGCAAGAGAGAAAAACTACCAACATTTCAGAAAAATGAGATCTTGTCCATTAGTTGGAAATTTATCAATCAATAACTGCGTCTCAATCCCAAATTACTTGATTTTGCCTACACAAATCCTCTATATCCATTCCTTATCCGGGTCTCAAAGTTTACCATCTCTTTTTACTCTATTGTCAACCTACAGCAACCCTCCTCACACTTGTAACAAGCTATACAAAGCTCATTAGATTTAGTTCAATAGATCTAACAAATAAGCATAGTTCACCCAAAAAAACACGTAAAGACCAAGACCTTGGTCGCAAATATTCCGCAGTGATCTAATACACACCGGTTCAAAATGGTTTATCATGGGAACTAGTAGTTCTATATGAGTTGACAAGTGAAACAGAGGTGAAGAACTATATGCCTTCAAGCTATTAACTTTAAGGGTAAGAGAGAAAAACTACCAACATTCCAGAAAAATGAAATCTAGTTCATTTAGTTGGAAATTTATCAATCAATAACTACGTCTCAATCCCAAATTACTTGATTTTGCCTACACAAATCCTCTATATCCATTCCGTATTCGAGGTCTCAAAAATTTATAAGTATCTTTTTACTCTAATTGTCAACCTATCGCAACCCTCCTCAGATTTGTAACAAGCTATAAAATCAGATAGACATCTTGTTCATTTGGTTGGAAACTTATCAATCAATAACTACATCTCAATCCCAAATTAGTTGAGTTTCCTATATAAATCCTCTATATCCATTTCCTATTCGGGGTCTCAAATTTACTCTAATTTTCAACCTACAGCAACCCTTCTAAGACTTGGAACAATCTATACAAAGCTCATTAGATTTGATTCCACAGATCTAATACACAACCCCAGTTCACCCAAAAAACACGTAAAGACCAAGACTTTGCAGAAAATATTCAGCAAGTGATCTAATACACACCAGTTCAAAATGCTTTATTATGGGAACTAGTAGTGATATATTAGTTGGCAAGTGAAGCTGAGGGAAGAACTATATACCTTAAATCTATAAACAGAAATGGCAAGAGAGAAAAACTACCACAAATTAAAAAAAATGGTTGGAAATCTATCAAACAACAACTTCATATCAATCCCAAATTCTCTATATCTTTCCCTATTAGAGGACTCGAAAATTTATTATATTTTTACATTCACTGTCAACATACCTTAAACCTCCCCATACCTGGAACAAGCTATACAAGCTCACACAATAGTCAAACGTACACCGCAAATGAATTCACAAAATTTAGTTCCATAGATCTAACAAATTAAGCCCAGTTCACCAAAAAATAACACGTAAAGACCAAGACTTTACAACAAATATTGACCAAGTAACAAAGTAAATAAGAAGATTTTATGAAGAATTCAAAAGGGTATTACCTGGAAGGTCCCATAGTTCAACTTTGTAGATATCTTGTTCATTTAGTTGGAAAGTTATCAACCAATACTACTTCTCAATCCCAATTAGTTGAATTTGCCTATATAAAATCCTCTATTTTCATTCCCTATTCAGGGTCTCAAAAATTTATTATCTTTTTACTCTAATTTTCAACCTACAACACAACTCTCCTCAAACTTAGAACAAGTTATACAAAGCTCACACAATTGTCAAACGTACAAGGTAAATGAATTCACTACATTTTGTTCTATATATCTAACAAATAAGCCCTAAAAACAAGTAAAGACCAAGACTTTACAGCAAATATCAAAGTAAATAAGAAGGTTGTAAAAGAATTCCAAAGGGTGTTACCTGGAAGGTCCCATGGTTCAACTTTGTAAATATCAATCTCAGAAATAGCATCAAATCTTAAAGGTTTACCAATAATCTTTCTCCTTAGATAGTACCTAACCAACTCCTCATCTGTTGGATGAAATCTAAACCCTGGTGCTAACAATTTTTCCATTAATCAAGAATCACAAAAATCAAATTTAGTAAAATAATTGGTAGAGGTGTTGTAATTGGACAATTGAAAAAAGTTGGTAAAGTATAATTTCGATGACTTTATATAAGTATGAGAGGTGGTATGGGTCACGCTACTGCAACGTAAAATAGTTGACGCTTTGGTGGAATATCATTTGGCACCACTCCTATTTTTCCTGTATTAACTTTTTTTTTTAATTAATGGTAAAAAACACAAAGTATTATTTTTCCGCAGGTTTCACCTCAATTATCAATTGCTTTTTTTTTTATCTGAACTATCACCATTTAGCCATTAAATATATCTTGAAGCTGATTAGACCAACTATCAGATGTTTCATTTTTTACCTGAACTATCACGGTCTATTCAATTAAGTGTGTTTTAATATATGAATCATGATAGTTCATGTAAAAAAAGGAACAATGATGATAGTTCAAGTTGGAAAAGGGAACAATTGATAGTTAGAATGTGAAACTCGCGAAAAAAGTGATAGTTCAAATTGTTTTTACCATTATCTTTTTTTTTTGTATGGCAGTGGAGGTCGCGAATCAAGTCAGTCAGCATTTAAGTGTTGTTTCGCTTTTCGGTGGGATCCAGTGTGGTGGTAGTCTAGAGCACATGTTTGTCGTAGTATTAGTCTTATTCATGTAGTTTTTTGCCTTTTGATATATGTTACCATATGTTGTTTATTGTGTTTAAGATATCGCACTATTTTGTTATTGTTGTTGTTCTTTTTTTGAATGCTCTATACTGTTTTTCTTCATTGGCGTGTTTTATTTTTTATAACTACTTTGATTTATTGGACTTGATTTGAGGGTCTCTCAGAAACAACATCTCTATCTCCATGAAATAGGAGTAAGATTTGTGTACACTCTACTCTCGCCAGACCTTGTTTATGGGCTAGGTATGTTGTTATTGGCGTCAATTTACACACACTTCAATTATTTCGTTGGTTATCTGCTACTTCCCACCCGTATAAATATTGGATGATTCTAAAACATCATTAGAAATTCTTTTATTTTTAAATTTTTGTGGTAGTAGCGTCCGAATAGCGCACTTACACAATTCAATCGAATATTTACTGCCTTCCAATAGAACATATACTGGATAATTTTGCCTATCAAAACTTAGACCTTAAAAAAACCTCGTAATATATTTGCTTCGGTTGAAATTTGAATGTGAGTCTGTTATGTATGTTGCTCGAATCCTTAAAAAATATAGCTGACTGCGTAGAATCTTCCAAAAATTATGTATCTTTAAAGAATTAGATACAAGTGTGAGTGAGTCATGATGAATCCCAGTAACGTAGGATCCAACCTTGTCACAAGCTCGAGTATACTAATATTTCATTGAAGATATACTTTTAAAGAAAACGTATCTCATTTTTCCAAAAAAAAAAAAGAAGAAAAAAGCAACACAAGGTCAAAAAACTCGAATCCAATAGTACTAGTTTAGTTGGGTCTTTCTTCTCCTATTTACCACTGTAAAAATAGAAGAAAAAACAAATTACATGAAGATTTATTTAGTGTTTAAAACAATGGTGCATACATGAGGTTTTGTATTGATGCAAATAACTCACCACATTATCCATCCAGAGGAATTTATGAGACAATTACATACATCAATCTTCTTTCTTGTTTTGATCAAACTAATATCTAATCAGTCTAAGTCTTAGTACACAAAGTTACTGCATACTCGTACAAATAGCAAGTATCTAATGAAATAGTCTTGGTGCAGAGTGATTTGACCATGACACCTATGTTGGCGTTTTGACCATGACACGAATGTTGCTCGCACTCATCAAAAGTGTTGTTGCACCAATGTCGGATCCTTAAAAAATGTACTACCTCTAAAAGATCCGACATGCACCCGTCAATTATTTTAAAGAGTCCGACTGTCCAAGCAACATAGCCTGACACCATAGCTATCAAACAATAATATCATTCAGATCAGGGTCAAGACTCGACCTTTTTTATCAACACAAATTTGAGCAAGTATGCAATCAGTAAGACCATAAAAGTTGGACTATGGGAAGAGAAAAATATCACAAAAAAAAAAAAAACAAGATAGTAAAATAGATTAGAGCCAGAGATTGAAACCCAAAATGATTTAACCAATGTAACAAAAAAGCGGATACCTAAGGGTATATTTGCTCCAGGTAACAGCAAGAACTACAGAAATGTTACATAGCTATATGAGACGAGAAGAAATGTGATAGAAGGGTCTCAACTGACAACTTAAAACGAAAACGCATCAAAATGCTGTGGTCTCAGCTGACAACTAAAAACTAAAACGCATCGAAATGTTGTGGTCTCAGCTGACAACTTAAAACTAAAACGCATCGAAATGCTGTGGTCTCAGCTGACAACTAAAAACTAAAACACATCGAAATGCTGTGGTCTCAACTGACAACTTATAAAACTAAAACGCATCGAAATGTTGCTATCGTCTAACCACCCCGGACAAGTGTTCTCATGTCTTCGTTCTCTTTAGTCAAAAGATCAATACGCGATTGAAGAACGTTGATCATGGCTTGAGCTCTCATCACTTCAATCTTCAGCGTCTCCCTCTCCATGGAGACATTTAGGATCCCATTCTCTAAATTGCTAATAAACTTCAAATAGCCCGGAGGCACGGATTTTTCAAGATTGGAGGAATCAAAAGTTAGGGTATTAGAAGGTTGGCTTTCCTTGGGTTCAAAAGACTCTAACAAGGGGAATCCTAAGAGAGCAAGGGGGTAATCTTTCGTCGTCATCATATTCACCGGATCCTGGCTAGTAATGGTTGAATCTTCAGAACCATTTGCACGGCTAGAGCTTGGATCATCATGCTTGGATCTCTTACTTTGGCTTAAGGAGAGTTCCGGTTCTTCCAATCTCTCCCTCTTGCAAACAAATGGAAGACTTTGGGGTTCAACTGGGTTATCACTATGGCAAGCAGCCTTGGGCGGAGCATCCTGTTATCAAAAGTTCAGAGTCCATAGCAGGCAAAGTAAATCTCATACCAGGAAAAGTTAAGCACACACCAGGGTTTATCGAATAATAAATGCACAAAATTATACGTGACATATGAACCTCAAGTTTATGCATGTATGCTAATGGAAGAAATAGCCATGAGAAGTTATGCAGCTAAATGCATTAACTTCTTTTAAGTTGCAAAAGACTCTCAAGTCAAGGTGAAAACCCCATAGAACAACAACATACCCAGTGAAATCCCACAACGTGGGGTCTGGGGAGGGTAGAGTGTACGCAGACCTTACCTCTATCTTGGTAGGTAGAGCGGTTGTTTCCGAGAGACCCTCGGCTAAATAGTGAGAGCATAAGAGAATGATCAGATATACTTCTCAAGCTTAAATACATTTCATATTCTAGGTGAGAATTCGACAAGATTGACATCCAGAATATAGAATCAGCAGTCTTGAGGAGCACTCACTTGTCATATGCCATTTCAAGTTAGCTTGCAAGAAGTTCGGTCCACTTTTGCCAAAACTTTAATCTAGGAGTAGTTTTCAGAATTTATTTCTATAGCTTTGCCACCAATGCTAAAAGCATCATCCCACTTACAATTCCTACAATCTCACCCTACAAACTGATGTCCAGGACAGCTAGAGATTCACCTTTATAAAGCACACAGTGGTATTGAGATTTGAAGCAGTTATTGACAAAAACATAAATGGCGTGTTGTGATGTTCAAATTAAACTAAAAAGTTAAGGATGCAGTTTTTTCAACACGAATCTAGTGATATCTCAACACACACATGGGCATTGAGAGGGACATAGGTGGAACAAGATGCTAAACCGTTAAGTACACTAGCTAACCAAAATCACTTTTCGATTTCCAGAATAATTCCAATAAATAATACTTACTTTAGCAATACAAGGAGAAAGCAAAATTTTGCAATTTAGAGCATTACATTTACAACTAACAACATTGGCATTCATACTTCCTTCCTTATTAGTAATATCAACAGTAAAACAAAATGATAAACCGTTATCTACAACTAACAAAACAGCAAAAAGGTTGAAAGACAAGGAGACAAAAGAGCGGCAACAAATAGAAAAAAGTTAGCAATTAAGAACGAAGAGCAACGACAAAAATAGAACGAAGAGCAACTATAAAATAGCAAGAAGTTGGCAAATACGAGCATTATATCTACACTGACAACATTGACATTCAGACTTTCCGGTTCTGACTGATCCTTTTTTTTACTGGGGGTAAAAGCCATTCATTGCATTAAGAGCATCGTTTCAGAAATCTAAGAGATCATATTAAAAGGAACAGTGAGCGAAAAAGAAACCTGGCCAAGTTCGTTGCTCTCAGCTCGTGCTTCAACGCCATTCACCACATCATCCTCTGTCTCTCCTCCAGGAAGCACAACTGAATCATCATCCCATTCCTCCTCAACAAATGGTGCATATCTGTCACCAGTTGGTGGTCCTAAACCGCTTTTTTGGAAGATTCTACAAAGCACAAAGGAATCCTACGTCCTCGCAAACCAATAAAAGGGAATCTTTTAAGACTTAAAACTCAATATAGAAAGTAGCTAAGTTCACAAAGAAAACGCTAGTTCGCACCTGCACGATTCCAGCCTTCTCCAACTCTTCATCCGCAAGCCTGTACTCATGCATTACCCAATTTGTTCTCTTGCCATCAGGAGCTCGACCACTATGGAAAACGAGTGTTTTCTTCATACCAATGCGCAGAGACTTATGGCGAACAGGACGGTCCTTCCCAGTAGCTTTCCAGTAGCCTTGGCCAGTCGCTCGGTTAAGTCGAGATCCATTACAATACTTCTTATCCACAGGGCTAAAAAAGTACCACTCCATATCTCTACTCTTCAGAGACGAATGTTCTGCAGCACATCATCAAAATGTCATTCATGAAAAAAAGGTTTCATAATTCAAGAGAATAAAGGAGGTGGTTCATAATACAACAAACTAATTACAAGCTCAACGAAATACAGAAGAATGACTAGTACAACAACCCAACAACAAGAAATGTTATTCTTATAGAAGAGCAGCATTGCAATTTCAACCTGAGGAAATGTCAGAAACACACTAACTATTATATCCACAAATCAAGATACATTCTGCTGTGTGCATTCCAAGTTAACAAATTTATTCATATCAATATAAAAGCTTAAGCAAACAAAGAGGCACTTTTAGTATGTATTTGCAGTCTTCCTCCTCTGATTCCTCTTTAGAACACTCAACAACAAAGATTATAACCAAATACCAAACATTCAATCTCCCTTTAGACAAGTAAACACTAAAAATTCAATCTTTATCAAAAGAATCAAACTTATACACTGAAAACAAAACATTTCTAGCATCTGACACCTCCTAACTCCATTTTTTCCCAATTAAACTAATTAAACCTGGAAGAGGCACTCAAACCAAACAAAAAACACGAAATTCAAAAAAATCAACTTTTTTTATAACAATGGTGTCCGGGCCAGCTTGCGCCTTGCGCTGCACCTCGACTAATTCTATGGGATAAAGATTCAATCTTTTTCTGGACAAGTACTAAAAATTCAATCTTTATAAAAAAATCAACCTTAAACAATAAAAACACATCTTCTCTACCATCTCAAACCTTCTAACTCCATTTTCTTTCACTAATTAAAACAGAAAGAGAAACTCAACCAAACCAAAAAACACAAAATTCAAAAGGATATACAAAAACTAATCATCATATACAACAAAATTGGAGACAAAAAAATGACATAAAATCAGCCAAAAAGATTGAATTGATACTAAAGATTCAATCTTTTTCTGGACAAGTACGAAAAATTCAATCTTTATCAAAACAACAACCTTATACATTAAAAACAATTTTTCTCTACCATCTCAAACCTTCTAACTCCATTTTATCACTAAAGAGGCACTCAAACCAAACAAAAAAACACAAAATTCATCATACACAACAAAACTGGACACAAAAAATGACATAAATCAGCAAAAAAAAAATTATACCTGCAAGCTCCCAAGGTTCAGATTTGTAAACATCAATTTCAGTAACAGCTTGAAACCTGAATGGCTTTCCACAAGCCTTTCGCCTTAGATAGTACCTAACCAACTCCTCATCAGTCGGATGAAACCTAAACCCCGGCGCCAAAGACGTCGGCGCCGCCACCGTCACCGCCGCCGTTGCCACCAACATCAATCCTTCTTGCTCCATTTTTCACCCCAAAAAATTTTAAAAAAAAAAACTAGTCACACCCAGATAGCCAAGAATGTAAAGATCACTTTTTTTATGGATACCCAATTCAAGAATCAATTAGATAAATTAAGAAAAAAAAAACTAGCCATACCCAGAAAGCCAAGAATGTAAAGATCACTTTTTTATGAATACCCAAATCAATAAATTAAGGAAAACAGAAAGAATGCCATATAAAGAGAGAAAAAGGGGTTATATAGAGAGGATTAGAAGTGAAGTAAAGTGAATAAAAGGTTTAAAATGGTGAAAATATTGAGAGACTTGCTAAACACGGGAAATCGAAAATCCAAAGAAAGATAAGCCATTTATAGGGGACAAAGTGACTTGTGGATTACATAAATATGGAGTTTCCATTCAAAGGAAATGAACAACCTTTATTTTATTTAAAGAAAAGCTTTTATTTTGTAAAATATTTATTTGAAAATTGAATTTGTTGTCTTTTTTATATTGGTCCGACTAATTCAGATTCGCGAATGGGATAAAACTAGGTGGAAGGGAGGAATTCAACCTTTGTTTAGTTTATATGATATTTATTGATCGAATTAATTCATATTCGCTCTGAGGATGACAAAACTTGGTGGAAGGGAGGGAGTTCAACGTTTGTTTAGTCATCCGATAATTTATTGATCGGACTAACTCAGAGTCACGTCGGACGGTGACAAAACTAGGTGGAAGGTAGGGAGTTCAACTTTTGTTTAATCACTCTGTATACGATGTTTAATGATCAAATTAATTTAGATTTGCGTCGGAGAAATGTTACGCCCCGACCAATTAAGGTGAAAAAGGTCAGAAATAATGAATCTTTTTATGATAAATAGGTCCATTTTGAAAGTTTGTTATTACGGTTAGTTTCTACAAAAGGATAGGACCAATTTAGATTAAAAATGTTATTTTCACTCGAACCAACTAAGGTGAAGAAGGGTCACGGGGGCGAATCTTTTTATGATAGACAAATCTGTTTTGAAAGTTCATTATTACTGTTAGTTCCTAGAAAAGGATCAGACTAATTTAGATTCTGTGAAAAAAAAATACTATCCTCATTCGGACCAATTAAGGTGAAAAAAGGCTAGAAACAATGAATCCCTTTGATAAATGGATTTATTTTGAAAGTTCGTTATCATGGTTAGTTTAGAATTTTCAATCAAATCTTATATCTTTTATCTTTTCGATTGATAGATAGTGTCGCCTATGACTTGCTTCTTTAGATCTGCTGAATTTATCTTGTCTTCTTGAATTGAATTTGAACAAAAATTTCGAGCAAAATTTATTTTAATCGCTCGTGAGCAGGGTTTTCACTTTATTACTCATGATTTTAAAAGTTACTTTAAGTCACAAGTTCTCTATTTCAGAGCTTGAATCTGAAGTATCTAATTAAAAATAGATGAATTCCGACCATCTACGCCACACAATTGGTGATAAGTTGACAACAATATACATGACATCTAATAAAATAATACCTCATATTTTGTATTTTCAAGTGATACTAGTTGACTAATAAATACAAGATAGACGTCTTTAGATGCACTTTTAACATTTAATGTAAATATTTTTTTTGTTACCTTAATTTATCATATTTAAAAATAGATTAATATAATTTGGGACAATCAATGAGGGATGGTCATAATAAAGTTAACAAGTGATTCTGATGTAATTGAAGGCAACCATGAAGCTGCTTAAACTTAAAAATAGATTAATATAATTTGGCGTAGATATTTATTACGTGTAAACAAATTTTCTCTTGGTAAGGAAATCTCAGTCTACATACAAATTAGGTAACAATTTTAAGATGTCTAAATACTTTTCCATTTTGTATAGAAAATCTCAGTCTACATACATTTAAGGTAATTAAGTAATTTTTCTACTATAATTATAATGGCAAAATATTCCTAGATATTATATTTTATAATATTATCTAAGTTCAACAAGTTTAGACATTTTTAACATATATTTAAGATAATTTGAAGAAAAAGAATTAAAACATATAGTACTTCAAATATAGAGTGGGGTGTTTAGATAATTAGATTGACAAAATACTGGGGGGAAATTAGGCTTTAATGGAAATTAATTAACTATATGATATCATGGTCATACTCTTAGGACAATATTTTTTTGTCAAATAAGCCAACCCTCATTACTTAAAAGAAAAAACTATTATCTTAAAAAGCTTTTTTTTTTTTGTATCTTATGGTAACTGAAAATGACATTTGCAAGTTTTTCTTCTCCTTTAGGTTTTTTCCTTCTTATATATTTGTGGGTGATGGAATAATTATAATTAATAGAATATTTATTGTAATTATTTAGTAATTACAATATTCATTCTTTACATGGTATCAGAGCCAGACCCATTCCAATTTTTTGTTCACCGGTGTTGGGCCCCAAATTATATTATTCATGCTCCAGTTAACAGGGTCTGGACATGCGAGGAGTGCTAAGCGTCTCACATCGGATATAAAATGAGAACATGATATATGAACTTTGACAATCCTCACCCTACCAGCTAGCTTTTGGGATTGAGTTATCAATTACAATAATTACAATAAATATTCTATTAATTTTAATTATTCCATCCATGGGAATTTTGAATCCTTAGTCCCTCGAATGTCAACAAATTTTAATATTGGTATATCTAACTAACAACATTTAACGTTTAATTAATTTTAAAAAATATAATTTTGATCCTTCTACTCGTGAATCTTCACAAATTTAATATACTATTGCATCACTTAATTACCCATGTGTTCAATTAACTGTAGTACAATTTTAAAAATAGTCTAAATGTAACTTGGTGCATGGTTTAGGGAGGGAGGTGGATTACAAGTGGACCAAAATGCAAAATAAAATAAAAAAATAAATGAAGATGTATATTATCTTATTGTACATATTTCGGGAATATGAATAAAATAAATGCAACTTAAAATAAGTAGTTAAAGAAGTGTGAATATGAATGAAAAATTAAATAAAGGGCATCAATGCGTGTGCAAAGTAAAGAAGTACAAGCAAAGCAACCTCTTATTGCCCCTCGATTAAGAAACCTTTTTTTTTTTTAGAATTTTCTTACTCAATATTCGATTTCCACTTTGGGTTCGACTAATTCGATTTCAAGGCAAAAAAAATCAGGATTTGATTAATCTGAATTGATGTCGAAAAATCTCGCTTTTGCAGGTAGATGCCTCCATGCTCAAATAGTTCGAACATAAACATCTGATTAAGAATGAATGAATTACTTACCATCCACCACAACCTTCATGAGAAAACGTTCAATCCACTTCTTTGTGATTAGTGGTAGTAATGCCCCGGAGCCCTGCTACCGACCCGAGGCGCCGATCGGAAAAGTTGGAGATGGGATTGCACGTGTTTATGGATTGAACGAGATTCAAACTGGGGAAATAGTTTTTTATTTATTCTTTTCCTACCCGTTAAAATGTTTATAAATCACATTACTTGTAAGGTTATATATATTAAGTAATTAGTAATTAGTAACCTGATAAAAATGATAACTAACAGACTATCGTACATTAAATTACACTCATAATATAAGGTCTTTACCGCTCAACACTCATAATTTAAATCTATTTTTCAATAATTGTATTTGTACAATCAATATAAATTCATAAGAAAGACAAATTTTCCACAAAACCAAAAACTTGAAATAACTTTTTAAACATTTTTTTGAATAAGTTTTTCTCTGTATTTTCTTCTTGCTCAAGCAAAGTTGTTTGTTGAAAGTTTGCAGCCCACAAATGGAATTTATTTTGTGTGTCCAAATTGATAAAATCATAATCACACCACCATATTTGACTAGTCCAAATTTGGTTGCCCTGTCTGCCAAGTAAGATAATACAATAATAATTGTCACACCGTTTTGGAATTGTATTTTTTATTTTGAAATATAATATTGTGTTGTGTGTCAGTGTGTACGTGTGAGTTCAAAATGGCAGTATAAAAAAAAAAAAAGAAGAGAAAAATGGTCCTCTCTTATATTCAGGCATGTCTAAAATGGTCCATTAAGTATATTCTTGAGCAATTTTAGTCCTATAAGTTTGCGCGGTCACTTGTAATTTTCCACAAATATTTAACAAACTCTTTGGCATGAACTCACATCCGGAGGTGGAATTTTTATATTTATGCTATTTTTGCTTTATTTCAAAAGTTTGGTGTAACTCTTTCAAATGTAGTTTTTGCTTTTTGATTTATTTTTGGTGTCTGATGTAGTTTTTAGTGCTACAATTTCTCATATTTGACAGATTTCTCTTATCTTTTTGGTTAAATCTTTCTTTTCTACAATATCACAAAATCTAACTACCCGAGTTTGTTAAATATTTGATGAAGGTAAAAAATGTTTACTTTTGGCAAAACACTTAAAGGTAGGGGTGAGCGGGTCCGGATACCCTAACATTTTTGAACTACCCGGACCCTACCCGGTAAAAGATCGGTTCCTAAATTTACTACCCGGAACCTACCCGTAGCAATCATTACCCGGAACCTACCCGGACCCCCGGGTAGGTTCCCGGGTACCCTGTAAATAAAAAAACACAGATTAAGCAACAATTTTTTAGCCTATGAGAATAAAAAAGAGTTCTAAAATAATTTAATCCAGTAGTTTTTTAGCCTGCAATCAGAGTTTTTAGTACCATTATAAGAAGTTTTAGAAAATTTAATTCTGTAACCAAAACCTAAAATTGCAAGCCAAATTTGATACTCAATTAATTGAATGTGTTGATTTCAAAATAAATTTGGAAATATCTGAATTAAACTTATTTTTGTGTTCATAAGCTCTTCGATACAAAAGAAAAGCTTTATTATACTAGTAAATCCCTAAATTTCATCTTCACAGCTACAAAAAATATATACAAATTTTAAAAATAGATTTACATTTCAAATAAAAAAGTAATACAAATTGAAGATGAGTATCACCTGAAATAGAACAGAAGCATAGGATATTAAAAAGAAATTGAAGAGTTAGATATGAACTCATATGCATTTTAGGAACGACTTGAACACAACCAAGGGAGAGAAAGAGGCAAATGTGAAGCTTCAACGACGACAACGATGAAAGTACCTGAGAGAAAGCTTCAACAACGACGACAATGAAGCTCGGTGGTGTAGCTAAAACGCCATTGTTATTGAGAGAGTTTTGAGTGTTTTCTCTTAGGGCACAAAGAGCATTCTAGAATAAAGGGGTGAAAATCAATGTGCAGGCGTGCAACAAACAATTTTGGAGAAAGTTAAAAGTGGTCCAAATATTTCTAAAAAAAGTAAAAATATTTAATATTTTATAGGTTCCGGGTATCGGTTCCGGGTACCCTGTCTCTATTTGCCGGAACCGGAACCGGACCCGACATTGATCGGTTCCTAATTTTACTACCCGGATCCTACCCGTTATTATAATATATCTACCCGGAACCTACCCGTTAGTGTCGGTTCCGGTCGGATATCTAGGTACCCTGTACCCGTGCTCACCCCTACTTAAAGGACCGCTTAATAATATATTTGAGGACCACTTTGAACATATCCCATAAAGTAAGAGAACATTTTTGTTATTTTCACCGGAAGAAGACAAAAGATAGCATTACTACTAGTACTTTTTGGGGACAAAAGCCACACTTCTAGCCAAATTAGATTAGTTAATTAGCAGATAGAAATTGTTTAGCCATGTGTATATTCATAATCTTATTAATCTTTTCGAATCTTTCATTGCTATATCAACATAAAATGACTAATAATTACTTAGATAAAATGATTTTCATGTATATATATACACCGTATCACTATTAGAAAAATCTCTATTTTCTCATTGAATTTCCACGGAAAAATGTTCAATGACTATTTTTCACTAAAATATTGATAAAAAAACCTAAATAGTAGTGTTTTTACACGAAAAAATTAGAAAGTCCCTAAGCGTTTCAATGGAACGTTTTCCCAGTAAGCTGGTTCGGTGAAAATAATATTTTATAGCATAAATTTATCGCTGAATGTCAGTGGAAAAAAACTATATTTCTAGTAGTAGTATATAAATATTCACTGTACAAACAATACGATTCTATAAAGCATAAGTTAAAAAAACAATGACAGATAGTATCTAAAAGAAAACATTTAATTATGAAACCTTGAAACTGTCAAGGCAATTTTGTTCCATATGCACTTATTGCTTCTCAGATTTTATGCAATCTGGCAAATGCACTTAATTCTCTTGTTTAATTGGCCTATTAATCATCTCCAATTTTTTAGTAATCTCCATCAGTTTCATTCACTTTGTTGTATACATTAGAATATTGCTCTTTCTATATCACCTTCATAGAAAGAAATAAAACTGAATTATAGTATTTTCTATGGTGCCTTCAACATGATGACATCTCTTAAGGGGCTGTTTGTTTATGCAATATCAGTTGATATACTTCTAAGTGGAGTAAATTGCATTGCTATCTATCCTGAATGGATTGTTTCCATTGACACAACTATTAATCCCGTTTCATCTCCTCATTCTGTAAGTGTTCTTGATCCTTTCTGTTCCAATTTATATGGCATATGACTTTCTTTCTATATTTAGAATCAATTTAACTTCCAAATTCTCGTTTGATTTATAGTCGCACACATGTCTAAAGCTTGTTTTAGACCACAAGTTTCAAAGTCTTCCCTTCCCATGCCTAGTCAAACTGTGCCAGATAAATTGGGACGGAGAGAGTAGTAATATGTTTTTTACAGTTCTTGTAGCCGATTTTGTGACTTGTTTGAACAAAATTAAGAGTTTGTTTATGTGCACTTGCAGTACACAAAACTATTTCTTAAGTTGACGTACACGTGTAACTCTTCATATTAAGATTTATGATAACCTGAAAAATAGAGTAATAACCTGCTAAAACCAGTAAAATCACACAAGTAGTGTAAAAACTCTATACACTGTTAGTTCACGGATCATAAACTCATTTATAAGTTTAGATGAGTTAATGTTCTATGCACTATTAGTGTAAAAAGATATTACCAGGTTAAGTTTGTTGGGTTTAAATGATAGATTGAATGGGAAATGGAGCATTTGTCCCACATCGGTAGTGGAAAGAAAGTGGGAGTTCCCTCTTGCTTTATAAAATAAGCATCTGTCCCACATCGGAAAAAGAAAGGAAAAGAGAGGTGTATATATTACATTACACCTTCTCCAGTCACTAAAAGGGTTGAGGGGGCAAGGACCCCTCGCGCCGTCGTCGTCGCTCGCTCGGATTTGGATTCGGTCAAATGATCTGATTGATTGATAATCTTTTTGGACCAAATTTTCTTTAATTTTAATTATTTAATTAATTATTATTTAATTAAATTAAATCCTACCCGTTAGTGACCCGGATCCGCGTGTCTGACCCGCGACCCGGTTTCTTTCCCATGTTTAAATTTCCCACCAGATTTTGGTGGCTGTTCAGAAGGGTTGCAAACCTTCAGAAACAGTACTTCCATGGCTATAAATTAGTTTGATTCCTCAGAATTTTACTCACTAATTTTCTGAACTACAAAAACTTCTTCTTCTTCTGCACGAATAAATTCTGTGTGATATACTACTGTTGAGTGGTTCGCCGCTACCAGAATTTGGAGTACTACTATTTACGGTAAGATAATCGTTCTATCCTGGGAGGGGATATTCCATCAACCTCGAGTACTGTGAGGGGAATAATTTCCTTAAGGACACACTTTGAACTAAGTGGGCTCGATTATATTCTGAAAAATATATTTTTTTTTCCAACAATGATTCTGTTCATTTTTCAGTTATTATTGTTTACTGTTTTTTTTTTCAATACAAATTAATAACAATCTTAAGGAAATTATATTTTTTAGATTAATCTGTATTCTGTTTTGGAGACTAAAACCTGTGTGGTTTTCTACTCCATATGAAATTTCATATTCTGACTTGAAGACATAAAAACTTCGTTGGAATATTAAAGTTCATACTTGTGCAACGATTTGAAGAACATAAAAAAACTTCATCGTTGCTGTATTCTGGTTTGGAGATTAAAACTTGTGCAGTTTTCTACTCCATATGAATATTAGTATTCTGACTCGAAGATATAAAAACTTTGTTGGAATACTAAAGTTTCATAATTATACTGCAATTTGAAGAAATAAAATCTTCATCGTTTAAGTCTGTGATTGAATTGCTATTCTGGTTTTATTAACTAAAACGGTTTGTCGATTTGTGATGACAAACGAATAATGGCAATTGAGGCGGAACTACCTCTGCGCAAATCGCACCAACGGTTACTCCTACAACCCGTACCGCTGTGCCACCGGCTGAGAAACCTGCAAAGTTCACCGGTGCCAACTTTAAAGGATGGCAGCAAATAATGTTCTTTTGGCTTACCACCCTTGGTATGCAAAAGTTCACTAATGAGGACCCTCCCGTGCCTGCCGCCGACATTCCTGACAACCAAAAGTTCATGGTTACTGAGGCTAGGAAACAGGCTGATTTTTTGTGCAAAGGCTACATTTTGAGTGCATTAGAAGATGACTTGTACAACGTCTACAGTGCAATAGAGACTTCCAAAGAACTATGGAGTGCACTTGAAAAGAAGTACAAAACTGAAGATGCTTGCTTGAAGAAGTTTGTGGTTGCCAAATTCCTAGACTACAAAATAGTGGATGGAAAAACCGTTGGAACCCAAGTTCAAGAGCTTCAACTTATCTTCCATGACCTTATTCTTTGAAGGTATGGTAGTAAATGAAGCGTTCCAAGTGCCGCAATGATTGAGAAGTTGCCGCCCTCATGTAAAGATTTCAAGAATTATCTTAAGCACAAAAGAAAGGAAATGAAGTTGGAAGATCTTGTGATTCGTCTCAAGATCGAGGAAGATAACAAAACCGCTGAGAAGAGGTACCGTAAGACTTCACCAATTGAAGGGGCAAACATCGTTGAAGATCCTTGCTCGAAAAAGAACAAGAAAATGAAGAGGCCTTCTAGAAAGGAGAAGGATTCCAACAAGAAAAAGTTCAAGGGCAACTGCTTTAATTGTGGGAAAGCTGGCCACAAAGCCCCAGATTGTCGTCTCCCGAAAAAGAACAAGGGAAAAGGACAAGCCAATATGGTGGAAAAGAATGATCTGTGTGCAATGCTATCGGAGTGCAATTTGGTTGGAAACCCAAAGGAGTGGTGGCTTGATTCTGGTGCCACTCGACATGTTTGCGCTACAAAAGAAGCATTTGCAACATATGCTCCCGCTGGACCCGAAGAGGTACTGTTTATGAGAAATATTGCAACAGCAAAGGTTGAAGGATATGGGAAGATACTTCTGAAAATGACTTCAGGCAAGGTCCTGACTCTCAACAATGTTATGCACGTTCCAACAATTCGGAAGAATTTAGTTTCAGTCGGACTACTCGTCAAAAATGGGTTTAAGTGCGTGTTGGTTAGTGAGAAAATTGTATTAAGTAAGAATGATTTGTTCATAGGAAAGGGCTACCTCACCGAGGGCATTTTCAAACTCAATGTAATGGTTATTGACAGTATTAATGAAAATTCAGCTTCGTCTTACTTATTGGAGTCAAATGATTTATGACATGTTCGTTTAGGACATGTCAACTACAAAATCTTGCGAAAATTGATCAATTTAGAAGTATTGCCTAAATTCGAGTGTAATAAATATAAATGTGAAATCTGTGTTGAATCTAAGTTTGTTAAGCATCCATATAAGTCTGTTGATAGGAATTCAAATCCTTTAGACTTAATTCACACAGATTTATGTGATATGAAGTCAATACCATCTCGCGGTGGGAAAAAGTATTTTATAACTTTTATTGACGATTGCACTCGATATTGTTATGTGTATTTGCTTAATAGTAAGGATGAAGCAATTGATGCATTTAAGCAATACAAGAACGAAGTGGAAAATCAATTGAATAAAAAGATAAAAATGATTAGAAGTGATAGGGGTGGAGAGTACGAATCTCCTTTTGCAGAGATATGTTTAGAATATGGAATTATTCATCAAACTATTGCCCCTTACACACCACAATCAAATGGAATTGCGGAAAGGAAAAACCGAACATTAAAGAAAATGATGAATGCCTTACTAATAAGTTCCGGTTTACCGCAAAGCTTGTGGGGGGAGGCTATCCTTACAGCTAACCGAATACTCAACAGGGTGCCCCACAACAAAAAACAATCTATTCCATATGAACTATGGAAAGGAAGAAAACCCAACTTGAAATATTTCAAAGTGTGGGGGTGTTTAGCAAAGGTCCAAGTTCCTTTGCCCAAAAGAGTAAAAATCGGATCAAAAACTGTGGATTGTGTTTTTATTGGCTATGCTACAAACAGCAAAGCTTGTCGGTTTTTGGTTCACAAATCGGACAATCCCGAAATACATGTTAATACGGTAATTGAATCAGATAATGCTGAATTCTTTGAAAATATTTATCCGTATAAAACTGAATGTGAGTCGTCAAGTGAAAGATCTAAACGACCGCGGGAAGAACCAAAGGAAAATACGCCAAGTAAACAGGATGCAAGGCGTAGCAAACGTCAAAGGACATCTACTTCCTTTGGACCAGATTTTGTGACATTCTTGCTTGAAAATGAGCCTCAAACATTTAAAGCAGCGATGTCTTCTTCTGATTCAGCATTTTGGAAAGAGGCAGTCAATAGTGAGATTGAATCAATTTTGAACAACCATACATGAGAATTGGTTGATCTTCCTCCTGGAAATAAACCTTTAGGATCAAAATGGATTTTTAAAAGGAAAATGAAAGCTAATGACACTATTGACAAATATAAGGCAAGACTTGTGGTCAAAGGTTATAGACAAAAAGAAGGCCTTGATTACTTTGACACATACTCGCCGGTAACAAGAATAACATCTATTCGGGTGTTAGTGGCACTGACAATCGTATATGGTCTTGAAATCCATCAAATGGATGTCAAGACGGCTTTCCTAAATGGAGAATTGGAGGAAGAAATTTACATGGAACAACATGAGGGATTTGTGGTTCCTGGTAAAGAAAGGAAAGTGTGCAAACTTGTTAAGTCACTTCATGGACTTAAACAAGCACCCAAACAATGGCATGCGAAATTTGACCAAACAATGTTGGCAAATGGATTTAAGATTAATGAGTGTGACAAATGTGTTTACATTAAAAATACTCCAAATCATGAAGTCATTGTTTGTTTATATGTCGATGACATGTTGATAATGAGTAGAGATATTGCCGATGTAAATGCTACGAAGAGTATGCTGGCTAGCAAATTTGATATAAAGGACTTAGGAGTTGCTGATTTGATCTTAGGCATCAGAATTCATAAAACTCCTCAAGGTCTAGCATTATCCTTGATCTCATTATATTGAAAGAGTACTTGACAAGTTTAAGTATTTAAATTTCAATGTTGCAAAGACTCCAATTGATGTAAGTTTTGCACTTCAAAAGAATGAAGGTGAAAGTGACTCACAATTGGACTATACACGAGTTTTGGAAAGTTTGATGTATATTATGAATTGTACACGACCAAATATAGCATGTGCTATAAGCAAGCTGAGTCGATTCACGAGTAATCCCAATCAAACTCATTGGATGGCAATGAAACGAGTCTTGGGGTATTTAAAACACACCCAAACCTATGTTTTGCATTATAATAAATATCCCGCAGTAATTGAGGGATATAGTGATGCAAATTGGATCACCGGATCATCTGAAGTTAAATCCACGAGTGGATATATTTTCACCGTTGGTGGAGGAGCAGTGTCTTGGAAATCATCAAAACAGACATGCATCGCCCGCTCTACAATGGAATCGAATTTATAGCTTTAGACAAGGCCGATGAAGAAGTTTGAATGGCTCCGGAATTTCTTAGAAGATATTCCATTCTGGCCCAAACCTTTGGCTCCTATATGTATACATTGTGACAGTCAAGCAGCAATAGGTAGGGCAAGGAGCGTAATGTACAACGGAAAATCTCGTCACATACGACGAAGACACTATACCGTTAGACAACTCCTCTCTAGTGGCATTATCACGATTGACTATGTAAAGTCAAGAGATAGAGTGGCGGATCCGCTTACAAAAGGCTTATCTAGAGAGGGAGTTAGTAGATCATCAATGGGAATGGGGTTAAGGCCGAGGACAAGTCATCATGGCGGTAACTCTACCTAGCAGACTGGAGATCCCAAGAGCTAGGTTCAAGGAGATCAAACAAAGTTGTGAGTGACGGTTCAACATTGTCAAATAACTCAACCCATTCTCGGATGAAGACAATGTTCAGAAATAAGGATAAAACCTTATGGCTTGTTAATGAGTTAATAAAGCATTAAGGTTCTTTAATAATTATCTAAATCTGGTAGTGTATGACCAGATAATGTGGCTATAGGACCACCTGTTTAGAAATCACCTATGTGAGTGTTAAGTGTAAGCCGCTTTAAAGGGGAATGATAGTGAAGGCCCATTCTCTATGCACTCATGAAACCAGGAGGTGTTCATGGCTGAAACAAACACAACCGTGAGAACCATAAACGGTTGAGGGTTGATTGTATGACTTATGTTGTCTAGGTATACAACAAAGTTCGACGGTTCAAAGATATCAAATCTACCGATTGATCGAATATATCCGATATAAGTTCACTACGGAAAGTTCAAAGGGAAACCTACTTATCCAGATGCAGTCAATCCTCGCTTGTATATCACACTTGTCTGCGCATTCTTTTATATTATAGCCATTCCCCATTCATGTGGGGGATTGTTGGGTTTAAATGATAGATTGAATGGGAAATGGAGCATTTGTCCCACATACACAAACACACACGCGCGCACACACACATATATATAGAGAGAAAGAGAGTCAGACCTCTTTGTAACAGTCATCCTCTATAACAACATTTTACTATAACGGCCAAATGCTTTTTGGAACCAATTTTTTCATGTTGTGTTAATGTTATGTGTTCTATATAAGCAGTTCGCTATAGCAGCCAAAAAAAATATTTGAACAAACGATAATGTTATAGAGAGATTGATTGTACCATGTTATGAGCAAGGATTCATCCATGTTATTGAAGACATTGACATGTACAACATCATTAGTTGTGGCATTTATCAATGGTCCAGGAAACATCCCATTGATTGTGATAACCTGTAGCATAGAAATCATTTACTTCTGTCATTCCAGTAAGTCAAAAATCGGATAACGAAAAAAACAGTGCAACTTAACCGGTTATAGCAGATTATCCATTTTTCTAGAGTCACATGTTGTAGTAGGTAAACTTTGTTATTAATCTGTATTCCAAAAAATCAGTAAATAATAAACACTGAAAATAAATAGAATCAGTGTTGAAAAACAAGAATAATTTTTCAGAATATAATCGAGCCCACTTAGTTCAAAGTGTGTCCTTAAGGAAATTATTCCCCTCACAGTACTCGAGGTTGATGGAATATCCCCTCCCAGGATAGAACGATTATCTTACCAGAATAGTAGTACTCCAAATTCCGGTAGCGGCGAACCACTCAACAGCAGTATATCACACAGAATTTGTTTATGCAGAAGAAGAAGAAGTTTGTGTTGTTCAGAAAATTCGTAAGTAATATTCTGAGGAATCAAACGAATTTATAGCCATGGAAGTACTGTTTCTGAAGGTTTGCAACCTTTCTGAACAGCCACTGAAAATGGTGGGATTGGATAAGTTAATTAATTTAATTAAATAATGATTAATTAAATAATTAAAAATTAAAGAAAATTTGGTCCAAAAAAATTATCAATCAATCAGATCATTTGACCGAATCCGAATCCGAAGCCGAAGCCGACGGCGCGAGGGGTCCTTGCCCCCTCAACCCTTTTACTGACAAGAAGGAGTAATTCTACTTATAAGTAGAAGAACTTTTCTTTCCACTACCGATGTGGGACAAATGCTTATTTTATAAAGCAAGAGGGAACTCCCACTTTTCTTTCCACTACCGATGTGGGACAACTCCCACTTTTCTTTCCAATCATTTCCCATTCACCAATATCAATACCCAACAATTCTGTTCTCGTTACTGCTGGTCAAAATGAAGCTGATTATTTCATGGTAGCAATTCCTAAATGTTATAAAGTAACGAACCTAGTGATAGTGTATCTCTTGAAGGAATCGGGGTCCTGCACTATGCCAATTCTTTAACAACAGTTAGTGCTCCTGTTCCTTCCGGTCCTGATCCATTTGATATCGAGTTTTCAATCAGTCAAGCCAAATCTATCACGTAAGCATTATTTTAACATTATAGCCGAACCCAACTACAATCAAACCTCTCTATAACAACGTCGTTTTTCTGGATATGTTTTGACTGCTATGGCACAATGCTGTAATAGAGAACATATAACATAACATAATATGAAAAATCGGTTTAAAAAAACTTGACTGTTACAGTGAAATGTTGTAAATAGGATGGTTGTTATAGAGAGATCTAACTGTAATTTGAATCTGAGAGATATATAGTTGTAGTTGTATATACACATTTGGTGAACATTGTAGTTATAATGTGTACTATAGGTGGAACCTGACAACAGTATCTGCAAGGCCTAATCCGCAAGGAACATTTAACGTGTCAAACGTGACGTTGGCTCAAACTTTTATTCTTCACGGTTGGAAGGGTGAAATTAATGGCCGGCCACGATATGTAGTCAACAACGTGTCCTATCTCACACCCGAGACTCCATTGAAACTCGCTGATATGTTCGTTAATGGATCTGGTGTATACCAACTAGATCAATTTCCCACTCACTCAGTGAATGCTGCTGCTGCATATGGAGTCTCTATTGTCTCAGGAATCCACAAAGGGTAGCTAGAAATCATCTTCAAGAACGATCATGATGTTATGGATTCTTGGCATTTGGATGGTTTCGGATTCTACGTTGTAGGGTAAGCCTCATTCACAGTGACAAAGCCAAAAATTTAGCTAAGGATGTTTAAATATTTATTATATACGTATAGAAAGTAAATTTATAATTTTCTATATACATAGTATAATTTTTTAACGAAGGATGTTCAACTGATCACCCTTCACTCTATGCTGCTAGTACAGCATTTGGTTATCCAATCTTCACATACATTATATTCAAATTAAGGCATGCTTTATAATGAAGGCACACAAGCTACATACAATAACCCGACTTTGCTAGCCAGAACGAAACTAACATATGAGTGATCGATTACCAGAGCTTTGTAACAATTTCTTTTTTGTTTGTCCAGATTTGGGAATGGAGATTGGACACCAGCGGCACGTGAAATGTACAACATCTTCGATCCTGTTGTTTGTTCCACTGTTCAAGTTTACCCTGGAAGATGGACAGCAGTGTATGTTTTTCTTGACAATCCTGGAATGTGGAACTTGAGATTACAACACTTGAAGAATTGGTACTTAGGACAAGAACTTTTTGTACGAGTTTTCGACGATAATCCTAATCCTGCTAAGGAGAGACAACCACCTAAAAATCTTCTTTTGTGTGGTAAGTGCCAATTCATTTTGTTCTTAATTTGCTTCATCACACATTTAAATGATCAAGTCCTTTAGTCATGCTTCAGCCAAAACTTTTACATCTGCTAGTCAATATACATAAATTATACACTAATTATACATCTGCTGGCTATTTTTTTTTGGGTGAGCGGCTATTTAAGTTAATTATCCTTAATTGTTTGTTGTTGATATAGGGATGTTTGAAAGTTCTATTTCACCTGTTTCAAGTCCAGCACCAGCTCCACAAGCAGGATGGTGAAAAGAGTTCTATTGATTACATGAAGATTCATATATGATGTTAATTTCAATTGATGTATCTTATATCTCATGATTAAAGTAAACATTAGATTTGAAAGTAACATCTTGAGGCTTAGCTTAAACATTATTTAATTTGGCTGTCTTAATTCTTATTTGCAATATATAACTGCTAATTTCCACTTTGCCATGTATAGGTTCATCTCCATTTGATGAATGAATAGAAGAGTTACAAATAAAGATGAAAAATTGGGTAGAGATCTTTAGAAAAATAAAACAACAACAATAGCTACGTCTCGATCACAAACAAGTCGGGATCGTCTATTTGAATCATCACTGACCAGGTTATTGTTGCACCAAAATTCAACATGTGAGCCGCCTGGTAAAAGGCACTAACCATATCATTAAAGCGTTACATGTTTATGGTAGTTCAATTATTAGCTAAAAGACTATTCATTTGTAAAACAAAAGTACTTTTGCATCAAACTACGTATACTGATCGTTATAAGTAAACAATCTTTATACTCTCAGTGTACACAACTTAATTAAATCCATATAATTTTTCCATTTTTGTGGTTTAAGATGCAACAAATAAATATATCTATTAGTCACTATAACTACACTAAATTTTAGTACTTTACAACTATAAGTAGCTAATGTATGAAACTGAGGAATAAATTTATAGAGTTGTTAACAATAAGATATGAAAAAATGATGGTGACTCTCATTTCCCTTTTGACAATGTCCATGTAGAATCACGTAAAAATTAATTTAATTTGTGGGGTTGAAAGAAAAGAAAAGAACAATTCTCAACTTTAGTGCTCAGACTTTTAAAAAATGTCAGACTCCTCAGTGTCAGATCCTCCAAAACTAGTGCTCAGACTCTTCAAAAAAGCCGTACTCAGACTCTTCAAAAAAGCCGTCAGGTGCATGTTGGATCCTCCAAAAGTAGTGCCTTTTTGGGGGATCCGACATGGATGTAGCAGTCATTCTCAATAATGACAGTCAATCAGTTGTGGAGTGGTGGACAAAACAAGGGCTGTTTGTTCTTGTTGTTGATTTTGTGCTTGTTCTTGATCTTGTTGTTGCTCTATAGCAATTGGATATTTTGGCGGATGTTGAAGATTTCTTGATTGATTTTGATATTCTGGTGGTGCTAGAAGATTAAGATCTAATGACAACACATTTCTTGGTTTCTTCAAATTATTAGCAAATTGATCTTCAAAGGAGGGTGATGGAATATGAGTACTTAAAGGGCTTAAACACAAAGTTGTATTACTATTAGTACCCCCTCTATGTCTTCTCATGTGACCACCTAAAGCTTGTCCTGAGGTAAATTCTCACCACAATATGAACATGTGTGGATTCTAGAAGAAGGAGATTTGTTATAACTTGTACTTTCCATATTGATATTGTTGAATTGGGCTGAAAGTGGAGACAAGGTTGGTGACATTTTGTTGTTGTACTTTGTAATCTGTTGTTGTTGTTGGTGGTGAGGGCTCGTCTTGGTCCAAGAAATAGAAGAATGGTTGTTTTTTCGGTTCGATTATCAATGCCTTAGGTTTTTTTGTGACTTGCTTTGTGCCCACCTAGTGCTTGGAATGATGTGAATGTCCTCTTGCATGTCTTGCATTCTATTGGTTACAAAGGTGCAGAAAACGGAAATTACAAGTAACTGCTAAGTAATAGAAGAACTGAAATTACAATTCAACAACAAACTGAAAATTACACAGAAATTGTAGAATGAACTGGAACTGTTTGTGTATGCTGAGTCGAGTGTTGCACTCTGTCTTTAAGACAATATTGCCCCGTATGTATCCTTTCTACGTCTTGGACAATTGTCTCCCAAGATAAAACAGCAAATGAACAATTGAGCAAAGGAAACTCAAGTGTTACCGTGAAGAATTTTGAGTAATGAAATGATGCTTGGAAGTTGTAGGAAGGCTGAAATCTGTTTCTGTTTATGTATTTTCGTGTGTTTTGTGTGTAGTGCTGTAGCTCAACAATGGTGGCAAGGGGTGTCTTTATATAGGGTGAAGGAGAGGCTGATGAACTGCCTCCATAAGTGCCATTACTAATGGCCATTATGGAGGTAGTAATTCCTCCAAAATAAATGGAGAAGATGTGCAACAGATTGACCATTTAGGAAGAGTAATTCAGCCAAAATAAATGGCTGAATTGAGTGTTGTTGACGTTTCTGATTTCTCTGCCCAATTCCGACTTTCTTGAAACTCCAGGGACCAAACTGTACATGTTGAAACTTCAGGGACCAAACTGTACATATAAAATAATTCTGGTCCAAACTGTACATATGAAACTTAAGGGATCAAATTGTACATCTGGCAAAGTTCTCTGGTCCAAAAAGATAATATCAGAAGAAGCACAGCCCACACCCCGTGACCCCGGAACCGGACGAGCGGCGGCGCGCGTGTGGTCTTTCCTCGAACCGAAGCACATCTAGGTCCTCTCTCCTTTAAACACATGGGATACCCCTTGGGGTCCCAAACCCCAAGCCAACTTTGAGTCTTATAAACAAGACAATTCTTTCTTCCTCCACCGATGAGGGAGAATTGATCCCATACCACACTTTTTCATGCTTCAAACACCTCACTTCGTGGACCAATATCTCTTTCATTTCTCAAAGAAATTTGACGATTCTTGGCCCTACGGTTATCTACGTACTTAGTAGATCATGCACGTGTGAAGAACTGGATTCTCCAACATGCGTAACACTAGTGTTTAAGCCGTTAAAGTTGGTCGGTCGCAACTCCCGCCAAAGGCAAATTTCCAACACATTCGTACACGTACGTCCCTGCCTTGGCACCATTCCCTAGGTCGATGGTCTCAACGTACCTCTTGCTATTGAATTTGCTTTGGTACAACTCCATGTCATCATTGAAAAGATCGAAGAATTTGCTAGGTGGCGTCTGACGATGATGATAAGGATGACCGCCTTGGGACAAGAGGATCAAACACTTGGCCATTTTTTCTTCTTCCTCGGTGGGGAAATCTTCGTGAGGAGAGTTTTCATCTGAAGTGGCAGGAGGCGGACTAGAATCATTATTATTGTTGTTGTTATTAAAGGTACTGACTTTTCCATGAACCGTGCCATCAAGTTTTACGTCGCCGGTTGATGAATGTGCATTGATGGTGAACGGGATTAGAGATTGAGGCCTAACACGTTTAGTGCGTTTGCCTTTAGAGACTCCTACCACTTCGTCTTGAGGAGTCTCCATCTCTCTTCATTCACCACGAACGTCTTAAAAATATGAAATTAACAATAACAACGAAGACTCCCCCTAAAAAATGAAAGATGAAAAAGGTGGGGGAGAAATAAAAGAACAAAAGAGAGAAGAAAGAGAATAGAGAAAGCGATGTGGACGGAGAGTGGAGGGTTATGAATATGTATATATATACTTGTATATACCAAAATAGTGAAATGGAGGTTTTTAGAAGTCAATGAAGAGACAAAGACCATTAATATATTCACTGAATTAGAATGTTACTTGAAAGAAATAATCTCCTTGATTATTTTCATTAATTGAAAGGTATTTATACAGGTTACAAAATAGGAGAATCATATTCCTATTCTATTCCTAAAACCTTATTCTACTATAATTCTAACTATACAATTATGGTAGGTGTATCATCCTAATTTATGTAACAAATACATTACAATATACATCAAATATATGTACCATATATACACGATTACATAATTGTAATCTGCCCGTGATTGTTGGGCTTCCGTGATTGCCAACCCACTGGCTACCGTGATTGGCTGGGCTGGGCTACTGCTTTGCTCCATTTGCCCGTGATATACACTTCTGTATATTGGATGTATATCACGGGTATATTGCTATGTTTAACCGTACTAACTGAAAGTAGCTTCTTAATTCCAATATTTTTGGAGAAAGGAATTAAAATGAGTGGGAGAAAGTATATGAAAGGGTGTTAAAAAATAAAAAAATATGAAGGTGTGTAAAAAAATAGACAATGACAGAAAAGTGGAGAGAATGCGATATAATACTTTGGAATCGTCTGTTATGTTTGATTAAACGCAAATTTTAGAAAGTTAAATATTACTATAGTATTGTACTCTAGTTTGACTGATTAGAAAGTTAAATATTACTATAGTATTGTACTATAGTATTTGACATTCGTATTATTAGGCAGAAAATGATAATTTAACAAATTTTTCAAAAACGCAAAATTCACATATAAGAGTCCTAGAAATATGGTTGCAATTAATAAAATTATTTTTTCTAAGGGAGCATAAAACAAAATCTCCCGATGTCCTAATCTAGAGTGCCATAAGAAAGACGAAAGAGCAGCAAAGGTTGATGGAACTGAGGCTGGATTGTTGACGACATTTGAAATAGGGTAGAGATCTCCGGTCTTGTCACATTTCATTATTCGTCTCCCTATCGTAAAATCCTTCATAGAAAAACCAAAAGGATCAAAGTCAAGGAAAACATTGTTATCAGTTGTGAAACGTCGCGCATAGATTAGATTCTTAATGAGTTTAGGAGCATGTAGGATATTTTTTAAGATTAGTGGTGGATGTGGTGGGGACAAAGACGAATGACCAAAATTGCGAATGAGAATGTCTTATCCACTACCAACAATAATATTCCGATTTAAATTACTCAAATTGGAATAAGACAAGAGAGTACCTTGTGATGCCGTCATGTGAGTTGTGGCGCATGTGTCCATATACCAATTTTCGCCTGGAGCGTTGAGTGACATTGTGTTCATAATTGCCTCAATGTCAGTCAGTGCATAAGTTGAGGGGGGGGGGGGGCCCCTGTGCTGTGTAGGCCTATTGGGGACGCGGGCCGAGTATGCCAGGGTGGGCCTGTCAGTTATGAGGTGGAGTCCACGAGGATGTCGGATACGGGCTAGGAGGAGAGGCCCGTGACAGTGGGGCCCACATGGTCCACGACAGTGGCGGCCCCACGACGGAGGCCGCGCCCCGCCGCGGTCGGCTGGCTGGCCATTTCTCGCCGGCGGGGACAGACTCTTCCCGTCGCCGTTGTTACCAGAATTCTGTCGCCGCGGCCCTTGATGGACTGCATGCTCTAGAGGTTGTTGTGGGTGGATGCGGGCTGCTACGAGTCCTCGGGCCGACAGTTCTGGTTGTCGAAGTTGGAATCCCTACCGTCGGCAGAGGGCCCGACGATGGTGGTGAGGGCGGCGTCCGCAATGCTAGCCTGAGTGGTGCTGCACTTGATTTTCTAGGTTTCCTCAAGAATAAGCTTCGAACAAAAACAACATACCCAGTGATATCCCACAACGTGGGGTCTGGGGAGGGTAGAGTGTACACAGAACTTACCTCTACCTTGGTAAGCGACTGTTTCCGGGAGACCCTTGGCTAAAGACAAAGCATAATCACAAGCAAGGCAATCAAAACAAAGCAAGAGTAAAGAGTAAAGCAAGAGAAACAGTCCAACTCAGATAAGGAATTAAAGCAGTATAAAGTGAATTCGAACAAAAGGGAGTAACAACTAACACAACTAAATAAGCTAAACAAAATACACTAAAGAACACATAGCAGCAGAAATCAAACTACAGTGGATTATAAAGCAATAATGTGTCCATAAATGTGATAGGCTAATCGGGCCTACAGTAATAACACTACAACTATCAATTTGTAAGCATAATTAGGACTACGCTCGAGTACCTACTACTCTTCTACCCTAATCCGTGTCCTCCACAACCCCCTATCTAAGGTCATGTCCTCAGTAAGTTGCACATGTGCCATATCCCGTCTAATCACCTCTCTCAATACTTCTTCGGCCTACCTCTACCCCTCTTGAACCCATCCATAGCCAGCCTCTCACACCTCCGCACTGGGGCATCTGTGTCTCTCTTCTGCACATGCCCGAACCATCTCAATCGCGCTTCCCGCATCTTCTCATCCATCGAGCCCACTCCCACTTTATCCCGGATATCATCATTCCTAATCCTATCTCTCCTTGTATGTCCACACATCCATCTCAGCATTCTCATCTCCGCCACTTTTATCTTTTGTATGTGCGAAGTCTTGACTAGCCAACACTCCGCCCCATACAACATAGTCGGTCTAACCACCACCCTATAGAACTTGCCTTTAAGTTTTGGTGGCACCTTTTTCTCACACAAGAATCCAGATGTGAGCCTCCATTTCATCCACACTGCCCCAATACGATATGTGACATCGTCATCAATCTCTCCATTCCCTTGGATAATAGACCCTAGGTACTTGAAGCTTCCTTTATTTGAATTGACCTGAGTACCAAGTCTTACCTCCACGCCTGTCTCAGTGTCGCTCCCGTTGCTGAACTTGCACAACAAATATTATGTCTTGGACCTACTCAACCTGAACCCTTTAGACTCCAAAGTCTGTCTCCAAACCTCCAGCTTGACGTTCAATCCACTGCGAGTCTCATCAATCAGGACTATGTCGTCTGCGAATAACATACACCATGGTACCTCTCATTGAATTTGTCTTGTCAGCCCGTCCATCACCAAGGCAAATAGGAATGGGCTAAAAGTTGATCCCTGGTGTAACCCATCATCACTGGAAAGTGCTTCGAGTCTCCTTCTCATGTCCGTACTCTAGTGCTAGCTCCATCATACATATCCTTGATCGCCCTAGTGTACGTCACAGGTATGCCTCTAACCTCCAAACATCTCCACAGAATCTCCCTAGGGACTTTGTCGTATGCCTTCTTGAGGTCGATGAAAACTATATGTAAGTCTTTTTTTCTCTCTATACTGCTCCACCAACCTCCTAATAAGCTGAATGACTTCGGTAGTCGAATGCCCCGGCATGAATCCAAACTGGTTCTCGGAAATAGATACGCCTCTCCTCACCCTCGTCTCCACAACTCTTTTCCAAACTTTCATAGAGTGGCTCAGCAGCTTGATACCCCTATAGTTGTTGCAGCTCTGGATATCACCTTTGTTTTTATGCAAGGGAATCATTGTACTCCACCTCCATTCTTCGGGCATTCTTGCCATCTTAAAAATGATGTTAAACAACTGAGTCAGCCACTCCAAACCAGCCCTGACTGCGCTCTTCCAAAATCCAACTGGGATCTCATCAAGCCCGGTCGCTCGTCCCCTGCACATCCTGCGAAAAACACTAGTAACCTTCTCAACCTTAATGCTTCTACAATACCCAAAATCCCCGTGCCTACAATACTCTAGATCTCCCAACTGTCTCCATCTCCTTTTTTGTTCAACAGTTTGTAGAAGTAAGACTGTCACCTCCGCCTAATATGCGCTTCCTCTACCAGTACTTTGTCGTCCTCGTCCTTGATGCACCTCACGTGATCCAAGTCACGGGCCCTCCTCTCCCTCGCATTGGCTAGTTTGTACAACTTCCTATCCCCACTTTTCTTCTCTAATTCCACATACATGCGTTCAAAAGCCTTTGTTTTCACCGCCATAACCACTAGTTTTGCATCCTTTCTCACCATCTTATACAATTCCTTATTCGTACACTTCTCCACATCATCCTTGCTTTCTATCAATTTCGCATACGCTTATTTCTTCTCTTCCACCTTCTCCTGAACTTTACCATTCCACCACTAGTCCCCTCGATGTCCACCACTATAACACCACGAGACTCCTAGCACTTCTCCGCGAGACTCCTAGAACTTCTTTGGCTACCTCACGAATGTAACTGACCGTTCTGTCTCACATACCGGTCGCACTTTGTCACGACCCAAACTTGAGGGCTATGATGGGCACCGAGCCGTACTTGCCGGGTACCACTAATCACGTGTTTACCACCTAATCGTAATCAATCATGGCCACGAGGACCGTCACTATATATCCTGCTGACACATGGGAATAATAAACTGGAAAGGTACCGTGTTAAACGAAAGAACCCAACCTATGCATATATACATACTAAGGCCGACAAAGCCATACATGACTATTATACACAGGACAACTGTCTACAAGCCTCCAAAGAGTAGGTAACATCATAAGGTCTGGACATGGCCCCGCCATACCCCTATGCATATCCAAAATATCATACCACGACCAGACTGCAACTCTGGAACAAATAGAATGCTCCAATATCAGCATGTAACGCAGCGTCCCCCGACAAAAGGGACGTCAGTACGATTGATGTACCAAGTATGTCAGGCGTGAAAAATAGCATAATAGAGATGTGAAGGTAACATGAGACAAGAAACAACCAATCAGTAGAGAATGCCTCTGAGGGCCTTAATATGCATAAGTATCATGTCTGTGTAGAATGCCTCTGAGGGCCATAATATGCCTAGATTCCTTGATATAAGAGCCGTTAGTTTGGTAGGATGACGAGCATGGAGATCGCATAGAGCAACTCAATGTTGCAACCCATTAAAAGCTAAGAAACAAGGTCAATGGATTGATGGCGTAGAACGGGCGGATATATAGGCTGTTAAATAGAGCAATATACATGTGATATACACTGAATATATATCACATGTATATTGCTGAATAAAGCAAACAACTAGCAAAGTGAAGTCCGGCGGCTCCGGCGGATGGGCCTCTCGGCTTTCGGCAGTCTCCGGCGGTTGGGCCTCTCAAAGAATGGCCCAACACGTTCAGCCCATGGACGAATTTAGGGCAGAAAATCAGTAGACAAATATTGTATATTAAGGAAAGTATATTGTGTGTATATTGTAGTATATTTATTACCATAAATTAGTGTTATACACTTACCATAAGTGTATAGTTAGAATTATGGTAGAACAAGGTTTTAGGAATAGATTAGGAATATGATTCTCCTATTTTAACTTGTATATATATCTATTCAATCAATGAAAATAATCAAGGGGATTATTTCTTTCATGGTATCAAGAGACTAGGTTTTACAAAAAAATTTCTCTCCCTAAAAATTTTTTGACCCTTGGCCGAGACACCCTCCCCCCTCGGGTTTCTCTTCCAAAATTCGTCTTCCGCTCTCCAAAACCTCTCTTAAATTTCCCCTCCTTCTTTGTTCTTACCAATATGTCTAAGAACAATTTTCACCCTGCCCTCACGGTTTCCAATATCAAGCTGAGTGTCCCTATTGTCCTTGAAATGGAAAACGTTCAATATGCAACGTGGGCAGAGTTGTTTAAAATTCACGCTATATCTTATCAAGTTCTTCATCACATCATTCCTCCCGCTAGACCCCCTTCCTGTGGAGGATCCTGAGTTATGGATTACACTTGATGCTACCGTTCTTCGGTGGATATACGCCACTATTTCGGTGGACCTTCTACAGACGATTATTGAGCCAGATACCACGGCTATGGCTGCATGGAATAGATTGCGTGACATATTCCAAGACAACCAACTTTCCCGTATCGTCACACTCGAGCAGGAATTCTCTCTCGTTCGAATGGATGAATTTCCGAACGTTTCTGCATATTGCAAGAAACTAAAGGAGTTGGCAGATCAACTTCGTAATGTTGGCGCACCAGTAACAAATAATCGTCTAGTTCTACAGTTGGTTGCCGGTCATTCGGAGGCCTATAATGGTGTTGGAACTCTCCTTCGCCAAAGCAACCCTCTTCCCGACTTTCATCAAGCCCGCTCCATGCTGACGTTGGAAGAAGTCAGTTTGGCTAAAAAGGCGGCTACCGGAGGAAGCCCAGTTGTCATGATGGCGTCCTCTCCTAATCCTTCAGGTTTTGTTAATAATTCGGGCCAAAACCATAATGGTGGCGGCAAGAATAATCGCAAGAATAATAACAAAAACCGCGGGGGCAAACGCGGTGGTAATGGTGGAGGTTCCGGTAGTCAGCAAAACGTCGGTGGGTCCTATCCAATGAACAGTGTCCCACCACCCCCATGGGCCCAGTAGTGGGGTCCATGGCAATGGAGCGATGGCGGTGGACCGTGGGCCGGCAACCCATACCGGCGAGACGGACAGGGAATTCCGGCGGCCGGTGGGGCGGCCAACGTCCGTGCCCAATGCCCAAGCGGTGGCGGCCCACCGGCCGTGGCCCGGCGGCGCGGTGGTAGCGATTACGGGCCGAGGTCCAAAGCACGGCCGGGAGTTCTTGGGCCCCGACCTCCGCAAGACCATCATGCGCAACAGCCCTACTCAGACCGATATCGAGGCCGCGATGCACACGTTGGGATTGACTCAACCGGACCAAAATTGGTACATGGACACCGGGGCCACTCTCACATGACTTCCGACTCAGGTACTCAGGCACCCCTCGGGGGATAATTATTGGTAATGACAGTTCTATTCCAATTCTAGGGTATGGTCAGAAAACGTTGTCGCCCCCCAATCCACCACTCCTCTTGAAAAATACTTTACATGCTCCTAAATTGATTAAAAATTTAGTGTATGTCCGAAAGTTCACAAATGACAATTCTGTTTCTGTTGAATTTGATCCTTTCGATTTCTCTGTGAAGGATTTCAAGACGGGGAGTCATCTCATGAGGTGTGATAGTAGGGGGATCTATATCCTATCATGCCCGGTTTCCGTCCATCGAGTCCAGCCTTGCCATTAGCTTTTGCAGCCATCTCTCCTTCCATGTGGCATGCTCGTATGTGGCATGCTCGTCTGGGTCATCCGGGATATTCTATTTTATCAGTTTTAGATAAAAATAGCTTTATTTCTTGTAAGGGTACGAGTCGTACTCCAATTTGTCAGTCTTGTTCATTAGGAAAAATTGTTAAGTTGCCATTTGTAGACTCCAATTCTCATACTTCTATGCCATTTGACATTATTCATAGCGACTTATGGACATCTCCTGTTCTTAGTTCAATGGGTCATCGATATTATGTTCTCTTTTTAGATGATTATTCTAGATTTTTGTGGACGTTTCCAATTGCGAATAAATCACAAGTGTTTTCCGTCTTCATAAAATTTAGAGCGTTCATTCGTACTCAATTCGAAAGAGAAATAAAAAATATTCAATGTGATAATGGGAAAGAGTATGACAATAGGGAGTTTCGAGAATTTTGTGCTACTCATGGGATAAATTTTCGATTTTCATGTCCTCATACATCTTCACAAAATGGGAAAACCGAACGCAAAATTCGTTCCATAAATAACATTGTCCGAACTCTCCTAATCCATGCCTCCATACCTCCGTATTTTTGGCATCATGCTCTACAAATGGCCACTTACCTTCTTAACATAATTCCGTCTAAAGGTCTGACATATTCTTCCCCTCTCAAAATCTTATATATTAAGAACCCTTCTTATTCTCACCTTCGGATTTTTGGGTGCTTGTGTTATCCGTTATTCCCATCCACCACAATTAACAAACTTCAGGCTCGGTCTACCCCGTGTGTGTTTTTGGGTTATCCGTCAAATCATCGTGGTTATAAGTGTTTTGATTTATCCTCCAAGAAAATCATAATCAATCGCCATGTCATTTTTGATGAAACTCAATTCCCGTTTACGAAAGTTCATACTCCCGAACCTAAGTCGTATAATTTTTTGGATGACCAAATATCCCCGTATATTATTCAGAAATTTTCGGACAACTCCCGTACCCAGAATTCCCTAGCGGGCCCACTGCCCGCTGGCCCCACAAGATAACGCTCACTCTCATCGCTCCGCCCACCGGAAGCAGTTCCGGTTATTGGGCCAGTCCAGCCCAATTCTGGGAATCGGGTCCAGAAACGTAACCCACCTGTATCGATTTGGGCCAAGCAGCCCACCGCTCGCCGGCCGTCCATCCCGAGCCCAGAAAATTCCCAAAATTCCCTCAATTCTTCCTCAAGTCATAGACCGGTCACTCGTAGTTAGCGGGGTATTTTTACACCTAAAAGACATTTTAATTTATATTCGGATGTCTCTAAATCCCCCTTGCCCCGCAATCCTGTGTCCGCATTAAATGACCCTAATTGGAAAATTGCTATGACTGATGAATATAATGCTCTTATTGATAATAAGACGTGGGAGTTGGTGCCCCGTCTATATGGTATTAATGTTATCAGGTCTATGTGGATTTTTGCTCACAAGGAGAATTCCGATGGGTCCTTTGCTCGACATAAGGCGCGACTTGTTGGTGATGGTAAGACTCCAAGCAGTTGGAATTGATTGTGGTGAGACGTTTAGTCCGGTGGTCAAACCGGCTACCATTCGCACTGTGCTTAGCTTGGCTCTTTCAAAGACTTGGCCAATCCATCAGTTGGATGTCAAGAATGCTTTTCTACATGGTGACCTCAAGGAAACAGATCTATATGCATCACCGTTGGGTTTCAGGGATCCCAACCGCCCTCATCATGTCTGTTTGTTGAAGAAATCATTATATGGGCTTAAGCAGTCTCCACGGGCCTGGTATACACGATTTGCTGACTTTGTGTCGACTATTAGGTTCACTCACAGCAGGTCAGATAATTCCTTGTTCATCTATCGCCGTGGTTCATCATTGGCCTATATTCTGTTGTATGTGGATGATATCATCTTGACTGCCTCCTCCGATGCTTTGCGCCAGTCTATCATGGCCATGCTCAGTTCTGAGTTTGCTATGAAAGACTTAGGACCTTTGAGTTATTTTTTGGGGATTGCCGTCAAGCGTCATTCAGGTGGCTTGTTTTTGTCTCAACGAAAATATGCTGCTGAGATCATAGAGAGGGCTGGGATGTCATCCTGTAAGTCCACTTCCACGCCAGTTGATGCAAACCCGAAGCTCAGTGCGGCAGTAGGTGCACCATACGAGGACCCGACCCGCTATCGCAGTCTTGCAGGGGCCCTCCAGTATCTTACCTTTACCAGACCAGATATTACGTATGTAGTTCAGCAGGTATGTTTATTCATGCATGATCCCAGGGTTGAGCACATGAATGCAATCAAACGCATTATCCGGTATATTCAAGGGACACTAGACTATGGGTTGCACTTGTATCCGTCATCTACATCCACACTTGTCTCTTACACGGATGCTGATTGGGGTGGGTGTCCCGACACCAGACGGTCGACTTCTGGCTACTGTATGTTCCTTGGCAACAACTTGGTCTCCGGTCGGCCAAACGTCAGGCAACTCTATCACGCTCAAGTGCCGAGGCAGAATATCGAGGGGTAGCGAATGTGGTCTCCGAATCATGTTAGCTACGCAATTTGCTTTTGGAGCTTCATTGTCCCATTCAGAAGGCAACATTGGTATACTGCGATAACATTAGTGCCATCTACCTGTCAGGTAATCCAGTTCAGCACCAACGCACTAAGCATATCGAAATGGACATTCATTTTGTCCGTGAAAAGGTTGCAAAGGGTCAAGTTCGTGTATGCCATGTCCCGTCTCGTTATCAAATTGCGAGACATCTTTACAAAGGGTCTACCGGCGGTTCTCTTTGAAGATTTTAGGGACGATCTCGGCGTTCGGAAACCGCCCGCTATTTGCGGGGGTGTGTTAAATAGAGCAATATACATGTGATATACACCGAATATATATCACATGTATATTTTGAATAAAGCAACAACTAGCAAAGTGAAGTCCGGCGGCTCCGGCGGATGGGCCTCTCGGCTTTCAAAGCGGTGAAGTCCAAAGCGGCAGTCTCCGGCAGTTGGGCCTCTCAAAGAATGGCCCAACACGTTCGGCCCATGGACGAATTTAGGGCAGAAAATCAGTAGACAAATATTGTATATTAAGGAAAGTATATTGTAGTATATTTATTACCATAAATTAGTGTTATACACTTACCATAAGTGTATAGTTAGAATTATGGTAGAACAAGGTTTTAGGAATAGATTAGGAATAGGATTCTCCTATTTTAACTTGTATATATATCTATTCAATCAATGAAAATAATCAAGGGGATTATTTCTTTCATAGGCTTTCCTTGTAGTTTCGAGAACATATATATTTATTCAGATCAGGTCACACACATTACATCTCACATTGAGAGTTGATACGGAAAAAAGAAGCTATACATATAACGTAGGGATACTCGTGTGAGATTTTTCTAAACAAATTATACATACGGACTTACCAAAGTCTGAAAGGAACAATGTTATAGCATTGTTATTACGAGTATCTTTAGGCTGATTTAATTCAACAAATATATCATCGAAAGTCCCCCTTTTTTTCTTCATTTCTTTTGTTTTGTTTATTTAAATGGTAGATATCGTTAAGAGAATAAAATTAGATACTTTGATTCAAAGAGAAATTAAAGCAAAGTCCAAGTTGGGCACTTTCTAAAAGACAACTTTAGGCGTTTTCCTTTTTGTGTGTTTTGATATTTCTGTGTGTCGAGGCAATGCATAACTTGTTTACTTGGACAAAATACACGTAGATTTGCCACTCATATCTTATCATAAATACCCTATTCCTAGTCATAACATACTATGTATCTTCTTCAAAAAGAAAAAAATATGAATAAAAAGATAGATTTTCTTACAAGAAAAGCAAAGAAAAAAAGAGAGTATTTAGTTTTGCAATTATTTGCAAAACTATATGCGAAAATGAAAGGTAGAAGAGAGAGAAACCGTGTAAATAGAATATTTACTTAATCAGATTACTTATTAGATAATTATAAATAACATTTTTAATAAGTATTAAGTAGTAATCTAGTAAAAATAATAACCAACTTGTTATTACAGATTACAGTATAAAAACATATTTACAATATCAACCTATATAACTTAAATCGCACTATAACAAAAGGGTTTGATGAGGTTCATATTTATCTAGCCAAGGGCCAAGAGTGTTAGGTCTAGAGATGGCAGTAGATCTTATACCCGATCCGGATTCGGTGGATCCAGATCCGTTTTATAGGATATGGATCTTCAAAATTTGGACCCGACGGATCCGGATCGGACCCGGATCCATTTCTGACGGATCGGATCTGGATCTGGATCTTGTATTTGAGATCCATATCCGGTCCAGATCTGACCCGTGGATCCATTTTTTATTAAATATATTCATAACCTAGAATGTAATTTTATAACTATTTTCTTAAAATTGCTAAGCACATCCTTGCAAGTTAATTCTCAAAACAAGTTTAATTTATCCTCGCGTTAACTCAAAAACCAAAAAATAAAGAGGTAACTTCAATAATAAAATCAATGTTATATTAGTGAATGACTAACATCTCCATAGACAAGTAGTTAAAATTATATTCACTTCATTTGTGAAGATTCCAAGTACATGCAAGTTCTGCATTGTGGAAATACTAATCAACATTTTACACAACTATTGTCATTGTCCAACATTTTCAATTAATAGCTCACAATCAAAACGAGACAACGAACAAAATATCTCATATGAACATTTCAAAATTGAAACACAGTAAACTGTTAACTAAGTAAAAATCATTTGTCAGTTCAAAAAAAAAATTCTTAGCAAGCAATTTTTTTTACATGTGGATCCAGATCCGATCCGTGACCCGGTGGATCCGGATTTGGATCTGATTTTTATGAATCCGATGGATCTGGATTCAGGTATGAAAAACGGATCTGGATCTGGATGTAGTAGGATCCGATCCATTGCCATCCCTAGTTAGGTCTTCAACTTTGTAAGTTTCCTGTTTTTTAGTGATAAAATAAATTGTCATCCTAATTAACATTAACATCAGCTTCTTTTAAGCTTGATAATGCAAATTTTTTCACACTACAACAATAAAAATTAGCGACAAATAATTTTTGTCGCAAAAATACAAAATTGTTGCTAATCCTGTTTAACGGCGGATAATAAGAATCTTATTAATTACAAATTATTAATTTAGCAACAAATTAATGAGAAGTTTTGTAATTAATACTTTTACTTTATCTTATTTTATAGTGAAAATCAATTGTAATGCTTAGAATATAGGAAAAGTTTGCTTTTACAGTTTAGCTATAAAAGTAACAACGATGCTACATGTGTGTTTGTCTTGTAATCTATACTTGATGACAGGGATCCATATTATCCTACTCACTTTGTTGCTAAAAGGTGTGTTCCAAAAAAGCACAAGTAACATGATGGGATAGAATATATATAACTTTATAATAATTTGTAATAACATAACAACAATATTAATACTTTGGAAAACATGTTATCATTAAAATGATTTGAACTTATATTTACCGATGGTGTAATGATGTTTATACTATTAAATGTATTTTAGTATGGATTTTAATATGACTATTTTATGTTCCTCTATTCCTCTTCAATTTCCCTTTCTTTTTTTTTTTGTTGACGAAGGAACCCGCTGTTGCTACTCTCTCGAGTGCGTACAGGGTAAATCCCGGACTAACGCAATAGCCTGCAAACCATGTCAGCCGATTAACCACACTTGATAAGTCATGTGTGACAGGCTCAACCAAGAAGGTTTATGCAGGGAATCGAACTCGTGACCTTGCAGTCCCGCGCTCTACTGCTACACCAACTTGACTACCTGACGGGTTTCAATTTCCCTTTCTAAGTCATATACCTCTTCAATGGGAATATTTTCTTTTTTTTTTGGCTGGTGTCAACATCACAGCCACCATTTCCAAAATTTCTTCCTTCTTCATCAAATATACTCTTTTTTTTTTGGTTTTATTCATCAAATATATTAAGCAAAATTATACCCCTATTAAGTCCAAGACCCTAGTACATAGATAATTATTCTTTTTTTTCTTCTAATTAATAATTTCACCTTTATTATACCTACTATATAAGAGACATTACAAATTTCAAACTTTCTTAACAGAGCATTCAACAACAAGTATCATCAAGGACAATTAGTAGTACAAAATTTCAAGAATACAACTTCATCATCATCATCATCATCACCATTATCATTATTGATCCTTCAAGAATGCTTTCAAATACTTTCATTCTCTCTTTCTTTTCCTTCTTAATCTTTTTATTTTTTCCACTTATTATTACGGCTAAATTCAATAATCTTACACTACCCCATCAACACCCTTTTCCTGAATCTGTTGTTCACGAAGTAAAGAGGTGAAATTAGCTCTCTTTTTCCACATAAAATTCGGGAAAAAAATCTTGATTTTTCTCATATTACACACACAGCTTTTTTTTCTCAACTGGGTTTTGCTTATTTCTGCATTTTATTATCTGTGTCTCTCTGTTTTTCACATAATATTCAAAAAAATCCAATCTTGGTGTTGCTCATTTCTGCATTTTCTCATGTGGGTATCTCTGGCTTTCACATAATATTAAAAATATCCAATCTTGGTGTTGCTCATATCTGCATTTTATCATCTGGGTATCTTTTTTTTCCACATAAGACTAAGGAAAAAAAGCAATCTTGATTTTGCTCATACCACCTAAAGTAAGAATCAAGATTTTAAATTTATGAGTTCGGAATCATAATATATTATTTATAAATATTAAATGATTTTTTTAACGCGAATACAAAATTTGAGCTAAGTCTACTGAGCCGTAACTACAATGTTAAATTTTGCATTTTCTCATCTATTTTTCACATAAGATTTTAAGAGAAATAAAACCATCTTGGTTTTGCTTATTTCTGCATTTTATCATCTGGTATCTTCTGTTTTTGAACATAATATTAAGGAAAAAGGTAATCTTGGTTTTGCTTATTTTCTGCACAGAGGCAGAACCAAAATTTTTAGTTTATGCGTTGTGAATTACAATTCATTTTGTTACTGATCCCGAATAGATTATTTATACATGTTAGATGAACTGTTCACACAAATAAAAATTGAACCTAAGTTATTGAGTTCTGTCGAACCCGATATATTCTGCATTTTCTCATCAGGGTATCTCTGTTTTCAGCATTAAATTAACAAAAAAAAAAAAAAGCAATCTTGGTTTTGCTCATTTCTGCATTTTCTCATGTGGGTATCTCTATTTTTCACATAAGATTCAAAATTCAAAAAGAAAAAAGAAAAAAGCAATCTTGGGTTTGCTCATTTTTGCAGTTTTTTCATCTGGGTATCTTCTGTTTTTCACATAAGATTAGAAAAAAATCCAATCTTGGTTATGCTCATATTACATACACCGCTTTCTTGAATTGGCTCTTTTGGCTTATGCACTTTGTGTTTGCAAGCTTTTTTATTTGGTTCTGAATTTTCTTATTTTAATTTGATTCTCGATACATGTGTTGTGTTGGTGGAAAGTAGCAGGTATTCGTGAAATTAACCAAGGCGCATGCAAACTAGCCCCGACATCATGATTATAGAAAAAAAATCAAACATCACTATGTTACATCTTCTTCTTTTTTTAACTGTCTTTTTCTAATATTACATCTTATAATTACATCCAAAATTTGTTTGCTTTCCTTTTTTCCCCCTTCATATGAATATATTATTCCATTCATAGAAACTGAATACATAGCACTAAATCTTGTATTTTTTCATATTTGTACAGGAGGGTCAATGAATCCATTTCCAGAAGGCAAATATTTGATACAACAGTAACAAATACCCAATGTTTAACGGGCAATCCGATAGACGACTGCTGGCGGTGCGACCCGAACTGGGCCAACAACCGGCAGCAGCTAGCGGACTGCGCCATCGGGTTCGGTCACGGTGCGGTCGGAGGGAAAGGCGGTCGGTTTTACCTGGTCTCCGATCCCTCAGACATCGACACCGTGAACCCGATCCCGGGCACCCTCCGGCACGCGGTGATCCAGGAAGAACCCCTCTGGATCACCTTCACCGGAGACATGATCATAACGCTCAAACACGAGCTCATGATCAACAATTACAAGACTATAGACGGACGTGGTGCGAACGTCCACGTCACTGGGGGTGGATGTATAACACTACAATATGTCACAAATGTGATCATACACAATATACATGTATACAATTGTGTTCCATCAGGGAATAGTAACATAAGGCAAAGTCCAACACAAGTTGGATGGAGAGGAATGTCTGATGGTGATGGAATTTCAATTTAATAGCTCAAGGAATATTTGGATTGATCATTGTGCTTTGTCTCATTGTACTGATGGCTTAATTGATGCTATCATGGGATCAACTGCAATTACTATTTCTAATAGCTATTTCAGTTACCATGATAAAGTTATGCTATTGGGACACGACGATCGTTACGTAGCCGATGTCGGCATGCAGGTTAGATTTTTAACTTCTCTTTTTAAGTGTTCGTCCTCTTGATCAGTGTTGTTCAAATGAATCTTTCCTATTTTTTCTAGTACTAGTATCTATATGACAAAAAAAATTATTGTAAATTTCCGTTTTTTTTTTGCACTAATGAAATCCTTGGGGCATATCTTCTCGATGGTCAAGAAGTTATAATTTATGTTGCTCGGATTCTCCAAACATGTTGTCGCACTTGTACAGAATCCTCCAACAATACACTTTTGGAAGATCAGATATGCACACGTCGACATTTTTCAAAAGTTCGAGCAACATAGATTATAACACGAATCATGATGACCATCGGACACTTCCTCCGTTCCCTATTAGTTGTCTTAAAGAAAATAATCCTTTTCTGAATTACATCCATTTTTTTTCTTTATTTTTGTTGTATGAAGATGAAAACTTTTGAATTTGATTTGTAAATAATTTTGAATATCAGATAACAATAGCATTTAATCACTTTGGACAAGGACTAGTACAAAGAATGCCAAGGTGTAGAAGAGGATATATACATGTAGTCAACAATGATTTTACAGAATGGCAAATGTATGCAATTGGTGGAAGTGCTAATCCCACAATCAATTGCCAAGGCAATCGTTTTACTGCACCAGAAGATCCAAATGCCAAAGAGGTAATTCTCCTATTTTTTTTAATCTTCTTTTTTGTTTTTATAGTTTTTAAGAATGACCTTATATTATTTTGTTTCTTCTATAACGGTCGTGTTCGGCTAGCTTGTGAGCGTGCCTTGACTATTTATAAAGTAATTCTATTCATCAAGACTTAAGCAAATGAAAAGAAATCACATAACATTTCTTTATATAGTTGAATAAGGACGAATGAATGGTTAACAAATAATAACAATTAACGACGATTGTTGTTGTTCAATGTAAATATTTTTTTTAAAAAAAAGATCAATGCCAGAGTTTAGGTTGATAGAAGCAAAGGGCGGAGCTAGTTAGGAGTAAGGAAGTTCAACTGAATCCCCTTCGTCGTTAATATATATTTCTCATTAACAAGAAGTGTGGCAAGTTTTACTGAATGATTAAGGTCACCGAAATTCAAACTCGTACCGTGTCATTATGATTGCAAATATCAAATTCTATTGGAATGCTTCAATTACGTATATATTTTTCATTAACGAGAATTGTGACAAGTTTTATTGAACGATAAGGTCACTGAAATTCAAATTAGAATTGTGTGATTATGATTGTGAGTAGGTGACAAAGCGAGTGGACGTAGACGAGAGGGATTGGACTCAGTGGAACTGGAGGACAGAAGGGGATGAAATGGTAAATGGAGCATACTTTGTTCCTTCCGGTGATGGACTTAGCAACCAATATGCCTTGGCTTCAAGCATGGAGCCTAAATCTGCTTTTTTCATTGATCAACTCACAGTGAATGCTGGTGTTCTTGATGTCCCCAGGTACACACCCACCCCCTCCCACCCCGAAACACTTTCATTTTTTTAATAATCGAGAAGGTTAGTGGCGCACGGTTCGAAACTCGATGGACAATCAACTACTTCCATTTTTGTTTCTCTATTTCTGCACTTTCATTTCCCAACTCCTAGTTAAGAGGAAATGAATATGAAACAAGTGTTGTTTATGACATGTGCCTTTTTAAAGTTCTTTTGCACATAGGTGCATGGTTTGAAACTTGTGGGAAGTCATATAGCGCTCGGTGAATAATGGGTCTAGCCCTCTACCCTTTCCCAGTTAAAGACAAGGCTTTTGTCTACAACATGTGATGTGTGGATTAGGCGCACATCAAGGGTTCAAATCCCGCGGCAGACAAAACCTGATTTTTAAGTGAAGGGTCGAGGGACATGTCCATTATTTACCGAGTTTTGAACTGTGCACCAATGACTCGGGGATTTCTCATTAAAAAGAATATGGTAAAGAAGTATTCTATGATACAACAGGGATACCACCGTGGCCATGTCATATGGTGGGAGAACCAGAACCACTGTTGGAACCAACCGAAACGGCGGTGCTAGGCCTAAAGAGGATGATCGTGACTTCTCAGAAAAGGTATTTGGGAGCGTTGCATCAACAGGAACATCATCATCATCACCTTCAACCACCACCATCTTGTTGTCATTTCTAATTTTGTATATTACCACCAACAATGCTGGGCTATTAACATTGCCATTACTACTCTTACTATAGTAATTTAAGAGAGAATGATTGTTTATAACAAAGAATGTACCTAAAGAAAATTTTCTATCTTACATGATCAGTAACATAGTTTTCCACTTCTTGTACATAGTTAATTGATAGCAAGAGTCATTTCTACTTTCTTGGTTTCCTAAAGCAACACTTATCTTGGACCAAGTTGGTTTGGCTAAAATGACACTTACTTTGGACTAGAGGGAGTATTACTAATTACCACCTTGCAGCCGCACACGCCTACCAAAGCCTAAAACCTCAAACTTTTGATCATTGCAACACTAGTTCCTCGAAGATCAATCAAACCCGAAGCCTACTCTTGGGGCTAAATATGCTTAAACCTTCCTACTGCTATCACTCTTCTTTTCCTTGGATATCTAAATGGTTGGTTAATAGGTCATGCTTCTCTGGTTCTGGATTCTCTAAACCAAAATGAAGCCAAACATAACCAAGAAAATTCTAAAAGTTCCCATGTGTAGTCTAAGCAGTTACTTTCTGAATAACTCAGTATCCAGAGGCGGATCCAGGATTTCAAGTTTATGGTCCTTAGCTACTTCAAGTTAATATTCAATAATTATTGGACTCACAATTAAATAATAATAGATATTTAATGTATTTCTTAATACATATACAAGGTCTGAACAAAAGTTATTGAGTTCACGTGAACCTATAACTCATAGGCTAGCTCTGCCTCTGCTCGTATCATTCTATAGTGGGAAAATACTTAATCACCTTACTGCCATGTTCAAAGTCCCACTCTCTAACTTTTCCCTCTTCAACTCCCATTCCGACTTTCCCTTTCCCCACCAAAAAAAGGTTAACCACTTGGGCAAACAGTGAGTGAAATGATAACTAACTCTTAGGTTTGTTGGGTATATGTAGTCCAAGACTAATAATTATAAGCATCAATTACAAATGTAGGGGCAAAGAAATTGAAAAAAGTTTACGATGAAGTGTTTAAGATAAGGTGAAATATCATTTGTTTAGTATCGCCTCTTCAGAATTACGCTTATTGGCAAGGAAACATATGCCTCAGAACCTTGATGACAGCACCGAAGCGCCCGCTAAGCGAGATGAAGCGCCAACATATTTTGCGCCTACTTCAAGGCTTAAGCATGCTTTAAGCGCACCTTTGACAACACTGGTCGCTTCCTAACTATAATACATACACATCTCCTTTAATTGTTTTTTTGGGGGGGGGGGGGGGGGGGGCTTGAAGATATTGTTTGCTATAAAGAACTTTTGAGAAGCTGCTACAAATAAATTGCTTAAGGAACCACAAGAAAAAGAAGAAGAAAAAACAGGCAACAAGCAAACTATCACTATCAAAAAGTATAAAAAAAAAGGGTAGCCCAATGCACTAAGCTCCCACTATGCGCGGGGTCCGGGGAAGGACCGGACCACAAGGGTGTATTGTACGCAGCCTTACCTTGCATTTCTGCAAGAGGTTGTTTCCACGGCTTGAACCCGTGATCTGCAGGTCACATGGCAGCAACTTTACCAGTTACTCCATGGCTCCCTTTCTTACTATCAAAAAGTATATCAAACAAAAATAAGGGCAACAAAGAAACAATGGAATAATATATTTCTTTATCCCATTTTCCTTGTCCTGGAATAAGGTAGTGGGAGAAGGGAGGGGTGAGGGTGGTGATCACAAAGACCAGAAGTTTGATTATTGGTTAGTCCTAAAATGCTCAAGAATAATCGTCTTAGAATAGCTAAAATAAACAAAACTTTCACACTATGTCTGCCAAGGAAAGGTACCACAATGCCCTTACCTTCAGCCTGCCTCGCTCAAATTACGGAAAAGCAGCACAAAGCACGGGAAAAAACATTGGAGTAATTCACTTTCAGTTTGCAAATTCACAATTTCTACCCGATCAGCGCAGCAGCTTCCTCCATTTTCTTCCAAGTAAGCTCGCGCTGTTCCACAAGGCCAGTGGCCCCCGCTGCTCTTTCATTGTATTCTTTTTCACACTCCTCAAAAAGTTCTGAATCCATCTCCAAGAACATTCTTCGGACATTGGAGGTCAGCCCATGGACTGCCTGATTCCAGTGACCATACATATTCCTTTCTAATGGCTCAAAGATGATTGGTAATATTGCGTGTCGATTCTGGGCGATCAAGTCTACTATATGCTCATTGTTCCATAAGAACAGAGCTCGTTCAGCAACCTGCCATGCATAAAATTTTTGGATTCATTTTCGTGCAACTTTCTGAAGCAAACGACACAAGAAACATTTGTAAAAGCAAAGTATTACGGACCATATTGCCATGACAAGATGAGACGTCAATACTAAATAATTAAGAGTGAATAGGTTAAAATACCCTTAAACGATCACCGTTTTGCGAGTTCCATACCTAAACAAAGGGATGTTCACAGAACCTTCCTGAACTACCATGAAACCATATTAAAACTACCCCCGGAAGGAATATGACATGCTACGTGAACATCATGCTACAAAAGCTCCTCCGAAGAGTTCCAAGTGGCCATAAACGTGGAAAAAAATTGAGTGAATAGGATAACCCCCCAGCCCCCTAAACTATACCGTTTTGCAAGTTTCATACCTAAACTATAGGATGCTCACAGAACCCACTGAACTACCACAAACTCATTGTGCCAGGTGGACTTAATTTTAAGGCTTTTTTCATCTACCACGCGCCTCCCAGCAAGTTATCCCAAACATTTTTCCACATACTCAATCAGCTAAAGGGAGTTATAGTCCGGGGGTGTAACAGGAATACCCAATAATTTAGGTATGGAACTCGCAAAATGAAGATAGTTTAAGGGGTTTTTAACCTATTCAACTCAATAAATAAGGATATCATACACTTCAAATTCAGCAACCATTTTCAAATATAGACATCTCCTAATGGCCTTCAGTAAGTACCCTGTCTAATCCTAACATTTTGATTACATTTAAAAATGCAATAGGTGAGTATATGTTGAGTGGTCAACTGGTTATCCAATCCCGATCGCCATAGTTCTCATGGCATAAAACTAAAAAGAAATAGGAACACTCTGCATATCATTTTGAAATAACATGTCACCCATTACATACACGGTATGTAATTCAACTATCCATAAGCTCAAGCTCAAAAAATCGTAACAATACTCATGACTGGATGAAGTATCAATATGATGAAGTGCGAACTAAAATGACGGAGAGTAGCAACAGTAGTATATTCTACAATTTTTTCTTTCATTTTCTAGTAGTATATTCTAAATGCTAGTATCTAAACTCCACAAGAGCAGAAAACTGCATAATGCCTTCCAGGCATCCTAGAAATACATCAAGACCATGGTACCTTGTAAATCTTAGAAGCTCCATGTAGTTGTCAGGTAGCACAACATGAAACAACAAATGCACTCAGAAACAGTAACGACACATTCCCGTTCATAAAGCTTGGCATATTTGAATCATATTTTACAATACAATATCACCTTTAAGTTGAAACAACTCAATCATAGCAAGTACATACAATGGACTAGAACTGCGAATTCTTAGAAAGTGTGAATAAGGAACCGAATTTTGACAAGTGAACTCATTCATTTAAGACTATCTACTTCATCCATAAAAACCCTGAGAAGCATGGACACCTCCAAGGAGGCCAAAACAAAAAAGAAAAGAAAATAGCAACTGATATATATCTCAATAAACTTAGATCTTCTCTCTGTGCCCTCATTCTAAGTCATTGCTAGAATTTTGAATGAGGAACTGCTTGTCTGCTGAGCGGTTAAATTTCGGTTTCTCGCATTGCATTAAGTGCTCAAACAACAACATACCCAGTGTAATCCCACAAGTGGGGTCTGGGGAGGGTAGGATGTACGCAGACCTTACCTCTACCTTTATGGGGTAGTGGTGTAAAGAGATTGTTTCCGATAGAAGCACCTGGATTATATCAAGCATAACATTTTGAAAGGAAATCATATGTTTAACCTTTGTGGAAATGTGCCACAAAGGTAAGTGTCCTTAGATCATAATAAAAAAGAGCAATATGTCACAGCTTATTCAAAGAGTGAAGTTCTGTAAAAGTAATGCTGCCTCATATAGGAAACCCCTTCTGTTATATTAATGTGATAGAAGCAATGAACATGATTAGACCAAAAAAAAGCAATTAGGAGTATATTTCAAGGAAAACTTCCTTGTGCATTACTTCAAAAGAGAAACAAAATAAGTCAAATTGTCGACTTCTCACCTTCAATCATCTAGTCATTAAAACAAAACTTCAATCATAGTAATTTTTCCCACACCGACCTTGTTGTATGGGGAAAAGTGTTGGTCAGTCAAGAACGCCCATGTTAGTGTAGCAGAGATGAGAATGCTCAAATGGATGTGCGAGCATACTAGGAGGGATATGATTAGGAACGAAGTTATACGGGACAAGGTGAAAGCGGCCTCGTGGCGGACAAGATGAGGGAAGCGAGACTGAGATGGTTTGGACACGTGAAGAGGTGTGTGGATGCGCCAGTAAGGAGGTGTGAGAGGTTGACCATAATAGGAGTTAGAAAAGGTAGAGGTAGGCCGAAAAAGAACTGGCGGGGGTGATTAGACAGGACATAGCACAGCTTCGGCTTACCGAGGACATGACCCTAACTACAAAGGTGTGGAGGTCGAGGATTAGGCTAGAAGCTTAATAGGTAGCCGAGTGGTCTCCTTATTAGTAGTATTAGTTAGTAATCATGTAGTTTCTTTTCTTCAATGTGTATTACTAGCTGTTGCTTCATTTGCTTTTTATCTTGTTGGTTTGTTGTCCTATTTTTATTGATACCATGCTTCACATTTGTCTTTTCTTTCGAGTCAAGGGTCTATCGGAAAGCCTCTCTACCCCACAAAGGTAGGGGTAAGGTCTGCGTTCATCCAACCCTCCCCATACCCCACTTGTGGGACTACACTGGGTGTGTTGTTGTAGAAAGTTGGGCGCTACTGAGAATTTGTCTTATGATGCAAGAACCTAAAAACATCCTTAAGTCAAAACAGATATAAGATTCACTGGTTCAATTAATTGCTTGATTCTGGAACTAATAGTAAATTAAGCATCTTCAAAGCAGAAGACTTCCAAGTTACTGTGGTATTCCGTACATGAAGAACATAAGAATGAGATGCTCAAAGCTCTCAGATGCATTAGTTCAGGCAATGAACATGTAGATTCCGTTTCCCTTTAATTTCTGACAAATAAGAAAAAGACATAGTAATTCTTCAATACCATGATCTTTTTCTCACGCTTAGACAAAAACGACTACATCTTGTTTCGAATTGTGACATTTGTCAACATATTTGACCAATCTGAAATCAAGTTTTTAATGATTAGCTGGGATCTTGGATAGTCAAATGTGATATTTTTACCTTATAGGTGGAAGTACCTCAAGTATCACTTTGCTTTAATGCTTTTATCAGCTTTAGGAACATATCATTTCCACATTGTAACCTATTCTAATGGTGCATCAGCTATTATATAGTTATACCTTATTGATATAAATGTATGGCCAAATACATAGATATCATCATTAGGATCACTTGGTAAGTAACTGAGATATTGTTAAGACTCATGTTTTCTATGTAGAGAAAAGGACAGTCTCTAAAATGCATTCCCTCTATTTAGATTTCCGGGCTTTTCAACTTTTTTTTTCTTTTTCATAAATTAATATTCAATTTGACTTATAGTGACAATATCATATTTCTTAGTTAATCAAGTAATGAGTTTTATACTTTAAACCTAGTTCCTTCAATATATACAAGACGGTGGAGTTTCACTTTTTTTTTAAGATTCGGTGCTCGGGCCAGCTTGCGCACACCTTGATTAATTCCACTAGGTGTCTGCTAGCTCCCGCCAGCATAGATACTACCGTACCGAGTAACTCTATCCACCTTTTGTCTCTGCTGGGATTATCTAATACTTTCAAGACTGACCTTAAATCTTAGAGCATAAGTCAAGCAACCAAATTACAAAAGCTTAGAGCAAAGAACAACAATGAAGATACAAAAACATCTTAGATCCACAATGATCAGTTCACACTTGATGAATATACATAAGAGATATCAATATAGTGAGCATGGAGATAACAATAATTCACAGACCTGAAAATGTGGACTATTGACGCTCCGTCCAAGTTGCTTGAAAAGAGGAACCAAACATCGCTGAAATTCAGCAGGCTGTGTACCTTCCAGAATTTCTTCCAGTTCATTAATAAAAAGAACCTCCTTTCCGCAATTAGTAAGTGGCCAATATTTTAACAGCCCCCTAATAACGATATCTGCTAATCGATAATCTTTCTCAACAAACTGAGTAATGCAATAGGACAACTGATGGTGATATGCAGAAACACATTTAGGTTTGTGAAGAGGAATAAGCGTCCGAACAAGAAACAACTTGTGCTCTTCTTTCATTGGAAGAGCAAAACCATTTATTACACTTCCAAGAATCTCTAGCAATTCACCGATACCGTTATGCCTCTCTGTCTCAAATATAAACCTGTAGAACACATTGTTTATTCCGTTCCTTATAAACGGCCTATGAACCATGAATTTCCCGTACATGCGGTGAAGAATAGTCTTCAAATACTCCCGCTCTCTAGGGTCCTCCGCATCAAACAGGTCGAGCAGTTTCCACACAAACGAATGGTCAAGATACCTCTTGGCAACCTTGGTATCCAAATGCGATGACATCACGTACCTTAAAAGTAACTCATACATTAATTGCAAATGTGGCCAGGACGGATCCAAATACATATCGTCCTCTTCCTCGATACCTTCCGACCCGGTATTTTCATGCGAAGCAGGAGGAAGGCACCGGAAAATGTTAGTAGATATCATCCTAACCAACTCTTCCTGCATTATTTCATTCATTTTACACGAACCCGATTGAACTAAATCGATAAGCTCTGTGAGTGTTTGCCTCTTGATCTCCTTCTGTCTAGCACACTTAACCGTATCCGAGAAATCAAATTGTACACAACAAATTTGTAGCTTCCGGATGAACAAAACATGGCGTTCGGAAAGTGCAACTTCTTTCAATAAGGGCAAAACTTCAATCACACTAGGATCTGGTGTGGCATTTGCTAAAGTAACAGGCTGTGATGATGTCACAGCTGACGTCGCTATTCGCGAAGCATGATCGACAGGCGCATTTGGCATCGAGGTCGGTATCGGAGGCTCAACAGCATCCCCTTTGGAGCTTTTCTTCCCTCTTTTTATTATCTTAAACATAACTATTTATCTATTTCACCAGCAAAACTAGCACTTTTACAACAAAAATATCAAACGGGGTTCTCCTAATTCACCAATTTATAACATTTAATCAAACAAATCCCTAGAAAATCAATAAAAGAATAATTTTTTTCACAACAACAATACAAATTCCTCAAAAGGGTATTCAAGAATCTGAAATCCCAGATCAAAGATTAAATCTTTTTAACAATCCAAGCCAAAGGGGAGCAGAAAATCAAGAACCCATCTGCACAAAGTGAATATACATGATATATATATATATGTATATATAAAGACTAATGAAAAAACATATATTTATTATTAAATGCAAGATTTGATTTTTATTATTACTAGGGAATAAAAAGGGGAGTGGAAAAAGGTACCTGCATAGTATTGGATTGAAGGAACAGAGAGATCCGAGAAGAAAGAGAGGTAGAAGAAGAAGAAGAGAACATTTGTGCTTTTTTGAGTTTTTGAGTGTGTGTGAATGTGCTGGTATATTTTGAGGTTATAAAATATTGTGATTATTTATGAAATATACAATATAAAAACTTAAAAAGAACTAAATGGAAAGATGGTGTGTTTGCTTTTGCCTTGACTACTTCAAAATTTGAATCCAAGAAGTATTTTGCATAATAATGTAAGTTTTTCTTCAATTGAGAAACTTTACAATATTATATGCTTGAAAAGATTTTGACACAAATAAGGACAAAGTACGTATGTATGTATGTATATATATATACACGTATTAAGAGGAAATATTTATGAAACGTGACGATAGTTTCTATTTACAAAACATAACATTACAACCCCTATACAAATACAGTCTTTAATTTTTTTAAAATAAAAGTTTAATTAATTAATTTTTAAAAAATAATTTTTTACTTTTAATTTTTTTTTTATAATTTTAAAAAATATTATTTTAAATATATTTTGTTATAAAATAAAAATTAATTTTTTTCTACTTAATGCTTAAAAATTCACTCAAATTTTTGTGTATGAAATGTGTATATATCGCTCAAAATTTAGTGTATGAAAAGTACATGAAATGTGTATACCTCGTTCAAGGCTTAAAAAATTCGCTTAAAATTTTGTGTATGAAAATGGTATGAAATTGGCATCTCGCTCAAGACTTAGAATTTCGTTCACATTTTCTTATATAAAGTTCATGTTAGGTTTCTGTAAAATTAATACAACTACAATAACTTTGTATACAACTTCATACAACATTCAAGACTAAATAATTGCTCAAAATTGTGTATGGAAAATGTATGATGTGTATATCTTACTAGATGCTTAAAAAGTCCGCTCAAATTTTGTGTATGAAAAATGCATGAAATGGGTATTTATCGTTCAAGGCTTAAAAATTAGATTCAAAATTGTATGTATGAAAATGTATATCTCGCTCAAGACTTAGAATTTCGCTCACATTTTTCGTGTATAAAATACAACTACAACTACATTGTATACAACTTCATACAATATTCTAGGCTTAAAATTTTCGCTCACAATTTGTGTATGAAAATGTCACTCACATATACACATTTCATACATTTTTCATACACAAAAAATTGAGTTAATTTTGTAAGCCTTGAGCAAAAAAAAAAAAAACTTTTAATTATTTTAATAAATTAATAATTAAAAAAAATTAAAAAAGTTAAAAATTTAATTTTTAAAATTATATTTTCTTAAAAAAATTATTTTTAAATAATTAAAAAAATTAAAAATGAAAATATGAAGATCCGTCATGTTTCATAATATATCATTATGTTTTGTAAATAAGAAAAACTATCTATATATTTTGTAATAAAGAGTCTTAAATAGGTACCCTATGTCATTAGGAACCATGGAATGAGAACATGGACTCATTATATGGACATGGACAATCTAGCTTTTGGGGTTGAGTTAGGCCCAAGATCCATTCTTCACATGGTATCAGATTCAAACACATTCCAAGTCTTTGTTCACCGATGTTAGACCCCCAAATTATATATCCACTCTTCAGTTTATATGGTGAGAATTATCCATGTCGATGTCTATATTCCAATTTCATATACTATGTGAGACTCTTAATATATAGAAAAGTCTAATTAGAATAAAGTACAAGCAACAGAAAATTAAGGGAGTGGTGAGAATTATCCATGTCGATGTCTATATTCCAATTTCATATACTATGTGAGACTCTTAATATATAGAAAAGTCTAATTAGAATAAAGTACAAGCAACAGAAAATTAAGGGACTAGAAAGGAGAATATGGCATAATGAATGAGAAAATATTCCAAGTTTTCCTTTCACTCTAATCAACAAAAGCACAAAATAGTTGACTTGTATTAAAATCTTCTTCTTTCTAATTCCAATAGCTTCAAAGATTTAGTAGTATTACGAGGCATGTTTTCCATGCTAGCACTTCAAAGGGTAAATGACAGATTTAACTTATATAAAATGACAAGTGCAAAGAAATTTTATAAAATAATGTAATTAAAATGATACAGACTTTTCTTTTTAGATTGTTATAGAGATTTACTTATTGATTGCAGGTCCGCATACAACCTTTGCGAGGGTCCTATTACACACTCAATCTAGGAATACTTGTATGCTTATCTCGTTGAAAGTTTTTTCAAGAACTTTTTTATTTTCAACAGTACTTCAACATCCTATAAGAAACACGTATTCAGTAAGTTATAGTAAAATAAATAAGCATATGTGAAGTATATTAGGGCTCTAAGAAAACAAACATATTCCCATGTCAACTATAAATAATACTAGCATCCGAACATCTTGTAACGATCTAGATCCAATTGTTTAGATATTATTTGATTCGATTTCTTTGAGCTGCCTCAAGGTTTGGATTTACGATTCTGTTCTATTGGGCTTGAACTCAAAAACGTCTTGCCCATATGGCCCTAATTGTACCCTCTCATTTTGATGTGAAATCTACCTAGAACCCCCTTCCGAGTTCAACAGCCAGCGGTACGTAGGCGATTACAATTTTAGATTTTATTAATAGCACAATTTTTTTTAGATTATTCATATATATAAGTCAATAATAATAACATATCCAGTGTAATTCAACAAGTGAGGTTTGAGGAAGGTAGGATGTACGCAAATTTTACATCTAATGTAGGGCAGATAAGCTATTTTCGAAAGACCCTCGGAAATATACATCAAATCGAGGCGTCTCACATGTAATATCAATAATAATATGTAAATCATGGTTCAAATTTGATCATTTGTTCAAAACTTAGAGAATGATATTAATTTATTTTATATGAAGATGAGAATAACATATGAGTGCACATCGAAATATTTTATAAGAAACAAACAATTAGGGGAAACAATATAATTAAGGTTTTCATTGCAATCTTCCTTGTATCAATGCAAGAACATTTTAAATTATTACAACTAGATCTAGATCTCCTCAATACAGAAAGCCATTTTCTCCTAGTTCCAATTAAATAAATATAATTTGTGAGACAATTAACATGGCTAACAACTGGTTTCACAGAGATTAATTAAGACACTCTTTAAGTCCAACAAAAAAAAAAAACAAATCACAGTTCTCCAAAAAAAGGTAAAATTTAATAATCAAGAAATGCAGTTTAATTAAAGGATTTAAGATATATAGTAAAACACCTCTTTACACCATCAATTTAATTTAACCTTTTATATCAGGTTATTATTCTATTTTTGAGGTTATTACATCAACTGCCTTACTACATAGAGTTTAAAATTATTATTGTAAGTCAACTCAACCTACTTGTGTAAAATTTTTTAAATATTGTCGTTGCACAGAACTTGAACTTTAATCTCGAATAGGGAATCTTAATTCCTTTTCTATTTTTATTATTATACATAGATGTGGGGTTACAACGTGCGCAATTAAATCTTTCATCAACAAAGTAAAAATTTAGGTAGTCAATTAACTTATCCGAAATCTTGATATTTGTTTTCAACCACCTACAAAAGAAAAAAAATCAACACACGCGCACACACAATGTCGGAGCCATTCTTGTTCAAGGGATGTTAATATACACCCTTCACTGAAAATTTACACTATAATCCCTTTTGACTTCTCTGTGTGTTTACACTTCTTTATATTATAATTGTCTTTCGTAAAAATTCTGATTCCACCACTGCACACGCAAATATATAACACAATGTTAATGGGCTTCAAACTAATGGTATTCTAAATTGAGTTTAACTATACACACTGACAATGTAAAACAAAAATTTCAAATGTTGAAAATTCCAATTAACAAGTGGATGAAAAATTGATATTGGAAAACTAGATATATGATTAGATATCAGAATACATGTAATCCTGAATAATACAAATTATTAATAATAATTCCTTAGCAGAATTAATATTATTTTTGAAGAAGTCCACCATAATTTGCAGCCATAGCTATTTCTTTCTCAGCCACTTTAGCTTCCTCTCTGAATTTCTTGTAAATTCTTGTAAATATCATTCTTGTAAAACTTCCTAGTCCTTAACACCAAAATAATTGACACAAATGCCCCAAGAATTGTCACCCCAGTAATAATAATAAAGGCCAATTTGAAACATTCAGCCCCAATACATTCCAAATCCTCACCAATCTTCCTAGTTTTCCCTTGGCCACCATTTGTCTTTCAACCTATTTATAATACAAATGGCCAGCTACTCTTACATTTAGCAAATATGACCCAATTGGACTTGCCACTGATCCAAAATTGTAAAGAGTTGAGTAATATTTCAGTCCAAATAGTTCTGAAATTATGGCATAAAGCAATGGCCATTGTGCACCAAAGCAAAATCCTATGACTATGGATGCAACATATAGGCCACCGGGTACGTTGAACGCGATTAAAAGATGGCCTAAACAAGAGATTACGAGCGTTATTGTGAGAATAAGTGGCCTAGGAAATTTGTACTTTGACAAGAAATGTTCAGACAGGAAACCAGACACAACTCTGCCTAAGTAATTCCATATGCTCACTAGTGACACAAATGTACTAATGCTGGTCTTTGTATAGCCTAATGATGTCCCAATTTGGGTTTGTCCCAAATTGTCTATTGCTGTTAGTGTTCCTCCAACGCCACAAATCGTCGCGAAAAACAGGATTAACATATCAATGCTGAAAAGGGTTTGAAGTATAGTGTAGTCTTCACCTCTATCAGGTGCGCGAAAAACTGTTTTCCAACAAGAAACATGTTCTTGATCACTTGAATTTTCTTGATCTTTTGATGGTCTACTAGTAGGAGTGGCATAAGGGGGTATTTGGGTAACCAATTGGGGCTGAGAAATTTCACATTTTGGCTCCTCAGTGACTAATTTCACTTGTGATATACTTTCCAATGCTTGTTTCTTGGATTTCAAAGAATCAAATTCCTCTTTGACAACAATAACAAGTGGAAAACATAGCAAAAACAGAACAAGGGAAGTGCTTAAGCCATACTCACTTTGTTTAAAATCTAGCCTTTTTTGAAGTATAATGATCAACATGAGAAATCCAGCTAGGCCAAGTGATATATACAAAAACTTGTAAAACACCTTTATCTCATGTGCAATCCGAACCACCCTCATAACGCGAATTATACGCATGAAAACAAACGAAATGACACAAGGAAGCCAACCCATAAGTAAATCAAAGACTTAAGAGTCATTACCATAAATGGCATGGTAAATTTGTGTCAACATTGCACCACTTAGCCCAGCATAGCCCTTAAGTAGTCCAAGAACCGCGCCACGGCTCTCCGGGAAGTTCTTGACACAAGTGACCAATGCACCAGTATTGGTAAAAGACTGAGAATTTGCACCAACACAAATGTACACACACATATGCCAAACTTTGGGTTTTGGGATTTTTTTGGTCACTGCTAGCCAAATCATGAAGTAGCCAAAAAAGTTAAGGACAACACCAAATGAGAGAACTACCCAAGGGGGTGTTACTTCATTGATTAGGCCAGAGAGGACACCAACATTGGACTCTAAATCTTTGAAGAAACTGAGTAAATTAAGGGTGGTTTGATCATATCCGAGCGAAGTTTTGATATCAGTTGAATATATACCAAGGAACATACAATAGCCAGACGTAGACCGTCTGGTGTCTGGACAGCCACCCCAATCAGCATCCGTATATGAGACAAGTGTGGATGTCGAGGAAGGATACAAATGCAAACCATAGTCCAGTGTACCCTGAATATACCGAATGATGCGTTTGAGTGCATTCATGTGCTCAATTCTGGGATCATGCATGAACAAACACACCTGCTGAACAGCATACGTAATATCCGATCTTGTAAAGGTAAGATACTGAAGGGCCCCTGCAAGACTGCGATAGCGGGTCGGATCCTCGTAAGGTACGCCGGTTGCGGCACTAAGCTTGGGTTTAGTATCAACTGGAGTGGAAGTGGACTTACAGGATGACATCCCAGCCCTCTCGATGATCTCAATTGCATACTTCCATTGAGACAAGAACAACCCATCGAAACGACGAGTGACAGCAATCCCCAAAAAGTAACTCAAGGTCCCCAAGTCTTTCATAGCAAACTCGGAGCTGAGCATGGTCATGATAAACTGGCGTAAGGCATCGGAAGAGGCAGTCAAGATAATATCATCCACATATAACAGAATGTAGGCCAAGGATGAACCACGACGGTAGATGAACAAGGAATTATCCGACATGCTGTGAGTGAACCCAATAGTCGAAACATAGTCAGCAAACCTTGTATACCAGGCCCGGGGAGACTGCTTAAGCCCATATAAGGACTTCTTCAATAAACAGACATGATGAGGATGTTTGGGATCCCTGAATCCCAAAGGCTGATGCATATAGACTGTTTCCTTGAGATCCCCATGAAGGAAAGCATTATTTACATCTAACTGATGAATAGGCCATGCCTTCGAAAGAGCCAAGCTTATCACCGTGCGAATGGTAGCCGGCTTGACGACCGGACTAAATGTCTCACCACAATCTACACCAACCTGCTGAGTCTTACCATCACCCACAAGTCGCGCCTTATGTCGAGCAAATGAACCATCTGAATTCTCCTTATGAGCAAAAATCCACATAGACCTGATAATACCAGATAGACGAGGCACCAACTCCCACGTCTTATTATCAATAAGAGCATTATATTCATCGGTCATAGCAATTTTTCAATTCGGGTCATTTAAGACAGACACAGGATTACGGGGTAAGGGGGATTTAGTAGAATGTAAATTAAAATGTCTTTTTGGTTTAAAAATACCCCATTGACTACGAGTGACTGGTCTATGACTCGTGAGGGGATTGGATGGATTTTTGGAATTTGCTGGGTTCGGGACGGACTGGCCAGCAGGCAATGGGCCTGCTGGCCCAATTCGGTAATCTGGAGCAGTGGATCGGACCGTTCCCAGGCCCGGGTTGGGGATCGGCCCAATCGCTGGAACTGGTCCAGTGGTGGTACTGGTATAGGCAGGGGGTGACGAACCAGTGGAGCCAGCGGGCAATGGGCCCGCTGGAGAATTTTGGGTGCGAGATACGTCCGAAAAATACTGAATAACATATGAGGATATATTATCATCCAAAAAATTATACGAACTAAGCACGAGAGTATTATCCTTAGAAAATAGAAATTGGGATTCATCAAAAATGACATGGCGATTAATGATGATTTTATTAGAGGATAAATCAAAGCATTTGTAGCCATGATGATTAGATGGAAAACCCAAAAACACACACGGAGTAGACCGGGCCTGAAATTTGTTAATTGTGGTGGATGGGAATAACAGATAACATAAACACCCAAAAATTCAAAGATGAGAATAAAGAGTCTTATTATATAAAATTTGAAGGGGGCAAGAATATGTCAGACCTTTGGAAGGATTATGTTAAGGAGATATGTAGCCATTTGAAGAGCATGATGCCAAAAATATAAGGGTACGGAAGCATGAATTAATAGAGTACGGACAATGTTATTTATGGAACGAATTTTATGCTCGGCTTTCCACTTTGTGAAGACGTATGAGGACAAGAAAAACAAAAATTGATCCCATTATTAGCACAGAATTCCCGAAACACACCATTTTCATATTTTTTGCCATTATCACACTGAATATTTTTAATTTCTCGGTCGAATTGGGTTCTAATGAATGCTTTAAATTTTAAGAAGACGGAAAAAACTTGAGATTTTTTCGCTATCGAAAACGTCCATAAAAAGTTAGAATAATCATCCAAAAAGAGAACATAATATTGATGACCCACAAAACTAAGAAACGGAGATGTCCATAAGTCGCTATGAATAATATCAAATGGCATTAAAGTATGAGAATTTGAGTCTACAAATGGCAACTTAATATTTTTTCCCAAAGAACAAGACTGATAATTTGGTGTACGACTCGTACCCTTACATGAAATAAACCTATTTTTATCTAAATATGACAAAATAGATTATCCCGGATGACCAAGACGAGCATGCCACAAGGAATGAGAGATGGCTGCAAAGGCTGATGGCAGGGCTTGACTCGATGGACCGGAACTGGGTGTGATAGGATAAAGATCTCCCCTACTATCACACCTGGAGAGGACTCCCCATCTTGAAATCCTTCACAGAGAAACCAAATGGATCAAATTCAATAGAAACAGAATTGTTAGTAGTGAATTTACGGACTGAGACTAAGTTTTTAATCAATTTGGGGGCGTATAGGGTGTTTTTCAATATAAAATGTGGATGAGGGGGAGATAACGTCTTATGACCATAACCACAAATTGGAATAGAATTACCATTACCAACAATTATACCGCGAGGGTTGCTCAAATTGGAATAAGACGAGAGCGTACCTGAATCGGATGTCATGTGGGTAGTGGCACCGGTATCCATATACTAATTTGGGTCCGGAGGATTTAAATCAAGCGTGTGCATTGCGGCTTCGATGTCGGTAGGCGTGGGTGCCGCTGCGTGATGGGCTTGCGGGGGCCGAGGCCCAAGCACCCATGTTTGCGGTCTCGGCCCAGACTGCTGACTGTATGTGGACCATGTCAAATTGGGCCTGGACTGCTGCTGGACCGTCCATTGCCCGTTGGGCTGAAAGTGGCTGGGTTGAAACTGCAGCTGGGATGAAAATTGACTGGGCCCAAACAGTTGTTGTGGGGCCCACTGCCACTGCATAGGGGCCCACTGTGAGCCCCAGAACTGCTATTGCTGCTACTAACCACCGCGAGGACCCCTACCACCATTATACCAGCTGCCGCCGTTGTTGCCATCACGGTTCTTGCAATTATTTTTCTTATTTCCACCTTTTTTTCCGCCATCGTTGTTGCGGTTTTGGCCCTAGTTGTTGGAATCGGTAGGATACACCGTGGACTCGGTCATCATGGCTACGGGACTAGCACCGGTAGCCGCTCATTTTTCTATGCCTGCTTCTTCGAGTGTAAGCATAGAACGAGCCTGATAAAATTGCGGAAGCGTGTTGCTTTGCCGAAGAAGCGTTCCACCACCACTATAGGCCTCGGAGAGGCCGGAAACCATTTGGAGGACCAAACGATCGTTCGAGACTGGCGCGCCAACGTTGCGAAGTTGGTCCGCCAATTCCTTTAATCTTTTGCAATAAGCCAAAACATTAGGAAAATCTTTCATATTGACGTGGGAGAAATCCTGCTCAAGGGTAACGGCTCTAGAATTTTGATTATCTTGGAATATATCACACAGTCTATCCCAAGTTGCATGTGCCGTAGCGTCAGGCTCAATAATTGTTTGCAAAAGGTCGGTGGAAATTGTGGAATATATCCACTGAAGGACGGTAGCATCAAGAGTCGTCCACAACTTAGGATCATCCTCGCGTTTTGTCACCTCCGTATCCTCAGGAGCCGCGGGGAGTATGTGATGGATGACTTGATGCGATCATGCGTGAATTTTGAACAATTCGGCCCACGTCGCATATTGGACATTTTCTATTTCAAGAACGAGGGGGATGTTATTCTTGATGTTAGAAACTGTAAGGGCAGGATGAAACGTGTTCCGGGAAGTAGACATATTGATAGAACAATATGAGAATGAGGGATTTGGGAGAAAATTTGGGAAGAAAAGGGTTTCCGTCGGCACACAAACCGAGAACAAAACATCTCGGAAGTGGAGGGAAGTCGACGGAAAATAAGAGAGTAGAGAGAGGATTTTAAGACCTAGACTCTTGATACCATGAAAGAAATAATCCCTTGATTATTTTCATTAATTGAAAGACTATTTATACAAGTTACATATTTCCATAATAGGAGAATCATATTCCTATTCTATTCCTAAAACCTTATTTTACTTGGATACTAACTATACATTTATGATAATACAATTATTATGGTAAGTGTACAATACTAATTACATTACAATATTACCTAAACTAGGAGACTAAATATTACCTAAATATATACTCTATATACGGTAATGTCACGCAAACCGAGAGGGAAGTCCGAGAGCAATATACCCAATATACACATATATATTGTGTATATTTAACAATTACTTTGTAATTGCAATTTGATGATCGTTGAATGTTGATTTCTATTTGGTTGGACTGTTCTGCATAGTTTAACAGTCTTATATGATTTTTATATATCAATTACTAGACGCAGTTGATGAAAATGGTAAACATCACCTATCGACATTTAAAGAATTTTAAATCCATTCAGTCTTTGTAGGAGATACATTTGATATTATGAAAGAAAATGTTACGGATCTTACCAATTTGATGATTTAGATTTCGATAAATTTGGCCTCTTGCATCTGTATTGGAATAGTATAACTTAATAAATACATATAATCCCTTAGAGGCCTTGAACGTATTGCAACATTCTTATTTCTTCATCAAAGAATACATTTATGCCAAAAAAGGCATTTCATGGAATACAATTTTAGCCTCTGAGAATAATTTTTTATTCCTTGCAAGATCTAAAATAATTCACTAATACTATTCAAAAGAAGTATAAACCTGATAGTGAGAAGAGCTTAAGATCAAGAGAAATATTCAAATCTTTCTATTCAACAATATAAATTAACTTTTATCTTATCTTGATATGTAATTTTATGAATTCATCAACAAACTCTGAATCTTATTATACATAACACAATTTTTACGGCAATTTAAGATGAAGGAGCTGATCTTTTCTTTCTTGCTGGCATTCTAATTAACAATCGTGAATCAAATGATTTAAATTTCACAATTGATAAAATAATATTTTTTTTAATATAATCAAACAAATAAGATGATAATCTTTTATGATTTTTTTTCTGACACTCCCCGGACATCGCGCGGATACTATACTAGTATATAATAATAGAAAAGGTCCAAACGAAACCGATACTCGGTTCTGTTCAATTTTGGCCCATAATGTTCAGTCCGGCTTTTTTATGAAATCGTCGTCTTGGATTATTTTTATCGAAGGTAGAAATTTCACGGGACAGTCTATCTTGATATTGCCATTTAATTTGCATTTTTTTTACGCGGATTGGCCTTCAAAGGCACATGTCTTTAATTTTTTCCTCAAATTATTGGTCTTTAGTTTTTTTCCTTCGCTTAAAAAAGTGACTGAAAATACCAGGAGGTCCCAGATTCGAATCCCGCTCTGTAAAAAATTAAAAAAGAATTCACAAGGCATAGTTTGCCTGCAAAATCTCAGAGTTTGCCTTCAGGCATAAGACAAACTGTCTTAAGGTAGAGTTTGTCTTATGTCTGAAGACAAACTCTGTCTTAAGGTAAAGTTTGCAGATAAACTATGCCTTGCGAATCCAAACTCTGCCTCGCGATATTTTTTTATTTTTGACTGAGCTTGGGGTTCGAATACAGAACCCATGGGTTTTTAGGCGAAGAGAAAAAAAATAAAAATTTCCAAAATGATGAGCAAAAATTAAAGATCACCCCGAAATAAGGGCAATGCTACGAATTTCCCTTATTTTTGTACCCTCTTTTTAAAAAATTGCACAAATATAATTCGAACATGCGGTGTCTAGAGTCGGCCTTGATAAAATGTTGAAGTTACATATGAGTAGTTTATGCGTTTTTGTCTGAAGTTAAGGTAAAAATTGTTGAATCTCAACCATTTTTGTTTGACTTCATTCATATATGACGGTAGTTCAGTCATTTTTACATGACTTCAACTAGTTTTACTTAAATCTAACCATACGTAACTGAAGTAAGGCAAAAATAATTTAACTTCAGACATATAAATATTTTGTCAAAATTAATTTCAGAAATTGTATTTCTAAAGTTGTCCGAAATGGGATACACATGCAATTTTTTTCTTTTTAAATAAGCACAAGTTAAATAATGACGTTAGAATCGAGTATCCGTGTACTTCGCCCCAATCAGAGACATGTAGATTTTACACTGCTTTTGATAATATACTAAGTTCAATAGATACTTGCATTATAGTTTAATAATATTCGTACCAAGTCTGTTGATACGTGCAAAACTTTGTTAATTTGTTTTATTATTAAACTTAGCATTAATTTCCCACCTTATTCCTTATACAACTATGCAACATTTTGACCACTAACAATAGCTGACATCCGCAAGGCGGCTTTAGACAATATAACTTTAATTTAGTGCCAACAGGTCATTGATTATTAACTTAATTAAATGGATTATAACCCTCAACATATAATTTAATTGAAAGTCAACTTTCTTGAAAAAAAGTCAACGGTCATCGAAATCATGTACATAGCTCACTACACGGTGAAGAAATCTCTTGAATGAGTGGACGTCATGTGTTCAAATCTGATTAAAGGCGGCAACCATTAAGCCGTCCTTTTTCCCATATTCCTTTCTTATATATAAATGAAGCTAATTACAATGTTAGAAGAATCATAAGGAGCTAATTAATTAGCAATATGGAAATCATTATCCTCTCTAAGGAAAAAGTGAAGCCATCCACACCAACACCTCCACACCTAAGAAACCACAAATTGTGCTTTTTTGATCAACTAGCACTTGGAATATGCATCACACCTATCTTCTTCTACAAAAACAACAACCTGCTTTCAAAAATAAATAGAGTGAATATTATTGATAATTATCTCAAGAAATCCCTCTCAAAAACCCTCACCCTATTCTATCCGCTTGCTGGCGAGCTGAGTTCAGAAGATCCAACTTTTGTTGATTGTAACGATAATGGAGTTCTTTACGTAGAGGCTCATGTAAAGAACGTCCAATTTGATGAGTTTCTTCAAAACCCTGATCTCTCGCAACTCATTAAATTCCTTCCACAAAATGCCAGCATGAGTAGCATGATGAATTATGTTCAAAGTCTTGAAACCTTAGTTTCTATACAAGTTACTAGGTTTGATTGTGGTGGGATTGCAGTTGGTGGAGTCTTGTTCCATACACTCTTGGATGGTTCATCAATGAGTGTTTTTTTCAACACATGGGCTAGGTTTGCACGGGGTGGCGATAATGGAGTGGACGAGATGTGTCTTGATTTCACATCATCATCAGTAATGTTCCCGCCTGAAAATCATTTCCCTGAAGAGTTGTTGGAAACCAAAAAAAAGTTGTTTTTCGACGAGGGAAAGTCCATTGTTGGAAGATTCGTCTTCAATAACAAAGCAATTGAGGCCATTAAGACGAAAGTAACAAGTGAAGTTGTGCCTAATCCAACTCGAGTCGAGGCATTAACAACTTTCATTTGGAAACACATGATTTTAGCAACAAGAGCAGTAAGGGGTAGTTCATCAAGACCATACATGGTGACACATTCTGTGAACTTAAGGCAAAGGCTTGACCCAAAATTGCCTAATGTTCTTGGGAATCTAATCTTGTTAGCCACTAGTGAATATTCAGAAAAAATGAGTGAAACATTAGAGGTGTCTCATTTGGTGGGAAAAGTGAGAGAAATGATTGAGAATGTGAATAGTGAAAATTTAAAGGCCTTGGAAGGTGATGGTGTTGCAATTTCTTATATTTTGGACATGGCATTAAATCTTGAAAACGTGTTGTCTCAAGTGGATACTTATAAGTTCTCAAGTTGGTGTAATTTTGGACTCTATGATGTTGATTTTGGATGGGGAAAGCCTAGTATGGTTGCTCCCTTCATTGGCTCTATTGCCTCATTGAATAAGCAACAAATTATTCTTGTGGAAAATGGAAAGAATGATGGAATTGAAGCTTGGATACTTAGAAACGATGAGGAAATGGTTGAGTTGGAGAATGATGAAGAATTTCTAGCATATGCATCTCCAAATCCTATTGTTCAATATACCTCTTGAATTTGTTCAATTTTATTGGATGTCCTCAAATTGATGGAGTAAGGGTTTAATTATTTGTTTGGTTAATATGTTTGTTATGTGCGGATTATAATGCAAAGATTATTTTTGTAATGATTTGATAGAATATACACCGTATATTTCTTTGATATTATTAGTGATCTTGTACATCGGTTATTATGGTAGTAATCTTTTGTGTTAGAAAAATATATTTGATTTTCGTAATTATAGGGTAGGTTTAATATTGTATATTATGTATATAAATCAATTACATTAATAAAAATAATCAAGGGATTATTCTCTTTCATGGTATTAGCAAGGTAGCTTTTGGAGTTGAGTTAGGCCAATATCCATTCTTTACATGGTATAAGAGTCATACTCATTCCAATTCTTCGTTCACCGATGTTGGGCCCCCAAATTATATTATCCACGCTCTAGTTAACAAGGTCTGGGCGTACGGGAGAGTGTTAAGAGTCTCACATCGGATATGGAATGGGAACATGGACTCCTTATATGGACTTGGATAATCCTCACCCCAAAAGCTAGCTTGCTGATACCATGAAAGAGAATAATCCTTTGATTATTTTCATTAATGTAATTGGTTTATATACCTAATATACAATAGTAAACCTAGCCTATAATTACGGAAATCAAATATATATTTTCCTAATACAAAATATTACTACCATAATTATCGATGTACAAGATCACTAATAATATCAAAGGAATATACTGTGTATATTCTATCATGTAAAGAATGGATCTTGAGTCTAACTCAATCTCAAAAGTTAGCTTGCTGATACCATGAAAGAGAATGATCTCTTGATTATTTTCATTAATGTAATTGGTTTATATACATAATATACAATAGTAAACCTAGCCTATAATTACGGAAATCAAATATACATTTTCCTAATACAAAATATTACTATCATAATTACTGATGTACAAGATCATTAATAATATCAAAGGAATATACGGTGCATATTCTATCACACCCCCGCATTCATAACTGGCGGTTGTCGTACGCTGAGATTGTTCCTAAAATCTTCAAACGGAACTAAGGGAAGACCCTTAGTAAATATGTTAGTGATTTGATAATGTGAGGGGACATGCAAGACATGTACTTGTCCACGAGCTACCTTTTCGCGAACAAAGTGAATATGCATTTTGATATGTTTAGTGAGCTGATGCTGGACAAGATTCCCCGAGAGATATATCGCACTAAACATTATCGCAGTAGACCAAGGTAGCTTTCCGAATAGGAAAAAATGAATCTCTAAGAGGAGGTTATGCAACCAACAGGACTCAGACACCACATTGGCTACTCCCCGATATTCGGCCTCCGCGCTGGATCGCTACAAAGTAGCCGACCAAGAGACCAAGTTATCACCGAGAAACATACAATAACCAGATGTCGAACGCCTGGTATAGGGACATCCACCCCAATCAACATTTGTATAAGATATGAGAGTAGATACCGATGATGGATATAAGTGTAAACTGTAATCAAAAGTGCCCTGAATGTAACACACAATGCGTTTGAGAGCGTGTGTGTGTTCTTCCCTCAGATCGTGTATGAATAAACACACCTGATGCACTGCATAAGTAATATCGGGTCTCGTAAACGTGAGATATTGAAGAGCCCCGCAAGACTACGATAGTGAGAGGGATCTTCGTATGGTGTGCTAGAAGTAGCACTCAACTTCAGTTTAGTGTAATAACAAAGGAATATACGGTGTATATTCTATCATGATTAATAATAAAAGGATTGTTATGTGGTGATTAATAATATATGATTTCTGTCACAACGATACCAACTAATAATGAATGAATTGTTATGTGGTATTAGCATATGAATTTACAGCTGCAACTTTATAATGAAGACTTTTATATGAATGCACACCTTGATGATGTTGACGTGTGTGCAGTCAAACCTCGTTATAGTTGCAATGTTTAATTCAGTCGCTACTATATGTATATTGACATTTGATGTTTAGATTTCATTTAGCTATAATAACCAAAAGTACACATAATTATTTTACTGTATTTATTATATTATAAATGAAAATAAAATACTTATTAAATTTAAAATTTTAATTGATTTTATATTTCATTAATTAAAAATTGAAAAGACCAATACATTATTAATAAATTCATAACTAATTGTACCGTACAAATAAAGAATTAAAATCTGAAGAACATATGAATTTAAAATTAATTGAAAATTTAAAAAAATCAAGTTTGACATAAGAATTCGACAATTGTAGGTTCTTTGGTAAATTTTAGTTTCTTAATGATAATTTAACGCTTGAATTGATGAATATTCTTGTCCAATCTTTTAGCAAAAGATCGGTATTCAATAGTTTTTTCCCTTGAAATCTATGTAAGAGCTTAATAATTAGTTTTTTCACTTTCGTTGTCACTTTCTGCATCCACTATCTCTTGTTCTTCCACTCCAATGACTTGTGCAATAATCTCTTTATTAGTGTAAGTTTCAAGGATTGAAAGTGTTGCGTCAAACACTACTAGTTTTTCCTCGTGAAGTTATGACCATAACCGATGGGCACCATTTAAATGCACTTTTTTTCCTTTTAGATATTCGTATTTGAAATTTGTTATGTGCATGACATTAATATGATTATCATAAATATTTAAATATTTATTTTTATACATAATATATTTCTTACAAAGATGTAATTTTATAAAGAGTGTACCGCTATAATGAATGACATTGTTGTTATAGGTAAAATGCTTATATAAAAGTAAAATGTAACATGAAAAATCAATTCTGAAGAAAATCATAAAGTTACAATGAAATGTTATTATATCCATGTATTAACAAGGTTTGATTGTGATAAATATTCCTTGTATACACCCTGTGTATACCGGGTAATCACGGAAACACAAGCCACATAGGACCGTGTATATCATGGGATTTAGGAGAATATTTATTGTTTATAATTAGCATTGTACACTTACCATATTTGTAGAATTCTTGTACAAATAGAATAGTATTTTGGGAGTAGAATAGGAATAGAATTTTTCATATTATGGAAATTATATTTTGTATATATACTCATTCATTAATGAAAATAATCAAGGGATTATTTCTTTCATGGTATCAGAAGTCTAGGTTTTCAATACCTCTCCCATTTTTTTTCTTCCGGAGCTCTCAGTTTCCGAGCTACCGTCTCAGGTTCCGTGCCCTTCTTCTCTCTTCTCTTCCCAAATTTATCCAAATCCCTATTTTATCTCTTGTTCTTTCGTTATGTCTAAGAACATCTTTCATCCTGCCCTTACTGTTTCCAACATCAAGAACCACATCCCTATTGTTCTTGAGATGGAAAACGTCCAGTATACGACGTGGGCAGAGTTGTTCAAAATTCACGCAATCTCACATTAAGTCCTCCATCACATAATTCCTCCCGCTACCCCTACTCCCGCGGAGGATCCTCAGTTATGGATTACTCTTGATGCTACCGTCCTTCAGTGGATTTATTATACTATTTCTACCGACCTTTTACAGACGATCATTGAGCCAGACACTACGGCTATGGCTACCTGGAATAGATTGCGTGATATATTCCAGGATAACCAACATTCTCGAGTTGTCACCCTTGAGCAAGAATTTTCACAAGTCAGCATGGAAGATTTCCCGAATGTTTCATCTTATTGTAAATGGCTCAAAGAATTGGCGGACCAACTCCGTAACGTTGGAGCACCTGTTGCTCTCTTTATTGACACTATTGGCTCATTGAATATGCAACAAATTATTCATGTGGAAAATGGAATGAGTGATGGTATTGAGGCTTGGATCCTTAGAAACAATGAAGAAATGCTTGAGTTGGAGAAAGATGAGGAATTTCTAGCATATGCATCTCCAAATCCTAGTATCAAAGTTCCTTGAATTTTTCAATTTTCTCGGATGGATTTCCTGTTCGTCCATTCACAAATCCGTCAGAATTTAGCTCGTCGGTTTGAAAACGTCCGCCGAAAATTCTCTGTTTTTCAGAAGTGTGTCTCAAATTGAAGCACTATATAAGGATCTTTTGGTTTATGGTCTAGTTATACAAGGATTATTCATAAGGTCAATAATAACTTAAGAACTCTTATGAGGAAAATAATAATGTAGGGAGTGTTGTGTATGGGAGTGCTTACTTTAAGGGTGGCTTTGTTGTTGCTAGCTATTTTTATTCATTTGTTGTCACTACATGTATTGTTATTCTACATTCTGTTTCGAATAGCCTTTTGAGCCATGGATTTATGGGAAACAACCTATCTACCCCTCAAAGGTGGAGATAAGGTCTGCATACATCCTACCCTCCTCAGACCCCACTTCATGGAATTACACTAGATATGTTGTTGTTTATTCTGTTTTGAATAAAATTATAAAGATTCGCCCAAAACTTATGTGAGTGTTAGTGATATAGAGTTTATATATAAGGCCACAAAAGCTTTATTAATTGATGCAGCAATCATTTCTTCTTTTATAGTGATAACTAATCAAATATATATTGGAGTGTTAGTTATGCAAATTTTTATGCTGAGATTACTTTTGTTAACATAGTAAACCAAACGTCCCGCTGGACGGCATTTTCAATTGCTTAAGAAGAGGCTTTTGAAATGTATTGTCCTGAACGAGTTATAATTAAATATTTTTGTGGCTATAAATCAATTCATTTCCACTAATGAATACACGAAAGAAATACCGTACTCAAATCCTCCAAGCACTTTGAAGGATTGAAATATCACAAAGAACAAATCAAAATCTTCTACATACCAAATGACCAAATTTGTAGAACATTCTTTCTCTATCAGACCTGTCATCTTAGCTTGAATTTCTTGCAGACTGCAAGGAAAAAAGATAATATAAGCCATGATAAAAAATAAAAAAACTGTTGATATTGGTTCATATGTAACAAAAAGTGAAGTGTAATAATCTTACAACTAGTTCATGATCTCCCATAATCTCGTCGATTAATTCTTGTAATGGCTTGGCCTGGCTGTTTGGGACAAGAGCAGCAAAGACAGGTTCTTTAAGTCCTGCATATAATTATATATGTGTTTAATTGAACCCAGTATTTCAACACGGAATATAAGTATATGTGAAGAACCACTGAATTTTCTACAAATACTAAATTCTGAACTCATAATTTTAGAAGTGCAATGAGTATAGTGCTAAGAACTTTAAAAGTTGAATCCGTTAAGTTTAAATCCTAGATTTGCCTTTGAGTATGACCATGTAAAAGATCATCGATCTCAGAGGCAACATTGAACTGAAAAAAAGTTCATAAATGATCAAAAAATGATAGTCATTGTATGAATTTAATGCCTTAATTGTCATTGCTATGGCAAGAAGATTACCATAAAAGATTATTTGCATTTTTAAAATGTAGTGTTAAATGTTAATGTTATGCCTCTATCCAAGATTAGCATGTTCTGCATTTGAGTAATAATTAAGTAGGGGCGGAGCTAGAATAGGATTTACGGATTCGGCCAAACCCAATAGCTTTTTGCATATGTATAAATTATTAATTTAGAACCCAGTAACTTAAAAAAGACTAGAATCCCGAACCCATAAACTTCAAATCTTGGCTCCACCTCTACTGAACCAAGAGAGCATTCTAATACTCATGTGTTTTTCCTAATTCTTTTTATAACAATCTGTTTTTCCTACTTGATCTCAAGGTAATCCTGTATTTCTGTCTTTAATGAGTTTTCTCTGTTTAGACATAGTTGTTTCGTTAATTTAAAGATCTTCGGCTGTAAATGCAGACAAAAAGAATTATTTACCACTTTCTTCAAAAGCATCCATAAACATCACCATCTCCTCTCCGGTAAGGCCAGACAGGAAGCAAATTCGTGGAAGCTGTTTAGCGATCTGCATAAATGATGCCTCCACATTAGAGTAACGATGAGTTTGTCATTTAGACAAGAAATTTTGTGATGCTTACGACACTTCATTAACACTTTATTCACTGAGTAAAACTCACAGATAAGCATATATTAAAACAACAAGGGCCATGACCAATTCCGGGCTAGTTGGAGTCGGCTATATGATCCTCAATATTCGTTCCATTTGGAACCGTTTCTTTTTAATATGCCAATACTCTTGGTTCTCTAACACCCAAGGTCTCTACATTTCCTACTGACATACAAATCTCTAAAAGGACTAAACAGACTCTCAGTAAAAACTGGATCTAATTATCTGACCTTTGAAGCATCCAAATTGGGCTGTTTTGTGTTCACTGCTTCCCAAAGTGAGTGAGAAATCATGTCTTCGGTACAAAAGATGACCTGCAGTATATGTTGTATTAAATGTAACTCAAATTAAAATGCAAGAAAATGACATTTAGTATGAGTGAGAGAACGAGAAACTCAGTACAGGGAAGAAAACCAAATAGTTTATTGATACAGTTTCTCTGGCTTCAGATAATACTATCAACTATACAAAAATTCTTGTGAAAAAAAAAAAAGAAATGCACTAGTCGCTAGGAGTGGATTGGTGAGCTAGGGGGAGTAAGAGTGTTCATTTGATCCCCCCTTAGCTGAAACATTACTCGCGTATATATAAGGTCAATTTCTTTTTATGTATGTATCATAAATGTTAAGTCACCTTTCCTTCTAAATGTGTTTACTTCTTTATATTTTGAATCTCCTTAGTAAAACTACTAGCTCTGCGCTGAGTGGATATGTCTAGTGAAATTTACCTGGAGGAATTCACCATCCATCTCCTTCAAAAGCTGTTGTATCTGCAAGAAGACATAAACATAGCGCAATCAGTTAACAATGCTAAGGAACACCTAAGATGCTCTTTTAGTTATTATCTGAGTTAACCTTCCAAGAAGCATGTGGCACTGAAGTTATAATTACTGCTATCTATCAGTAGATATGGTTACTCTATTTGTTTTACCCTCTTATCCTACTAATCTGTAAAGCATTAAAAGGAACATATTTTTGTTCCTTTCGGAGTACCATCCGAGATACCGATTCACCAATGGTGAGTATTGCTATAACACACAAATAATATATGCCAGTAATGAGAGTATGGTAGTATCTGAAATTCAACACTCAAGAGAAAGCAAATGCTGACGCTGCATAAGACCTAATCTGAACGTGTAAAAGGTAATCAGTTTAGAAATTACCTTTGCTGCCTCGTCCACTTCAAAGCCCAGCAACAATAAAGCCTGTAAAATAGGTCATTGAGGAGTTCATTCAAAAGAAAAAATCGAGCAAGGTAAACCCCAAAAACACCAAATGTATGCTAATCTTTCAAGAATCTTTTAGCTTGAAAGGATAACATAGTATAAACTATAAAGTCGTTGAATTATGACATCCTTCCTTTTTCTGTAGCCTCTTAAATAGATCAAGAATTAACTTCAATACATCTTACGAGTCACGAAATCTTGATAATTTCAGCTCCTTCAGAAATGCCGGAAAATTTGAATTCTAACATTTCAAATGTCAATATTACATATGCTGTCTCTTTTTTGTCCATGTTTGTATATATAACAAAATGGTTAAGATATAGAAGGAAATGTTCATTACACTTGTACTCAAATGAGCTCCACAACGGGAAACAAGATAAAAAATGTTTTATTGTAACAGATTTGGTAAGAACTACAAATATGCATTTTCTGAAACAGTTTCATAGTAGTTCCAACATAGATAACAAAAATAAATGGAAATATAGGAATAAAATGATTGATGCTACTGTAAAATAACTAACCAGAACTTACAGGTGGACCATATTTTGGGTCTTCGGCATTTACAGGAACAAACTTAGAATCTTCAATAACCTCAGAGGGAAGGCCTGCAAGAGGGTATCGTGAACAACAACCGGTCAATAGAAATTGCATGAAAATAAAACAGAAACTTTTGCTTAGACCTTGTATTTGTATTAGGAAATCTATTAAATATCTATAATTTTTAATTGTGTACCTAATAAGTAAGACAAGCTATGGCTTCGGTGATAAATTAGAACCCATAAACTTCAAATCCTGTCTCTGCCTCTGTTTAGCATATTGATAACCTATTCAGTGCATCGAGGGACCAATTATCCTCTATTTGAGTTAAATTAAAATTATATGAAACGTTCTTTAAAAAGTAAGATGTTTAGAAACTTCAAAAAAAGAACAAGTTTTGTTCTCCCCTTTTTAAAATGACAAGAAAGATCAAGTAAAATAGTTAGTAAAAGTTGTTTGGTTGACTTTCAGAAAGCAAAATAAGACAACCATTTTGGAATAGAAGGATTATTTTAACTAGAATGCTGGTTCTACCACTACATCTAATGTCACAATCTATATTTTCCAACATTGTATTATATCAAACAAACGGAAATCAAGCAGAAGTTTGATTCTTGATATGACAGTAAAGTTATCAACGCTGTGTGCTCGGGGACATCTGAAGCTTATCGTGGGCTAAGTTTAAGAGGCGAAGCTGATGGTGCATTTCCATTTTAATCATAGATGGCTCTCTAGTACTCCACTAGCACGAGCTCGGCAATTTGCTACGCTTAAGTTAGAATGCTTCAGATGTTACATAAAACCTATGTACACTAACTGCGGTCGAAACAATTACGTCTAGCTATGTCATTAAGAAAAAAAAGCTATATCATTATCAGCAGCAATTTGAAACCAATACTACTAGTAAAAGGTAGTTGATCATAGACTATCGCTAAGTCGTATTGCTTATGTTTCAGATCATTAGCAGCAGCATGAAACAAAAAGTTTAAGTGGATTATTGAAGGAACTTGAGATAATCTAAGGTAAAAGTGGAAACTTTTACAGAGTGGAACAGATAGTTAAAGAAATCACCCATAAAGATAACACAAAAAGTTTCGTTTAAATTGCTAGACCCTGTTAGATTTCAAAACTTTTTACTCTAATGTTCGATTTTATATGACACTATTACTACTTAAAGAATCAAACTTTTTTTTACACCGATTCTTTCAAATGTAAAAGATCACAATTCGTAATATTTTTTTTGTAGTTTCTAAATTAGTACTACTCTATGTTCCAGTTTATGTGATACACTTTCCTTTTTAGCTCATTCAAACAAGAATGACACACTTCTAAATTTGAAAACAATTAACTCTACACTCTCCATTTTACCCCTAATAAGAAGCTTTTATAACCGTAATGGCATGGTCATTAAGTTCCGAAAGTTCTATAGCCACATAAAATGCTATCACATGGTTTACACTAGAAGTTTTAAAAGTCTTTATTTTTTCTTAAAACTCCGTGACAGTTCAAACTATGTAAGATAAATTGGAACACACAGGGAGTAATATTTATTTCCAAAAATTGTGAAATTGTCTACAACTTTAGACTAAAAATGAGATTCTTTTGACCCTCCTAAATCCGAATCCCATTATTCTTTATCTTACATAGCCTCAACCCACAATCTTGCAATTCTGAACATGAAGAACCAAATAAAAATCAATTCTTCAAACTCAAAACGTTTTACTACCCTGTCCTATTTTATAGTATGACACTATTACTACTTAAAGAATCAAACTTCTCTTATACTACATTTCTTTCAAGTATTTCCTACATAGTTTTAAATGTAAAAGACTATAGCATTAGTTTTTTATGCAGTTTCCAAATAAGTAAATATTATAACCAAAAATTGTGAAATCATCTCCAAATTGAGACCAAAAATGGGATCTTTAACCCTCCTAATCCAATCCCCACCATTCATTATATTATGAAGCCACTCTAAACATCAAGAACCAAATAAAAATCAATTCTTTAACCAAAAAGCAAAAAAAAAAAAAAAAAAAAAAAAACAAACTCAAACTCTCAAGTGGAAACAGAAAAGGGGTAATTCTTTTATGAACAAAAGTACAAGAATTCTAAGTAAAGAATGAAAAATACAACAGTAAAATTAGAATTTTGACAAGAACAAACCTCCATCATCAGAATATGCTTTGGGGAGTTGTACCTTAAGCTTCAAATTGTGA